>CM050415.1:46611840-46810135 GCA_027564155.1 Gymnocypris eckloni scoliostomus
GAGTGAGCCATACATACATATTTATAAATTCAATATATATGTATTATTTTATATCCATTTAGTTTGTTGAAGTATTACAATAACTCAAATTAAATAAAACTAAAACTTAATATAAGACCTATACAGACATAATTGTTATGGAATGACAGAATCGTGAGGTGGAAGTGATGACAGAGAGGAAGTCCAAGGCTTATAAAGCATGTGTGATCAGCTGTGTAATCAGTGCAATCAGCTGTGTGTGTCGTCAGTGCAATGGATGATGGGAACTGTAGTCCAATGGTGAAGTGCAACAGTTAGTGTACTACAAGAGTCCATGCAGTGAGCAGGTGACCTCTGGTGGTGAGTTCATGGACCGGATTCGTAACAGAGCCCCCCCCACAAGGAGCGGCTTCCAGACGCTCTTATCTTAATATAATCCAGGAGGGCGGTGGAGCGGAGGCAGAACAGGGGAAGGGACGGAGGGCAAGGTCCATGTGGAAATGGAGAGACTGGGGATTGAGGCAGACTGGACGGGACAGGAACCCACCAGGGCGGAGCAGAAGATCTCCACAGCAGAGCAGAAAACCACCAGACCGGAGCAGAAGACCACCACGGTGAAGCAGACGGAGCAAAGGACCACCAGACCGGAGCAGAAGACCACCACGGTGGAGCAGATGACCACCAGATGAAGCAGAAGACCACCAGAGCGGGGCAGCCAAACTCCACGGTGGAGCAGACAGAGCAGGAGCCCACCAGTGTGGAGCAGACAGGGCAGAAGACCCCCACGGCGGAGTACACAGAGCAGGGGCCCACCAGTGCGGAGCAGACAGGGCATAAGACCTCCACGGCGGAGCAGACAGAGCAGGAGCCCACCAGTGCGGAGCAGATGGGGCAGGAGAGCACCACGACGGATCAGGAGAGCCCCACGACAGATCAGGGGAGCGCCATGGCGGAACAGCAGAGCACCACGATGGGTCAGAGGAGCACCACAGAGGAACAGGAGAACACCACAATGGATCAGGAACCCACAGCAGAGATTGGAGCCTAGGGAAAACTGAGACACATGAGACAGACATAGAATTTACAGTCTCAATGACCGAGGCAGGGAACATAAATAGTTCATCTATAGTTTCCCCGGTGACAACTGAGGGGGCAGGCACTTCATAAACAGACTCACTGATTGACACTGAACATGCAAACAGTTCAAAATCAGGATAACCTGCTGACAATTCACACTCAGGCTTATTAGTATGGACTGGAAAGACAGATAATTCAGAATCCAATTTGAGTGCAGAATTTAAACCAACAGACAGTTCACAGTTGGGTGCATTGACTGGTACTGGATTGGCTGACAGCTCAGTGATTGAAGCTGGATGGATTGACTGTCCATAATTGGGTCCTTCGACTGTAACTGGAAACACAGACAGTTCATGATTAAATACATTGTTTGGAGTAGGACTGGAAGATAGTTCACAATCAAGGGCATTGACTGAGGCTGGAATAGACAGTTTAGTGACAGAAACTGGCCTCACACAGGTAGTCAGTTCAACATTAGACTTGACTGACTCTGGACTGACAGAAGGTTCATTAACTGAGACAACATAATCAGACATTTCAAAACAGGGTGTGTTGGCAGAGATAGGGTGAATGGACTGTTCATAACCAATAGCATTGACTGGAACTGAACTGACAAACAATTCACGGACCGATACTGAGCAGGAAGATAATACTAACTCCGAACTGTTTATGGAATCAGAACAGACAGGCAATTCAACACCGGGCCCCTTGAGGAGAACAGATCTCTGTGTAGATTCTGGATAGATTGACAGTTCATAATCATACACATTAATAGTATTAACTGAAGCTGGATTGGTAGACATTTCAGTGACTGTAACTGGATAAATGGTTATGAACAGTCCATTCACCCTATCTCTGCCAACACACCCTGTTTTGAAATGTCTGATTATGTTGTCTCAGTTAACGAACCTTCTGTCAGTCCAGAGTCAGTCAAGTCTAATGTTGAACTGACTACCAGTATGAGGCCAGTTTCAGCAATGGATGATGGGAACTGTAGTCCAATGGCGAAGTGCAATAGTTAGTATAGTACAAGAGTCCATGGGGTGAGCAGGTGACCTCTGGTGGTGAGTGAACGGACGTTCATGGACCGGATTCGTGACAATAATAAATTCAGACATAATTTAACTAAAATTTAAATAAATAACAAAATACAAATCAAATGACAGTAGTTTATCAGTAATCCTTAAAAATAACACTGCCAAACACACAAACAACTTATTTTCACATAGAAAGAAATGGTTATAAAAACTGAAACAGAAGTGAAACAAGTAGTAGGAAAGAGGAGAAATAAAAAGCGATACTTATATCCTCCCCGGTGGAGTCGCATGGTAGAGTCGATGCTCTTTACACTCTTCGGTCTTCACATGAGGAAGCCTTCATGCGACCGCTGCTGCAGTAAACTAATACCCATCTAACAGAATACTATTGAATTTAGCTGGACACACTTTCCTTATTTTTTACAACTGATGGCCAAGCAAGCGCAGACACTGACAAGATACGTGATAAAGAACGAGACCGAACGCAATAAGTTAATCGCAATATTGTCAAAATCTCATTATAATCGCATTAAGAGGGTGCATGTAAACGCACTCAATAGAGTCATGGGCAGACGAAAGATAAAAAATTCCCAAATTCATCCTTCTGAAAGGTTACAGCAATTGGATCAAAGGTTATATCCACGATGTTGAAGGTAAAAAAATAGTTTTTCTCAAGTGAGCCGTCATCTGTGAAAACCCGGTCAAGCCAGCCGCCGCCAGAAGTTTGATGTTCGTCTATTTCTTGAATTACGGTACGGATACTTGGAGCGGACAAAAAGCTTAGGAGCCCCAGTCAGGGTTCGTACACATTTTTACCAACAAATTTCCATGACTTTTCCATGACTTTTCCATGACTTTTGTGACAATTTCCATGACCTAATTTCACATTATTTTACAATAAGAATAAAAATCTGTTCAAATTATCATAGCATTTTAACTAAAATGAATGACTATTAATACTATTGTTTGCTTTTTTGTTTTAGTACAAGCTGAAACTACGCCAGATGTGAAGGTCCTTGCAGTCCGAAATTTCACATAGCATACAAACATATCTGACTCGGTGTGTAAGGAAGGACCTTTACTCCACACAGAGAACACATCACTATTATCATTTATTTAACTCAGTTAAACGCAGGGCCAGAATTTCATTTTGCAATATATATATATATATATATATATATATAGGGCCCTATGAAATCCGTTTTAATTTTTCCCAAATTCCATTTTATTTTTTTCTAAATTCATTTTTTACCGTTTCAATTTTTCTAGATTCCGTTTTTTTCCGTTTTCATTTTATAGACTCCTTTTTAATGATCAAATTAAAATGTATTTATCAAAAAGCATGTCTAATTAATTAAAATCATGAAACTTATACAATTTAATTTATTAAAAGTGTAACAAAAATGACATGTTTAGGGCCGTATGAAATGTTATATTTTTTTCTTACCTTATGTTTTATTGTTGCCAAATTCTGTTTTAGCTCATCTGATTATTTGAATGCATCCAAAAAAATTTTTTTTACTCTTACAGTAGCCTTATGAATTGTTATTTTTCCTCAGAAATTCTGTGTTGTGTATTTAAATTTGACTGGTTATCAGATTAAGGCATGAAACATCGATTTAATTTATATTTTAATGAATGAAAATTAAACATTTACATGTTGAAAAATAAAGGGGATTTAGCCTACTATTAAAAATAAAATATTTTGTGATAATGTCTTAATAAAGTTGTATTATTTTTCAACAGTAGTAGTTGACGTGTTTTTGAAGTAGAACTAAATTCACAGTTTTATTGTTTGTAGGGACAAACAGATAATTAAAACATGCACATTTCTTCTCTTTCTCTGTTACATTTACATTTATGCATTTAGCAGACGCTTTTATCCAAAGCGACTTACATTGCATTCAAGTTACAGTTTCTACATTTTTTATCAGATCTTGCTTTCCCTGGGAATCGAACCCATGATCTTGGCGTTGCTAACGCCATGCTCTACCAGTTGAGTTACAGGAAAGCTGTTACTCTTAAAATGGGCATATTTGAGAAACAAGTCGAGTAGTTTGCTTCACTGAATAGAATTGTCGGTCATTTAACATTTCTTTCAGTAAAACAGTTGACTAAACAACTTACCTCGCTCTCTTTTATTAATCTGACGCTCACGCTCAGCATCTGTGAACGCTAAACTCCGCCTACTTTGATTTGATTTGAATTCAATTACTTTGACATTGACGAGCGCTGTTTGCCCGCCGAGGCAGAGCAGACTTTTACAGCTTTTTTTGTCATCCTAACAAGAGCGCTGCGTAATCGAGGACAGCAGATGCTCATGTAGGCCTATAATTATCTTTATTGAAGTGAGTTAGGTTTAAATCGCAATCGTCAAGCATTAATTAATGATTTTTGTTGTTGCAATTTTACACATAATAATCCACGATGATCACAGTACACAAAACTGAAATTGCACGCGTCAAAATAACAGTCAATATTTTTGAGACCCTACCCCCAAAAATAAATTAGCCTACTTTCCACAAATCACGTTTTCAGGGGAGCCCATGTATTATTAAGGGGAGCCCCTAGCTCTCCAGTAGTTCGCACCCTGCTCACCAGGATGGCCATTTTAACGTCATTTTGTGTGTAATTTAGCCGCTTAAACGCAACAAGCTGCACTTTTAGAGCCCCATATTTCAGCCTCGACTTTAGTTTATGGCTTCAGGACAATTTTCACGTCAGACGCGGGCCGGGCATCGGGCTTGTTTTAGGATTCTCCTTATTTTTGTATTTTAGAAATCCATCAATTATTATGGTGATGAAAAGGATTAGCCGCTCGTGGAAACAATACCGCGACTGACAAGAGCAGCTCGACCTGTCTAATAGCACACATTTGTCTAGGTTAAACGTTTAAACTAACATTGTGATATGCTTTTTTAAATATTTTATATAGATTTAATTTAAGTCAAGTGGTGATTTAAGAAGGCTAAATTGATCAAACATAATAGTCAAACTGTCTGCAGCTGGCCGATTGCTCAAAAGATACTTTAAAAACAAAAACTTGAATTTAATAAACAAATAAATTTTCCAAACATATTTCTAAATTAACTTAAAAGAAACGAAATACGCTTTGCCATTAAAAACGAAACTGAACTATTTGAATGGCTAGAACAGCAGCTGTGTAATGGGGAAGAGAGAAAGAAAGACATGGGCTCCAGTCGGACTCGAGAAGGTAATTCTGATTATCTGCTGGACAAGGATTGGACTGGAGCGTATGTTTGAGGCCCGTGCAGGATTCTACTGAGCTTGTTTGGTACCAAAGTCAATTTGGTGCTCATAAGGCGGCTTTATACGGACGCCATTTGGACATGACTGAGTGCAGCGGAAACCGCTTCTGAGCGCGAGTACAGAACGGCTTAAAAGACGTGCAAACAAATAATAGGCTACATTTTAGTGACAATGCAACAATGACCCGATTAGGCAGGTGACAATTCTCAACTGTACCAAAATGCCAGAGAAAGACTTGTATCGCACCGTGCAGCTCTTTAGTGCAGGCGAGATGCGCTGATTACGTGTTTTAAGAGGAAGTCAAAGAGAAAACACAGCTGATAAATCCGTTTTCAAATGACTGATTTGATATTCTGTGTGGATCTATTTACTCATCAGCCTACAAGCTATAGGCTATTGAATAAATGTGTGAATATCCATCATTTTAAATTGAAAGCTGCGGAAAGAATAGAAATATGCGATATAGCCCATGCGCAATTCCGTACCGAAATTCAGGACCTGAATAAACATAATTGTATTATACAAAGATTTGTAAAATAGATTTCCATGACTTTTCCAAAACTTTCTGGGTTTATTCATTTTTCCAAAACTTTTCCAGGCCTGGAAAATGCGGTTTTAAAATTCCATGACTTTTCCAGGTTTTTCATGACCGTACGAACCCTGCCCAGTATTTCAACGGTTTTCATCAAATTTAGCCACTAACAAATCAAACCTTGATACAACCTTGATAACAAATGCAGTTATATTACATCCAAAGATATTTTACAGTGGATTTTGTAAGAAAATTAAAGATAAAATCCGTCCAAAACTTTAAAATCATCAGTCTGCAATACCAATATCTACAGGCTTTTTACGAGATTAAATGTTTCTCTTTGAAGAGTTAATTTATAATTACTAAGGTAAGGTCAGTAACTGTTAATGATGTGATGTACAGTTACAGTATGCATTATTACACTGATTATTTCCTGCTTTTTCTAATAGCATTAATAAAATTCCTTCAGAGTGGACATGACATTTTCTATACATTCTTGTTCAGGTTAACCATGACTCTGTCCATGCCAACTTTCACTGGGATTTACTGTACATTTTGTGAGAAAATTGAATACAAAATATGTCAAAATACATTATAATGATATTTCCTGCTTTTTCTACAGGCATTAATACAATTCCTTGAGAGTTGACATGAAATTTCCAATGAATTCTTCAAAATGACTGTGAGAGTGTTACTGCAGAATCTTTCAAAATGTATTTTTTAATAACCAAAAAATAATAATACAATACAGACAAATAGTGTGTATCAAAGTTTAAAGGCTCTTTAATAATAAAAAAAACACACAAGAGTTACATTTCTTATGAGATAAATTTTTTTGTCATTAAAGACTTCAGTTATAATTATTGAGGTCAGTGATTGTTAATGACTTTCATTTAGTAGTATATTGGACAAGTTGGGAAAAATGCTGTTTCTAATACAAAAAAAATAAAATAAATAAAGACTTCCAAAAAGAGACAAAAATTGTGCATCAAAGTTTAATTGTGCTAACAAAAGAGAGAGAGAAAGTTAAGATTTGCACAAGCAGCAATCCCAGGCTGCTATTTTTGCTCATTCTAGATGTGTTTTGTCCATCTGGAGGCACTCAGTATGAAACTACTGACTACAGCTGTCACACTGTATCTGTAAAGGGTCAATTCCTTAAGTACAATTCCTTACTATTGTTTTACCAAATGTTACATTGGTACTATCATGGTCACAGGTTTTAATTTATTATTTAGAGCAGTTGGCTGCAATTCTTTTCTTCTTAATATGAACTTAACAACTGCTTAAAAGATTCTCTGAAAACACTGAAAGCCAAGCCCTTGACATAGACAAATTATGTTGAATGTACAAGTTATTTGGCAAGATGCCTGAGCAAACTAATCAAACTGGAAATGTGTAAATGTGTAATGCATGTTTGTGTGTGTGTGGGTGTGAGAGAGAGAGAGACAGAGAATTAGGGAAGACACTGCCACTTAATGGCTATTTCTGGCAGCAGCCCTAAGTTGATGCCTGCCTTTGTGTTTGTCATGATATTTCTAATAAATTAGATGGCATAACCAGTTTAAAAACTCAGAGTGGATGCAGAGGGACAAACAACAAGATAACTTATGACTCAATTTGGATTGCATGTATGGTTGTATGTCATTATCAGTCTTTCAATACCCTTGTTTCCTGGCTGATGTCCATTTTCTATTAAAGCCACAAAATGTTAACCCTTCAATAAATCAACAAGTGCAAAATGAAAAACAACACCTTACCCAGTCAGTTATGGAAGGCCCTGGACTTGGTGGTTTAGCTGCTGAACACAGAGCAATTGCTCTCTGCATCAAACACTGATGGAAATGGAAAATCAATTTTTAGATTGAGTATTTAAATATGGCAGTATAAATGCATATTAAAAAACTGCCACACATCTGATGCTTCAAGTATTGTCAGTGCCAAAGCTCTACGTTCCAGCGCCATCTCTTTTTTAGTGGTGCCAAATTCCATGTTGGGCAGTTTTGGAAAAGCCTCCATCACTGCCTTTCCCATCTAAAATCATATGTGATGTACACTGAATAAATGTTACCTACTAATTTAAATACTGTAAATAGCTCTTGTCCAAATATACGTATACCATGCACAATATGCACAAAAAACTGACTTCAAATACAATTGCTGAATTGATTCAGATCATTGATATTTAGTGAAATAGTTGCATTCTGACAATCTTATTGTACCATGATGACGATCACACCACAACTACTTTCATCTTGCTGGACAGGATGTGTCATGACAGCTCCACTGAACTTAACATCAGCCCAGTCTCTCTTGCGGTGATGGATGGTTCTCAATTGAAAGTATTCACTGTGTGACAAAATATTAATTTCCATATTATATTTAATATACAATTACTAAAATGTATACGGTTTAAAAACACCACTTTTTGACCCTATTAGTATCTTTGCACTGACCCCAGATGGTTTTAAAATTAAGATTTTGTTATTTGTGTTTCTGTTTTGACCATAGCCTAATTAAATGAAATTGCATAAGTACTTGAATTTATTGGCAGCAAGGTCAAATTCTCTGCAGAGTTGTGTAATGGATCAACTAAGTACACTCTGCTTTCTGCTGCATTGATTTACTGTAACCACAAGACACAAATATTAAGAACTACAGAAACAAAAATGAATGTACATACATATATTTTTTTAACTTCCAGTGCCTATTTTGTACGTTAATAAAATACATAATGGCCTTTTAGTCATTAAAGGTAACCTGTAACACAAAAAATATTGTAAGAATATGATAAACACAAAATACATTTAGTTAACATTTATCATTTACATAATTTTTGGTTTTGCTTCATCATAGTGTACATTATCAAACTCTTTACCCTTTTTAGAAAAAAATACATCTTACCTTTGATAAATTCTGACAACTAACTGCTTTTCTGTCCCCAGAAAGAATCACACCCGCTGTATAATGGTTCATTATGTATGATGTTTTTTTTCCAAATGAAGATGATTCACAGTGTGATGCAAGAAGCACTCGATTATCTAACATCACATGTAATATTCAAACAGACAGAAATCATTACATTATAACAACCACACCCAATTCATAACCCAATCACTAAACATGATTCCACCCATTAAGTCCACAGAGGTGGAACTGGACTAGAACAAGCTCCAAACATTAACTCCAGAGACAGGCAGCTGGATGTCACTATACTTGACAGACCAGGAGCCGGGATGCAAAGGCAAGTCCCTCATGATAAATTGTTTTATTTTTTATCACTTATGAACAGTGTTGGGGGTAACGCCTTACAAGTAACGCGAGTTATGTAATAATAGTACTTTTTTCAAGTAACTAGTAAAGTAACGCATTACTTTTTTAATTTACAAGAAAATATCTGAGTTACTTTAAAAAAAAAGTAACACCAGTTACTTTTTCCCATTTATTGACTGACAGTACGCTGTGTGAACATGTTACTGAAGTTCTAGACTAAATGTCAATGAGCATTAATTCATCCTACTCGCAAAAAAACGTTTCAGTATTCATCAAAATGATCACTCTAATTATCAAATTATACTCACTTATTCAGTATTCATCAAAATTAATTAAAACAGTGAAATGCAAACTCCGAATATGAAGCAAACCTGCAATAATTAAATATGTTAAATAACACAAATGTATCTAATCCCATTTTATTAACCGATGTCTTTGCTGCTGACCTTTGATGATCCAGTTCAACCATACTAATAAGCAACCATGACTTTAGATAAACTAACAATTGTGCTTCATTGTTTTTTTATTGCTGAAGAGTGTTGAACCTTCTTCTCCTGTGTTCTACTGTACAGACGTGATTTACTCTTTCTTCAGCCAGAGGTTTATTCATTACACTTTTGGGTGTGAAAGGGCTTTTACATTAACTATAAATATAACTTCTTGTATTAAAAACAAACAATCAAGCCCTGCTTATATTTAAAAAGTAACACAAATGTAACAAAACGTATTACTTTCCATAAAAAGTAACTAAGTAATGTAATTGGTTACTTTTTTAGGGAGTAACGCAATATTGTAAAGCATTACTTTTAAAAAAGTAACTTTCCCCAACACTGCTTATGACCATGGTTAGGTGCACAGCCAAATTGATTATGTATTGGCTTATTTACTGGCATTTGTATTAAAATTTGGATTCCCCATTCTGCAAATTTAAAAGCATTTAAAAACACATTTTTACAAATAATTGAAATAAATGTTATGAGGGCAGCATAACATAGGTCGCCTATTTCATTAATGCAATTAGATGATTACGTCACTGTGGCTTTTAAGTGACTACATGGTCATGCTGCAGTAACAGTTGGCCCACATACCTCACCGGTGAGCCAATTGTGCGGTCTAAGTGATCGAACTCAGAGTGGTGGATGTTGGAAATGTTCCCTCTTATTTGAGTGGGGACCCTCGAAACAACCACTTCTGTGTCGTTTTTCTCCCATAATTCAGTTAGCTGAGGGTCAAGAAAACATATTGCTCTAGATACAAATAAGTACATGACAGAATTAAGTTATGTAGACATAGTTAATGTGTTGTGATATAATGTTGGATTTACTGTCAGAAACAATCCTGGAAAAATATATTAAAAGTACTGATACTTTTTTTTCAAGATTCTACATCACACATCTAAAACAATCAGTGCAGGCATTTTTCTGACAATCCTTAATTTTATTTAACATCACTTGTGATTGTACATCTGTCACACTACAGAGGGAGACCACACGAGGAGAATGAGGTTAACGGTGGGAGGTTTATTGAACGTAGAGAAGGCAGCTGCGGAGTAGCAGTAGCAGGAAGCAGGACACAGTCCTTCCCGACTTATCTGGTAGTAGATAACAGGTTGTGACTCTTGCAGGAGTACGGAACGGGGATCGGAGCAGATGGGCAATCACGGAGACTGGTAACAGCAGTAACAGGAATCATGGAGACTGGTAGCAGCAAGAACAGGCGAGTCTGAAGATTGTGACGATCAAGACCAGACAAAGGTGAGTGGCAAGTGCCGGCAAGTTATATGCAGGTTGTGATTAGGAGATACCAGGTGCGCGTGGTTAGTATTCAGGTGATTGTGATTGTGCTGGCTGAGTGTTGGGACCTCACGAGGCTGATAGTTCTCTGACAGTACCCCCTCCTCCATGGGCGGCTCCTGACGTCCGCTGCCGACGACGAGGGCGGCCTCGTCCTCTGGGTGCTGGCTTATGTGGGTGAAGCTGGTGGAATTCCGGATGAGCTTTATTTGTCACATACACAATTATACAGAGTATAATGAGGAGTGAAATGTGTTCTCTGCATTTAACCCATCCAAGTGCACACACTTGGAGCAGTGGGCAGCCGACTGTGCAGCGCCCGGGGAGCAGTCGTGGACTTCCTGTCGGAGTCGGGATTCGAACCCACAACCTTGGGTTACCTCGGGTTTCAAGTCCAACGCTCTATCCATTAGACCAACGACTGCCCAAACAGTAGGGCAGTAGAGGGCTGTAGGGCTGTACAGTAGGGCTGTACTGTAGGGCTGTAATTCCGACAGTAGAGAGGGATCTAGAATGTCATCTCTTGGCACCCAGGACCTTTCTTCCGGCCTATCGCCTACCCAATCCACCAAATATACAAGGCGGGCGCCTCGACGTTGGGAGTCTAGGATGGAATTTACCCTGTAGATGGATTCCTCGATCTCGGGAGGAGGAGGTACTTCCGGCTCGTCAGGCCCTGGGGAAGAAGGAGACATAGGATTAGTGTGTGGCCTGGGTTCTTTGTCTCCGGACTGCCTGTTGGAGCTGAACGTGTGCTGAGTCCCAGACCCTCTCACTCTCTCTGAACCAGAAGTCCACGGTTGGAACTTCAGATGGTTCTCCGTCCCAGGGGAACAACGGGGGTTGGTACCCGAGTACGCACTGGAAGTGGGTGAGACCAGTGGAGTTCTGACAGAGTGAATTCTGTGTGTACTCGGCCCATGGGAGGAAGCGGTTCCAGCCGTGTTGGTTCTGGTGGCAGAAACTCCGAAGGTACCTCCCAATGTCCTGGATCTTCCGCTCAGTCTGGCCATTGGACTGTGGACGATATCTGGATGTGAGACTTACGGAGACCCCTAGGAGGTTGAAGAAGGCTCGCCAGTGTAGAGAATCATCGCACAAAATGATGGAGAAGCAGCACATTTAAGAAATTCTCCTCCCTTCAGTTGCATGTCATAAATACCAACCAACTGGAAAACTGGTGCCGGTCCATCTGCAGGACTCCTTTTTCGGATCTCTGTACACTGACCTTTGTTCTCAGATCCTCTTAGGAAGGAATTCCTAAGTCCTTATCTTGAAAAATTAGGACAGCTCCCGGGACCCCCTGATCGGTTAATGCCTAAATTTATGACTTAATCAACAACGAGGGATATACGTTGACGCGGACGCTCACAGAGAGTGGAATGCACCCCCGTCCAACAAAGAACGAGACTCACACGCTGGCACCCGACCTAAACAGAGGTATGACCGCTGGGATGGACCACGTGGACGTCAACGCTCACCTGGACGACACTGGGATAAGTCATGGGACCAAGCAAGGCCTCATGAGAATCAATGGGAGAGATCGTGGAACCAGCCAAACTCGTTTGGAAACTCAAGAGAGAAAATCTCATGGGAATTCAATGGAAACTCCAAGGGAAAACAACAAACTCACCCTGGAGCAACCAGCTCAAGGAATCGACAAAAGAATTCACAAAGATTCCAAGCTGACCAAGCTCAAACTGAATCCACACAAGAACAAAAGACACCACCGTACTTCGACTCCCAAAAGCTGATGGAAATGATGATGAAAGAGTTCTTCCAACGAAAGGAGGAGGATCGGAAGTGGGAAAAGAAAGAGAAACCAGATTCAGCCTGACTAGTAGTCGGACGAGAAGACAGCGACAAGCTGAACCAATCAGCCACAGAAAACAGCACTCCTTCACCTCACTCTCAGAGAACAGTAAACACCCTAGCTTCAGATGGACACGAAACCTCACCTGAAAACCCAGCAACAGAGTTAAACACTAACTCAACACCCAGTACTCCAGATCACAACAGCGTCCAACAAACACCTACTGATGAAACCCCTCAAGTTCCTGAAAGTGCTGTCTTAGTCGTCTGCCACTCCTCCGAAAAACACCAGATCAGTTCTGATATCCTAAACATTTCCTCCCAAACTCCAGTCCCTCAATTCCTAGGCGATCTCATTGAAAAAGGTATAGCAAGAAAGTTTTACCTCTCCATCATCATCGAACGACACATCAGAGTCGAAGCCCTTCTTGATACGGGAGCCGACATCACTCTAATGTCTACAGAACTTCTCAAAGAAGTCCAAGAAAGAACGAAGAGGAATAACGGAACCCTCAAGTTCCAAAGGTGCGAACTAAACCTACAAGCATACTCCCATACGGGCCTACAACTAAAACATGTGGCCCCAACTCATCTAACCGTGGGACCCATGGACCTCGTCCATCCAGTATACGTGTCAACACTCAACACGTATCCACTCCTCATTGGGAAAGATCTGCTTAATCGCTTCAAACCTCTAATAGACTTCAAGCACCTAAAGATTTGGACACAAGTCGGTGAGCCCCTGCCCTGCCAGTCATTAGACTCCAACAAGTCACAGTATCAAGTCAAAGACATCGCCCCTAAGTCACTGATCGATGATGCAGTAGCAAAGCCAGGATCTGGACCGAGCACAAACAGCAAGGACCCTTTCCTCTGCTCACTGCAGGAACCTGAATAAAACACAGGCCCCCTTCAAATCATGACTGCAATAGATGTCCAAGACACATCAGTGTCCGACGCGGCACTAGCCTTGTGGGCAGAAAACTCAGCCATCAGCCTGAAGCTATTCAGAACACTGAAGAAAACACATCAGAGTCTACCACATGTCGCTAAGCACAGCCGCTTCCCTCTCAATCCCTGGTCGACAACCATGACAACCTCCAAGATCATCTGCGCTCTGGACATACGATGGAACAACAGACATCTGAGTCACTACTTCCTCGTCCCAGACCTGCCGCATGACATCTACATTGGAGCGGATATCATGGTCCGGCTCAATGCTTGCATTGACACCGTAAACGACATCATATGGGCTCCCCTGTCACACCAACTGACAACTTCAGTCAACCTCAAGAACCTCCAATCTGGTCAAACCATGCCAGACGCATGCGCTATGATCACGGAGCAAGAAGCCACAATACCTGCCTACAGCAAGAGTGTCAGCCTCCGCCTCAACATGCGACCTGGCCAAACTCTCAACAGTAAGCTAAGCTTCTTCCAACCTTCCAGGACCTGCCTAAAACTCGGACTGACCCTGGAAGCCACACCTCTCATTGAAGTGTCATCTCGTGCTGTGTATGTGTTGTTCAACAACTGTATAGCCCAAGACATCCACGTTCCCAAAGCCAGTCACCTGGGATGGCTCATCAACCAGGCGTTCCATGACTTTGAACTAACGGTACCTGTCATAGGCCCCATACCAGCTCAACTAACGTCAGACGAATGCAACGATACCATAACATTCACAAAACCTCATGAAATCATTGCAATCACCTCAATTCAGTGTCCAGAGAAAGCGTCTGCCGGAAAGCCCAGGACACAGCTATGAGCCAGCTCAAACAGTGCCTGTGCTCTGCTCCGTGCCTTGCCTACCCAGACCCAGGAAAATAATTATATCTGGACGCTGGATTCTCACTGGAATCAGTGCCTCAGTGCAGGCCTATACCAGCTCCATGACCAAGACAAGCGAGTGGTCGCTTATGCCAGCAAAACGGTGCTTCCCCCAGAATGCAAGTATTCAAATTGTGAAAAAGCTTTACTTTGCACGGTGTGGGCCATCCAGCGTTTCTCTAATTACATCGGTGCCCAGAAAGTCATCATCGAGACTTGTCACCAGCCAGTCACCTTTCTGTCAACGAATCAGAGATGGCGTGGTGACCAACGCACACATAGCTACCTGGCTAATGACACTCCAATGACGGGATGTTGAGGCAAGATATGCCCAAAACTACAAATCCTCACTTGGAAACGGGCTTGCGGCCTGCCAAAACTGTTCAACGGACACGCTGCACACCTCAGCAGAACCGAAAGAACCACCACAATCGCAAATGACGAATCACAGGTACTTCGAGGAGAATGTGTGTGAAGGAATGCCCACAGCATATGTTGATGGCTGCTCCTACAATCGCAAGGGCAATTTACAAGCTGGAGCGGGTGTGATCTGGCTCAACAACGACCCGTGCCCACCGCAACAACTCAAATTAGGCCCTCAATCATCGCAATATGCAGAAATAGCAGGCATCCACATCACCCTACAACTGGCTGCATCCCACAACATCAAAGAACTCCTCATCTGTACCGACTCGAACTATGCCCATCTAAGCTTCACCTGCCATTTAAATGGATGGAAAAGGAATGGATTTAAGACAGCTAACAACAAGCCTGTCAAGCACCAGGAACTCTTCCAAGCAAGTGACGCCATTGTCATTGAACATGACATGATCGTCTATTGGAAAAAAGTCAGAGGTCATTCACGTCAACCAGGACAAGACAAAGACTTAAATGACCAAACCGATGCCCTCGCCAAAGCAGGTGCATTACTTGGAGAGTCCTGGACATTTCATGCCCTCCCACTCAACCCTTCAGTGGCAGCAGTAACCCGCCGCCAGCACGCCACTGGCGCGCACACCCCTGCCTCCTCCCACATTGCCATATCACCTCAGTTCGCTGCTGACGATCTCCTCACCCTCCAAACTGCGGATTCGTCACTACGAACTATGGCAGCTCACATTTCCGACCCATTAACACATCCCATTTCCACCTCGGACCTAAACACGTCCTCCGAGCTCCTCACACTCTACTCTATCAAGCACATGCTGCATCTAAGAGACGTCGTTCTCACATATGTCCCTGAGCCACTCACTGCGCCAAAGCTCGTAGTACCTCACGGCCAAAGGGGGATGATGCTGACACATGCAAACGATGCACCATGCGCAGGACACCATGGTGTCAAGGCAACCTATGAAACACTCAAGCAAGTAGCATACTGGCCTGGCATGCAGCAAGATGTAGCGGAATACGTTAAAGGATGCCTGGTGTGTTGCCAGTTCCAACAGGCAAATCCAAACCACACCGAGCACCATTGCAAAGGAAAGGAATGACCTTCCCATGGTCGGACCTCCAAATAGACTGGGTACCCCTGCCACGGTCAACACGGGGTAACAAATACTTCCTCACCATGGTTTGCTAATTCACAAAGTGGATAGAGTGCCTCCCAGCTCCCAATGATACAGCAGAAACAACAGCCTGCCTGTTAATGAACCACATCTTCTCAAGATTTGGACTGCCTTTAAGGGTCAACTCTGACCGCAGAACCCACTTCAGAACAAGTAAGTTCCTCAATCGACAACTTAGCCATGAATAGGATTCCACACTACTTGATACCTCTTAACCTTGTCCAAAAGGTCCTAACTTCGGCCACTGCGGGCCCCACTAGTCCCATCCAAACTCATCTCGCCCCGTCCCTGGGTAGCGTTATTCCCATATATGTAGACCCGGAAGCAGGCGACTTGGAGTTTCTTCTCGGTTTGCCCATTATCGACGCTAATAATAAAGATGTTGTGTATGTGGGATTTTGGCAAGGGAACACCTATGTCAAAATCCACACTCCTGAAGTCATTGCGTATCACGATAACAACGAGCAGTTGTATCTGGCCCCAATCCTAAAGATGTGTACACTCACTAAGGACATTCACTTCCTCTGCCCGAGTAAACCCTTTGTACGTGATAATACCGAGGGCATCTGCGGCCTAGAATCCATTAGACCCGACACTATCTGCCTGCCGAAGCGACTCCAAGTTCTCAAGTTGAGGTAACACACACCGAAATCATCGGAAACCGACGGCTGGTCAACACCCCAGCGTGAACAGCTACCCTCACACACGATCAACTCGACACTGGCACGCGCATTATTCTCCCCAACCAAAAACTTTATGGATCATTGTCCCTTAGGGCTCGATCTTCCATATTGACGATTTAGCATTGTATCACCTTAGCGACGATGAGTATCAGGCTGAAATCGAAATCTCACCCTTCTTCAAACAGCATTCATTTGTCTTCGATCCAGAATTGGAAGAAAGGATCAAGGAGGAAGGAACGCAACTTATTGATTTGACACCTGTTGACACAGCTTTGGAAGCTATCGCTCGTTTTCCGGCTGCTGGCGTGCCAATTATTCGGTCGTGGTCTGCCGCTGACACTGCGCTTTGCATCTCTACTATTGTAGGATACATTGTGACTTTGACACTGGCCTTCCTCCTACACAAGCGATTGAACGCCGTTCAAGAGTCTTTCAACAAATGCACGTCAGACGTCCCCGCGCCTTTTCCGACGTGATAAACCTGACCAAAAACCCAAACCCGAGAACTCAACCAACCTGATTGAGATCATGCCCATACCGCCTCATCGAACCCCTGACAATTAAACCAATCGGAATGACCCAATTGCCAATAATCCTAAACAATGCATCCCTACATTTTCTCAAGTTTCTAACCTGTTCATTCCCAAATTACCCTACACCAGGACTCAGTCAGTTATGGAGATATTGTTTGTGTCTTGTGTGTGTGCCTGCTCTCTCTGCCTCTTGTTCCAGTGCCCGCCGATGTTCCATCGGGAACATCACCGAGCCAAAGGGGGATGTGTAGTGCCTCATCGAGGGAGAAGACGCACAAAATTATTGTGAAACATCACATTCCTAAGGAAGTTGTAAAAGGTTCATACTTGAGCGATCCGCATTTAACTGGCTGGACGATTTCCTGCCCTAAGTCGCCTTATCTCAGGAAAACTCTAAAAACTAGGATAGATTTGAGGGAAACATCTGGATGTTTTCCAGAACAGGACCTCACTGTTGGTTCTTATCACTTAACCATAATTCAACCAAAACAAGACAAAATAACTCTCTATCTGGACATGGTCCCGGATGACCATTTAACATATAATGAAATAATGGAGGACTGTTTTATGGTGAGACTTTCGAACTGAACCTCCACAGATACACATCAAAAGGTGACTCTGCTTGACCCCAGACACCTCCCGTTTCTCTGTTGCATTCCATAGAAAAAAGGGATCTCTCTCCCGCTCTTGTGCAGACAGGGAACGAGCAGACTGTTGTGGACTTTATGCTAAAAGACAATAAATCATTCCTGCTACTATTATAGCAACATACTCAAGAGACAATATATATTAAGGTTGTATTTTATGTCTTGTATAAGCTTGCTGTGTAGTGGAACCGTTGGTGTTTTTCTTAACCTATGACGCATTACTGTTCCCTGTAAAGTTATAACTAATATTTCATTTCATACAAATGGTCATGATAAATGCAACAATTTGGTGTGAACTATATGTCGATTCTCAGCATTGTACAAATGATGAATACTTTTATACGTTATTAGAGGCATTTTCCTTCATGTGATGAATTGACTATCAGATAATATAGGCGCGGCAAAAGAAGCCATGCGGGGCGGGGCTCCGCCCCACAAGAACAATCTGATTGGGACAGCCGCCTGTGGGTGGACCCAAATCGAGCTGTTTAAAATGAACACTACAGCTCTTAGCTGGAGCTTTTCTTCCTCACTACTCACTGTTTTGCTGGAAGCTTGACCCCGTCTTCACTGGTCGCCTGGGCTCGACCCCACCATCAGGCTGACTTGCAAAGACTTTGGCTTGGCTCACTGATTGCGCTTGAGCGCCCATGACCGTAACATCTGGTCGATAACATAACAACACTCAAATACTTAGTCAAACTCTTGAAGAAACCTTGAAAGCCTGAAACTGGAAGGAAGAGAAGAACTTCAAGGGTCATCGTGTCACAAAGGAACCAGGCAACCGCCAATCACAGGAGGGGTTCGCTCAGTGACATCACGCAACGAGCCAATCAAGCTGCCGGGATTCCCTGCCATCTGAAGGAAACACGCGGGAAGATCTGCGGACAACTCAACTGAAAGCAAGACTGAACAAATCTCTATTCTTACTGAACTGATGAATTGATCTGTATGCAGAAAAGATAGCAAAGTCTCTGCTGTGATCTTCCTCTAGTTAAAGTTACGAGATAGCCACAGAGTGCTAGCCTTAAATCTCTCTCTTCAAACCACAAAACTCCTGATATGTCTGTGCGTATGTTTGTGTGTATATGTGTTTTATTAAGTTTAGTCCATGTATTGTAAAATAACAGCAAATAAACCTTGTTTCATTTATAAAGAATGATGTCTTGGGCTGTGTGATTTTCAAGTTTTAAACTATTTGCCATAGATTGCCTTACCTAGCTAAAATTTGATAAAGTTACTAAATTTATTACACAAGACATGTATGTATTGTATTCAGAATTATAATTTTTTATTTAAATATATTGTATCTTTTTGTTTATTGATTGTGCAATCATTACAGTCTGATAAATGTGAAGCTGACGAGCGCGTGGGTTGCTCGCTTCCCTTCTTGAATATCTCTCAGTGTGACCAGAGAGAGAAGGTGATGCACTATCGATTTACTGATGATCTCTCTTCATTTTTCTCAGATTAAAAGTCCCTGGATCTCATCGCTGAGTGGTTATGTGGTTATTGTGCGATGAGTGACGGGTCCAGACACGCTACATAAAATTGGTGCCTTGACCCGGATGCACCAGATCTGCTGCAGCTGATCGCTGGGGTTTGACAACGCGGGATCACAATGCTTCTGAAGTTGGCGACCGAAAGAATCTTCATTATTGACGTTTTGGTGGCAGCATCTGGACCTTGACAGTAACTGAACTGAACTCTCACTTAACACACTATGCGCACATTGGACTGAACTTTTTTTTTTTTTTTTATCTTTGTTTGTAGAAGCAAACAATAATTGTGAAGTTGATTTTCCTTGTATGTTTCTCATTGTTATCATCTAACATTTGTAACATGGCAGAAGGGGGGTGGAATGAAGATTGGCAGAGGTCGAGAGCTATTGGGAGTAGGTGAGCCCGTAGTTGGTGCACCACGTGTATTGACTTATGATACTTTGGCTGCTCCAGTTACACCTCACACTGATGGAATTAATAAGCCAACTTCCTCTACTCCTGCCAATGCAGGTAGTGAAACCGTTACACAGCAACTGTGCGACCTCATTGGCAAGCTTGGAACCCAGATAGGTAATTCAATTGTTTCACGGTTGTTAACCAATCAGAATTCTGCATCACCTGATTCCGCTTCATCATTTGAGCAGAAATCTCCTGGGGCCATACCCTTGTCTACAAGCTTCGATCTGTCCAAGTTAAATCTGACATTAGAGATCCCCAAATGTTTAGGGAGGATGGTAGCGACAAATGTTCCATCCTGGAGTGGATTGAACAGATGGAGATTTGGTAGAGATCCACAAATGTTCAGGGAGGATGGTAGCGACAAATGTTCCATCCTGGAGTGGATTGAACAGATGGTATTTGTCTAAAAAAGGTTGCGACAAAGCCAACAGCGTGGAAGAGATATTAAGCCATCTCTGTGGCCGAGCAAAGAGCATTGTTAAGCTGAAAAGTAGCCCAGCTGCTGTACTCTGTCCTGAAGTTGTCTATGAGGTACTGTGGCGCTATTTTAGCGAGAGCCCTGGCTCGTGCCAGCCGTTGGCCGACTTTTACGCAACGCAGCTGAAGAAAAGTGAGCACCCTGTTGATTATAGGATCAGGTTGAATTAGGCAGCCGAGCTAGCACACGCTCACCTGAAAAGATCCGGTGGCAAGATGGAAAACATGAGCTCAGAGGTTGCAATTATGTTTATCAGAAACTGCCCTAATTCTGACCTTTCCAGTGTCTTTAGGTGTAAGTCCATAAGCAAATGGTCAGCTGAGGAAGTCCAAGAGGATATTGATGAGTATGAGAGGGACTGTAAGCCCTGTAAACCAGTCCCACCTTTGCCTAAGGTTGAAGCAAATCAGGCTGTTGTTACAGAGACAGCGGTTGGAACTCCGGTAACCATAGGAGGCGAACGTGTGGGCGTAGCCTCACCAGCATGTATCACAGGTCCTCACACTAAAGCAAATGAAGTCAGTGAATCGGACACTTTGGAGTGTGTGCTGAAAATGTTAGAAAGAGTGCTTGAGCGCACGACTTTGCCTGCGTCAGAACCGAAGCCCCTGGTATCGAGCTTCCCCATGCGAAGTCTGTGGAGATCGATTTCATTCGACTCGCTCCCACTGTATAAGGGGAAAAAAGATGTCTCGCATGCCTAGAGATTGGGCATCAGTGGAAGGCCTGTCACAAGGTTGTTGGCCAAGCTGTGGCCCAGTCTCTTGACACATATGATCAGGGAAACTAGTTCACTCACGTCGAGGAGGGGCGATGCGAGTGGAGCTAGTCAGCCTCTCACCAGTGAAGAAGATCCCATGGTCATCTATAGCAATCATTGTCAGTCTGAATCAATTGGCAGTATCATTCTGTTTCAGGACATTGCAAAGCTGGAAAAAGCTGACAGTTTGTTTTATACAGATATACAGATGTGGTCACGTGCCAAGGCCTTCTAGACACTGGTTCTATAGCATGCACAATTAATGAGGAGACTGAGCACAAGCTGCTAGATACATGCGGGACCCTTGAGCCTGACCAGCCCCATGCCGATGTTTTACTTGTTGGTTGTGGTGATGTTCAGGTCAAGCCCAAGTGTATCTACCAGCTAAAGATGTGTGTGTATGGACATTCGGTTATCGTGCCTACCTTGATCGTACCAGGGCAAAAAGATAATTTAATTGTTGGTACTAACGTCATCAAGAACATTCTCAGTCAATTTAAAAATCCCAGTGCTATTGGCATGTGATGAACCAGCCAAATTCTACCGGAGAACCAGATATTCAGCGGTTCTTGAGTATGCTGTCTGGGCACGAAAGATGGGAAGGTGGTAGTATCCCAACTTTTGTCGGAACCGTTAAGCTTACTCGAGCTGTCACGCTTTTACCTCAGCAAGAACACCTTGTGTGGGGCAGACTCCCGACCAATTCTGCTGTTTCTGTGGGAAGTACCTTGTTGGTTGAGCCGACAAAAGCACAAACTCATAAGAAAGCGGTTCTTGTCGGGCGTGCTATAGTCACATTGCCCGGTGACAGATGGGTGCCGGTCAAAGTGATCAACCCATCCAATAAACCGGTAACTCTGAGACGGAATGCTAAAATAGCAGATGTGTCTCCTGTTTTAGTGGTTGAAGACCTGGTCGTACAACCCGGACATAGTCGTGGAGAGACTGTGAGCGTACAGAGCCAGAATGTCTCCTCTAGCACAGACCACAGGGGTTGTTCTCCCTTTGACATGTGCGATGCACTGCAGAAGTTTGGTCTCAGTGATCTTGACATTGAATCCTGCGAGGTGACTCTGTACTGGAAAGACCAGCTTTTGCAGTTTATCCAGAGACACCAAGATGTATTTTCTTAACACAAGCTAGATTGCGGTATGGCCAAAGATTTTGTTCACCGGATTAATTTATCAGATAACCGCCCTTTCAGACTTCCGTATTGGCGTTTCCCCCGGCTCAGTATCAGAAACTGAGAAAAGTACTCTCGGAAATGGAAGAGCAAGAGATCATTCGGAAGTCTTGCAGTGAGTGGGCATCCCCGCTGGTCCTGGTAAAGAAGAAAAGTGGTGATCTTCGTGTTTGCGTTGATTACCACTGGCTTAATGCCGGACCATCAAGGATGCTCACCCCTTGCCTCACCAAGCAGATTGCTTGGCGGCCTTGGGTGGGAATGCAGTCTTTAGCGCAATGGATCTTACCTCTGACTTTTATAATAACGCAATGGTTGAGGAGGAGGACAAAAAACGTACAGCCTTCACAAAACCGATGGGTCTATTCGAGTTTAACCGCTTACCACAGGGCTTGTGCAATAGCCCTGCTAGCTTCATGAGCCTGATGACAAACATCTTTGGCGATCAAAGTTTCTTGACGTTGCTTTGTTATCTTGATGATCTACTTGTGTATGCCCTAGACGAGGGTGAGGCCATCAAGAGACTCGAGATGGTGTTCAGTAGGCTTCAAGAGCACGGGCTAAAGTTAGCCCCTAAAAAGTGTAATTTCCTCCGGAGGAGCATGCACTTTTGGGGCACGTCATTGACAGTTCAGGGGTAGCAACTGACTCGGAAAAAGTTAGCGCTATTGGAGCGGTGACAGTGTCTGATTTGATGATGGAGGTTGGGGTAACCCCATCTTAAAGGAAGATTAAATCATTCCTTGGGATGGCGTTGTATTACCAGAGGTTCATCCAAAACTGCTCCAGAATCGCAAAACACCTATTTGCTTTGACAGCTGCACCGAGGGGCAAGAAAACTCTGGTGAAGAGTGCTGCTGCATTCAGGAAGTTGAGTCCTGGGGACTGGAAGGAAGAGCACAGTAGGGCTTTCCAACAACTAAAAGCTGCTCTGATGAATTCTGTTGTACTGACAGATCCTGATTTTAGCCGCCTATTTATTTTGTCCACTGATGCGTCCCTGGATGGGTTGGGCGCCGTGTTATCACAGGTCGCAGAGGGTGAGACAAGGGCCCGGCCAATCGCTTTTGCTAGCAAAGCCCTTACGCGCGCTCAGGCCAAGTATCCTGCTCACCGCCTAGAGTTCTTGGCTTTGAAATTGTCCATTTGCGACAAATTCAGCCATTGGCTGAAAGGCCATGATTTTTGTCGTATGGACAGACAACTTACATTCTTACCAAGCCTAAACTCGACGCGTGTGAGCAGAGATGGGTTTCCAAGTTGGCGCCCTATTGTTTCAGCATCAAGTACATACCTGGCAGTAAGAACATAGTAGCCGACGTTTTAAGTTGTCAACCCTTCGTCCATGACCGGGTCAGTCAGAGACTGTTGAATGAGCCGTACAATGCATTGCTTGAGGAAACAGAATAGTTTGAAAGGGACACAGTGCAGGATGCAATTAGGCTTAGTGGAATCCAGAGTGTTGAAGGTCCTCCTTGTGTAACACCAAGTCATTTTCCACTTTCTAGTGCTGAAGTGTCTGCAGTGTGAGAGGGTCTTAGTGACTGGGAAGCAGGAGTTGAATCGAGAGCAGTCTCCTGAATTGTCCAAGACACCCAGAAATTGTTGCCTCCTGGGCAATGCCCATTACCAGTCTTTTCATTGGACAAACTAAGAGACAGACAACAGAATGATCCTTGTCTGGCAAGGGTTCTTTTTTACATCAATATGGGGAAGAGAGCCTCTCGCCATGAGCATGCTGGTGAGACGTATAAGGTACTCAGAGTCTTGAAGCAATGGGACAAGTTGAAAATACTTGATAATGTGCTATACCACGTAAACAAAGATAACCATTTGGGAAAGAAACGGTTACAGTACGTTGTCCCATCTTCCTTAGTCACCCAGGTCATGACAGGCATCCATGATGAAGCTGGGCACCAGGGCCAAAGTAGAACTATGCACCTGGCAAGATAAAGGTTCTTTTGTGCCGTTAATGCCAGTCAGCAACGTCAGACTGAGTTGTACAACCAAAAGACGAAGGGATATTGAGATGGGTGATCAAGTTGCAGACAGGTGGGGGTCCACGCCCTATAGGGTTGTAGCGTTGAACCCCAGTGTCATATTTACCGCATACATAACACCAGAACTGGCCAGGAGAAAACTGTTCATCGGAATTTGTTGTTACAAGCGAGTTTCCTGCCCCTGGAATTGGGAGAATCTGGAGAATCTGAATCATCTGAGATTGGTGGTGAATCTGTCCTTTGCAGCAGGAGTATATCAATGGATGATATTTGTCCCGAAGCGGAGTTATGTTCCATGTCTGAGCGAGTTGCTAGTTGGGTGGAAAAACTGCAGCTTCTGAGGATCCTCAACAGAGGGTGTCCTGCAGGTCTGATAGTCCTGCATCACTGGATGTAATTTCTTAGTCGTTGGGGCAGGAACAATTTCTGTCAAAGGATGATTGTAACAAGGACAACAGCACTGTAGGAAGTCCAGATGAAGAACTGAGTTGTGATTCTCGCAATTCGGTCTCTGAGACCGTCCTCCTTGAGGACCATTGTGTTTCACCTGTTGGAATGATTGAGCCACCTCCTGCACGAGGGGACATGGGAGTTCGTACCAGAGTGGGTAGGATGGTGAAACCTGTCAACAGACTGATAGAGAACATGACTCAGTCTCTCAAATCTCTAAGTTCGGTTGGTGGGGTTGTAAGATCATTATTGAAATAAGAATGCATTGTATTAGAGTATTTTATTATTATATTTTTTTGTTAAGTTGTAGAATTAAGCATCTTTGAGTCAATGTGCAATTGTAGTTTCAGCACATGTTATCCCAAATCTAAGATGAACTTTCATCTGAGATGAATGGTGTCAAAGGTACTTTTCGCGGGTGATTGCAGGGCCTGATCAACCTGCCGTTCTCACCTTACCTGTGTGTGGGAAACAAATTTTGTTGCACAAGGTTCTGGATAACAGTTGGTCTATTTGTGTACACCAGCATATACTATCCCTGTAATAGAATGAAGTTAAGGGGGAAGGATGTAACTGGTGTGAAAAATTCATTGATTTAAACTGACTTGTTTTGTTTTTTTCTTTTATATTTTGTTATTATTTATATATTGTTTTACTGTTGATACTATGTTCTAATTCTATTGTGTTTTGTAATAGGAGTGAAGTAATGATCTTCACAAAACTTTGTTCCTGTTCACGAGTTATAAGTATTAATGTAGCCAAACTTTTCTTCGGATGTTTGGTTTCCTGAGGGAGCATCAATAGTGGAACACTTCCTGAGTTTCCCCTTGCGCACATGCGATGTCGTCAGAATGTGAAGAAATGTGAATCTGATGAGCGCGTGGGTTGCTAGCTTCTCTCCGTGAATATCTCTGGTATGTCATAATTACTTGAAAATATGTATGATTTTCGCTCTCTGTAAGCGTGATGGAGCAATAGCAGAACCAGATTGTGTTAGTTGTGGTGATGTGAGTTAACTTTTAATTCGAATTTTATGCAAATCATTATGGCGCTACATAGTTAGTATTTTGTGCTCAGAGTGTGACCAGAGAGAGAAGCCGATGCACTATCGATTCACTGATGATCTCTCTTCATTTTTCTCAGGTATGTTGTTAAAATAGTTCTGTTTCATAAAGGAAAGAGGTCCAGTTTGCAGTTTATGAACATATATTGCACATAGAGTGATTTAATAATCCGTGACACACGTGGTGCGTCCTGCACATTTTAAGGGGCTAATTATATTCAATGTTTCATTTGATTTTGGTACATAATGTGAAGAAATATGAATTTATATCTACAAATAGTTTTATAATTGATTATTTCCCTTATTGTATTATGTTACAAAGTATAAATATTTGAACTATTGCATATGTTAATAGTGTAGCACACTAAAATATATAAATCGTAATGTATTATAAGGAAGACAAGACATGTATGTATTGTATTCAGAATTATAATTTATTATTTAAATATATTGTATATTTTTGTTTATTGATTGTGCAATCATTACAGTCTGATAAATGTGAAGCTGACGAGCGTGGGTTGCTCGCTTCTCCTTGAATATCTCTGTGTGTGACCACTATTTGAGCAATGTCTGAGACTTGGTGTTATGGGCACTTCCTCTGTCTGTTTGCCTCTTCAAGATTAATCGCTTTATGTATTCCCCAATTGGAAAACGCTTTGGATAAAAGCGTCTGCACAATGACTAAATGTAAATGACCAGAGAGAGATGCCGATGCACTATCGATTCACTGATGATCTCTCTTAATTTTTCTCTTAATTTAACTCTCTGGATCTCATCGCTGAGTGGTTGTGTGGTTACTGTGCGATGAGTGACGGGTCCAGACATGCTACACTTGCCTCAAAGCACCTGCAAAAGTAATGATTATGAATGCGTCTGGGAAAAATAATGTTTTTATTACTAAATAAGTGCTTTTTCAGTGTTGGCTGCAAACATGAAGTTGCTGAATTCCGACACTGACTCGCCATCTCCACAGTAATAGACGTGCAATTAATAGAGAAATGCACATTTTCATATAGACTACATAATTAAAGAATATTTGTTTTTATTTGAATCGGTTCGTATAATAGTATCATGAACTGTACAATGTTTCAATGGGTGTAGTTTTCATCCTCGCCACCAAGGGGTTCTAGTGTGCTCCCTGGGTGTGATAAAAGGTGAGGAAGTGGTAAAGTGAGAGAGAGGACAGCATGGTGTGCCTGGTGTACCTACTCTTTCCTGAGAGATCATCCTTGTTGAGAAACTAAATTGTTTGCTGCTCAATTGTAAGTAATCTTTGATTATAACTGCTAACTAGTCAATTTTGATCAGCTTTGATCTTGGTATTTATTTGTGTATGTGAAATGTAGTTGAGACAATGGTAATTTTACCTTACCAATTTCACCACTTTTTATGAGTGGGTTTTCTGAATATTAGTATTTTGTTTTGTAGAAGGATTTTTGTTTATGGGCTGCCTTTCCTTGTTCATCGGCTCATGCTATGGGAATAATGTGGAGGTGCTATCATTGAAGAGAAGATTGATGTGCAAGGGAACCATTGAATATTTCCTACGTTCTGTGTCTGGACTTTATCACAAATATATAAGCATTCTTTCCCCTGCTGAGATTCTTTGTATAAATATTTGTGATGTATGACCATTGTTTGTATTGATATAATTTGACAAGGTCTGCTCAAAATGGGTTATCCATGTATGGTTTAAATGAGCATATATTATGTTTGCATATAAACATGAACTTAATGAACAAACAGGTTTGGGAAAATTCTTTATTGGTGTAGCAGAGTCTAATGTGAAGTAATACAGTCTATCCCTCCATAAATTTGTATAGCTGTTTCTTTGTTGGCGAGACAAAGAATTAGTTATAATATAGCCTACATTTCAAGGTTTCTATAGGCCTAGATTTATTTCTTATGTCTGTGGGTCGGTTGTTGCGATGCACTGAATTTCATGGAGACTGCATTAGACGGCAGAAAGCGCATCCAAAAATGACGGATCGGCTCTGTATTTTAAGTTCTTTCCGTCAGGAAAAAAAAAAAACGTGATGAGTCAAATAACCATGTAATAAAATGTTACAAAATCGACTGGGTGATTTTATTATTCTTATGAAAAATAACCTGTTTTGGTCATATTTCCTATTAATTGCCCGCTCCCCTGTCAATGATCTAGCACCCCTTAGCACCTACATTCAAAATTCTCTGGCGCCACCCCTGGTCTGAGGGTGTTTTGGGGCCCCGGAAAAGTTTTGACATGCCCTGACATTTGTGCTTTTTTTTCAGTTGCTTATAAACATATTAATGGCTAAAGTCTAAAAACACTGTATTCAGTACAAACTGGGCTACAATAATATGCGAGCAGCATTTATGTACATGATTGTGTTTTTGCGAAAACAACATTTATGCATGGTTAGAGAAAAACTACAATTTTAAAGGGGTCATATAATGCCCATTTTCCACAAGTTCATATTATTCTTTAGAGTCTTAATGAGAAGGCTGTAACATAGTTTGGTTAATTTTTCATTGGTACTGTAAAAAAAACACCTTTTTTACCCTGTCAAAAACAGCTCTTGTTAGAGCAAGCGATATTGTGTCATTCTCCTTTAAATGTTAATGAGCACTGCTGACTCCGCCCCTCTCTTCCCGTTCTCTGAGTGATTGTTTACTTTAGCCGCATTCATGGTGAAACGTGCTAATTAGCACATTATTTTGCCATTTGCAAAGATTCATTTAAAAAACCTTGTACTCACTTCTTCTGGAGGTGATGGTTCACGCGAACAGACTCATTAAGGTAGATCGAGGGCGCATTCAGTTCAATAACAAACGTAATCCTCTTCAGTGGCTCAGATGACGGGAGTAAATGACTACTGCTATGTTCATTATTACATCCAACAATAAAACACCTTAATCACTTTAGGAGTCGTTCTTGTCTACATCTGCTCCGGCGGTGAAACAACTGATGACAGCTCACTCAGGGCGGGTCTGAGGTAAGACATCAGTGCAGTCTGTGCTAAAATGCTACTGTCAATCAAACTATCATGGGAGGGGCCTCCGTCCGTGTGACGTCACACAGACAGGCATCTGAGATCGGCTTGATTTGAGAAAAGGGTAAATATTTTTGTAGATTAAAAAAACACTGGGTGGATTTTTTTCATTATAGGGTGGTTGTGCACACACACTGCCAACACACATTTCAGTTCAAACTATTTGTAAAAGTGTATGTAGCATTATATGACTCCTTTAAAGTAACCGAAATAAGGCCTTAAAACACATACAGAACATTTGTTCACAAGACTTTTGTGAACTGGATCTTGTAGCTTAGAATCTTTGCCTGAAAATGATCTTACTCATTCAGAGAAAATATTACATTGATTTAAAAGTCACTATTTTGAGTATAAATTCTATGCGAGAGGGTGTGAACTAGCCTGCATAATGCTGTGATTCACACCTGAGAAGACAAAGACCCGCATAATGAGCCATTTTTTTTGGCTGTAGTTTATTTAGTATATATATATATAACTATTACATAAAGTAACTTGAGATTCACTTGCGATTGCAGTTAGCAACACAATGAATGGACAAAAGCCCTATTCGTACGGTAATTGTTACTCAGGGGGACGTAAGTGATTTTCACCATTTACAGGGGTTAGTTGGAGATTTTAATGCCGTCCGAATCCAGGATGTCAGTGTTTTTCTCTCACCATCCCTGTAAAAATCCCCGGCTGAATTACCTACTGTTTTTTGACAAACACCAAGGTCGTGTTGTAATTGAATTGCCGTCCGAATCCACATCTCTGAATTTACAAGAATAAATCGATTAAAATTCAGTGTTTAAACCCGTTTTGAGCCCTCCTGAACACCGTAAAGTACTTCGGTGTAATTTGCAGACATATTTATTTCTGAAATGCTGGAAAGTATTTAAAAGAACAATACTTCATAAATGCACCACCACAGCAACTGGGAGCAGAAAGAGAAGAAAAGCATGTCAACATTCGAAATGGGTCTTTATTATGGAAGAAGCTGTTATGCAATACAATTTTAAAATGTGTATTATAAACAGATATCATAATATAATTATATACAACTATAGCGTGTCTATTTTTGAACAGGAGATTTAAATAATCAAATAATAAATAGGATTATACATTATAAAATATGCTTGGGATAATAAGAATACGTTTTACATAAGTATTTTTAAATACATTTTACACAATAATAAGAATAAATTTGTAAATACAATTCATTTTATTTACAGCAGACAATCATGTGACTGGCCACGCGTTCCCGGATTCGTAGAATCACAGAACTGGCTCCTCCAATTTGAATAAATCACCATCCGAATCAATGAGTTTTAACACTGAGGTGATATGTACATTTTATTTTTACCGATGTCCATATAAGAAACAATTACCGTCCGAATCGGGCTAAAGACAAAGCAAACAGGATGACAATATATACTAAAGTCTAAAATTTCTTAGACATTACTTTTATTTAGTATTGCTTAAACCATCCTCACGTCGTGCAACATTTAAATGCAATGAAAGGTTGCCCATCATATTTCAAAATGTTGCACTCGATATCACACATTTTAGTCTGGAGTAATAGTTTGGGAAAAGTCCAACTAGTAAATGTATTCAAGTTTGTCACAACAACACATTATCTAATGCCAATAAGAAACATTACTTACTCGTTATAAAAGATCTCCTCCGCTGGCTCCAGCTGCACTCGCGTTCTGTTTGTGAGGTAAAGAAAGCTTTTTCCTCTCAGCTTCTTCTTCCAAAAACGAAAAGTATCAGAGATGGACATGTTGCTGCTTTGTTCATGGTGATGTGGGCTTTAAACATGCAGTGCGTGATCTAATTAGAGATAATGAGACCAGACAGAAAAACTGTACATGTTGTTGGTTTCATACGGATTACTTTATCACAGAATATTTGTTTTCGGTAAGACTTAATTCATTTAAGAGTAGACATGTCAAGCTTTCTATAGATATATTTATCATGTATCTGTGTGAAATATTTGCTGAGTTACAGATCATTTTTTTACGTCACAGCCCTCTCAGCTTGTAAGGTCTTCTCATTTAATGCGTGCATTCAACCCTTTCTGGGTCGTTTAAATAATTCCCTATGAATTATTCTATTCTCTTTAGGGTCTTTCAGGATTCATTTTTCTTTTATAATTTCTTATTTCATGATCTAAACATCAAAACATATGAGTGAGTTAAGCCGGGCATACACTGTACGATTTTCATCCGATTTTGAGCCAAATTCTGACTCTTGTGACTTTTTTTGAGTCGGGCCGAATTTCAGCTTTGTCGTGCGTCGTTTGCCGCACAGTGTACAGGGGGAAACGAGAAACTATTAGCCTCTCCCGACAGGCAATCGGACGGTTGGATGAATTTCTGACATGTCAGAAATTTTGGTTGCCCCTCGTGGGGATATCGTACAATTGAAACAAAGCTATGAACCGACTGCCCTAAACACAGTGCTTTTTCCCTGCCTGCGTGAAAACAGATCTTTAACTATTTAAACTTTTTTGCTGCAAGAAAGAAAACGAAAAAAGGGAGATCTTTAGATTAAAATAATGTTATTATTACGGGAAATGTGAATCATTGTCCATAATTTTGCAATCAGTGTTAAAGATAAACATTGCAAAATTATAAATATTTCAGTTTTAAACCATAAAGGGGAGCCAGTGCATACCACACAAACAATTTGCGAACTGCATGAGTGTAATGCTCGAGAAGAAGTTTTCAAATCCAGTCAATTCAAGCTACAGAAAGTGAAAGTAAAAACTGACCGAGCTTTCAGAATCTGTCGCTGCATTAACGGCAAATATTCTCTCAGAGGAGACGAAAGACATATTGGGTAGTATTGGCTATTATCTTCATTTATTTTCCACAAAAAAAATTTTATCTTATGGCTGATATAAATAGTGAAAAACAACAACAACAACAATTGAAGTATTTAGTGTTAAACAAGTTGTTTTTGGAATTTCCTTGTCTGTAATAAAGGTTTTATTTTCATTGACTGATTGATCATTAAGCTGTTCATTCAGTGTTTGGAGTCCGGATAGGCTAGCTAGACGGTTGAGAATTGTAATTATTAATAATGTTTTATCTATTAATATATCTAAATGTTCTAAATAATTTTCAGTGAGGAGAAATCTAAATTAATCTTTTATCATCCTCAGATGTGCGGTAAATGCAAAAAAGATTTACTTTCTTTTCTTCTTCTACTTCTTTAAAAAAAAAAATACATAAAAAATGTACTGACCCCAAACTTTTGAATAGTAGTGTATACTGTAATACAAAATTTATATTTTGAATATACACTGTTGTTTTTAACTTTTTATTTACAGTGGGTACGGAAAGTATTCAGACCCCCTTAAATTTTTCACTCTTTGTTATATTGCTGCCATTTGCTAAAATCATTTAAGTTCATTTTTTTTCCTCATTAATGTTCACACAGCACCCCATATTGACAGAAAAACACAGAATTGTTGACATTTTGCAGATTTATTAAAAAGAAAAACTGAAATATCACATGGTCTTAAGTATTCAGACCCTTTGCTCAGTAGTTAGTAGAAGCACCCTTTGATTTAATACAGCCATGAGTCTTTTTGGGAAAGATGCAACAAGTTTTTCACACCTGGATTTGGGGATCCTCTGCCATTCCTCCTTGCAGATCCTCTCCAGTTCTGTCAGGTTGGATGGTAAACGTTGGTGGACAGCCATTTTAGGTCTCTCCAGAGATGCTCAATTGGGTTTAAGTCAGGGCTCTGGCTGGGCCATTCAAGAACAGTCACAGAGTTGTTGTGAAGCCACTCCTTCGTTATTTTAGCTGTGTGCTTAGGGTCATTGTCTTGTTGGAAGGTAAACCTTTGGCCCAGTCTGAGGTCCTGAGCACTCTGGAGAAGGTTTCGTCCAGGATATCCCTGTACTTGGCGCATTCATCTTTCCCTCGATTGCAACCAGTCGTCCTGTCCCTGCAGCTGAAAAACACCCCCACAGCATGATGCTGCCACCACCATGCTTCACTGTTGGGACTGTATTGGACAGATGATGAGCAGTGCCTGGTTTTCTCCACACATACCGCTTAGAATTAAGGCCAAAAAGTTCTATCTTGATCTCATCAGACCAGAGAATCTTATTTGTCACCATCTTGGAGTCCTTCAGGTGTTTTTTAGCAAACTCCATGCGGGCTTTCATGTGTCTTGCACTGAGGAGAGGCTTCCGTCGGGCCACTCTGCCATAAAGCCCCGACTGGTGGAGGGCTGCAGTGATGGTTGACTTTCTACAACTTTCTCCCATCTCCATGCATCTCTGGAGCTCAGCCACAGTGATCTTTTGGTTCTTCTTTACCTCTCTCACCAAGGCTCTTCTCCCCCGATAGCTCAGTTTGGCTGGACGGCCAGCTCTAGGAAGGGTTCTGGTCGTCCCAAACGTCTTCCATTTAAGGATTATGGAGGCCACTGTGCTCTTAGGAACCTTAAGTGCAGCAGAAATTTTTTTGTAACCTTGGCCAGATCTGTGCCTTGCCACAATTCTGTCTCTGAACTCTTCAGGCAGTTCCTTTGACCTCATGATTCTCATTTGCTCTGACATGCACTGTGAGCTGTAAGGTCTTATATAGACAGGTGTGTGGCTTTCCTAATCAAGTCCAATCAGTATAATCAAACACAGCTGGACTCAAATGAAGGTGTAGAACCATCTCAAGGATGATCAGAAGAAATGGACAGCACCTGAGTTAAATATATGAGTGTCACAGCAAAGGGTCTGAATACTTAGGACCATGTGATATTTCAGTTTTTCTTTTTTAATAAATCTGCAAAAATGTCAACAATTCTGTGTTTTTCTGTCAATATGGGGTGCTGTGTGTACATTAATGAGGAAAAAAAATGAACTTAAATGATTTTAGCAAATGGCTGCAATATAACAAAGAGTGAAAAATTTAAGGGGGTCTGAATACTTTCCGTACCCACTGTATCAAAGAATCCTGAAAAATATCACAGGTCCCAAAAAATATTAAGCAACACTTTTTCCAACATTGATTATAAATCAGCATATTAGAATGATTTCTGAAGGATCATGTGACACTGAAAATTCAGCTTTACTTCACAGGAATAAATTATATTTAAAAATATTAAATATTAAAAAAATTAATATTATTCTAATTAATTTTATTCTAAAAAATAGAAAACTTGTATTTTAAATTGCAATAATATTTCACAATATAATTTTTCAACAAAGAGAGACAGCCTTGATAAGCCTAAGAAACTTATTTAAAAACTTTACTGATCCCAAACTTTTGAACGGCAGTGTTTTATAATGTAACCTAAAATGTACATCATTTAGTTACATAAAGGGTCACATCAACTATAAATAGCACAAGTTAAAAGTTACAGACTTTTTGTGTGCTCGCTGTACATGTCTGGTATAAAGACCTGGTATAAAGTATTGCTCAGGTGGCCGATATGTCTGCCCAATAGAGAAAAGTTTTGCTCAGCAAGAAAAAAATGAGAGGAACATTGATTACAATTAGTAAGGAAGCAGAAAGTATTAAAGAAAGTATAAATATGAAAAATTATTTGCTCAAGGCAATATCAGCAATGGTCCTGGTGCGGAGAACTCTTCAGGTGGTCTTGAAGCAGTATCTGATTTAATCATCACACTTCAGTCTTTTATAGACAGCAGGTGAATCCCAATGTCTTGTGACATCATACTGGAAATCCTCAGAAGTTGTTTATAAAAGGCCTTGCATCTTCAAATTTTTCTTCTTCTGGATTTTTTGCACTGTCTTTTCACTTCGTCTGAAACACACCAGCTGAGGTACTGTCCACCTTCTTTTTTCTTCAACAGTCTTATTAATACATGTCATCTCTATCTGTACTTTTGCTTATACGTTATAAACATTTTCTTAATAAATGCTTATAACAACAAGTGTGGTGTTTTACTTAAACCTTAATAAAGCTTAATCCCAGACTAAAATCTAAGTCTGAGCTGTTTCAATTTAAAGAAACTTGCTCTGACTGATCCTAAAATATATCAGTGCTTTTATTTTTCTCAATGCACACCAGTAATTTTTTTCTAAGGCACACTTATAAAAAATTACTTATGTCATAATTGAACTATGCCTTAATCCTGGCTTTGTTTAAGCCCTGTCTGTGAAACCAGGACACAGTAGGGATGTGCATCTCCATAACTGAGTATCTCGATGCAATCGCATCTCGATTCATAGCCAACGATACGATACATTGAAGATACATATGAATCAGCTAGCAATGCAATGCGATACGATTCACCCTATTACAATGCAGTTCGATTCGATTCAACACAATGTGATTCAATGCAATTTAAAAATATGATCACTTTTATTTCTTTGGTTCAGACAGACAGCAAATCATAAATTATGTGTCTCCTGACTTCTAACGCCTTGAGGCCTGTTTCATAAAACAAGTTTACCAAATAAGCCAGGCTTATTTCATTTAGTTTGACTCACTGTCAAATGATTTGTTTCCATAAAGCAAATTTAACAAATATCAACATCAGTCACTGTGGATACTTGTGCTGGAAAACTAATCTGGTTCAGGGCAGGCTAACTGTCAGGCTAAGCTGAGCTCCTCAATGACCAATAGAAACGCAATATTACCACTGACTTAAGATGTCTTAAGACATAAAGTCACAACGACCATCACGGATTTATAAGCAGATGTTACACCAGTTTCACAGACAAGACCTAAGCCTAGTCGCAGACTAAAATGTAATTCTGAGCTGTTTCAACTGAAAAAAATTAAAATATTTCAGTGTCTTTGTTTTGTCTCAAGATGCACGTTGTTTTTCAAAGGGATGTTAAAAAAATACTTAAACGTCCTAATTGAACTATGGCCTAATCCTGGCTTAGTCTAAGCCCTGTCTGTGAAACTGGGCCTTAATATGTTTCAAATATTACAATAAACACACACACAAAAAAGTGTTTTTTTATTATTTCTTCAGATATATATATTTTTTTTTTTGGAAAGTCTGTTATTCAGGTTCTATTTGTTTCAGCTCTCTGCAATTTACATTGTTTGATACCACTACATGTCAAAATTTACCAGAAAAAAATAATTTTTCAAATTACAGCTTCTAAACAGGAGTTATTTCATTATAACTTAAGCGAGGAAAATCGTAAATGTTTGCATCTACAATTGTAATTTTGAGTTTCCTTTACATGGACCCAGACTTGGGTTATAGTGCCTCCACTAGAACATCACAGCACAATATTTAGGTCAGAGTCATTCATGTTTTTTCCACAAATAAGGCAAAGAAGTTTAAAATGTAAAGTTTAAACAGATTATTAAAAATAGTGACTAGAGCTTTCAGTGGGACTGCATGGGTTTAATGGGCAGATGAGAGCAAAACTCCTATAGGTGAACAAACCCTTTAAAGCTCACTTTGTTCGAGGACATTTGACATTCTCATATATGGTGAATTTGCAAAAACAGTTAGCAGAGTTTGTTTTGTTGTTAATATTTAACTCATTCTGCTTATCATTGTAATTGTTATCTGTATCTGCATCAAAGAACACACTGAAAAACATGGTTTTATTCGTCCAATAAAAAAAAAAATAGGGTAATGTTTCATTCATATATATATATATATATATATACTGTATATACAGTGCTCAGAGTAAATGAGTACACCCCCTTTGAAAAGTTAAATTTTAAACAATATCTCAATGAACACAAAAACATTTTCCAAAATGTTGACTTGACTAAGTTTTATATAACATCTGTTTAACTTATAACATGAAAGTAAGGTTAATAATATAACTTAGATTACACATTTTTCAGTTTTACTCAAATTAGGGTGATGCAAAATGAGTACACCCCACAACAAAAACTACTAAATCTAGTACTTTGTCTTCTAGGCATGGAATGAACAAGTTGGCGACATTTTGCCAGATCTATATTTTCCATTCTTCAAGAATGACCTCTTTTAGAGATTGGATGCTGGATGGAGAGTGATGCTCAACTTGTCTCTTCAGAATTCCCCATAGGTGTTCGATTGGGTTCAGATCAGGAGACATACTTGGCCACTGAATCACTTTCACCCTGTTCTTCTTCAGAAATCCAACAGTGGAAAATGTGCTTTATAAATAAACAATCAATCAATCAATTTAATAAATGCATATTTACAATTTAAGCACTTAATTAAAAATAAGTATTAATAAAATAAACAACTACATAAGGCTGACTATATTCAGCCTGCTTCCATTTTTGTGAGAAAAGCCTACTCTTCAACTGAATTCGAAAAAAAAAGCTCTTCTGGGCCCGTGTTTATCAAGCCTCAAATAATTTATCTCAAGAACACCGTTAAGAATTGACTTAAGTGTCAAATAAATTCTTGGCTCAAAGTTAAGGATAAAAGTTAGTTATCAAGCATCTCAGTCATAAAAAGTGTAGGGCTAAGTGTCAGTCTTAGAGATGATTCACGACACTTTGCTGTGCCACAAACAGGATTTTGGATGACAACACACATGGATCAATCACTGAATAGATTTCCTTATTTAAGAATATTTTCAGATAAATTCACATTGAATGGTTAAATTCCTAATAGGAGATTACACTCAACACACATTTGACAATAAATCATTTTTAAGAGTATACATTCTGCCAAGGAAATTAAGCGTCATCACAACCTTCAATTTAATAAAATTAAATGAATAACTGAGGAATTTTAAACATTTCAAGAACATTCTTCCTCTCCTGAAAGCTTTGCGCACATCTCTGTCTCCTCAGTGCTATCACAAGGCCCTACTGGCAACTCCTAACCACTTGAGAGACCTCTCGAGCTGTCTTAAATAACTTGGAGAGTAAGAGTGATTCTTAGCTTCAAGACATTTGATAACTTCCTTGTATACTTAAGTTTGAAAGCATGAGTACATTTCATGATTTCTCAGCACTTAAGACTAAAATAGCACTTTGAGAAGCTTGATAAATATGGGCTCTGGTCTTCAGTGATGCGAGCACAACATTTAAGCGTACACACAATATCTGAGCAAGACCAGGGCCCGTATGTATAAAACTTAAGAATAATCTTAAGAATAGTCTTAAGCTTTGACTTAAGTGTCAAAAATTCTTAGTAAAAGTAGGACTTTTCTAAGAGTAGGAGTGTTTTATGAAGAGGCTAAAAGCAACTTTCAGTAAAGTCTAAGACTGATTCTTAAGAGCTGACTTAAGTGTTGTGAATTAAGGACTACAATGATTTCAACACAAAATGGCTGCCCTTAGTCTCTGAATTAGCCAATAGGGAGTCTACAAGGATGAAGTCACAGCAACATGACATCGTTTTATAAATCAAGACAATAAAATTGTTCTGTTATTTAAATTTATTTTAAAAGGTAGCTTTGCATTATGTGCAAAAGCAAATAACTACACTTATTTTACACAACTACAAATAAGTACTTTTATATTTCACAATCTTGCGATTTTATTAATAGGTTTACAGATTAATTAAATTCACAAATGAATTCTAATTATGTAATTAAGCTGACTAATCATGTCACCCAAATTGCACTCTCAGCTTTATATAAAAGAAAGACCAATATTCCAAACTCTTAAAAATGGAATCAAAAGAAAACCAAACTGGTCCAAGGAAGAAAGTATTTTCTAGTGCAATCAGTCCTTAAATGGAAAGACATCATACGAGGAAAATTCAGTCCAACTGTAACAAGTAAAGGAGAAATGCATGGCAATAAATTGCCATGACTATAAATGCTGCATTTCCTTGGACAAGCCGGTCTGCTGAAGACTGTGAGAAAAGGTGGTACAATGTATTGGCAACATCTCGATTACAAGGAAAGCATGCGTGCCACAGGTACAATTGATTTTAATCTTACTAAACTCTTATTTTAAATATGAAATTATTGTTTATGTGTGATCATTAGCTGAGTTCTTGTCAAACAAGTGGAGGCCCTTCATGTAAACCTCTGTCTGAGATTGCTGAAATGGTAGAGGAGATACTGGGAATGGCCAACCCTTCCATTTGTGGAATTGCAAATGCCCCGGACCCTGCACTGCTCAAATTAAAGGAGTTACAAAGTCTTCAAAGTAACCTTACTTCACAGGAATAAATTATATTTTAAAGTATATCAAAATAGAAAACTTGTATTTTAAATTGCAATAATATTTCACAATATAATTTTTCAACAAAGAGAGACAGCCTTGATAAGCCTAAGAAACTTATTTAAAAACTTTACTGATCCCAAACTTTTGAACGGCAGTGTTTTATAATGTAACGTAACCTAAAATGTACATCATTTAGTTACATAAAGGGTCACATCAACTATAAATAGCACAAGTTAAAAGTTACAGACTTTTTTGTGTGCTCGCTGTACATGTCTGGTATAAAGACCTGGTATAAAGTATTGCTCAGGTGGCCGATATGTCTGCCCAATAGAGAAAAGTTTTGCTCAGCAAGAAAAAAAATGAGAGGGAACATTGATTACAATTAGTAAGGAAGCAGAAAGTATTAAAGAAAGTATAAATATGAAAAAATTATTTGCTCAAGGCAATATCAGCAATGGTCCTGGTGCCGGAGAACTCTTCAGGTGGTCTTGAAGCAGTATCTGATTTAATCATCACACTTCAGTCTTTTATAGACAGCAGGTGAATCCCAATGTCTTGTGACATCATACTGGAAATCCCCTCAGAAGTTGTTTATAAAAGGCCTTGCATCTTCTAATTTTTCTTCTTCTGGATTTTTTGCACTGTCTTTTCACTTCGTCTGAAACACACCAGCTGAGGTACTGTCCACCTTCTTTTTTCTTCAACAGTCTTATTAATACATGTCATCTCTATCTGTACTTTTGCTTATACGTTATAAACATTTTCTTAATAAATGCTTATAACAACAAGTGTGGTGTTTTACTTAAACCTTAATAAAGCTTAATCCCAGACTAAAATCTAAGTCTGAGCTGTTTCAATTTAAAGAAACTTGCTCTGACTGATCCTAAAATATATCAGTGCTTTTATTTTTTCTCAATGCACACCAGTAATTTTTTTTTCTAAGGCACACTTATAAAAAAATTACTTATGTCATAATTGAACTATGCCTTAATCCTGGCTTTGTTTAAGCCCTGTCTGTGAAACCAGGACACAGTAGGGATGTGCATCTCCATAACTGAGTATCTCGATGCAATACGCATCTCGATTCATAGCCAACGATACGATACATTGAAGATACATATGAATCAGCTAGCAATGCAATGCGATACGATTCACCCCTATTACAATGCAGTTCGATTCGATTCAACACAATGTGATTCAATGCAATTTAAAAAATATGATCACTTTTATTTCTTTGGTTCAGACAGACAGCAAATCATAAATTATGTGTCTCCTGACTTCTAACGCCTTGAGGCCTGTTTCATAAAACAAGTTTACCAAATAAGCCAGGCTTATTTCATTTAGTTTGACTCACTGTCAAATGATTTGTTTCCATAAAGCAAATTTAACAAATATCAACATCAGTCACTGTGGATACTTGTGCTGGAAAACTAATCTGGTTCAGGGCAGGCTAACTGTCAGGCTAAGCTGAGCTCCTCAATGACCAATAGAAACGCAATATTACCACTGACTTAAGATGTCTTAAGACATAAAGTCACAACGACCATCACGGATTTATAAGCAGATGTTACACCAGTTTCACAGACAAGACCTAAGCCTAGTCGCAGACTAAAATGTAATTCTGAGCTGTTTCAACTGAAAAAAATTAAAATATTTCAGTGTCTTTGTTTTGTCTCAAGATGCACGTTGTTTTTCAAAGGGATGTTAAAAAAATACTTAAACGTCCTAATTGAACTATGGCCTAATCCTGGCTTAGTCTAAGCCCTGTCTGTGAAACTGGGCCTTAATATGTTTCAAATATTACAATAAACACACACACAAAAAAGTGTTTTTTTATTATTTCTTCAGATATATATATATTTTTTTGGAAAGTCTGTTATTCAGGTTCTATTTGTTTCAGCTCTCTGCAATTTACATTGTTTGATGCCACTACATGTCAAAATTTACCAGAAAAAAATAATTTTTCAAATTACAGCTTCTAAACAGGAGTTATTTCATTATAACTTAAGCGAGGAAAATCGTAAATGTTTGCATCTACAATTGTAATTTTGAGTTTCCTTTACATGGACCCAGACTTGGGTTATAGTGCCTCCACTAGAACATCACAGCACAATATTTAGGTCAGAGTCATTCATGTTTTTCCACAAATAAGGCAAAGAAGTTTAAAATGTAAAGTTTAAACAGATTATTAAAATAGTGACTAGAGCTTTCAGTGGGACTGCATGGGTTTAATGGGCAGATGAGAGCAAAACTCCTATAGGTGAACAAACCCTTTAAAGCTCACTTTGTTCGAGGACATTTGACATTCTCATATATGGTGAATTTGCAAAAACAGTTAGCAGAGTTTGTTTTGTTGTTAATATTTAACTCATTCTGCTTATCATTGTAATTGTTATCTGTATCTGCATCAAAGAACACACTGAAAAACATGGTTTTATTCGTCCAATAAAAAAAAAAATAGGGTAATGTTTCATTCATATATATATATATATATATATACTGTATATACAGTGCTCAGAGTAAATGAGTACACCCCTTTGAAAAGTTAAATTTTAAACAATATCTCAATGAACACAAAACATTTTCCAAAATGTTGACTTGACTAAGTTTTATATAACATCTGTTTAACTTATAACATGAAAGTAAGGTTAATAATATAACTTAGATTACACATTTTTCAGTTTTACTCAAATTAGGTGATGCAAAATGAGTACACCCCACAACAAAACTACTAAATCTAGTACTTTGTCTTCTAGGCATGGAATGAACAAGTTGGCGACATTTTGCCAGATCTATATTTTTCCATTCTTCAAGAATGACCTCTTTAGAGATTGGATGCTGGATGGAGTGATGCTCAACTTGTCTCTTCAGAATTCCCATAGGTGTTCGATTGGGTTCAGATCAGGAGACATACTTGGCCACTGAATCACTTTCACCCTGTTCTTCTTCAGAAATCCAACAGTGGAAAATGTGCTTTATAAATAAACAATCAATCAATCAATTTAATAAATGCATATTTACAATTTAAGCACTTAATTAAAAATAAGTATTAATAAAATAAACAACTACATAAGGCTGACTATATTCAGCCTGCTTCCATTTTTGTGAGAAAAGCCTACTCTTCAACTGAATTCGAAAAAAAAAGCTCTTCTGGGCCCGTGTTTATCAAGCCTCAAATAATTTATCTCAAGAACACCGTTAAGAATTGACTTAAGTGTCAAATAAATTCTTGGCTCAAAGTTAAGGATAAAAGTTAGTTATCAAGCATCTCAGTCATAAAAAGTGTAGGGCTAAGTGTCAGTCTTAGAGATGATTCACGACACTTTGCTGTGCCACAAACAGGATTTTGGATGACAACATACACATGGATCAATCACTGAATAGATTTCCTTATTTAAGAATATTTTCAGATAAATTCACATTGAATGGTTAAATTCCTAATAGGAGATTACACTCAACACACATTTGACAATAAATCATTTTTAAGAGTATACATTCTGCCAAGGAAATTAAGCGTCATCACAACCTTCAATTTAATAAAATTAAATGAATAACTGAGGGAATTTTAAACATTTCAAGAACATTCTTCCTCTCCTGAAAGCTTTGCACATCTCTGTCTCCTCAGTGCTATCACAAGGCCCTACTGGCAACTCCTAACCACTTGAGAGACCTCTCGAGCTGTCTTAAATAACTTGGAGAGTAAGAGTGATTCTTAGCTTCAAGACATTTGATAACTTCCTTTATACTTAAGTTTGAAAGCATGAGTAAATTTCATGATTTCTCAGCACTTAAGACTAAAATAGCACTTTGAGAAGCTTGATAAATATGGGCTCTGGTCTTCAGTGATGCGAGCACAACATTTAAGCGTACACACAATATCTGAGCAAGACCAGGGCCCGTATGTATAAAACTTAAGAATAATCTTAAGAATAGTCTTAAGCTTTGACTTAAGTGTCAAAAAATTCTTAGTAAAAAGTAGGACTTTTCTAAGAGTAGGAGTGTTTTATGAAGAGGCTAAAAGCAACTTTCAGTAAAGTCTAAGACTGATTCTTAAGAGCTGACTTAAGTGTTGTGAATTAAGGACTACAATGATTTCAACACAAAATGGCTGCCCTTAGTCTCTGAATTAGCCAATAGGGAGTCTACAAGGATGAAGTCACAGCAACATGACATCGTTTTATAAATCAAGACAATAAAATTGTTCTGTTATTTAAATTTATTTTAAAAGGTAGCTTTGCATTATGTGCAAAAGCAAATAACTACACTTATTTTACACAACTACAAATAAGTACTTTTATATTTCACAATCTTGCACGATTTTATTAATAGGTTTACAGATTAATTAAATTCACAAATGAATTCTAATTATGTAATTAAGCTGACTAATCATGTCACCCAAATTGCACTCTCAGCTTTATATAAAAGAAAGACCAATATTCCAAACTCTTAAAAATGGAATCAAAAAAACCAAACTGGTCCAAGGAAGAAAGTATTTTTCTAGTGCAATCAGTCCTTAAATGGAAGGACATCATACGAGGAAAATTCAGTCCAACTGTAACAAGTAAAGGAGAAAAAAATGCATGGCAATAAATTGCCATGACTATAAATGCTGCATTTCCTTGGACAAGCCGGTCTGCTGAAGACTGTGAGAAAAGGTGGTACAATGTATTGGCAACATCTCGATTACAAGGAAAGCATGCGTGCCACAGGTACAATTGATTTTAATCTTACTAAACTCTTATTTTAAATATGAAATTATTGTTTATGTGTGATCATTAGCTGAGTTCTTGTCAAACAAGTGGAGGCCCTTCATGTAAACCTCTGTCTGAGATTGCTGAAATGGTAGAGGAGATACTGGGAATGGCCAACCCTTCCATTTGTGGAATTGCAAATGCCCCGGACCCTGCACTGCTCAAATTAAAGGAGTTACAAAGTCTTCAAAGTAACCTTACTTCACAGGAATAAATTATATTTTAAAGTATATCAAAATAGAAAACTTGTATTTTAAATTGCAATAATATTTCACAATATAATTTTTCAACAAGAGAGACAGCCTTGATAAGCCTAAGAAACTTATTTAAAAACTTTACTGATCCCAAACTTTTGAACGGCAGTGTTTTATAATGTAACGTAACCTAAAATGTACATCATTTAGTTACATAAAGGGTCACATCAACTATAAATAGCACAAGTTAAAAGTTACAGACTTTTTGTGTGCTCGCTGTACATGTCTGGTATAAAGACCTGGTATAAAGTATTGCTCAGGTGGCCGATATGTCTGCCCAATAGAGAAAAGTTTTGCTCAGCAAGAAAAAAATGAGAGGGAACATTGATTACAATTAGTAAGGAAGCAGAAAGTATTAAAGAAAGTATAAATATGAAAAAATTATTTGCTCAAGGCAATATCAGCAATGGTCCTGGTGCCGGAGAACTCTTCAGGTGGTCTTGAAGCAGTATCTGATTTAATCATCACACTTCAGTCTTTTATAGACAGCAGGTGAATCCCAATGTCTTGTGACATCATACTGGAAATCCCCTCAGAAGTTGTTTATAAAAGGCCTTGCATCTTCTAATTTTTCTTCTTCTGGATTTTTTGCACTGTCTTTTCACTTCGTCTGAAACACACCAGCTGAGGTACTGTCCACCTTCTTTTTTCTTCAACAGTCTTATTAATACATGTCATCTCTATCTGTACTTTTGCTTATACGTTATAAACATTTTCTTAATAAATGCTTATAACAACAAGTGTGGTGTTTTACTTAAACCTTAATAAAGCTTAATCCCAGACTAAAATCTAAGTCTGAGCTGTTTCAATTTAAAGAAACTTGCTCTGACTGATCCTAAAATATATCAGTGCTTTTATTTTTCTCAATGCACACCAGTAATTTTTTCTAAGGCACACTTATAAAAATTACTTATGTCATAATTGAACTATGCCTTAATCCTGGCTTTGTTTAAGCCCTGTCTGTGAAACCAGGACACAGTAGGGATGTGCATCTCCATAACTGAGTATCTCGATGCAATACGCATCTCGATTCATAGCCAACGATCGATACATTGAAGATACATATGAATCAGCTAGCAATGCAATGCGATACGATTCACCCTATTACAATGCAGTTCGATTCGATTCAACACAATGTGATTCAATGCAATTTAAAAATATGATCACTTTTATTTCTTTGGTTCAGACAGACAGCAAATCATAAATTATGTGTCTCCTGACTTCTAACGCCTTGAGGCCTGTTTCATAAAACAAGTTTACCAAATAAGCCAGGCTTATTTCATTTAGTTTGACTCACTGTCAAATGATTTGTTTCCATAAAGCAAATTTAACAAATATCAACATCAGTCACTGTGGATACTTGTGCTGGAAAACTAATCTGGTTCAGGGCAGGCTAACTGTCAGGCTAAGCTGAGCTCCTCAATGACCAATAGAAACGCAATATTACCACTGACTTAAGATGTCTTAAGACATAAAGTCACAACGACCATCACGGATTTATAAGCAGATGTTACACCAGTTTCACAGACAAGACCTAAGCCTAGTCGCAGACTAAAATGTAATTCTGAGCTGTTTCAACTGAAAAAATTAAAATATTTCAGTGTCTTTGTTTTGTCTCAAGATGCACGTTGTTTTTCAAAGGGATGTTAAAAATACTTAAACGTCCTAATTGAACTATGGCCTAATCCTGGCTTAGTCTAAGCCCTGTCTGTGAAACTGGGCCTTAATATGTTTCAAATATTACAATAAACACACACACAAAAAGTGTTTTTTATTATTTCTTCAGATATATATATATTTTTTTGGAAAGTCTGTTATTCAGGTCTATTTGTTTCAGCTCTCTGCAATTTACATTGTTTGATGCCACTACATGTCAAAATTTACCAGAAAAAATAATTTTTCAAATTACAGCTTCTAAACAGGAGTTATTTCATTATAACTTAAGCGAGGAAAATCGTAAATGTTTGCATCTACAATTGTAATTTTGAGTTTCCTTTACATGGACCCAGACTTGGGTTATAGTGCCTCCACTAGAACATCACAGCACAATATTTAGGTCAGAGTCATTCATGTTTTTCCACAAATAAGGCAAAGAAGTTTAAAATGTAAAGTTTAAACAGATTATTAAAAATAGTGACTAGAGCTTTCAGTGGGACTGCATGGGTTTAATGGGCAGATGAGAGCAAAACTCCTATAGGTGAACAAACCCTTTAAAGCTCACTTTGTTCGAGGACATTTGACATTCTCATATATGGTGAATTTGCAAAACAGTTAGCAGAGTTTGTTTTGTTGTTAATATTTAACTCATTCTGCTTATCATTGTAATTGTTATCTGTATCTGCATCAAAGAACACACTGAAAAACATGGTTTTATTCGTCCAATAAAAAAAAAAATAGGGTAATGTTTCATTCATATATATATATATATATATATATACTGTATATACAGTGCTCAGAGTAAATGAGTACACCCCCTTTGAAAAGTTAAATTTTAAACAATATCTCAATGAACACAAAAACATTTTCCAAAATGTTGACTTGACTAAGTTTTATATAACATCTGTTTAACTTATAACATGAAAGTAAGGTTAATAATATAACTTAGATTACACATTTTTCAGTTTTACTCAAATTAGGGTGATGCAAAAATGAGTACACCCCACAACAAAAACTACTAAATCTAGTACTTTGTCTTCTAGGCATGGAATGAACAAGTTGGCGACATTTTGCCAGATCTATATTTTTCCATTCTTCAAGAATGACCTCTTTTAGAGATTGGATGCTGGATGGAGAGTGATGCTCAACTTGTCTCTTCAGAATTCCCCATAGGTGTTCGATTGGGTTCAGATCAGGAGACATACTTGGCCACTGAATCACTTTCACCCTGTTCTTCTTCAGAAATCCAACAGTGGAAAATGTGCTTTATAAATAAACAATCAATCAATCAATTTAATAAATGCATATTTACAATTTAAGCACTTAATTAAAAATAAGTATTAATAAAATAAACAACTACATAAGGCTGACTATATTCAGCCTGCTTCCATTTTTGTGAGAAAAGCCTACTCTTCAACTGAATTCGAAAAAAAAAGCTCTTCTGGGCCCGTGTTTATCAAGCCTCAAATAATTTATCTCAAGAACACCGTTAAGAATTGACTTAAGTGTCAAATAAATTCTTGGCTCAAAGTTAAGGATAAAAGTTAGTTATCAAGCATCTCAGTCATAAAAAGTGTAGGGCTAAGTGTCAGTCTTAGAGATGATTCACGACACTTTGCTGTGCCACAAACAGGATTTTGGATGACAACATACACATGGATCAATCACTGAATAGATTTCCTTATTTAAGAATATTTTCAGATAAATTCACATTGAATGGTTAAATTCCTAATAGGAGATTACACTCAACACACATTTGACAATAAATCATTTTTAAGAGTATACATTCTGCCAAGGAAATTAAGCGTCATCACAACCTTCAATTTAATAAAATTAAATGAATAACTGAGGGAATTTTAAACATTTCAAGAACATTCTTCCTCTCCTGAAAGCTTTGCGCACATCTCTGTCTCCTCAGTGCTATCACAAGGCCCTACTGGCAACTCCTAACCACTTGAGAGACCTCTCGAGCTGTCTTAAATAACTTGGAGAGTAAGAGTGATTCTTAGCTTCAAGACATTTGATAACTTCCTTTTATACTTAAGTTTGAAAGCATGAGTACATTTCATGATTTCTCAGCACTTAAGACTAAAATAGCACTTTGAGAAGCTTGATAAATATGGGCTCTGGTCTTCAGTGATGCGAGCACAACATTTAAGCGTACACACAATATCTGAGCAAGACCAGGGCCCGTATGTATAAAACTTAAGAATAATCTTAAGAATAGTCTTAAGCTTTGACTTAAGTGTCAAAAAATTCTTAGTAAAAAGTAGGACTTTTCTAAGAGTAGGAGTGTTTATGAAGAGGCTAAAAGCAACTTTCAGTAAAGTCTAAGACTGATTCTTAAGAGCTGACTTAAGTGTTGTGAATTAAGGACTACAATGATTTCAACACAAAATGGCTGCCCTTAGTCTCTGAATTAGCCAATAGGAGTCTACAAGGATGAAGTCACAGCAACATGACATCGTTTTATAAATCAAGACAATAAAATTGTTCTGTTATTTAAATTTATTTTAAAAGGTAGCTTTGCATTATGTGCAAAAGCAAATAACTACACTTATTTTACACAACTACAAATAAGTACTTTTATATTTCACAATCTTGCACGATTTTATTAATAGGTTTACAGATTAATTAAATTCACAAATGAATTCTAATTATGTAATTAAGCTGACTAATCATGTCACCCAAATTGCACTCTCAGCTTTATATAAAAGAAAGACCAATATTCCAAACTCTTAAAAATGGAATCAAAAAGAAAACCAAACTGGTCCAAGGAAGAAAGTATTTTTCTAGTGCAATCAGTCCTTAAATGGAAGGACATCATACGAGGAAAATTCAGTCCAACTGTAACAAGTAAAGGAGAAAAAAATGCATGGCAATAAATTGCCATGACTATAAATGCTGCATTTCCTTGGACAAGCCGGTCTGCTGAAGACTGTGAGAAAAGGTGGTACAATGTATTGGCAACATCTCGATTACAAGGAAAGCATGCGTGCCACAGGTACAATTGATTTTAATCTTACTAAACTCTTATTTTAAATATGAAATTATTGTTTATGTGTGATCATTAGCTGAGTTCTTGTCAAACAAGTGGAGGCCCTTCATGTAAACCTCTGTCTGAGATTGCTGAAATGGTAGAGGAGATACTGGGAATGGCCAACCCTTCCATTTGTGGAATTGCAAATGCCCCGGACCCTGCACTGCTCAAATTAAAGGAGTTACAAAGTCTTCAAAGTAACCTTACTTCACAGGAATAAATTATATTTTAAAGTATATCAAAATAGAAAACTTGTATTTTAAATTGCAATAATATTTCACAATATAATTTTTCAACAAAGAGAGACAGCCTTGATAAGCCTAAGAAACTTATTTAAAAACTTTACTGATCCCAAACTTTTGAACGGCAGTGTTTTATAATGTAACGTAACCTAAAATGTACATCATTTAGTTACATAAAGGGTCACATCAACTATAAATAGCACAAGTTAAAAGTTACAGACTTTTTTGTGTGCTCGCTGTACATGTCTGGTATAAAGACCTGGTATAAAGTATTGCTCAGGTGGCCGATATGTCTGCCCAATAGAGAAAAGTTTTGCTCAGCAAGAAAAAAATGAGAGGGAACATTGATTACAATTAGTAAGGAAGCAGAAAGTATTAAAGAAAGTATAAATATGAAAAAATTATTTGCTCAAGGCAATATCAGCAATGGTCCTGGTGCCGGAGAACTCTTCAGGTGGTCTTGAAGCAGTATCTGATTTAATCATCACACTTCAGTCTTTTATAGACAGCAGGTGAATCCCAATGTCTTGTGACATCATACTGGAAATCCTCAGAAGTTGTTTATAAAAGGCCTTGCATCTTCTAATTTTTCTTCTTCTGGATTTTTGCACTGTCTTTTCACTTCGTCTGAAACACACCAGCTGAGGTACTGTCCACCTTCTTTTTTCTTCAACAGTCTTATTAATACATGTCATCTCTATCTGTACTTTTGCTTATACGTTATAAACATTTTCTTAATAAATGCTTATAACAACAAGTGTGGTGTTTTACTTAAACCTTAATAAAGCTTAATCCCAGACTAAAATCTAAGTCTGAGCTGTTTCAATTTAAAGAAACTTGCTCTGACTGATCCTAAAATATATCAGTGCTTTTATTTTTCTCAATGCACACCAGTAATTTTTTCTAAGGCACACTTATAAAAAATTACTTATGTCATAATTGAACTATGCCTTAATCCTGGCTTTGTTTAAGCCCTGTCTGTGAAACCAGGACACAGTAGGGATGTGCATCTCCATAACTGAGTATCTCGATGCAATACGCATCTCGATTCATAGCCAACGATACGATACATTGAAGATACATATGAATCAGCTAGCAATGCAATGCGATACGATTCACCCCTATTACAATGCAGTTCGATTCGATTCAACACAATGTGATTCAATGCAATTTAAAAAATATGATCACTTTTATTTCTTTGGTTCAGACAGACAGCAAATCATAAATTATGTGTCTCCTGACTTCTTTGAGGCCTGTTTCATAAAACAAGTTTACCAAATAAGCCAGGCTTATTTCATTTAGTTTGACTCACTGTCAAATGATTTGTTTCCATAAAGCAAATTTAACAAATATCAACATCAGTCACTGTGGATACTTGTGCTGGAAAACTAATCTGGTTCAGGGCAGGCTAACTGTCAGGCTAAGCTGAGCTCCTCAATGACCAATAGAAACGCAATATTACCACTGACTTAAGATGTCTTAAGACATAAAGTCACGACCATCACGGATTTATAAGCAGATGTTACACCAGTTTCACAGACAAGACCTAAGCCTAGTCGCAGACTAAAATGTAATTCTGAGCTGTTTCAACTGAAAAAATTAAAATATTTCAGTGTCTTTGTTTTGTCTCAAGATGCACGTTGTTTTTCAAAGGGATGTTAAAAAATACTTAAACGTCCTAATTGAACTATGGCCTAATCCTGGCTTAGTCTAAGCCCTGTCTGTGAAACTGGGCCTTAATATGTTTCAAATATTACAATAAACACACACACAAAAAGTGTTTTTATTATTTCTTCAGATATATATATATATTTTTTTGGAAAGTCTGTTATTCAGGTTCTATTTGTTTCAGCTCTCTGCAATTTACATTGTTTGATGCCACTACATGTCAAAATTTACCAGAAAAAAATAATTTTTCAAATTACAGCTTCTAAACAGGAGTTATTTCATTATAACTTAAGCGAGGAAAATCGTAAATGTTTGCATCTACAATTGTAATTTTGAGTTTCCTTTACATGGACCCAGACTTGGGTTATAGTGCCTCCACTAGAACATCACAGCACAATATTTAGGTCAGAGTCATTCATGTTTTTTCCACAAATAAGGCAAAGAAGTTTAAAATGTAAAGTTTAAACAGATTATTAAAAATAGTGACTAGAGCTTTCAGTGGGACTGCATGGGTTTAATGGGCAGATGAGAGCAAAACTCCTATAGGTGAACAAACCCTTTAAAGCTCACTTTGTTCGAGGACATTTGACATTCTCATATATGGTGAATTTGCAAAAACAGTTAGCAGAGTTTGTTTTGTTGTTAATATTTAACTCATTCTGCTTATCATTGTAATTGTTATCTGTATCTGCATCAAAGAACACACTGAAAACATGGTTTTATTCGTCCAATAAAAAAAATAGGGTAATGTTTCATTCATATATATATATATATATATATACTGTATATACAGTGCTCAGAGTAAATGAGTACACCCCTTTGAAAAGTTAAATTTTAAACAATATCTCAATGAACACAAAAATTTTCCAAAATGTTGACTTGACTAAGTTTTATATAACATCTGTTTAACTTATAACATGAAAGTAAGGTTAATAATATAACTTAGATTACACATTTTCAGTTTTACTCAAATTAGGGTGATGCAAAATGAGTACACCCCACAACAAAACTACTAAATCTAGTACTTTGTCTTCTAGGCATGGAATGAACAAGTTGGCGACATTTTGCCAGATCTATATTTTTCCATTCTTCAAGAATGACCTCTTTTAGAGATTGGATGCTGGATGGAGAGTGATGCTCAACTTGTCTCTTCAGAATTCCCCATAGGTGTTCGATTGGGTTCAGATCAGGAGACATACTTGGCCACTGAATCACTTTCACCCTGTTCTTCTTCAGAAATCCAACAGTGGAAAATGTGCTTTATAAATAAACAATCAATCAATCAATTTAATAAATGCATATTTACAATTTAAGCACTTAATTAAAAATAAGTATTAATAAAATAAACAACTACATAAGGCTGACTATATTCAGCCTGCTTCCATTTTTTGAGAAAAGCCTACTCTTCAACTGAATTCGAAAAAAAAAGCTCTTCTGGGCCCGTGTTTATCAAGCCTCAAATAATTTATCTCAAGAACACCGTTAAGAATTGACTTAAGTGTCAAATAAATTCTTGGCTCAAAGTTAAGGATAAAAGTTAGTTATCAAGCATCTCAGTCATAAAAAGTGTAGGGCTAAGTGTCAGTCTTAGAGATGATTCACGACACTTTGCTGTGCCACAAACAGGATTTTGGATGACAACATACACATGGATCAATCACTGAATAGATTTCCTTATTTAAGAATATTTTCAGATAAATTCACATTGAATGGTTAAATTCCTAATAGGAGATTACACTCAACACACATTTGACAATAAATCATTTTTAAGAGTATACATTCTGCCAAGGAAATTAAGCGTCATCACAACCTTCAATTTAATAAAATTAAATGAATAACTGAGAATTTTAAACATTTCAGAACATTCTTCCTCTCCTGAAAGCTTTGCGCACATCTCTGTCTCCTCAGTGCTATCACAAGGCCCTACTGGCAACTCCTAACCACTTGAGAGACCTCTCGAGCTGTCTTAAATAACTTGGAGTAAGAGTGATTCTTAGCTTCAAGACATTTGATAACTTCCTTTTATACTTAAGTTTGAAAGCATGAGTACATTTCATGATTTCTCAGCACTTAAGACTAAAATAGCACTTTGAGAAGCTTGATAAATATGGGCTCTGGTCTTCAGTGATGCGAGCACAACATTTAAGCGTACACACAATATCTGAGCAAGACCAGGGCCCGTATGTATAAAACTTAAGAATAATCTTAAGAATAGTCTTAAGCTTTGACTTAAGTGTCAAAAAATTCTTAGTAAAAAGTAGGACTTTTCTAAGAGTAGGAGTGTTTTATGAAGAGGCTAAAAGCAACTTTCAGTAAAGTCTAAGACTGATTCTTAAGAGCTGACTTAAGTGTTGTGAATTAAGGACTACAATGATTTCAACACAAAATGGCTGCCCTTAGTCTCTGAATTAGCCAATAGGAGTCTACAAGGATGAAGTCACAGCAACATGACATCGTTTTATAAATCAAGACAATAAAATTGTTCTGTTATTTAAATTTATTTTAAAAGGTAGCTTTGCATTATGTGCAAAAGCAAATAACTACACTTATTTTACACAACTACAAATAAGTACTTTTATATTTCACAATCTTGCACGATTTTATTAATAGGTTTACAGATTAATTAAATTCACAAATGAATTCTAATTATGTAATTAAGCTGACTAATCATGTCACCCAAATTGCACTCTCAGCTTTATATAAAAGAAAGACCAATATTCCAAACTCTTAAAAATGGAATCAAAAAGAAAACCAAACTGGTCCAAGGAAGAAAGTATTTTTCTAGTGCAATCAGTCCTTAAATGGAAGGACATCATACGAGGAAAATTCAGTCCAACTGTAACAAGTAAAGGAGAAAAAAATGCATGGCAATAAATTGCCATGACTATAAATGCTGCATTTCCTTGGACAAGCCGGTCTGCTGAAGACTGTGAGAAAAGGTGGTACAATGTATTGGCAACATCTCGATTACAAGGAAAGCATGCGTGCCACAGGTACAATTGATTTTAATCTTACTAAACTCTTATTTTAAATATGAAATTATTGTTTATGTGTGATCATTAGCTGAGTTCTTGTCAAACAAGTGGAGGCCCTTCATGTAAACCTCTGTCTGAGATTGCTGAAATGGTAGAGGAGATACTGGGAATGGCCAACCCTTCCATTTGTGGAATTGCAAATGCCCCGGACCCTGCACTGCTCAAATTAAAGGAGTTACAAAGATGGTAAGAAAATTAATGTGACTTAATAATCTCTTTATTAAATTGACATTAGTTACTTTAATCTATGGACACTGAAAAAAACACCAAAAAAACACCACATCGGATTGAATAAACATGTTTGCTCTTTAATATTTTCTGCATGTGAATGTAGTGCTGATGACGCTGGAGCCGGGCCATCTGACATGCCACATTGCACCACATCTCAGGATGTCTTCCTGTGTTCTCCAGAAGAGGACACAGGGTTTGCACAGAGTGTAGCCCCTGAAGATAACATTGAGTCTCTTAAAAAAAAAAAAAAAAATTACAAATCAAGTTGTTGGAAGTTCAAAATGAATATTACACACTAAAACTGAAGAGATTAAAGAATGCTCAATGATTGTACTTATGTTTGAGGAAATAAAAGTGTGTGAACACAAATTTGTTAATTATTGCTTTTTGTCTACAAGTTTTTCTTACCCAAAATGTAAGTTTGTAAAGCAGTCCCTTATTGATTCTCTGCTTGAACCACTTTGTAATGTGGGGTTGATGGTACTGTTGTCATTACCATCATAATCATCATCACTGTCATCATCAAGAAGTGGTATATTTCGAGCTTTGCAAATATTGTGCAAAATGCCGCAAGCCATAATAATGCGACTAGCACACTCAGGGGACTGTCTAATCTCTCCATGAAGGACATGGAATCCCCTTTTCAGCTGTCCAATTCCTCTCTCCACCACAGCTCTTGTTGCTTTGTGTGCTTTTCATGGCGAAAAATGTTACAAGAAAAAATCAAGAATGCACTTATTGAACAAAACTGTTGTTATACTGTATATTACCAGAAGCATAATACCAGGTTAAATATTTCCTGAAGTTCAGTCCTGTACAGTACCTGTTATAATTTAGCTGCTGTTCACCTTGTGGCCTTCTGTAAGGGGTAAAAAGCAAGCGTTTTAAAGGGTATCCTGAGTTACCCACCAGATGACATCCGGGGCGAACATAATTTTGTTCAAATAACCCAGTGAGGCCACTCTCAGAAAGAACCCGAGAATCATGTGTTGACCCTGGCCATTTTGGCACAAGATCCAGGATCTTGTAAGCAGCATCAAACACAACTTGAACATTGATACTGTGGAATCCTTTTCTATTGACGTATGCCTCCTCATTTACAGTTGGAGAAATTATGCGAACGTGAGTGCCATCGATGGCTCCAACAACTCCAGGGAAGCCTGCAATTCTCATAAAAGCTTCTTGCTTTTGCCGTAAAGTTTGAAGGTCAGTTGGGAAGTCAATGAACTGCCTTACTATGTTTGGGGTGGTTAGTGCTGCGATAGTGCCATTTAAGACACAGCAAGATGCTGTTAGAAATGTACTAAAACAAGCCTATTGCAAGACATCTGGCCCCGTATGTATAAAACTGCCCAGAAATGCTCTTAAGAATAGTCTTAAGCTATGACTTAAATGTCTCAAAATTCTTAGTAAAAAGTAGGACTTTTCTAAGAGTAGGAGACTTTTATAAAGAAGCTAAAAACAACTTTCAGTAAAGTCTAAGACTGATTCTTAAGTGTTGATTGAGGAGACACTTAAATATTGTGAACTAAGGACTACAATGATGTTGTAACCTCAACCTCTGAATCAGCCAATATTGAGCCTGCTCATGTAAAGTCACAGCAGCACAACAACAGTCATTTAATGTAACAATAATAAAATATTTTTTTGTAATATTAAGACACTGAATTTTTTGTAATATTAAGACACTGAAATATTTAAATGTATTTTTTTAAATGCTTTGCATTGTGTAAAATGTATCACAAATTATTACTGATTTCTATTGGTACATCTCCTCGTTTACAGTTGGTGCAATGAACATGAGTTCCATCAGTGGCTCCAACAACTCCAGGAAAGCCCACAATCATCATAAAAGTGGCTTGGTTTTGCAATATGGTTTGGCGGTCATTTGTAAAGTCAATAAACTGCCATATAGTAGAGGCCAAAAGTGATGTCCGGCCTAGGAAATTTGACATCTTCACCCTTAATTAAAAAAAAAAAATGTGTAAGATTTTGAAAGCATATTACATAGTTGCTTTGAGTCAGTTGTTTTATTTGTGATAATAATGCAATGAAACATGCAAAATTGTGCAGTCATAATTTTTGGCCATGCTGTCATACAAATAAATTATGAACACATGCAAAAACAGGAGGACCAATGATATTTTAATAACTTGTGTTGTAGTCAGTGTGTCAATGTTGCCAATTTAGTGATTTGTCACTAGATTTAGTGACTTCCTCATCCCTTTAGAGACTTTTTTCAAATGTTTTACAACAAAATCAATTTCTTGGACAAACCGTATCTACATTCCGAGACTCTCCCATGTCATAAAGGTGAGTTCACTGAGCTATATACATTTAAATACAGATATCACCTTTAGGAGGTCATCTAGCAGCATTAAGTGACCAGTTTTAGCTACTTTCAATCAAAAGCAGTTGGCAACACTGGTCAGTGCTTTTTGTCCTTTGCATTTTAATGGTTTAAGTGAAATATGGGGTCATAAAAAATATATTAATAAAATTCACACATCACTTTTTGCCACTGTTGTGTTTGGTGGGGTTAGTGCCACAATATGTATGACCCTGCTTACAGTGTCATCGTTGCATTTCTGGGAACGTTACATTTCTAGTGGGGAAAACCATATACATGACATGAGTGCATCCCCATCATCCACCAATTAAAAAAGAGGCGTGAATCTGGTTAACATCTTGTGGAGTGAGGTAGGCAGCTATGTGATTAGATCATGATAGTTAACACATATTGTGTTGGACACACTGTGTTGTTTTTCTCTCTCTCTCTTTCCTTTTACACATTATCAGCTTAAAATTACACCAAATGTGTTAAAAAAGGTCATAACACAAAAAATGTGTTATTCATTAAATTAAGTTTTATTAACTAAGTTCGGGAGGAGCACGTCAGATACTCAGCCTAATTAACACAGGTGGTACGCAATCAAGGTAATCAACCCTTGGACATAAATACAGCTGACTTACCTCCATCTAGTTGACGGTTAAGCAGCATCCCTCCACCACCCCTTCTCCACCAATATCACTAGAATTCTCATCACACGGGGGTACTCTGGGTTTGGGCCATTCCCGGCTAGGAGCCCTCCCCCAGGACAGCACGCCTACAACGTATTATCATACACGCCAAATACGCATTACGTTTATCGTGCTAGTAGATGTAAGTGTGAAATCGTGAACACATTTAATTTTTTTCAGTTGATTTCATCTAAGGCTGTGGCTGAAAGTCAGTTGTAGTTCTGGGCCCATATTCATGAAAAATCTTAGTGCTAAGAGTTGCTCTTAGATACTAAATTCTTAGAAATGTGGGCGATTCCTCTTAAAATTAAAGAAAAGATCCTAGTAAAGAAAAAAGTAATTCAGAAAGCATCTTAACACTTAAAAGAGGTCTTAAGGTCCAAAATTGTTAGGAGTACGAACTAAGACTTTTAAGAGGCTTAAGAGTTTCTTTAGCAAGGGAGAAAATGGACGAAACATGAAGAGGAAGAAAAATGTGTTGCACACAATGCATGACAGTGAGTTAATACGACGCCACACATTAGAATGTGCAAGGATCATGTTCTATAAGCAAAGTGATCACACAAACATTTACAGCACTTTCAGAACTGTATGTCGCTGTTCTTTTCCTAAGAATTTGTTAAGTATGACAGCATGGTAAATCAAAAATAAAGAATATATATATATATATATATATATATATATATATATATATATAAAATGTGTGTGTCTGTGTGAGAGTATGGTAAATCAGGAAGAATTATGCATGTAATTTCAAAATGAAGGCTTATAATAGACCCTAAAAGCGCTTTTTTATTTCCTTCTTGGACAACCAACCCATCACAGTCTTCAAAAGACTGTCATTCCTAACAACGGGGTCAGCCCCGCCTCCTCACTAAGATAAAAGTTTTTGTCTTTTCCTCGCTCAGAGTTGCTCTTAGATTGGTCCTGATTCTCTCTTAAGCTAAGACTCCTACGTAGAAATGTTTAAGCTAAATGAGGAGCTCTCTAAAAGGATTCTAAGAATCTTTAAGAATACGGGCCCTGGTGTTTTTCTTTCATTCAGTGATTATGCTGTTTATCATCAGGTGTTTTCAATAATCAAACAACCATCACTTAATTAATCACTTAAGTGCATAATTAACTCTACCACTGCTTCGGTGTTATTTGAAACACCCTGCTGGTGGTTCTCATGTACACCGAGCAGTGTTAATTTAACAACACTTTACTGTTTAGAGTTTAACTAATACAAATAAAGAGTTGTAACTAGGCTAATATAGTAGGGGAACGTACATATACAGTGCCTTGCAAAAGTATTCATACTCCATTTTTTTCACATTTTGTTATGTTGCTGCATTATGTTAAACTGCTTTTAAATAACTTTTTTTTCCACATCAATCTACACTCCATACACCATACTGACAAAGCAAAAACAGAATTTTCACAACCACGTAAATGTATTACAATTAAAAAACTGGAATAAGTACATTGAATAAGTATTCATACCCTTAACTCAGTACTTCGCTAAAGCACCTTTACAGCCTCAAGTCTTTTTAGGTATGATACGACAAGCTTTGCTCATCAGCATTTGGCAATTATCTGCCATTTGTCTCCTCACCTCTTCACCTCTCAAGCTCTGTCAGGTTGGATGGGAGCAGATGCACATTTTCAGGTTTCTCCAGAAAAATTTGATTGGATTCAAGTCCAGGCTGTGGCTGGGCCACTCAAAGAGATTCAAAGCGTTGTCTATAAGCCACTCTTGCTGTGTGCTTAGGGTCACTGTCCTGTTGCAAGGTGAACCTTCTGCCCAGTCTGAGGTTCTGAATGCTCTGGACTGGGTTTTCATTAAGGCTATTATCTCAACTATTATCTCAATAGTTTTGTGCATTGAGCTTTTCTTATACTCTGACGAGTCCCTCAGTCCCTGCCGCTGAAAAACTGCCCCATATGAGCATGAGGCTGCTACCAGTACACTTTACTTTTGGGATGATACTCTGCAGCTGATGAGCAGAGCTGGTTTCCTTCAAACATGATGCTTAGAATTGAGGTTAATCAGACCAGAGAATCTTGTCTCTCAGAGTTTGAGTGTCCTTTAGGTGCTTTTTCCAAGTGTGTTTTCATGTGTCCTAACTGAAGAGAGGGTTGAGTTTGGCCACACCTCCATAAAGCCCAGATCGGTGGAGTATTGCAGTGATGTTTGTCCTTCTGTAGGTTTCTCCCATCTGCATATATGATCATTAAGCTCAACTAGAGTGACTATCAGGTTGTTGATCACCACTCTAACCAAAGCTCTTCTCCATCAATTGTTCAGTTTAGCCAAGAGGCCAGCTCTAGGAAGAGTCCTGGTTGTTTCAAACGTCTTCCATTAAGGGTAACAGAGGCTACATGATTCTATGAAGCAGAATTGTTTTTGAACTCTTCCCCAGATGTGTGGCTTTTACGCAAACCTGTTTCTGAGCTCTACCAGCAGTTCTTTTGACCTCAGGGCTTGGTTTTTGCTCTGATATGCATTATCAGCTGTTAGACCTTTTATTAAGATGTCTGTACCTTTCCAAATCATATCCATTCAATTGAATTTGCCACAGATTAACTTCACTTGAAGTGTAGTAACATATACAAGCAATATTAATGCACCAGAGCCAAATTTCAAATGTCCCAGATATGAATGTCCCAGATATGAATACTTATGCAATGGAATCATAAAAAAAAAAAATGTTGTAATAAATTTGCAAAGATGCTAAACTTTTTGCTTTACAATTATGGTGTATGGAGTGTAGATTGATGTGGGAAGAAAAGTAATTTAAAGCAGTTTAACATAAGGCAGCAACAAAACAAACCGCAGGGTTCGTACAAGGTGCTTGAAGTACTTGAATTTGACTTTTTGAAATTGAAGTCCTGGAAAACCCTTGAAAACAGCCATACTTATGGTTCTTGAAAAGTACTTGAACGTTTAAAAGGCAGTATATGAAATTGGTGTTAATTTTAGTTTTCGACAAAAACGATCTTTTCTCGCTAAATTAACGACGCAGCTGTTGGACTAGAAATTGTCCTGCGTGTTCAAAAATAGAAGGAGGCTTCAAAAGTCAAAGTATTGGAGTTTATTCTACCAGAAATCACCAAAGTACAGATCTGGGTTGTCTCCGACAAAGTGTCTTACAGAGAACCAACCCCCGAAACATTCCAACAGCGTCTTTTATAGTAGGTGTCCACGTGCCTCCTTCTTCTCTGGGGGAGGGGGGTCCACCCTTGGATCCTCCAATCCGCTATCACTTCTTTGTCTCCTTTTTCTGCAAAACAGATAACCCTACCCAGGCAAAACGTCCTCTTTCCCCTCCCCCAAGGCTTCTCACCCCCACCCTACAAAAAGCACACTTCTAGATAGCTTAATATAAAAAACCCTACCCATACATAAACACATATTACCATAATCATTTCCCCTATTATGCATACATTTTATTCATTACTTTAGAAATCATAGGATTACATCCTTCACAGCACATCTAAATACAGAGCCACTTCACCTGGCTGCCCGGAGCGCACGTGATATCGCGATATCAGTATAAAGTTGAGTTTGTGTAAAACCTTTGATGGTGCTTGCATTATATTGTTCAGTCTTTTATTGCATGTGCTGTTTGTTTGTGTTTTATTTGGTAACGCATATAAAGTCTGGTTTAAAGACTAAACCAACCATCCAGTCGAATTCGAAGGATAGGAGGCATAACAGCAAAGAAAAGCGAACTCAACGCCTGCAGGCGAGAGGAGAGCCTTTTCTGTGACGTCACGCGGCAACATCCACATATCACGTGTTTCAACCCGAGCGCACGCACGCGAACCAACCCACGTGGTTTCCGAGGACAAAGACCAGAGCGCATTTGAAGGAAACAAAACAACTTCCAACCTGCTTCTTGTCAACAAGCAAGTACCTCTAACTAAATCTATATTGCTGATTGAACTGGTAAAATCTGATCTGAATGCAGTAACAGAGCATAAGGCGTCTGTCGTGATTTTTTCCCGGTCGAATCAAGCGTTAAAATAGCCAAAAGGGCTAATTTTAGCTTTAGGAGTTTACTTACCAAAATCCCTTATTCATGTCTTTGTGTGTATGTATGTTTGTGTCTCATCAGTTAATCCATTTATGTTAGAATAGCAGTATTAATAAACCATTTTTCATTTCATAAAGAATTGTCTCTGGAATGTGATTTGAAGTTTTATCCTTATTTGCCATAAAGAGAAAGCTACCTAAGCTCGAAGTTGATATGCTGAGGCTAGTGTTCGGTGGACGGTCACTTAATACAGTATAACTAAGTTAAATATTAATATTACTTTTAACCAAGCAATATTTAATATTTAATAACTAATTCCCGGAGCTGAAATAATAGCTCTATATTAAACTGGTTTTATTACAGAATGGTGGAGGAAAAAAGCTGGCAATTAAAGAATTAATCTGAAAATCAAACCAGAGACAAAAGGGTATTTCTCAATTTTTATCCGGAAAAACTGAGTAAATACAGGAAAAAACGGTTATTTGTGGTATTGCATTCTTGTTTGGGAAACACAGTGTGTTTGAATGAGAAAGGGTATTTGTTTAACTCGAGTTTGTGAGAAGAAACTGCAGTAAATAATTAAAAGTCGCTCTAAAGCGCATAAAAGAGACAAATGAGCGTGTCCTCGTTTGAGCTCTGAGTGAAGGCCTGTATAGTCTGATTTGTAAGTGCGTGTCCCACTTTCAAACTCCGCTATATTTTCAAATCGGTGTGGAATGTTTAAAATAGCTATTTAAATCATTCTCAGCCATTTGATTTCACGAGTGAATTCAAACGCACGGCGCTCAAAGGAGTGGCCAGTCGTTTTGAGAAAGGGGAGATTGCGCAAATCGATTGTTTGTGTTTATGAGTGCGGTCTAAACAGACAAATATTCGCATAATAGCCCGCCGAGGCTTTGATGGGTTATAAGTAACCCGTAGATAAATTTATCTCGCCCTAAACGAGGTGAGATTATGTGTTGTAAAGATTCAAATCTGACCAATGCTGGACTAATCTGAAGGGTTAGTCTGGAGCACAGTTGTTTTTTTTCCTCTCTCTCTCCTACAGGCACTGAGTCGTCATAGCGACCAGTTCAGCCACGTGGAGATTTACATATAAGCTAAACTGAAACAAAGAAGTTTAGCAGCGTAGCAAATGCAATGCGGTAGCATTACGGCTAGTGATTAGCACATAGCAGTTAAAGCTTGAATGCAGTGGGTGGGTGTGGAAAAAAAAAACCCACTCACATTTTCTGTTTGCTCTGTCCTCTATTTTCCCAGTTAACAGACTAACATGTTAATAAGCTGGCTGTGTTAAGGTGATACCCATTTATCTGTCTGACATTTTCACAGGTTGGTTTAATATACTGTTGATTATATGGTGAGTTTGACCTCATTCAATTATAATGGCTTTTATGATTTTAAAACACATCAATGGATAAGCGCTATTGTTAGGAATTTTTAATTGTTAGTTGAATGTCACAATTGATTACAAATTAATTTTGAATTAATTTCATTTAATAGAATTTTCAATTCCTGCTTCCAGCAACAATAGCATCCATTTATGAACCATAAACCCTTATAATTTGACCACTACAATAGAACCTTAAGTTATCAAGAGGAAATTTTAATTTCGTTTACAAGTAGGATACAGATTAGTTATTAATTATTTTATTGTTAATTTTTTTTTGGTGTTAATGACAATGAGGAATGCTTAAGTTTGGAAATTATTTGAATTACTATTATGGGAATCCAAAACTAGTGATTTAGAAGCTGTAAATTAATTTAATAATTAATTATGAATTCGAAAATTCTAATTACATTTAATAATTAATTACACTTCCTGTTTACATTTTGCAACAATATTGGTTTGTCAACTCAATTGCAGATTGCATTTGTAAATTCTAATCCTAAGTGAATCCTATTAATTTTAATTATAACATCATAAATTTTAATTAGAAACCAAATTCTAATTTTAATTCTAAATTTCAAACTTAAATACAAGTCTGGCTCTATCTGTAGGCCATACTTCATTTCCTTAGGTGATCTGATTAACTCAAGTAAAATTAATAATAATTTAATTAAAATAATTTTATTAAATTAAAATTAGTCCTCCTTATTTAGGCCTGAGAGTAGATAGTGCTCCCCCTAGTGTTGTGTTGGAGAAGTGACAGTGACACCATACAATCAAAGTCATTTCTCACCAATCTGGAGCATAAAACGTAACCTTCTAGTTAGAAAACCCCAAAAGGGAGTTAAGGTTTCCTCAACCTTGGTCAGTTTGTTTACCCTGTAAACAGCCAAACCAACCTAAGCATATAGACTCAACAGCACCACCTTGTGCCAACGTATTAGTTTAAAATCTTGGGAATAAATCTTAATCTCTTTTCTTCTTCCCTGTTACTAACTTCCAATTTGACTTGTTTGCTTAAGACTTGGCGGGAAAATCACGAATAGAGCGAAATGTCACAATTGAACAGATGTATGTGAAACTTGAGAACTACATTCAAAACTGTTTACCATTTACCCTCTATTGTGAAATCCTATTCCCCCAGGTTAAAGCAGGTGCAATGAGAAGATAGACATCGGCAAAAGTTTTAACACGCGTGACATACGCTGACCAGCGTCGCGGTATAAAATCCTGCCATTAAGGGACAAGTACTGTCATTGCTGTTATTTTCCTCCAAGGAGAAAATTGGAATAGCAATACCAGTCTTATTACAAAAGAGAAAATCTCGCCTACAATCCTCTGATTAGAAGCGCCCTTCTAAATCAGACTTAACAAAGCGAAACGAAGAAAATCTGCTATTAAAAGAGAGACCTGTTTAGTGCTATTGTCCTTGTGTACCCATTCTGTGTGTGTGTTTTCTTTCTCTGCTTCACAGCTGGGCTGCCCTTGTGGGTGCCCAATAATTTATCTGCAGAGACTACAATTAGAAGCACCTGCCAGAGGACCACAAACACAGAGACACAATCAACACTAGCATACACTACACTCTGCACATTTACACCCCTGTTTGTTTTGTTTGTGTTTTGTTTTTGCTTTGTTTCCTATTCAAGGTCTGTGTCAGTTCGGTCCAAGATCTCCCTGACCCGCCAGAACATGTCTCACGAAACAGAACATGTCGGTCACTGGGAAGGACTGGAAATGTGGCTAAGTGTTACAACGGGCAGCATACTCCTAAAGCTGCTGAAACACTCCAACATCAGACACAGAATCAACTAGATGACAGCATCGCAAGCATTATGGGACAAGACCCAAGTCAAAACTACAGTCACAAGGAATTAGCCAAGATCACCGGTTCTTTAAGCCACATACTCATCGCCACCCTCAAACTGAGCGACAAGCCGCACAACGCCAGCAGGAGCTGACAAGCGCGCAACGACGCATAGAGCAGCTGGAACGTGAAGCTCAGGTACAACAGGAAGGGACCGATGAGGTGGAGCAGGACACCGAGGAGGAGACCAACAGGCTAAAGAGACTCTAGAAGCTACCAGCCACGAAATGCAGCAGCTCAAAGAGGACTTCGCTGATCGTGCAGACAAACGCTACAGTATGCAGAGAAGCTACTGGAGAAGGCAAAGACTGACTTCAGGGACAAAAACAGCAGAATCAAGGCCCTCGAAGTTCATTTGGCTGAGTCAAGGAATGAGATCAGCCGCCTAACACGACAGCTCGACTACGTCACAGAGGAGTCTGAAAGTCTCCAAGAGGAACTCAGGCATGCTTATGAACTACGCCGTGAGCCGTCAAGTACAGAGCGTGCACCAACGGCACCCGTCAAGCAGGACTGGATCACCTGTTCACAGACCGACACGTGAACCGAAGATAGAGGGATGGTGTTAAAACATTCACCAGCGCCCGTCGGAAGAACGCTATATCACGACGGAACCAAAAGAATCTGCTGCAGCCAGCCGCGGAGGTCAGTGCACGGCTTGGACCTTAAAGATCTTGACAAGCTCGCCCGAAACATCGGAAAATTCAACCCCAGCTTGCCAAACAGCCAAAATGTCCACGCTTATCTGCAAGATATTGATTTCCATCTGGAAATGCGTTACGGACAAAGATAAACTATACTTACTCGAGCGACATCCAGTCCTGAAGTGCGCAGCTTCCTTGACCGGCAGCCTGTTAACACAAAGACTGACTATCAACGGCTTCAAAAGGCCCTCATTAAAGAGTTTGCTGACCCTGAGTCCGATCAAGGCTTAGTGGCTGCCCTGGAGACGAGACAAGGACGTCACGACACTCCTCAAGCTTACTACAGTCGACTCAGACAAGCATATTTTGGAACTCGTAACGAATCTGACATGGAAGAGGAACTGAACTTTAAAACTCTCTTCCTGAGGAACCTTCATCCTGGCATAAGCCACCATCTTGGCGTTCTCGCATGCCCACGAACAATGAACAATCAGCAGTTGCGAGACTTGGTGCAAAAAGCCTACGGCAAACAAAAGATGGCCTCAGAAAGAGCGCAAAACCCCAGCAGTTCTTGATTTCAACACTCAACACCAAGAACTGGCGCTGGAGGGCACCCAACGCCAAGACAGTGCTAAGCCACCACACAGGAGTGGAATGCACCCCGTCCAACAGAGAACGAGACTCACACGCTGGAACCCGACCTAAACAGAGGTATGACCGATGGGATGGACCACGTGGACGTCCAACGCTCACCTGGGCGACACTGGGATAAGTCATGGGACCAAGCAAGGCCTCAGGAAAGGCAATGGGAGAGATCGCGGAACCCAAGAGAGCAACGCTCATGGGAATCCAATGGAAACTCCAACGGAAAGCGACAGACTCACCCTAAGGCGACCAGCCCAAGGAATCGACGAAGGAATTCACCAAGGTTCCAAAGTGAACAAGCTCCAACTGAGTCCATACAAGAACGAAAAACACCACCGCACTTCGACTCACAGAAGATGATGGAAATGATGATGAAGGAGTTCTTTCAACGAAAAGAGGAAGATAAGAAGGGGGAAAAGAAAGGAAACCCGGATTCAGCCTGACTAGCTGACGGACGAGAAAGCAGCGACAAGACAAACGAACCAGCCACAGAAAACAGCACCGCCTCACCTCAGTCTCAGAGTACAATAAACACGTTAACTTCAGATGGACATGAAGCCCCACCTGAAAATCCAGCAACAAAGTTAAACACTAACTCAGCACCCAATACTCCAAACTCTAGCAGCATTCAGCAGACACCTGCTGTTGAAAATCCTCAAGTTCCTGAAAGCGCTGTCTTAGTCATCTGCCACTCCTCAAGAACGCCAGCAGCCCTGACATCCTAAATATTTCCTCCCAAACTCCAGTTCCTCAACTCCTAGGCGATCTCATTGAAAAGGGTATAGCAAGAAAGTTTTACCTCTCCATCATCATCGAACGACACATCAGAGTCGAAGCCCTTCTGGACACAGGAGCCGACATCACTCTAATGTCTACAGAACTTCTCAAAGAAGTCCAAGAATTAACGAAGAGGACTAATGGCACCCTCAAGCTCCAAAGGTGCGAACTAAACGTACAAGCATACTCTCACACGGGCTTACAACTAAAACATGTAGCCCCAATCCATCTAACAGTGGGACCCATGGACTTCGTCCATCCTGTGACACGTGTCAACACTCAACACGCACTCCGCTCCTCATTGGAAAAGATTTGCTTAATCGTTTTGAACCCCTAATAGACTTCAAGCACCTAAAGATTTGGACACAAGTCCGTGAGCCTCTGCCTTACAAGTCATTAGACTCCAATGAGTCACAGTGTCAAGTCACAGACACTACCCCTAAGTCAATGACCGATGAAGCAGTAACAGAGCCCAGGTCTGGGCCGAGCACAAATGCCAACGACCCTCTCCTCTGCTCGCTGCACGAGCCTGAACCAAACACAGGCCTCCTTCAAATCATGACTGCGATAGAGGTTCATGGCACGTCAGTGTCCGAGGCAGCACTAGCCCTATGGGCAGAGAACTCAGCCATCAGCCTGAAGCTATTCAAAACATTGAAGCAGAGCTGTCAAAGTCTACCACATGTCACTAAGCACAGCCGTTACCCTCTCAGTCCCTGGTCGACAACCATGGCCACCTCCAAGATCATCTGCGCTCTGGACATACGATGGAACAACAGACAGCTGAGTCACTACTTCCTCGTCATTCCAGACCTGCCGCATGACATCTACATTGGAGCGGATATCATGGTTCGACTCAATGCTCACATTGACACTGTAAACAACATCATATGGGCTCCCTGTCACACCAACTGACAACTTCAGTCAATCTCAAGAACCTCCAATCCGGTCAAACCATGCCGGACGATGCGCTATGATTACGGAACAAGGAGCCACAATACCTGCCTACAGCAAAAGTGTCAGTGTCCGCCTCAACATGCGACCTGGCCAAACTCTCAACAGTAAGCTGAGCTTCTTCCAACCTTCCAGAACCTGCCTAAAACTCGGACTGACTCTGGAAGCTACACCTCTCATTGAAGTGTCATCTCGTGCGATATATGTGTTGTTCAATAACTGTATGGCCCAAGACATCCACGTCCCAAAGCCAGCCACCTGGGATGGCTCATCAACCAGGCATTCCACGACTTTGAACTGATGGTACCTGTCATAGGCCCCATACCAGCCCAACTAATGTCAGATGGATACAATGACACTATAACATTCACAAAACCTCATGAAGTCATTGCCATCACCTCAATCCTGCCAGTGTCCAGAGAAAGCGTCTGCCGGTCAGAACTAATGGATGACACTCACCTCACTGTCTATGCTGTCTCAACCCAGCCTGCGACAGAACCACCTACACGGGTGACCAGCGAGGCCCAAAGCCCCTTTAATGACTTAACGGCAGAAGAACCCTACGCCGGGTTCAATACTCAAATTCAACAGATCTTGAGTGACGCGGATGCCCTCCACAACGAAGTGGAGCGCCAAGGACTCAAAGAAGTTCTGCTGAAGTACAAGGACTCTTTCGCAAAGGACTCTCTAGATTGTGGATTGACAAACATCCACACGGTGCGCACCGACAAACCCAAATGCACCACCCACCTTTGTGCGACAGTACAAGATTCCGATAGCGTCATATGAGCCAGTGCAAGAAATTGTTGACTCCATGCTGGAAAAGGGGTCATCCGGCCCTGTAACAGTACATATTCTGCCCGATATGGCCAGTCCTAAAACCCAACGGCAAATGGCGGCCCACTATCGACTACCGCAAGTTGAATCAGCAAGTACCATTGTCCCGATGGCCTATGACCCAGTTGGACCAAGAAATACCAAAATCAAAGGCTCGACGATCCTGTCCACATTGACGTCGCCTCCGGGTTTTGGATGATCCCTGTCCACCCCGACGACCAACATAAGCTGGCATTCACTTTCGCAACCGACAGTACACCTTCACACGGTGTCCCTTTGGCTATGCCAATTCACCGGCAGAATTTAACATTTTCCTTAACAAAGCATGCCCTGACGCCAGAGTCCGAGGCAACCTCGTCTCACGAGACGACGTCTTAATGAAAAGTTCAAGTGTGAAAGACCACCTCAAAGAAATCGACCATGTCCTAAACCAGCTGACAACAGCAGGAGCTAAAATCGCCCTTCACAAAGGACAATGGTGCAAAACCAAGGTAAATTATGTTGGACTGCTCGTCGGAAGAAACGGCATTGAGCCACAATCTAACCGTGCCCAAGCAATCCAAAGCATAAAACACCAACTAACGTCTCTGAGTTGCGAAGCTTTCTGGGAGTGTGCAATTACTCACGACAGTTCATCGAAAACTACGCTGACATCGCACAACCACTAACTTCCCTCCTGAAAAAGGGCGAACCTTTGTTTGGACAAAGGCCCAGGACACAGCTATGAGCCAGCTCAAACAGTGCCTGCGCTCTGCTCCATGCCTCGCCTACCCAGACCCAGGGAAGGAATTCTATCTGGACGGATTCTCTGACCAGTGCCTCAGTGCGGTCTATACCAGCTCCATGATAAGGACAAGCGAGTGGTCGCTTATGCCAGCAAAACGCTGCTTCCCCAGAATGCAAATATTCACACTGCGAAAAGCTTTGCTTTGCACTGTGTGGGGCATTCAGCGTTTCTCTAATTACATCGGTGCACAGAAAGTCATCATCGAAACTTGCCACCAGCCAGTTACCTTCCTCAACAGTCAACGAATCAGAGATGGCGTGGTAACCAACGCACGCATAGCTACCTGGCTAATGACACTCCAAGGACGGGATGTGGAGGCAAGATATGCCCAGAACTACAAATCCTCACTGGGAAACGGGCTTGCGGCATGCCAAAACTGTTCAACGGACACGCTGGACACCTCAGCAGAGCCAAAAGAACTGCCACGACCGCAAGCGACAAATCATCGGTACCGAGGAGAATGTGTGTACAGGAATGCCCACAGCATATGTCGATGGCTGCTCATACAATCGCGAGGGCAAGTTACAAGCGGGAGCGGGTGTGGTCTGGCTCAACAATGACCCGTGCCCACCGCAGCAACTCAAACTTGGCCCACAAATCATCACAATATGCAGAAATAGCAGCCATCCTCATCACACTACAAGTGGCTGCAACCCACAAAATCAGAGAACTCCTCATCTGTACCGATTCGAACTATGCCCGTCTAAGTTTCATATGCCATCTAACTGGATGGAAGAGGAATGGATTCAAGACAGCTAACAACAAGCCTGTCAAGCACCAGGAACTCTTCCAAGCAAGCGACGCCATCGTCACTGAACACGACATGGTCGTTTATTGGAAAAAGGTCAGAGGTCATTCACGTCAACCAGGACAAGACAAAGACTTAAATGACCAAACCGATGCCCTCGCCAAAGCAGGGGCATTACAGGGAGAGTCCTGGACATTTCATGCCCTCGCACCCCACCCAACTGTGGCAGCGGTGACCCGCCGCCAACCTGCCACGAGTGGGCACACACCTGCCTCCTCCCACATCTCCCTGTCGCCTCAGTTCGCTGCTGAAGACCTCCTCACCCTCCAACATACGGACTCAGCCATACAGTCCATTGTAGCACACCTGTCCGACCCCTTGGAAAATCCCATTTCCACCTCGGACCTACAAACATCCTCCGACCTCCGCACGCTCCATTCGATCAAGCACATGCTGCATCTACGAGACGGTGTCCTCACGTATGTCCCTGAGCCATCCACTGCTCCAAGGCTCGTAGTCCCTCATGGCCAAAGGGGGATGATGTTGACACACGCACACGATGCACCATGCGCAGGACACCACGGAGTCAAGGCCACCTATGAAACACTCAAGCAAGTAGCATACTGGCCTGGCATGCAGCAAGACGTAGCAGAATACGTTAAAGGATGCCTGGTGTGTTGCCAGTTCCAACCGGCAAATCCAAACCACCGAGCACCACTGCAAAGGAAAGGAATGACCTTCCCATGGTCGGACCTCCAAATAGACTGGGTAGGACCCCTACCACGGTCGACGCGGGGCAACAAATATTTCCTCACCGTGATCTGCGAATTCACAAAATGGATAGAGTGCCTCCCAGCTCCCAACGATACAGCAGAAACGACAGCCTGTCTGTTAATGAACCATATCTTCTCAAGATTCGGACTGCCTTTAAGGGTCAACTCGGACCGCGGAACCCACTTCACCGCTGAAATTATGCAACACGTATGGAAACTCCTGGGAATACAGGCCAAACTCCACATAAGCCATCACCCAATTTCCTCCGGTCAAGTGGAACGGGCTAACAGAACAGTGGTCAGCATGTTAAAAAAATACGTAGCCACCAATCAAAAGGATTGGGACGTTAAACTCCCTCTGGTACTGATGGCCGCTCGAGCCACACCCCATCAATCTACCGGAATACCCCCGTTCACAATGATGACAGGGAGAAACATGACGCTACCACTACACCTGCTGTACCAACCTGGTGACCTGAACCTCGTCACCGCCTACAACACTCACCAGTACCTGGAAGAGTTACATCAGCACCTGAGAACAACTTTCGCCTTCGCGCAACAGCAGCTACAACGGCGCGGAAGGCCGAAAAGCCTACTACGACCAAAAGGCCTCTCACCATGAGCTCAATGTCGGAGATCAAGTGTGGTACTACAGTTTCGCCCGACCAAGGCCGAATGCTCCCCATCACCTGTCAAAGAAGTTCCTACCTCACTGGACGGGACCCCATGAGATTGTAGACAAGCTCTCACCTGTTGCCTATCGAATCAAAATCAGACAAGGCGCAGCGAGCCAGTCCTTCGATGGGTCCATCGAAACCAGATAAAGAGGCCCTGGGCTCCAGCCGACATGGAAAGGGGGAAGATCAGACCCACTGACACAGACCGATATGCACCACACGCACCATATGCACCACACAAGCATTAGTATTGATATGTTAGGAAAACATATAGCAACCATGCTTAGACACAACCCATATTCTCTCCTCCACAGCACTGCTAGGACCAATCTAGTAGCGAGGAGTTACCCTCAATTTTGTTGTTTTTAATTTTTTTTGCTTGATTTTGATTTTGAATTTTTGTCTTAATTTTTATTTTTTTGTTTTTGTTGTTTGGTTTCTTTCCTTCGTGTCTCACTTTGTGTTTTTCCTTTCCTCTCTCTCACTTTGAACCCCCTTAACCCATCCTTGAATACAGGTCCTGAAATTGAGATCGACTGCCGTCAGTAAAATCGTTGTAATTCGCTGTGAGAACCGTTGTCAACCGATCGAGGCCACCCGCCAAAATCATGAACGACATGATACGCGATGTAAGTTCCTTGATTGACAACTTAGCCATGAATAGGATTCCGTGCTACGTGATACCTCTTAGCCTTGTTCGAACATCGTAACCCGGCCACTGCGGCCCGTTAGTCTCATCCAAACTCATCTCACCCCTTTCCCGGCAGCGTTATTCCCATATCGCAAACCCGGAAACAGGTGACTTTGTTTTCTTTTCAGTTTGCCCATTATTGACGTTAATAATGTTTACCGGCTTAAAATGTTGTGAATGTTGGATTTTGGCAAGGAACACCTATGTCAAAATCCACACTCCCGAGGTCGTCCGCGTATCACGATAGCAACGAACAGTTGTACTTGGCTCCAAACCTAAAGATGTGTACGCTCACTAAAGACATTCACTTCCTCCGCCCGAGTAAACCTTTCAGACGCGATAATACAGAGGGCATCTGTGGCTTAGAAGCCATGAGACCCGACGCTAGCTGCCCGCCGACGCAACACCACGTTCTCAGGTTGAGGTAACACAAGCGAAATTGTCGGAAACCGATGGCTGGTGAACACCCCAGCCCGAACGGCTACCCTCACATATGATCAACACGACACCGCTACGCGCATTAGTCTGCCTAACCAAACGTTATGGATCACAGTCCCTAAGGGCTCGATCCTCCATATTGACGAACTAGCATTGTATCACCTCACCGACGAGTATCAGGCCGAAATCGAAATCTCACCCTTTTTCAAGCAGCATTCCTTTGTCCTCGATCCAGAATTGGAAGAAAGGATCAAGGAGGAAGGAACGCAGCTTATTGATCTGACACCGGTTGACACAGCTTTAGAAGCTATCGCCGCCCGCCGCTGGCGCCAATTATTCGGTCCTGGTCTGCCGCTGACACGGCGCTTTGTATCTCGACTATAGTAGGATATGTTGTGACTTTGACACTGGCCTTCCTCCTACACAAGCGAGTGAACGTCGTTCAAGAGTCTCTCAACAAATGCACGTCAGGCATCCCTCGTCTTTTTCGACGTGGTAATCTCGACCTAGAATCCGAACCCGAGAATGTGACCAACCTGATTGAGATCATGCCTATACCGTCTCGTGAAAACCCCGACAATTAAACCAGTCAAAATGACCCAATTGTCAATGATGCTAAACAAGGTAGCCCTGTGTCTTCTCAAGTTTCTCACCTGTTCCTTTCCAAATTACCCTGCACCAGTTTTCAGTCAGTGATAGAGATCTCGTTGGTGTCTTGTGTGTGTCCATTCTCTCTGCCTCTTGTTCCAGTGCCTGAAGATGTTCCATCGGGTACATCTCCACACAAAAGGGGGATGTGTAACACAATGTCAACCTGAAGACACACACAGAGAAAATTCAACCCAGCAACAGAAATGAATTATTACCCAAAATTCCTCCCTTTCATGCGCAAGGGAGAAGGTCAACTGACCTCATCAGTAACTTTCGTGCAAAGGTACGGACGGCTCCGGGAATGGTTCTGGACACCGTCAAGCCTACATTCCAGAGCATAGTTCAAAACCCCCCCATTTAAAACAAAGCAGGATTTTTCTCCGTCGGACGGACCAAGGAAAACCAAACTCCTTGCCTTTTTGACACGTATAACTATTGCAACTACACAAAATAAATATATGGATATTTAATGTGTACTTTTTCCCTCATAGGCATGATGTGATGATTTCGAGTGCCAATTATTTAGGACAATGTGGGAATTTTAAATCATGCTTTAAACGGTATAAACTGTAATGTGTGTATTAGTATGCGGTGTTTGATCTCTAAAGAAAGCTAGACTCAGATGTGATAGACTGTGTTGATGACCGTTAAATTTTAATACCCTGCATAATTATACATGTATAAAGATCGATACAGTTTATCCTTCCCAAAAGTGATGAGACATCACAGAACTGTTGGTCCACCCAGCAAGCCTGGACATGGGCGGGGCTCCGCCCCATACGGACGATCGGATTCGACAAGCCGCCCGTGGGGAGGGGCAAGTTGGACTGTTGAAAACAACGCCAGTTGCAAATCGCTCTCTTGGACTCGCTCTTGAACTCTCTCTCAAACGTGGCGTGGCTCTTGAACATCTCTTGAATAGCGCTCGTAACTTCTCTGCCTGCTCGCGCTTTTACCTGAACTCTGGCCTCGACACCGACTAAACCAACCATCCAGTCGAATTCGAAGGATAGGAGGCATAACAGCAAAGAAAACGAACTCAACGCCTGCAGGCGAGGAGAGCCTTTTCTGTGACGCCACGCGGCAACATCCACATATCACTTTCAACCCGAGAGCACCCGGAGACGCACGAACCAACCCACGTGGTTCCGAGGGCAAAGACCAGAGCAACGCATTTGAAGGAAACAAAACAACTTCCAACCTGCTTCTTGTCAACAAGCAAGTACCTCTAACTAAATCTATATTGCTGATTGAACTGGTAAAATCTGATCTGAATGCAGTAACAGAGCATAAGGCGTCTGTCGTGATTTTTTCCCGGTCGAATCAAGCGTTAAAATAGCCAAAAGGGCTAATTTTAGCTTTAGGAGTTTACTTACCAAAATCCCTTATTAATGTCTTTGTGTGTATGTATGTTTGTGTCTCATCAGTTAATCCATTTATGTTAGAATAGCAGTATTACGAATAAACCATTTTTCATTTCATAAAGAATTGTCTCTGGAATGTGATTTGAAGTTTTATCCTTATTTGCCATAAAGAGAAAGCTACCTAAGCTCGAAGTTGATATGCTGAGGCTAGTGTTCGGTGGACGGTCACTTAATACAGTATAACTAAGTTAAATATTAATATTACTTTTAACCAAGCAATATTTAATATTTAATAACTAATTCCCGGAGCTGAAATAATAGCTCTATATTAAACTGGTTTTATTACAGATGTAACAGAAAATATGGATTCTCTCTTTTCTAGCACTTTAGATACGGTTGCTCCTTTACACTTAAGAAAGATTAAAGAAAAGAGTCCAACACCGTGGTATAATGAGCACACTCGCGCCCTAAAGAGAGCAGCCCGGAAAATGGAGCACAGCTAGAGGAAAACAAAACTAGAGGTATTTCGTATGACTTGGCGGGAAAGTACCCTATCCTACAGAAAAGCATTAAAAACTGCTAGATCTGATTACTTTTCATCTCTTTTAGAAGAAAACAAACATAACCCCGAGTATTTATTCAATACAGTGGCAAAATTAACAAAAAATAAAACATCAACTGGTGTTGACATTTCCCAACAGCACAGCAGTAATGACTTTATGAACTATTTTACTTCCAAAATCATTACTATTAGAGATCAAACTGTAACCATGCAGCTGCCAGCTGCAGTATCACATCAAATTGAGCACTATAGATCCCCTGAGGAACAATTCCACTCATTCTCTACTATAGGAGAGGAAGAGTTGTATAAACTTGTTAAATCAGCTAAACCAACAACATGTATGTTAGACCCTATTCCATCTAAACTACTAAAAGAGGTGCTTCCAGAAGTCATAGATCCTCTTTTGGCTATTATTAATTCATCATTGTCATTAGGGTATGTCCCCAAAACCTTTAAATCAGAATTCAATTCAAAAACCACAACTTGACCATAAAGATCTAGTTAATTACAGACCGATCTCGATTCTCCCTTTTCTTTTAAAGATACTGGAAAAGGTAGCATCCTCACAATTATATTCCTTCTTAGAGAAAAGTTATATCTGTGAGGATTTCCAGTCAGGATTTAGACCATTTCATTGTACTGAGACTGCTCTCATTAGAGTGACAAATGACCTGCTCTTATCATCTGACCGTGGTTGTATCGCTCTATTAGTGCTCCTGGATCTTAGTGCTGCGTTCAACACTATCGATCACTACATTCTTTTGAATAGACTTGAAAACTCTGTTGGCATTAGTGGAAGTGCATTAGCATGGTTCAAATTGTACTTATCTGACCGCCATCAATTTGTAGCAGTGAATGAAGAGGTATCATATCGATCACAAGTGCAGTATGGAGTACCTCAAGGCTCAGTACTAGGGCCGTTACTTTTCACACTTTACATGTTACCCTTGGGAAATATCATCAGGAAACATGGGGTTAGCTTTCACTGTTATGCTGATGATACTCAGCTTTATATTTCTTCACGGCCCGGTGAAACACACCAAATTGAGAAACTTATGGAATGCATAGTCGATATAAAAAACTGGATGACGAATAATTTCTTACTACTAAATTCTGAAAAACAGGTGTTAATTATCAGACCTAAAAACCACACAAGTAATAACCTAGAACACGGTCTAACACTTGATGGCTGCTCTCTCGATTCTTCATCATCAGTCAGGAACCTAGGTGTGCTATTTGATAGCAATCTCTCATTTGACAGCCACGTTTCTAGCGTTTGTAAAACTGAATTTTTTCATCTTAAAAATATATCTAAACTGAGACCTATGCTCTCAATGGCAAATGCAGAAATGTTAATTAATGCGTTTATGACCTCAAGGTTAGATTATTGTAATGCTTTATTAGGTGGTTGTTCTGCACGCTTAATAAACAAACTACAGATGGTCCAAAATGCAGCAGCTAGAGTTCTTACTAGAACCAGGAAATATGACCACATTAGTCCGGTTATGTCAACACTGCACTGGCTCCCTATTAAACATCGTATAGATTTTAAAATCTTGTTCACGATTTCACACTTACATATACTAGCACGATAAACGTAATGCGTATTTGGCAAGTATGGTAATACGTTGTAGGCGTGCTGTCCTGGGGGAGGGCTCCGAGCTCAGGAATGGCCCGAGCCCAGAGTACCCCCCATTGTGTGATGAGAATTCTAGTGATATTGGTGGAGAAGGGGTGGTGGAGGGATGCTGCTTAACCATCAACTGGATGGAGGTAAGTCAGCTGTATTTATGTCCAAGGGTTGATTGCCTTGATTGCATACCACCTGTGATAATTAGGCTGAGTATCTGACGTGCTCCTCCCGAACTTTGTTAATAAAACATCATTTAATTACTTATAAAGCCCTGAATGGCTTAGCTCCTCAGTACTTGAGCGAACTCTTATCACATTATAGTCCTCCGCGTCCGCTACGATCTCAAAACTCTGGCCATTTGATAATACCTAGAATATCGAAATCAACTGCCGGCGGCAGATCCTTTTTCTATTTAGTGCCCAAACTCTGGAACAATCTACCTAACACTGTTCGGGAGGGAGACACACTCTGTCAGTTTAAATCTAGATTAAAGACCCATCTCTTTAACCTGGCGTACACTTAACACACTAATACGCTTCTTATATTCAAATCCGTTAAAGGATTGTTAGGCTGCATTAATTAGGTCAACCGGAACCGGGAACACTTCCCATAAAACAAGATGTACTCGTTACATCATAAGAATAATGACATCTACGCTAATATTAGTCTTTATCTTTCTTATTCCGAGGTCACCGTAGCCACCCGATCCGGTCCTTATCCAGCCCAGATGATCACTGCAGTCAACAGATCCAGTCCGTATCCAGATCAGATGGTGGATCAGCACCTAGAAACGACCTCTACAGCCCCTACAGCCCTGAACACCAGCGGAGTCCAGGACACCTAGATGAGCCCCAGAGACAGATCTCCAGTGAGGACTTCGTCACCTAGACAGACATCGGGATAGGACCACTGGAACCAGTGGAGCCCTTACACTGACTTTGCTGGAGTTGGAACAAAACACTGGTTCATCTGGCCAGAGGGGAACTGGCCCCCCTGACTGAGCCTGGTTTCTCCCAAGGTTTTTTTCTCCGTTCTGTCACCAATGGAGTGTTGGTTCCTTGCTGTTGTCGCCTCTGGCTTGCTTAGTTGGGGACACTGCATTTCCAGTGATATCACCGACTTGATTGCACAGATACTATTTAAACTGAACTGAGCTGGACAATGAAAATCACTGAATTCAATAATGAAACTAAAAAATGTTCCTGTTTTGATATTGTGCAGTTGCTTTGACACAATTTGTATTGTTAAAAGCGCTATATAAATAAAGGTGACTTGACTTGACCCAATACATTTGTTATGTTGATCAGTTGATCATTTAGGTCATTAATGGGTTTTGTCATTTCCTCTTGATTTTGTAACACCGCTTGGCTCAGCACTCTTGGTGCAAAGCACACGGAAGGGGGAATGGACAGTCCCGGCTCCTTGGACACAATGGGTGTCGCTATTAAGGACACACGTTCACATTAATTAAATTTTTATCCTACAAATTATTTCCTTAAAACGTTTTACTAATTGAAATGAAATGTTTGCAAACACAGTAGCCTATTCCATTCAATTTGTTTTACCTTCACTTTCTGTGTTAGATGGCCCGGCTTGTTGTGTTGCTAGAGCATCAGTGTCACCGTCCTTAATAATTCCGGACAGAGCTGTGTCACCGATGATGCAGGCTATGCGGTTGTCCAAGGGGGAAAGTTCCATTGTTGTCTGTCCTCCTCCAGTTACAGACATTTCTCGTCTGTGTGCTGTGATGCTTTCTTTAGCTAATACTTCAATGTCAAACCATTTTTTTTTTTTTTTCTGGGACAGTTCTCTCCTCGGACCCAACGGAATTAACAGCATCGGTGACCTTCTCCCATGCAGCATTTTTCTTTAGTTTATAGTTCCTCCTGCAGTGAGTGAACTAAACAATATTTGTTGGTTGGATTCAATTTTTACCTCCAATTCTGTGTTTGTGAAGTTCCTCTTCTTTGCTCTCATTGCCATTATTGCGGTGATGAAAAAACACAATCACATGACTTTTAAAGGGAAGTATTATCACCATATATGGTTCATTGGAGGCATTTCCGAATGCTAATGACCGTGAACAAGCTTGGTACTTACGCACATGTGGGATTTATCAACAATGATTACTTACTGGTGTGCGTATGAACTGCGTTCGCACGTTTGATAAATAAGGATTTTCTTGAACTTCATTTCATTCGTAAGACAAAATATAGAACCTTTTGTATGCACTGTTGATAAATGAGGGCCCTGGAATATCATTTCGCAGTTTCTGTACGAAACCTGAAAACGTGAAAAATATGAAGGGGTATGAATAATTTCGGAAGGCACTGTAACACATGCATATACCAGATACATTTATAACTGCTTATACTACAAGGTCGTTGAATGCTTGAATCTGATTGGCTGACAAACGTTCTAAGGTGTGCAATTATTTTCAGGGAAACGCACCGCGAACGTAGTTCCAGGCACCGCATTACATGTCCATATCACTTCGCAAAATAATTTGTGTTATTTCAAATGTCCTTACAGCCTAAAACAGCAAAAGAACCAAAACCCACAACAACACTGGCCAAACAAATAAATATAGTAAACAAAAGGATAAAAATGACAGACCATATCCATGTTTTTGCCACAAAATAACGCTTTATTATGTACGGAAAGCACATACTCTATCTAACTGTCCCGCTCTCTCTCCCTCACAGATGCACCGTTTGCACACACGTTAACATACGCGCTAATTTTGTTAGCGTTACTCTGAAAAATGTTATCAGTAACATAGTTTAACAACTTAAAAGCTACATGACTTCTCACAAGTGAGGTAACAACAACGGTGCTGTTCATGAAGAAAATGAACTTTAAGTTTCACTATAACTAGAGACATTGCTGCTGAACACTTTTGAGAGATGCACAGACTCACAGAGGTCTCTTTCTCTCTCCTCTCATAACTTACAGGTGCATCTCAATAAATTAGAATGTCTTGGAAAAGTTCATATATTTTAGTAATTCAACTCAAATTGTGAAACACGTGTATTAAATAAATTCAATCCACACAGACTGAAGTAGTTTAAGTCTTTGGTTCTTTTAATTGTGATGATTTTGGCTCACATTTAACAAAAACCCACCAATTCACTATCTCAACATACGTCATAAGACCAATAAAAAAAACAAATTTTTTGTGAATTGTTGGCTTTCTGGAAAGTATGATCATTTACTGTATATGTACTCAATACTTGGTAGGGGCTCCTTTTGCTTTAATTACTGCCTCAATTCGGCGTGTAATGGAGGTGATCAGTTTGTGGCACTGCTGAGGTGGTATGGAAGCCCAGGTTTCTTTCTCAGTGGCTTTCAGGTCATCTGCATTGTTGGATCTGGTGTCTCTCATCTTCCTCTTGACAATACCCCATAGATTCTCTATTTTTTATAAAAAAAATAAAAATAAAAGGACGAATGCCTTGAAATATATCATCTGATTAATGTCTTGAGGTGTGGCAACCGCAGTATAAGCGGAATAATTGACTTTGGTCCTTTGAATTATTAGAAAAATAATGCACTCCGCTTCGCGTCATGACCGCATCACCACTGTATCGAAGATTCAGAGAAGTTTGGATCCATTTGCAGTCTTATTGAGAATAGTCAGACAGAACAGTAGAGGCAAGGCAGAGACAGAGTTGAACACTATGCGAGAGGTCAGGGCAGGAGGCAAACAATCCAAGTCGGGGCAGGCAGCAAACGATCAGAATAACAAGTAAACAGTCCAAGGTCAGATAACAAGAAAGTAAACACGGGTAGACCGCTCAGAAATGACAGCAAGGCAAATCAAGACTTCGCAATAGGTCGGTGTGTGTGGCTTATATGTGTGTGTGTAAATGGGGAACAGGTGTGGATGATTGATCAGTCCCAGGTATGAGGGGAAATGTGAAATGAGTCCAAATGGCAACTAACTAGTATTCAGGTGATGGTTCCCTCTGGTGGTGTGGGGGAATCGGTACGGGAGCCTCCTCTGTAACAACCACCTCGGGTGTGCATTATTTTTCTAATAATTCATCGCCCGTCATCAATTATTCCTTACTTAATTATGGCCTAAATAAAGAAAATATCTTTATGTGTGTGATGTGTTGTAGTTGGGGGCATTGCCAATTTCCCATATACATGTAGAATGTGGGGCCAGGTCTGTAATTTATATGCAAATGTCAACAGTCTAAAAGGGTCTCTAAGAACAGCCCCAACGATCATCAATGACCCTAAGCAGACACTACATAAGCAACCCAGAGGCAACAGCGCAAGGAACCAATACTCCATCGATGACAGAATGGAGAAAAATGGTTCTCCTCTGGCCAGACGAAACCAACAGTTTAATTCAGGCTGCAGCAAAGTCAGATTGACCAAAGTCAATGTTTGCCAGCTCTTAGAAGTTACAAATCTGACACTTGAGTACATTTACATTTATGCATTTAACAGACGCTTTTATCCAAAGCGACTTACAGTGCATTCAGGCTATACATTTTTTGTCAGTATGTGTGTTCCCTGGGAATCGAACCCACCACCTTTGCGCTGCTAACGCAATGCTCTAACCACTGAGCCACAGGAACACTGAAATTGTGAATGTATGAAAGTAATTTATAATAAGTTATTAAATAACAATGTAATTAATTTTTTTTTTTTTTTTTGGATTTTGGATAAGATTAAATATTTAGTAATGTAGTTCCTTAAATGGAATCATGTTTTGTTAAATCCATATCTTTTTGTTTGTTTAAAAATGTATTTTCACTTTTTTATTTAAAAAAAGAGAAATAATTGTTTGATTAAATCTATATCTTTTTGTTTAGATCAAAAATAGAATTTTAATTAATTTACTTTCTTCTATAATAATAATATACTTTGTGCCAGGTTTTATAAAATAGTTTTCATTGACATGAAAAATATTGTTTAGGGCAAGTTATTTATTTTTCTTTGGCTCAAGTTAGATGAATGAAACCATTTTATCAGCGTGTTATTTGATGCAGATACAGATAACAAGTACAATGATAAGCAGAAAGAGTTAAATATTAATAACAAAACAAACTCTGCTAACAGTTTCAGCAAATTCACCATATATGAGAATGTCAAATGTCCTCAAACAAAGGGGGCTTTAAAGGGTTTATAAGCAGAATGAGTTAAATATTAATAACAAAACAAACTCTGCTAACAGTTTCAGCAAATTCACCATATATGAGAATGTCAAATGTCCTCAAACAAAGGGGGCTTTAAAGGGTTTGTTCACCTATATTTTATTTTGCTCTCATCTGACCATTACCAGGCAGTCCCACTGAAAGCTCTAGTCATTATATTTAATAAATGTTTTAGCTTTAAATTGTAAACTTTCACTTTTTGGCCTTTTTTTTTTTAAATGGAAAAAACACAAATGACTCTGACCTCGAAATATTGTGCTGTGATGTTCTAGTGTAGGCCCTAACCAGAGTCTGGGTCCATGAGGGCAAAGGGCCAGTTTATTTCTGAGAATATATATGACTTAAATCCCATGAGCTTCAGACATCAGCTGAAGACATTAGCAGAAGATTTAATCTCTTCTTTCCAAGAACACACAGAGACTGCAGGTAATACATCATTTTAATACAATATGAACAGGTAAAGTTAGTGTGAATATTCTGTTCAGAGCTCAAGTGGAAAGAATTCAGATGTGATCACAGGTGATTTATAGACATGCATTTATTACAATTAAACAACTTCACTAGACCACAAACAAACTAACGGAACTTTCATTTCTTAATACTGGATGTATTTTAAACAATGAATAAAATTCTTATTTATAAGGAAATGTAAAAAAAGAGAAAATTAATGAAATGACTAAAGTTATTTGTATTTTATGTTTCTTTTTTTTTATGAAACCTCAAACTAAACCAATATTTTCACTACAAGCAACATATGACACAAGCCTTTCAGAGGATAAGCACAGCAAATATTGAAACTGTTAAAATTGTACACAGCAAAAAGTTTATTTGAGTCTACACTCGAGAGTGTTAAAATTAACACTGAAGCAATGAGGTAATTAAGTGATTCACTGAGTGATGATTGACCTATATTGAAGACACCTGATGTTAACAAATAGAATCACCAAAGGAGAAAACGAATTTGTCTCACATGTTGTTAGTCACCGTTATAGTGGTCAGTGTTTTCTTTAGTTGGGCTCTTGACACATTATTTTTTAATGTTATATTTTGTTTAGCTGCTGTAACTGAACTATAAAAGCCAGACAAAGCCAAGAGCAAAATTCATCAGGTGGTGGTGATTATGGTTTCTCATAATTATTATTTGACCTCATCTCTGAGTTATATTTCCTTTATTGATTACAACAGGTTTGTGATTCCACAGCAATAGAGCCTGTATTTTCTTTGCATATAGGAAGTATATTTTTACAAGCTCTTCTGATTTAAATGTATTTATTTTAAGAATTTTGTTTAGGTACACACAGACATAAATAATCAGCATATTCAGATAAACAGATCAACTCTGAACAATCACAAAACAAGTTACTGAAAAACAGCAACAATGAAAGAAAATAGGAAGAATAAAAGAATTCAGCTCATAATTGATTCATGCCGCAATGCATGATGGGAACCACGAATGAGTTTTAATTGGCTAAAACATGCTTTTTTTATGGTCACCGTTGTTGTAATTCTCACACTGGTCATTGATGTCTGTGTGTCTAAATGAGTTTTGAAACATGTCTGATTACACTGAAAACGCCACATTTTACATTGTTCACAAGGTTGAAGAAATCAATAAAAAAAAACTAACTCAGTTACTTGGGTCACTACATGATGATCAGTTCTCCTTTGGTTTGTCTGGCTGTTATTACTCAATTAACAGCAGCCAAACAAAATCTAATGTTAGCAATGTATGGGTCAAGATCCCAACTAAAGCAAACACTGACCACTATAATGGTGACTGAACATTTTGATTTTCTCCTTTGGGGATCCTGCTTGTTAACATCAGGTGTCTTCAATAATGGTAAATCATCACTTACACTCTTGAGTGTGGATTCAAATAAACTCTTGGGAGAGTTAATTTAACACTGAGCTTGCTTTGTATAGAGTATAAAGCTGCACCATCATAGATTAATTTGTATAATATTTTCAGTACTGCCATGGAAACAAATCTACTCTAAATTAATTTGTCTGGTTCATTTCAGTGTTTTGAACTGTAAACATTTTGAACTGTACCAAACGAATTTGTCATGGTTCAAGTCAAGTTCAAGTCAAGTTGAGCTTTATTGTCATTCCGCTACATGTGTGGACATATAGCGGGACGAGATGTCGTGTCTCACAGGACCACGGTGCTACATAAATACAGATATACAAAAAGAAGTAAAAACAGTATAAACCTATACACAACTGACCTACTGTCAGCTTTGACTATACATATGCTATATGTAAAAGTGGTTACCTATACATAAACTAAAAAAAGCCATAAACTTAAAATAAAATACAAACTGTACAACTGTGCAGATGACTTCAAATACTGTACATGTGCAAAAAGAGAGACATTCAAGCAGCTGGCTGGGGAACAGTGTAAGGTGATTTGTGGTGCATGAGCCAGTAAACATACATACATTACAGTCGTATATTACAATCAGTCTTGACGATTAGTATAGAGGAAGTTGATGTATTATATGCTTTGTTTCTAAAGAAACTTCCTCTCAAAAGCAGTTAATTTAGTGCACATAGCATGTTCTCCATTGACTTTTATTCCTGTTAACTTTTCCAAGATGCCGTCCCTATTGGTTTACCTGAAGCAGCTAAACTGCATCTACTTATGTGCGTATCTGTTGCTGGCATATCTTGCTGTGGGAAATGCAGAGGTGAGTGCACTCACTCAAAATGTAAATGTGTTTAAGAGATAAGAGATTTTTAAAATTATGTGGAAGATTTAATGAACCATTTCTTACAAAACAGGACATGTTACACACCAAAACTGATGAGATTGGGACTTTAACTGTAGAAAATGTAAGGGCACCTAGAGGAATTGTGACTCCAGGTAAGATGCGAGTGTTGTTACAACATGTGAAAGTGCTGTTTAGAACTCCGTGACATCACAGGGACATTACTCTGACCACTCACCACTGTGAGGCGTTATATACGTGCAGTAATATGTGCAATATGTTTGCAGAGGTGGAAAATAATGAATTACATTTACTCGCATTACTGTAATTGTGTAGCTTTTTTGTGTACTTCTACTTTTTAAAGTAACTTTTAAAATCTGTAATTTTACTTTTACTCAAGTATATTTTGTTTGAAGTATTGTACTTCACTACATTTTAAAACACATTCATTACTGAGTACAAAAAAACAAACCCTGTCGTATTCTGCTGAAGTTGAACTTGAAGGAAATTAAGTGAACCCCTGGCCATATATTCATGCTCTGTTATGCAGTGTAAGCTGTGTTTGCCTAGTGAGACCAAACTAGCAACTTATAATATATCGATATCAACCTTTCGCAAGCATGTAGAGGTAAGGTAAATACTTGCACCGTTGCATTGGTGGTTAAAATTAAGTTTTAACAGTTTAGCAAAAGGGTCTGCACAAATGAGACAAAAATACAGTGGTGCAGGGTGTGTGATATCGTCTGTGATAATAGCGTAATTGTTGTTTTAACGATGGGTGATTTGATATTATCAGTATTTTGTCAAAAAACAAACAAAACAATTCTACAGAGTGCCATGAAGTCTAGTAGATTAGACTGGTACGTGCGCGAGCATTTAGAGCGCGTTCTTTCACTGCGTGATTCAGTTTGATAAAATGCATTTAGAATGATCACAACATTCAAGATATAGGGGCAGAAAATGTATATATTTATATCATTTCATATAGTAAATCAATAGTAAATTTATCCAAAAATCAGCATGATTACATATAATATATATATATGTTTTTACAACAGTTCAATATACAATAAATCAATGCGTTATAGACACTATATTGCCTGTTTTTGGTCTATTTCGACAACAAAAATAATTCCAAACACAGCCACCATACACAGTTTTGCATCTCTGAGCGCATGATGGTGCTTTGTTCCTGAATTAATCAACCGTTTAAATGATTCGGTTCAATCACAATGACTCACTTATTAACAGTGACTTGGTGACACCTACTGGCGGTTTTAATTTCACATGTAAAGTATCTTTTCATTTTTATTACAATTTATAATTTCAAATGAGTATTCAACATTTTATGTCTTATATATCAAAACATTATTTCTGCATTTGTAACTGCAGGCTAAATGCATTAATATCCTGCTTTAAACAGTGTGTAAATAGGCTACATCTAAATGCCACTTCAGATGGAGCTTCTGTTTCCTCTGCATCGGAAAGATAAATTTTGTTGATACTGATTTAATTTACCTTGTAACAGCCCAAATGTCTTATTATTCTAAATAACTGATTCCTTTAATTAAAAACAACTAGTTTGAGATTTATAGGCCTATCCCAGGGGTGTCAAACTCAGTTTCCTGGAGGGCCGCAGCCCTGCAGAGTTTAGTTCCAACCCTGCTCCAACACACATACCATGTAGTTTTCAAATAATCCTAAATTATTAGATTAGCTGGATCCGATGTGTTTAATTAGGGTTATATCTACACTGTGTAGGGCTGTGGCCCTCCGGGAACTGATTTTGACACCTTTGGCCTATCTTATTTTTCGTCCCTCCCACTGTAAAAATGTAACAGTAATTTTTACTCTGATTAAATTTTAAATGAGCTACTTTTTACTTTTACTTAAGTAAAATTTCACTAATATAATGGTACTTTTACTTGAGTAGAATATTTTCGTACTCTTTCGTACTCTTTCCACCTCTGTATGTTTGGACTGTTAAATTAGTCCTACTGTAGTCAATATTTTCAATCATTAAAACTAATCTTTTATTAATAGCAAAATAATTAAACTTGTCTCACTTACTGGGTGGCCTTGAATAGCCCTAAACAGTGTTGGGGAAAGTTACTTAAATAAAAGACAAAAACTAAAAGTAAAGTAAAGTAATGCATTACAATGCTGTGTTACTCCCTAAAAAGCAACTAATTGTGTTACTTAGTACCATTTTATGGGAAGTGATGTGTTACATTACTTTTTCTTATCTGGGCTTGCTTTTTTAATATAAAAACGTTCAATCTTTGGCAAATGTAAATGCCCTCTCACACCAAAAGATAAATGAATAAGCCTCAAACTGAAAGAAATTTAAATTCACAGCTCAAACAAACCTTTTCCGCTGTGCAGCCATTCTGGATCGCTGAAGAATAGGATGCTGCAGGAGAAAGTTCCGCTTTGTTTTGGTTTCTTTAGCTTTATATATATTTTTTCTTTCTTGATCTGTTCTGCATACTGTTACATTTAAATGATTTGTTTTGGAGTGAGGGGAACTAGTCTAAGATTATAGTGTTTATAATGTTTATACATTATATTATTTCTGGTATTATTACACTCTCCAAACGTTACGCTGCCCGCAAAACTAATTATTGTTTTGTGATCAGCGGAACTTTTGGAAGTTAAGCAGTAACATCAATCAAAGAGAGCGATTTTGCACTTAAGGTGATTGGTCAATAATATGTTGAGATACATAATCTACAAATAATGCTCCAAATACATCTACATAAACCCACAATCGCTCTGTCTCGTATGCATGCATGCACTGTCATGATCTACTGCACTTGTTAATCCTCTAAGCGCCAAAGTCGCAAAATTGCGACAAGACGTCAGACTTCATGAAATAGACCTTAGTTCCTAATATCGTGTAATATCGCACTTGTATCCCCTACCACTAGATGGCAGACATGTAGTACTTCGATTCTAGACCAAAAGTGTTCGAGGAAATAGCAGGGCAAGTGAGCTATTGTATCTTTTGGTGCTTTTCCACTGCATGGTACGGTACGGTACGGTTCACTTTTGGGGGGTTTTCCACTGGGTACTGTACCTGGTACCTGGTACTTTTTTAGTACCACCTCGACCGTGGTTCCAAGCGATCCGTACTGTTACCAAAACGTGACGTGTAAACTCTGCTGATCACTGATTGGCCGGAGAAAATCGCCATTACTGCGTCACTGAACTTGCAACATGAGACCCATAGACCCGCTAGATTTAAATCGGCAGAGCCAGCGAAGGATCGGACGCAACTTTTGTTTGAACAAACGCACCTTTTTGTATCAACCAAAAAAATTCCGTTTCGTTGTCTGTTGAGGAAGTAACTTACAGACGTTCCTCTCGTTGATAGCCGAGGAGCGGATCCAGCGAGAGCTTGATGGCGCGACGCGGAATGAAAAAGCCTTATGTAAATTATATACTTTTGAACTTGCTATATTTTCAGAGTATGTCTTCTGTTTATATTTTTACCTTTGTATCTGTGTTTTGCTTCAATTAAAAACAATCTGATCGAATAAGTGTACCTCCAGACTATATTAAATATGTATTATTGTATGAGCATGCAATGAACCTCTTGAAAAAGACAAATGATTAATGCCACGATTATAAAAACCATCACATAAATAAAAAAACAAGGGATACATTGTACATTTTAAAATATTCAAAAGTTTATTGATAATTCACTTTACAGAACACGCTACATGAATAGTTAACTAATCAAGTAACGCAGCACACCTGCCCTCCTCCTCTACAGCCTGTGGCACTGCCACCACAGTCTCTGCTGCTGGGGGTAAATCCCAATCATTCTCATAGACCTCTCCATTGCTGTTAAAAACATCCACATGCCGAGAATGAAGAACACTATTCCGTCTCCTTTCTTTGTTGTGAGTTTGTTTGTGGCGCGTTTACAATGATGTCACGGCAGTAGAGGCGGCGCAGCTATAACAACACGTGAATAATCCCACCCACTCTATAGCGGTACTAAACTGCAGTGGAAACGCCAACCGACCCGAACTGAGCCGTACCGTAACGAGCCGTGCCGAACCGTACCATGCAGTGGAAAAGCGCCATTTGATAAGGAAGCAGTTCAGTTCATAGCGTGTGAGTAAATTGTGAGATTTGTGAGAGAAAGTCGCCAAATGACTAATAAAAAGTTGTACTGTGAGGATGTGTTGCATATATTATTCGCCGATTCTGACTCTGAAGGGGAATATTTGCGGTTTGGAAATGGCGACCGGCCTTCTAATGATCACGCTTCTCCCGGTACATCTCTGCTGCACAATGGTGCCGCCGGGCATGGCGAGAGTGTTCACAAAGCACAAACAACTGATCATTTCAGCCCTTTACCCAACGAGGATGGGGGTGGCAGGGGTGGACATGGTCTTAGTGTCCATAGGAGAGGCTCTGCGTTACTGATGATCGCCCAAGATTGCATCTTTTTTTCTGATTGTGTGCGCTCAAAGGGCCACCGGCAGACAGTACAGGTGCAGTCAGTGTGAGTAGGTCTGTGTGCTGTGCCATGCAATAAGAGGTACCATACTCTCAAGAACTATAAACTGTTACTTAGATACCTGATTGGACAGATAGCTGGTCAACTGATCAAAAAATAGGCACATTTATTTTACTATGGTACAGTAATATAGTAATAATTTACTACTTTCTCCTGTTTTACTGTTATTTCCTCTTTTCCTGATCATTTGAAATGAGGATAAAAAGACAAAAAAAACATGCAAATAAGTTCAAACATGCATTCAATATCTATTATTTCCTGAATATTACTGATGAACTGATCAAAAAGTAGGCTACTGGTCACATGCGTTTTACTACTATCTAGTATAGTAATATAGTAATCATTTTGTACTTTCTCCTGTTTTATTGTTGTTTCCTCTTTTCTGATCATTTGTAATGAGGATAAAAAAAAAAAACCATGAAAATAAGTTCAAACATCAATTCAATATCTGCTATTTCCTGAATATTATGAAAATTCATGAGGGCCGCCCCATGATGACGTCATAATATGCAAATTAGATGAGTATATTTACACCCCACATAAACTTTTGGTCATGCCCAACATTTTTTCAAATTTACAGTAGATCTCTATCTTTAACCCCTTTCAAGCCACAAGCTTTTGAAATCTTGATGTCAAAATCCAGCATTTTTTATAAAAAAAACCTGTCGCCTAAAGGATTAATGCCTCAAATTAAGCACTGCCTTAAGTTCTCTTTACATTCAATTCATCTTTCTGTGCTAACTTTTTGATTTGTCTCTTTAATGATTTTCCCTTTCATCAGTTTGGTGGCATAGCTTGGCCTGGGTTTCTTTTGTCAAGTAACAATATTTTATAAACTCATTTCTAATGTGTTTATAATTTGAACGATGTTTTCATTAGCACTAAGGTGCAAAATTTGATGCTGTCTTGAAAAGTCAACATACTGCAATGTTAGTTAAACTGGTTCATTTTCTGAGATGAAAATGTTTGACTCTAACTAGTCCTAAAGCTTCATAGCTACAACCACCAAACTCACCTTTCACGTGTTTGCCTGCCCATCCAGTCCTGATGTTTAATGGCAAACAAACTTGGCTTGTTGTCCACAATGGAGGCTCGAACCTGAGGCTCGGCTTGAGACCCCCCAAAAATGTGAACTTACATGTTGAACTTTATTTAGTGTGGTTCTGACTCCATATGCTACATCATTTCTAACTGATCACGCATAGGGTTTTCATAAACCAGACAATCAAATCTGTGAAAAAACAGACTTAGTTACGCTCCCAATTAGATTTCTAGGGGTAAAGAGGAAGTAACATTTTAAAGTAAAGGTTTGCAGTGGTAGAGAGATAGGTTTGAACTGTTCTCAGTCACAGCAATCAGTGCACAAAGAAAGAAGCAAGTACATTTATTTACAATAAACAAATGACGACATGTATACAGTGCACAAATAATCTCCAAACAAACAATTTCAACATAAAAAGAAGAATCTCTTCAGGAGCGGGTAAAGCCAAAATAACAAACAAAAGATTACTACCTGCCAGAAGGGAATCTAGTTAACCTACAAGAAAAATAAATACAAATAAACAGCAATTCTTACCTGACTTCCTAACTAGCCAAAAACAGGAGGACAAAAGAAAATGGCACCCAACTGCCTACTGCTCCAACACTGAGAACAAACAGGCATACGATGAATGTCATCATGAATGACATACACCATGATAATAAAACACAAATTTATACATCCTGGGACAAAACACGTAACACATTGAGGGGTCCAAACCTTTTACACAGTATCACTACCAAAGCTTAACAACTATCTTAGAACAAAATGTTAAAAGATGTTAGCAACATGTTAATTCGTGCTAGTAATGTGCTAAAACATGCCAGCACCATACTAATTAATGCTAACAATATGATAAAACGCCATTTCAAGCTAAAATGTTAAAACAAGTTAGAAAAATGCTAATTCATGTTTGCAATATGTTAAAACATGTTAGCAATCATTTGTTAAAAATCATTAGCAGCATAAAATTATGGAAGCAACATGCTAATGCATGTTAGAAATTAGCTCAAACAAGCCAGAAATGTGCTAATTCATGCTAATAACATATTCAATCATGCTAACATTGTACTACTTGATGCTAACAACATGATAAAACATGTTAGAAACATTGAAAAAATATGCAATATGTAAAATCATGTTAGCAACATGCTGCTGTTCATGGTTTGTCATGCAAAATATGACAAACATTTGTTTTTTTAAAGCAATCTTTTTTTCTTTGTTATTTTCAACAGCTCTGCCATCAGAGACAATAGAAGTGGCAGCCCTAGGAAGATTTCTCTTTCCTGGTACGCTTTACGACTGCCGCAAGGATTCCTTCCTTCCAGGTGCAGCACACTAAACAAACTTTTCATAACATGTTGAATCGCCACTTGTTTAAAAATACTAAAAAACCCTGCATGTTAACCCCGTCACTAAACCATCCATCGGCCACTTCTTTATAAATAGAATAACTGCTAGAGCTATTTCTGATTTCAGGTGTTACTTTATGGGATAAGAAATCGCTGAGTGAAAATCTGGACAGTCGTCCAAAGCCCCAGACCTCTGTGAAGTTCAGTAACTCTGACTCTCTCTCAAATAAACTCAATCTCCTGAATGTAAGAGCTTCCCTGAAGACCAGTTTCTTTGGGGGTCTTGTGTCGGTGGAAGGATCTGCCAAATACCTGCTTGACACCAAATCCTCAAAACAACAGTCAAGAATCACAATGTATTACAGTCAAACCACAAGATACGAACAGCTCGCTATAAGCCATTTGGGCAAGATCACCTACCCTGAGGTGTTTGACCAGAAAACTGCAACTCATATGGTTGTTGCTGTGCTGTATGGAGTGCAGGCATTCATGATGTTTGATCGGACAATTTCAGAAGAGGAAAACAAACAAGAGATTGAGGGACAACTGAATACCATGGTTAAAAAGATCCATGATTTATCCGCTGAGGGAAATGCAGCTTTCCAAATGACCGATGAGGAAAATAAAATGGCTAAGGAGATCAACTGCAAATTTTATGGTGACGTCCACCTTCAGCAGAACCCCACCACATACATGGAGGCCTTAAATTTGTACAAGCAACTCCCGGCTCTGCTGCAAGAAAGTCCACGGAATGAAGTCCCAATAAAAGTCTGGCTTTATCCGCTTCATCGTCTGAATGCAACAGCAGCTCGGGTGGAGAGAGAAATCAGTACTAGTGTGGCTTTCGAAACTGAATCGATAATCAAGGAGCTGGAAGAGGCAGAGATGACTTACAATGGCCTGTCAGGACACACATTGGTTAATAGTTTCAGAGACATTAAAAACAGGCTGAACTCTTTTCACAACTCATTTAGCATTTACAAGACATTGCTACTGAAAGCAGTTGGTAGGGTCTTGCCTGCTATTCGAGGAGGAGAGATGGAGGAGAAGTCTCTGGAAGACATCCTAACGATCCACAGAAAGTCCCCATTCAATGCTGACATGCTTAACCGCTGGTTAGATGATGCAAAGCAAGAACTACTTCTCTTGAGTTCTCAAACCAAGTCACTGGAAGGGATCAGAATTAAAGACCATCTTAATGAGTTCCTTTCTAGTCCTGATTTTGATGTAGTGATGTGCTTGACATTCACGTCTCTGAAGTATGAAGACCCGTATCTTTCAGCCCTGAAGGAGTTCCTGAAAATGGACAGGTTTAAAGGACCAGATGGGGAACAAAATATGGTTTCTGTGGCACCTGTCGAAAAGTGGTTCTCTGATTCGAATATTTCTGTTAGGATGAGACGTAACCTCGATCTCTTCAAAATACTTAAAAGAGCGGCGGAGGGAAAGAGAATGTTTTTTGTAATTTCTGATATCTTTGATCCCTCCAATCCAGGATCCTCCATCTATATGTATGAACATGGGAAACTGATTAACAAAAATATTCTTCCATAAACCAAGGCATTTCAATCCAATTTTAGTCTCGCAATTCACATTAATTTCCCTTTGTTTCTTTTTTTCGACAAATCAAACTATGTGCTCATAATATGTCACATTCTTAAGATTTTTTTCTCTTACCAAATAAACGAAAATAAATAATTGTCATTTTGCTCTTATTCCCTGCACTTAAGAATAAGTGATTCATAAAAGTGCATTAAATGATTTAAGGTTAAGGAGATCAATCATTCTTGAGAATTGGGACAAAACAGGGTGCAAAAAAAAACAAAAAACTTGTACTCAGACAAATTAAACTACATTTATGTATCTTATATGTACTAAGCTAATAAGCTATGCTTTGATACAACCTCACAACTTTTCTCAACTTTTAACAAAATGTGCTTTTTACCCTGGACTGTGTAATATTATTTCAACTTTATCTTTAACAGCATTCAAGATGTTTTTAAAATTTCAAAACACATTCTCATGTTAGCAAACAGATTACATTTTCACATGTGACCAACAATTCCTCAACAAATATAAAATATCATAATGAAATATCAAACTATTCCTCTGACAGAGGTGACATAACTGATGGAGTTGACACATCTGACGGTGGTGATGAAAACCTGAATTTGTAGTCTTTTTAACAATCAAATACATTTAATCAATCAATTACTGTATTAAAACAAACACAACAAACAGTGAGTATGTTATTGTTTATAAAGCTTTTATTCAAGAGTCACATTTAAGTATTTTTATATATTATTGGAACACAAAATCTGACGGTGTTGACAAATTTGGCATTTCTTTCACAAAACAAGTGAAGTTCATGAAAGTAGCTATTTTGTTTTTTCTGTTGATGCTAGATGCTAATATAACCTGCTTCAGGAGAATAAAATTATCTAAATATTTCAAATCATTTCTTCAGAAATTGGAAGATGGTGTTGACATATCATGGTTGTGACCAGGAAATATTAACATTAGGATTTAAAATATTCTAAAACTATAAAACTTAGCAGTTTTGTCCATTTTATAGCATATGAATGATTGAACCCTTCTCTGTGGACACACAGTTTTAGATGCAGTGAGAAGACAATAAGTATCAGATTTCACATATTAATTACAAAATTAAATTAATAATTGTGTTAAATACACTCTATTATTAATCCCCATCACATTTACAATTAAGAATATTTTTATTTTTAAACATGATAGCAGTTATCAAGTATCAAATATTGCAGTTATCAAGTATGTTTTATCCTATGTCTTAAGAATGACTGTATATATATATATATATATATATATATATATAGAGAGAGAGAGAGAGAGAGAGAGAGAGAGATGATTTAGGCTGTAAAACCATAATGAAAAAATTAAGACAATTATCAAATAAAAAACAGACAACCAAACAATGCAGATTTATGCCATCAATTTTGTCAAGAACCTAAACAGTATAAAAGTATTCTCAGAAAAAAGAGAGAACAGTTTATCCAAAATCAACTAAAAATTATTGAAGAATCCATAAATTCTAACAATTTCTGGGATAACTGGAATTACCTGCATAAAAAACATCATGAAGAAGCAGCCATACAAAAAGGAGACACCTGGAAAATTCACTTTGCACAACTTTATAGTGAAATTAAAATGAACCCAGAACAAACCAAAAAAATTTGAAATGATTCATATGGAACATACAATTGATAAATATCAAAACCCATTAGACTACCCCATTACAGAAAATGAACTGATTGATAAAATCCAGGCCCTAAAAAACTAAAAAGCAAGTGGACCAGATGGCATCCTCAACGAAATGCTTAAGAACACAGAGCATAAATTAAGATTGGCCCTACTAAAACTGTTCAACTTCGTTCTGACTGTTGGTCATTTACCTGGAACCGAGGACTCAGAGACATCTGTGTGAGCAGTAATCTGGGGAAGCTGTTCTGCAATATCATCAACACAAGACTTGTACACTTCCTTACAGAGCACAATGTCCTCAGTAAAAGTCAAATTGTATTATTACCAAATTATAGAACAACAGACCACATCTTCACCCTACACACCCTGATCGACAAATACATTAACCAAAACAAAACCAAAATATTTGCGTACTTTGTAGATTTCCAAAAGGCCTTTGATTCAATTTGGCATGAAGGCCTGATGTCAAAACTTCTAGAATCAGGTATTGGGGGGTAAAACATACAATATTATAAAAACAATGTATTCAAACAATCAATGCGCAATTAAAATGGGAAATAAACTAGCAGAATTCTTCACTCAACGGCGGGGCGTGAGGCAGGGCTGCCCATTATCACCGACCCTCTTCAATATTTACATTAATGAATTGGCAAAAGTCCTGGAACAATCATCATCACCTGGCCTCACGCTACATGACTCCCAACATTAAGTTCTTGCTGTTTGCAGATGGTCTGGTTCTGCTGTCTCCAACAGAAGAGGGTCTACAGCTGATCCTGGATATCTTACACAAGTTCTGTCAGACCTGGGCCCTGACTTTTAATTTTTAACAAAACTAAAGTACTAACATTCCAGAAAAGACCCAGACTTCAGGGAAAGAGATACAATTTCCCCCTTGGTATGACCAAAATTGAATATGCCACAAAAACTACACATACCTTGGGCTGAAGATAAGTGCAACTGGTAAGCTAAATTTGGCTGATAAAGAACTGAAAGAGAAAGCAATAAGGGCCTTTTACACCATCAATAAATCTATTCAAATTGAAATACCAATTAGAATCTGGCTCAAAATATTCCAATCAGTCATAGAACCTATTGCATTATATGGCAGTGAAGTGTGAGGTCCTCTCCTATATCACAAATTTGAAAAATGGGACAAAAATCTAATTGAAGCCCTGCATGCTGAGTTCTGTAAGAGCATCCACAGAGTACAGAGGAACACACCGAACAACGCATGTAGGGCAGAATTAGGCCAATACCCTCTAATAATGCACATTGAGAAACGAGCCATCACATTTTGGAAACACTTATAAATGAGCGACCCCAACTCTTACCATTTTAAAGCCCTTAAAAACCATGAAGTGAACCCTGAAAGTCCCCTGATTCAGATGGTCCTGAAGCTGCAAACACAAACTAACACGACTAACAACATCCAGCATCAGGACACTGAAACATCCATCCACAAAATTCAGCCCAACCAAATTATAAAAGCACAACAAGAAAATGATCTAACCTATTGGAAAGAAACAACAGAAAAACAAAGTTAACTTGAATGTTATTTGGCCCTAAATAGAGATTACACAACTGCAGAATATCTGAGTACAGTGAAAGACTGTAAACTAAGAAGACAAATGACGAGGTACAGACTGAGCAACCATCCTCTGACCATAGAGCTGGGCAGATATCGACAGCACTGGCTGACCAAAGAGAGCCACATCTATCCACACTGTACCCATGGGGAAGTGGAGAGAGAGCAACACTTCCTCACCAGCTGCCCTAACTATCAAGATATTAGAAATACATTTTATCCCACATTTGAAACACTTTGCCCTGACTTCAAAATGTTAAATCAGAAAACACAACTTCAATATTTATTAGGTGAAAAACTAGATGTCAATTTACTAGCAACAAGATACATTGACACCTGTCACAAAAAGAGGCAGTAGTCAACAAATCAATGATGTGCCCACAAACACACACACACTAAATTTTAAATTGTTCATAGAATTCTAGAATTTTTTTAATTGATTTGTTCTATTTTGTTTTATTATACAGGTATATACAGGTGCGTCTCATTAAATTAGAATGTCGTGGAAAAGTTCATTTATTTCAGTAATTCAACTCAAATTGTGAAACTCGTGTATTAAATAAATTCAATGCACACAGACTGAAGTAATTAATTGTGATGATTTTGGCTCACATTTAACAAAAACCCACCAATTCTCAACAAATTAGAATACTTCATAAGACCAATAATAATAAAAAATAATTGTGAATTGTTGGCCTTCTGGAAAGTATGTTCAGTTACTGTATATTTACTCAATACTTGTTAGGCTTCTTTTTGCTTTAATTACTGCCTCAACTCGGCGTGGCATGGAGGTGATCAGTTTGTGGCACTGCTGAGGTGGTATGGAAGCCCAGGTTTCTTTGACAGTGACCTTCAGCTCATCTGCATTTTTGGTCTCTTGATTCTCATTTTCCTCTTGACAATACCCGAGGGCATCCAGTATGGTTTTCCGGCCTTGACCCTTACGCACAGAGATTGTTCCAGATTCTCTGAATCTTTGGATGATATTATACACTGTAGATGATGATAACTTCAAACTCTTTGCAATTTTTCTCTGAGAAACTCCTTTCTGATATTGCTCCACTATTTTTCGCCGCAGCATTGGGGGAATTGGTGATCCTCTTCCCATCTTGACTTCTGAGAGACACTGCCACTCTGAGAGGCTCTTTTTATACCCAATCATTTTGCCAATTGACCTAATAAGTTGCAAATTGGTCCTCCAGCTGTTCCTTATATGTACATTTAACTTTTCCGGCCTCTTATTGCTACCTGTCCCAACTTTTTTGGAATGTGTAGCTCTCGTGAAATCCAAATTGAGCCAATATTTGGCATGACATTTAAAAATGTCTCACTTTCAACATTTGATATGTTATTGTTGTGAACTTTTATCTTCTAAAGTGTAGGAAACTCAGAAGAGAAGACCAGGAGACTTCGGGTTGTATCTTCAGCAGGATTCTTTATTGAGAACACAAGCTGTTGGTAGCTGTAGTCATCGAAATCTCAATCTCAAGTAACTTTACAAGGTCTTATAGGCATTTTTGGAGGAGGGACTTTTGGAGGTGGAGACAAAGCATGCAACTGAGGGAGGCGTTAGCTTGTTACCAAAAACCGTGGTTCTAATCTCATCAACATAATAGTTATTCAAATGCATAGACACTAATCCAATCAACGTCAGGGCCAGGGGAAAGCCATTTGCAGAACAAAAGTTGAGAGTCTCAGTGGTCTGACTCATTTAACTTAACATTATCATAGAGACAAAGGCACAGCTGTATCTCAGCTCAATGGTTAGAAAGCAATCTCAAGCACCTGAATTGCTTGACAATTTCTTAGTCAGGAAGTGAATAATAAGAATCTAAATTAAACATTTAAATAAAATGTGTAATCCCACATTATTTATATTCTATTGTGAATAGAATATAAGTTTATGAGATTTGTAAATTATTGCATTCCTTTTTTATTCCCAATTTGTACAGTGTCCCAACTTTTTTGGAATCGGGTTTGTACATTGTAACAATTGTCATGCCAATAAAGCACATATTGAATTCAATTAAATTTAATTGAGAGAGAGATAGATAGATATATAGGTTTTTGAGTCACAGATCGGATTATTTTTCAGATAAGCAAGAAACAAGAAAAACTACATTTAAGCACCGTGAAGGGTTTTTGACATAATTTTATGTGTAGTTTATGCATCTTAAATGCAGAGAAAGAGGAATCAATGCTGTATTTCCGCGCTGTCTGAAACACATCTCTATGCTTTTGTGCGCTTTGGCTGTGTGAAAACAGTGCCTGAGTAACAAATTGTTCTCTTTCATTTCTTCTTCTTGTAGTTTAAAATTGCTTGAACGTGTAAATTGGTAAATTAATCTCGAAATAACATACGTGCCGAACAGAGGGGTCTGGTCTGTACAAATCACGGATCAAGTTTAACCCCTAATATAGACTATGATAGATCAGAGCAATCTATCATATACTAATTTAACATGAAATCGTCAAATTGCTTCTCCATATCAATCGCATTCAATGGAAATACAGAATAATTAGAACAATCATTAACACGAACAGAGTGTCGTATGATCATATCTATAGGTAGGGCTGGGCGATAATTCGATAAAGATAATTATCGCGATATAATTTTCCTCAATAAAACGATATGAAGAGTTCGATAAATGTTCGATATAATGTTTATGCGCCAAAACCGGACAGAAACAGTGCGCCTCGTTTGAATCGCGCCACACGGACCGTTTATCCGCTCGGATCAAAGTCAAACTGCCGCGTGGCGCGAGCTCACTAGAGCAGAAGGCACTACTGAGTCGTACACTTGTGTAAAGTTGGTTTTATATTCGCACATTCACAACATTCACACATTTCCACATTCAATAACTTTCTAATTATATGTGCAATAAAGTAATTTTTTGCAAATTCTAATCAATGTCATCATTGTAAACATACTAATTTTTTTTCACAATCGATCAAATTGGGCAAATATTGTTTTAATGTCATATTTACTTGCAAATGTTCGTTGAATATCCAATGTAGTGTGGTTAATAAAGTAATTGAATGCAGAAGTCCGAATGTGCCAATATGAAACCAATTTTACCCAAGTGAATCGTGCGAGCACCAAACAGCACTTGAATTCAGCGATGAACACAAATGACTCCGTGATTTAAACTAATTTATTGCCAAACAGGAGAAACACTGTGTGCAACAAGACAGTCAGAAGGCACTTCAGTCTACACATCGCCATCATTTACCATGGATTTACTGTAGTAACACTCACTGCACCATGGTATTGTGGCAGAAATGTGGGATATTCACATTTAATTTTATTACAGAAGTAATGGTATATAATTATAGTGTATGTGTTTGTGATTAAGCTATAGCATTTTACTGAATGTTTTTAGACTACTGTTTTTCATACAAATAGGCTACCTAAAAACCATATAGTTATATTCTTAACATGGTATTGAGGTGTTATATGTTTGGGTTTAACTGTGTATCATGATTTAAATGTATGCTACTATTGGAGACCAATTCTTGATAAAAAAAAAAAAAAACCTTGCTCAGAATTAATTTAACCATATAAAACCATGGTTGCTACCATTTTTACAGATGTTACTGATTTTAAAAATGAACAAAAATGTACCTCTGCATCCAAACTCAAGCTACTATCAAATGTGCATTTCTAAGAGAAAAAAAGTGATGTTGTTTTTATTTATATTATCAGGCAACCCAAACCTGTTTCTTGATTTGAAACAATATCACTCATTAGAACATGCAGCAACTAAGAAATAAATTGTTATAGTTATATATTTATTTTGTTAAGGAAAATGAATGGTCTGGTTTCTACAACTTTCAATTTGGAGCCAAATTCTGGCTTTAAATTTGAAAGAAATAAAGATTTGACATTTATCGTGATAATTATCGATATCGACTGATATGAAAAAAAATATAATAATACATTTTTTTTGGCCATATCGCCCAGCCCTCTCTATAGGCAACACATTTTCTCAGAACGTTCTTGCAATTCCTCTACGGCCCGGTAGTAGGTCGCAAGCCGGTGGCTGGGGATCTCTGTCCAAGATAACTGTAGAATGATGGCTGTGCTATGTTAAAACTTTTAAACTACACACACATAAAAGTGCAAAAAGTGCATTAAAGGGAAAGTTCATCCAAAAAAAAATCCCCGTGCTGAGTTACGTCGTGTCATGTGTTGACGATAGCCAGATTTATTGTCAAAAGTATCAAATATTGGCAATATTAAGAGGATTTGGCATTTTGAATTAACATTAAACTCTTCTTATTAGGCCTATTGTTATTTTTATTAGGCTACTTTTATTATTAAATTACAAGCAATTTGACCCGCAATAATTTCACAGCGCATCACCATAAAAGATTAGGCTATTAGCTGACTCCTCATTGAAAATGCTTTTAAAAGGTTTTTAAAACAGGTCTATTAATTTATACAATGAATTATAGGCCTATGATTAAAATTATTAACACCGCAGTCATCAATGAAAATTAAGAGCAGCTTTATTTCATGCACATATTTTCAAAAACAACATTCAAATAACCCTAAAACAAACCCTAATCCTAACGCCGGCTTCACACTGCAAGCGTAAGCAGCGCGTGAGCGGCGCAGAAGCGGTGCGTACGCAGAGCAGGAGCAGCGCGCGCCCATTGCCCTTTCACACCGGTAGCGTTTGCAGCGCGCGGCTGAACAGCGTCTTCTGTACAGAATGGGCAAATTCGAATCTAATTTTAAATACAATTGGTCTTGATTTGTTATTAGAATAGTTTATATTACTGTATTTGTTTTATTTACACTGTACATGTGCATCTGTGTTTATGTGCAGTACGTATTGTAGATAGAAGAAAGGCAATTGCGATGTATTTGTTACTACGGAGATTACGAAGAAGGATACGACGTAGATTTTGGGTGCCCCCAGGCAACGGAACAGCAAAAAACAATAACTGACCATAGCAGAAATGTTATAGTTATTTTATACATAGTGTTTATATTGAATATGGTCAATATTTTAAAGGTTTGTACTTGTAACCAGAAGTTTATTTTTGCACATATATACTGTTAGCTGCTGTTCTTTATGTTTGTTTGTATTGATTGTTATTTACAGATTGTAAAAGTTGTACTGATTGGACAGATTGTACTTTTGTCTTTCAATACAAAAAACATTAAAATTACGTACCATCTGCCAACGCAAAATGACCAGTCCTTTGTAAAAACACATTAATTATAGGAGAATGACATGCCTTTGAAGTTTTGGTCAAAGATTACATCTACTATGTTGACATATTTTGCATCTTTATTCAACATTTAACATTTATTAGCAAACCTCTTCATAATGCCTGCTGACGAACGCTTATTTAATAATGAAGCAATATCTGATAAACATACTCATAAACCGCAGATTTACAAGCAATCTCCATGCTAACATCTTCAACATGCATCGTAAATGTCTTTATTAACACTATGTGTAAACGTTTTAATAGGGATATTAGCAAACACACGAAAACACACTTTCAAACAAGTCACCCACATCATAGACTTATTTGGTGTAGCTATATGTGTAATATGTATGTGACGTATTTGAATATGTATTTATTCGTTGTCACTTCGTGTATTATCAAATGATCAATCCACTGCATCCCATGCCTTTTCTTTGGCTTGTAAGTCCTTATACATTTAATTTTTGGGTCATAAATAACTTTTGTTTTTCCACTTCTACGATGAGACGAGTGTCGTCCATTAGGTCATCTTCCAGGTGTACTCTGAAGACCCCGTCTGGCTACACCGGCGCTGTCACGCGTTTGTTGATAATGCCTGTTGTCAGCATGACATCTGCTTCTATGCCAACATATAGGCCTATAAACCACAATATATATATTACAACTTGCTACGAAATTGTTGAACTTCATGGTAACTGTTTAAAATACATTACATCCCATTTACAATCTTTAAATATGTTTTTATTTTGAGTGTCGATCATAAATAATGTCCTGTCACTTTAAGCAGCGCAGCAAAAAATAGACTCGGCGCCGAAACGATCGCGGCACTGCCGCTCCTGCTCTGCTCCTGCTACGCGCTGCCGCGCCGCCCCTGCGTGCTGTGTGAACGCTCTTATCCGTTAACATGGGCGCCGAAAAAAATACGCGCTGCTTACGCCCTGCTTACGCTTGCAGTGTGAAGCCGGCGTAACACTAACCAAATAGTAAGTACATGCAGTTAATTAAAATTATTCAGTACTTAAAGGTGCAATAGGTGATTGTCTTCAGAAATATTTGTTGTTATTCTGGTTGAAAATCTCTTCACATCCTTATAGCAATAATTAAGTTAAGTGGTCTAAATATACTTATCTGTATTTATCTATTCGGTTGAAGGCGTAGGACCAAGAAATGTTCATACAATCAAAATGCTCACTTTCAAAATGCTAGGACTTTCCTACCTGCCTGCCAACATGTGTATTTGCATATTTATGCACATTCATCTGTGTGTTCACGTACGCTGTACAGACAGAGCAAGACTGTACAGTTTGGCAGTCAAACTTCAACAAACGGGTATTGTAGTCCAAAATAAAAATACATATACACTATATTGCTAAAAGTATTGGGTCACCCCCTTCTAACGAAGAGGTTTGACAACTTTACTAATTTACATGAGTACAAATCTTAATGTTTAAGCATATAATGATATTCTAGGGAATAGTAGGCTTCTAATTTTATAGCAACAGTTTGGACAGGACCCTTTTCTATTCTAAAATGACAATGCCTCTGTGTATAAGGCAAGGTTAAAAAATAAATGATTGATTTAGTAAGTGTGTAAGAACTTGACTGGTCTGCAGAAAGCCAAGTCCTAATCTCAGCTGAACACCTCTGGTGTGATTTTAAATGTAGACCTTGAGCTTTGTTGTCATTCCACTACATGTGTGGACATACAGTGGAATGAAATGTCGTGTCTCGCAGGACCACGGTGCTACATAAATAAACATACAACACTAGATGTAAGAAAAGTTTTTAGACCTACATAGCTAACTTAGTGAATCGGTAATCTGACTATACATATACTATAAACAGTTGACTATACATACACATAACCTAAGACAGACTATACAAGTACTTACATAATAACAGTACATTATATTGTGCAATAGAGGTATTTAAGGTTAAGAAGGAAGTAGTAAAATATGATTTGTGGTGCATTCACAAGTAAACAAAAGTAGTGCAATAGATTTGTGGTCCATTCACAAGCAAACATTTTGTGTTATCTTATTAAGTCCGTAACACAACACAAGAGAATATATATAAATATAGGTAAAATTTTTAAATAAAGAGTAAAATGTGCAATAAAATAAAATGTGCAATACAGTATACTGTGGACTTAATAAATAATAATATAAACAGGGATGTGCAAGAGGAATGTGCAAACAGGTTGTACTGGGTATATACACATAGCAGCAATGCGGATGATGGTGAATTAGTGAATGTTTTACAGGTTTTTTAATTGAGTCTTGTAAATGTTATGAGACCGAGTTTGAGATTAGGAGCCTGATGGCCTGAGGGAAGAAACTCCTTCTAAGTCTCTCAGTTTTTGCCATCATGCTCCTGAAGCGCTTGCCAGATGGCCGTAAAATGAAAAGACGTTACCAGGGTGATTGACCTCTTGGAGGAATCTTGAGCTAAAAGACTTATTTGATAAATCTCTTCCACTATTTCTTGCAGATTTAGACACCTGCAAGACAGTTTGTATTAGATAGAAAAATGATGATGATCTCTCCTCATCCAAAGATAACTCCAAATCAATTCCAGTGTGTTCAGCCTCTACAATGCCACTGGGATTTACCAACTGGGGTCCACAACGAATAAGTTAAACTGTTATATCTTGTACACCAGATGTACAATGAAACCTACTCTTGTGAGCTTTAAAAGTGTTATACACATTTGATTTGACACTGTTTAAAAGGGCAGACCATAGTTTCTTTGTGTGTTTTCCCAAGTGAATTAAGTATTTAGTTAAATTAAAAGGCTCACAATAGTTACGAGTTACGTGACTCAAGACAAGTTGGGTGTATACTGGCCCTGGATCTGAATGTCTTTTATGGTGAGAAACTAAGTGATGTTTTAAGGCCACATGTACAAAACGTACAGGTCCAAATCATAAATAGATGTCCATTGTAAACACATGTTTCTGCCAAAAATATAAAATAGTGTTAAATGTTTAATTTATTATTTAATAGCTGTTTTTATGGTATTTTTAAACCATAGTTCCTTGTGCAAGTGTTCTTTAGCCTGTTGATTTTTGTTCATGGTATTCAGCTAAAATGAAATGTTTTGCAATAAGACTTAGAACAAATGTGAATGATATCTACAAAAAAAAATGTACACCTTGGAATCGAAATTAGGAATCGATAAGCAGAATCTGAATCATTAAAATTAAAATGCTACCTAACCCTATTAATGTCCAGACCTGTATAGGTTCTGTTCACACATAATCTCTAAAATGTAAAAACGTATAAAAGACTGCATGTGTGAAAGCAACTAACATTAAGCCACTATAACTGTCACCGTATTCTCAAATTTTTCAACACATACATTGTTTGTGAAGAATAATGCAGTCAAATATTTTTCAGAACAGCTCTTCTAATGAAAAGACATATGTACATTTAGGAAGGGCAGGTACATTTAGAACACATAATATGAGTGACATACGAAGAGTGAATGAGCTTCATCTGAGTCATAACAGCGATCGCGGAAAAGAAAACCTACTGAGACCGTGATGGAAGCAGCTAATGCTCATAAGATCACATAATTCAATGGAAAATGAATATAAATTATGATTCTGTCTTAAAGAAACTGTATTAAAGTGTTTTAGTCAAGAGTATTGAGTGATTTTTCTCTTTATGTTTTGTTTTATTAACATTAAAGTAATAGTTCACCCCAAAAATAAAAAAATTATGTCATCTGTCTGTCAATTCTGTCATAGTGTTTTTATTTTTATACCATCATTTACTCTTTCACATGTTGTCCCTGATAATTTAAAGGGGTCATATGACGTTGCTAAAAAGAACATTATTTGGTGTATTTGGTGTAATGAAATGTGTTTATGTGGTTTAAGGTTAAAAAACACATTATTTAATACATACTGTACATTATTGTTGCTCCTCTATGCCCCGCCTTTCTGAAATGCGTCGATTTTTACAAAGCTCATCATTCTGAGAAGCGAGGCGTGCTCTGATTGGCCAGCTATCCAGTGCGATGTGATTGGCCAAATACCTCAAGCATGAGACAGAAATGTTACGCCCCTTACCATATTGTGATGCCGTGTTCCGGCGCAATGACACAAAAACAATAAAACCCATTAGAAACGACAAACAACAAGCACTACTCTACACTGATCAAAACTCACGTTTGAATAGTCAGTAGCAAATTCTTTAAATAAAAAAACATACTTACAGTCTGTGAGTCAGAAGCGCCAGACTGTCCTTGCAAAGTTGGAATTGCCCAACTTTATAGAAACAGCCTTTGAGCAAGCCAGCATTGTAGGCTACTCTTCCAGGTTCAGGAAATAGTCCTCCGTAAAATGCGCTGCACAAACAATATTATATTTGGGTTGAACTGTTCTGAGACAGTGTTTTAAATACAACTTAACCACTGATTTCTAGTTGTGTCCTCTTTTGAAAGCCCAAACAAAGTACTTTCGCTTTCACAATGAAACACAGCGTCTCCAGGACATGGCGCCAGTGGCAGCAACAACAATACAGCGAAAATAATAGTTCTGCTGCCTACTAGGTTATCTACTAGATAATCAATATACAAAGCCAAGTCATAGGAGACAATTCCTTCAAGTAGATCGTGGCCCAAACATTAAGGTAGCCCAGTACAAACATGAAAATGTTTCAATGAATTGAATGGTGGGTCAAACTTGACTCCCTGTACTACATCTTGTCCAGTGGTGGAAAGCTGTTACACATTCTCTTTGTGAAGTTCTACTGTTTTGCAGGGACTACCTTCAGAGGGGTTTTCTGAAAATCACTTCTGTTAATCACACAGTATGCAAAAATGTATACTGCTACTGAAGTTTTCTCTGAAGCCACCAATACAGTGGGAGCCAAGATTACTGCCACAAATAGAAAGATGCTTTTCTAATGCCATAATCTGTATCAATCCCTACATCTTCCAAATCCTTTAGATCTGTGATAATACTTGAAAACACCTTCTCAATTCCAAAAATCTTTATCTCTGCACAGTAGGACCAACTGCATGGGATCTACTAGGGAGCGATTTTGTGGCTGTAACTCACCAAGACTCATGTACACTGCTAAGACCTTGTTTTTTCCCCCATAACCAAGTGGATTTGTAACTTCCAATGCATCCTGGTAAAGGATGAGATGCAACGAAAAAGTGCTTTTTAAGAGAATTATTTTTGACGTTTTCCATCCATTACATTAACCAAAACCATGTCACTATTGGGACATCTTGTTTGGCTGCACTGTACTTAAATAATGGATTGTCTGAGGAGGGTTGTCCTCTTGATAGGAACATACTGGCAAAAGCGCTTCTTGCCAGCAGTATCAGTTCCCAGATAAATCTGTATTGGCTCAGTGTAATTAAAATTCTGCTTGTAGAATGTTTTAATGTTTTGTCTGATATCTCAGTGGTCATTATTATAGAGTGAAGAGACCTTCTTTACTGAGACTATTAATTATTTAATCTATTTCTGTTTGTGGAATATTCAGTTCTAAAAGCTTCCTTTTAAACTTGTCAAATAAGTCTGCCAAACTAGAGGCATGAGCACCTTCGATAATGTATGGTGCTGGCTGGCAGCTGCAGTTTTGCATGTATTTTCAGATAAAACTGTGCCGAATCAGTTTTTTTCATGCTTTTAGCAGACAGGACAGTAGAGAGTGACAGAAAAGCGTGGGGTGTAGAATTGGGAAAGGGATTGGCAAAGCACCACGAGTCAGGACTCAAACTCGGGTCGCCACAGGTGCAGTTGCACTATATGTCAGTCCGTTAACCACTTGGCTATCAGCGCCAGCTTATTTGAGTTTGTTACCATGAACCCTAATGAAATCATGCAGAATGCACAGAATTTCACAATTGCCTCTGCTTTCATGGGTGTAACAGCCATCACTCACATGTACACTCTTCACTAATCGGAGAGAATACCAAAGGTATTAAACACTACTCTCCTTGCCCTGGAGAAATGGTAGCTGTACACCCTCTCCTCTGTGGTGAGCAGCTGAAAAAAGCCTCACCAGACTCTTTTGAAGTGGGTGGGCTTCATCTTGACATGAGGCATAGACCCAAAGCTTTCTGCCACTGGCAGTGGTGTATCCATCGGTATGGCCAGCTTTTCCTATTTCAGTATTTTTCCCAAAGGGCAACTGAAAAATACTTTTTCATCACTGTTCCTTCTAAATTCCCCAAGAACAGCACAAAGCTGTTAATTTGCATTAATTAATGTGTATGCCCTTATAACTGTAATATAATGATCCAAAGTGATTCAGGTGGTACCCCCAATCTGATAAATCAGGGATTTTATTCTCATTATTTCCTGGTTCCAAAGAAGGACGGCTCTCTCTGCCCCATTTTGGACCTCCGAGTGTTAAACAAACATTTGCGGAAATACAATTTTAGAATGTTAACCCACGGCACTCCGGCCCGGACCATAAAACTGAATGACTGGTTCACATCAGTCGATCTGAAAGATGATTTTTTTTTCCACATAAGCATTTATCTGCCATGCAGATAGTTTCTTCGTTTCGCCTATCAAGGCACATATTACGAATTCACAGTTCTCCCATTTGGGCTCGCAGTCAGCCCAAGGACATTCTGTCTGTGTGCGGAGGCGGGTTTAGCTCCCCTGAGATTGTCCGTTCTGCAGATTTTGACATACATACATAGACGATTGGCTCATAAAAGCTGAATCGAAGGAGAAAGTGCTGCAGGACACCTGCCGTGTGCTCACGCACATCACCGGCCTGTACCATGAAGCCGGATTAGCTGGCTAGCCAGGTAAGTTTCAGTTTAGTTTGCACCAATCCTGGGTTTTAGGTACCATGAAAGTGGCTTTGCATTTAGCTGCGTTCATTGCCATAGTAACCTACACTCCGCAGGTTATGTTTTGAGTTAGAGATCTCAAACTGAAATTGGACCAATCAGATGTGACAAATGTCTGACACAAAAAAAGTAACTCCCCCGTTGCTCTTCCTACAAATTCAAGGTCAATATGAAGTAGCTTAAAAAATATACAACAAAATTGTCTGGCTTCAATGATAATTACAATTTACATATGATTTATATAATTATAATATGATTTATTTTATTATTATTCCATTGCACACAAGCACTTTTAGTTTAACAATTATTATAAAGCATTCATTTTAAATGAATATTAATATATACAGATCATATGTAATATAAATAAGTGGTAGAATCAATAGATAACACTTTAAAAATGGCTACATGTGACCTTACATGTTTGAGTCTCTATCATTATATATTATCAACGATATAAACTGATAGAGCAAGATAATTTCCTTTATTTATCCTCTTTCATGGACAAGTAATTCAGTGGAAATGCGTTTACATTCATCATATTCTTTAATCTCTTAACCTTTAAAAAAGAATTTGGAATCTCGCTGGCTCTCTCGCGACAAGTGAATCAAACTTGCTCTGTGTTGTGATTGGCTGTTCACCGCTGATGCCACACATTCATGTGCACGCGCTCCATTAACTCAGGATCAAGCCTGAGTTGACAGAGAAAGTTGATGATCAGCTACATGGTACCAACAAAGCCAGATTGGAGTGGTTTGGTTTTGTCAACTCAAAACTTATCCTATAACTCTGAATTTGTTAATCTACCATCATGGTACAGGCCCCACATCTCTCAGGTTCAGAGTAAATGTAAACAAAAGCTATTTTATACCCAGTCAAGAGTGTGATTTTTCTGGGCTTGGAGCTGAAATCAGTCTCTATGTGAATGCGTCTCTCGCAAGCGCGCGTTTTCTCTCTAATGAACTGTGTCACAGTTCAGGGAAGGAGTGAAAGTGCAATATCACACATATCTCAGACTATAGGGTCTTACGGCTTCATCTATCCAAGTTTTGCCTCTGGGACTTCTGAGATTAAGACCGTTCATTAAATGGTTTAGTCTCTACAATGCAGCCCGTTATGCAGCCCATTCTCTGCTGCTCTGTAACAGTGACGCGCACCTGTACAGCAGTTCTGCGCCACTGGGGGAGCATGGACTTTTATGGACAGGGAACCCCTTTGGGGACGGTGATGTTGCAGAAATTCGCGATGACAGATGCATTCTTAACATGCTGGGATGCCGCCCCGGATGGCAGAATGGTGAACAGTTTGTGTCAGAGCAGATTACGTTCAGCACACATAAATTATTTAGAACTTTTGATCATATGAAAAGCTCTGAATTATTTCCTGCCTCACCTGCTGCTTTCCTGCTTACGCTGCGACAATACCACAGCCGTGGCATATGTAAGGATTAGCTCTTGATTTAAGCTTTTATTTCAGCTTTTATATTTAATTTTAGCTTTAGGGAAATAAATCTTAAAACTAGGGTTGATTTGATTTAATTTATATTAATAATTCAATATTCCTAATTTATACCTTATTCAATATTCCTAATTTATACCTTATCAACGATCATCCAGCATATCATTAAAATCGGTATATATTAACAATTTTGTTTATCTTTCTTTGTGGCAAATTTTAAGCAAGGTAACGAGATCTTTGGCAAATAGTTTCAAACTTGACAATCACACAACACACCAATCTTTATAAATGAAACGAGAGTTTATTTGCTATTCTACTAAACTAGGATACATGAACTAAACCAAATAAAACAAAACACATACACACATATAACGTCAGGAAATTAGTCATTGCGATTTGAAGAAAGTTAAAGTATAGCACTATTTGCTATTTCGTAAATTTACCAGAGGCAGATCACAAGCAGAAAACCGTACAATCTTTACTTTAAAGATTGATTCCACCAGCTTAGTAAGATATGGATATAGTTGTTACTTGCTCTGCGTTGAGTTGACAGCTGATCTGGTGTTTCAGCATGTTCCCGTGTGGTCGAGGGAAAACCTCCGGGGCTGCTGGTGTCATCGTGCGTGATGTCACTGGGAAAGCCTTTCCGTGATAGGTTAGTTTCTTTGTGACGTGATGACGCTCTTAGGAAGTCTGTTTGCCACGACTCGGCTCTGAAAGTCTCTTTGGTTGGAACTTTGATTAATTATTGGTAGTTGTTGAATGGTCGGCCAGATGTTAACGGCTGTGAGTGCTTTTGGAGCAAAATCAATGAGGCAAAGCCAAAGTTTTCTCAAGCAGCATGCTTTGTCATAGGGTTTTAACAGGATGAATTCTGTCCACCCACTAGAGGCTTCTCCCAATCAAATTGGTCCCTCAAGGGCAGAACTCCGCCTCGCATTGTCCTTCTTTGGACACAAACTTAATCTTATCTGGACCTTCATGTGGGGAATATTTCTAATAACTTCTTATAAAAGTATTCATAATTTGTACGATGCAAAAAATCGACATATAATTCATTTCAACTTCCTGCATTTGAAATAGGCACTAACAAGATACTAAACACTGTTATCTACTAACAAGAAGTCATAAAGCAAAGATTAAAATAAAGCACATCACACATAAAGAAGGGCATAGCACAAATTATTAGTAAGCATATTGCTCCAACATTTTAAATGGTTTTAAATGATTGTCCTTTTGAAATTTTTATTTGAAACTTTCTTTGTCTGAAAAAGGAACAAATTGAACATCCAGAAGAGCAGGAATAGAGTCATGAGAATGTCATGGGATGCGTCCATGCTCGTAGTCTGGCGGGCCTGAGGGCAAACAGTTAATTTAATAATTAATTAGCCCGTGTCTTGTTGAATAGATACATCAGTTCATGATCCATACATGCTGATCAGATCATGGGGTACTTCTTGATACAAATGGATCTTTGTCATTTTCTTGATTAGGTTAGCCATTATCTCTCTTCTGAGTGGACAAGAAAATGCTGGCAGGAAACCAGTATACAATATTGACGTCAGTGGTAGTGATGATTAACCTCGTGATGAGTTGATTCGATGGCGTATCTGTGTCCGTTTTGCCACAGGAAACTTACACATATATCAATCGCTAGGGCAGTGCGCTCGTCGAAACTTCACGCTCTAGCTCACAAGCTTTTAGTGTGGAGTAGGCGGTTTTTCCTGTCGTTACACGTGACTCATGTTCCAGGCATTCTGAACAGAGGCGTGGACCTTCTATCGAGGGAGAACCCACTCTACGGAGATTGACGCCTCCACCTTCAGATAGTGGGCTTGATATGGATGAGATTTGCAACCCTAAATATATTTGCCTCACATGAAAACAGCTCGGGGTAGACGCACAAGCCCACCCATGGCCCAAAGTGCTGCTGTATGCTTTTCCTCCCCTGTGCCTGATAATCCCCACACTGGCCAGGGTGAGAGAAAAGGGCTTGTCTCTCATTCTGATAGCACCCAGGTGGCTCAAAGCACCATGGCTGGCAGAGATAATCCCTCTGTTGTATGCCCAGCTGTGGTGCCTCCCCCTCCGCACAAACCTATTGTCTCAAGCTAACGGGGAGATTTATCAACCACACCCGGACAGGGTGGCTCTCTGGGCCTGGCCTGTGAGAAGATAAATTTAAATGCACTAGGGCTTCCACTGTGTGTAGCTTCTACTATGCAGAATGCCAAGGCCATTTATACACTGTCCTTCTATGGTTGTAAGTGGCAAGTGTTTGAAGGGTGGTGTGATGGGCATGGTCTCACATCATATGTGACCATGGACCACAAAACCAGTCATATGGATAACATTTTCGAAATTGAGATTTATACATCATCTGGAAGCTGAATAAATAAGCTTTCAATTGATGTATGGCTTGTTATGATAGGATAATATTTGGCCGAGATACAAAATCTGGGTGCAAAAAACTCAAAATATTGAGAAAATCGGCTTTAAAGTTGTCCAAATGAAGTTCTTAGCACTGCATATTACAGTAGGAAATTTACTAAATATCTTCATGGAACATGATCTTTACATAATGTCCTAATGATTTTTGGCTATCTATAATTTTAACCCATACAATGTATTTTTGGCTATTTTTACAAATATACCCCAGTGACTTAAGACTGGTTTTGTGGTCCAGGGTCACATATCAGTGCTCAGTTCCTGATATATTGTGTTTCTTACAAGACCCTATGGAAAAAAGCAGGTCTTTTTCCACTATCAACCTGTCTACCTGGCGGCTATTTCTGCCTGTCATGTGGGCTTTGAGGGCTCACCATCAGGCAGCATCCTCTAATCTGCAGCTTTATGAAGGGTGCTTGTCGTTCTTTGCAAGTCATCAGGAGGACTGTTCCTACACCCGTCCGCTACACCACTGTGTTATCTTCCTATTAAGTTACTGTTGAAGAGATTGGTGGTCCTTTGAGATAAACGATGCTGAATACTTGATTTGTTCCACAATATTCATTGACTAGATTAGTAAAATGAATTAATGCACTGCCCCCCAATGCCCCCACCCCGGCGACGGGCCTGAGCCACGCCTTCAAAGAGAGACTACTACATTCAAGAAACCAGTGCCTGTTGATCAATGTGTAGCAATACGCATTTGGAGACTGGCCACAAATGTGGAGTTCAGAACAATCTCCCATTTTTTGGGGGATTGATCAGTCAACAGCTGTGACTATTGCCAATCATGTTGCCTCTGTAATTGTGAACAATTTGCTTTCCCACTACATCAGAACTCCTTCTGAACAGACATCACAGAGAGGTTTGGAGGAGTAGATGTGCCAGTGATTATTCTGGGGGATGCAGCATATCCGTTATTGCCAAGGTTGATGAAACCATATCCAGAAAATCAACAAACAACCCCTGCACAGATCACCTTCAACAACCGGCTCAGCAAGGCAAGGATGAGTGTGGAAAGGGCATTTGGCCCTATTAAGGGAAGGTGGAGATGCTTAATGAAAATATATGATTGCCACATAAACAGCATTAACAGTATTATTGCAGCCTGTTACATGCTGCACAATTTTTGTGAAGTTAATGGTGAAGAATATGATGAGGTTGACGTTCAAGATGAAAATGAGACCCGTGAATGGAATCTTCTTCATTCAACCACCAGGTCAAATACCACCAGATATGCCTTGTGTTCCTATTAGAGTTGAGCCGGATACTCGGCTGAAACGAGTATCCGGTACGGATAAAGCACTTTTGCGGAGTACGAGTATCATACGAGTAATACGAGTCAATATCTGTGCTCGGATTGAATAAACATTCTCATTGGGTAGCTGACTGTGTCTGCGTTCTGTGATAGGCTAGTCACAGCGCCCCTCCCCTACACACATACAGATTTAGGGCCCGTTCACATATCGCGCCTAAAAACGTCACATGACCCGTGGTGCGCTTGCGGCATTCTGAAAAGTTGAGATGTTTTTATCTCGATGCGGCGCGACGCCTGGAAAAAACAGCGTCGCACCGCACGCCGCTTCCATTATGAGCGCATACCACGCATCTACATTTGAAATAACGAACTTGAGCGCAAAGACGCGATATGTGAGCGCCCCTTATTGTGTTGCTGTGTCCCACTCTGCTCACTCACACACAGAACACTGAGAAGAGAACAACGCGCTCTCTCTCTGTCTCTCCCTCAGTCACTCAGGTTCGCGGGTTTTTCCGTTAACGTTTAGGGTTTCTTCAGCTTCAGGTTTGTTTTACTTTGGTTTGTAGTACTTACTTATTAACCAGTAGAGTTTTGGTAAACGTGGTGTTTGTTCAGGCGTGGTGATTGGTAGAATGCGACTCGCGTCTCTGCCTGTCGGAGATTTTTTTTTTTTAAACCGTCAGCTGGCTCTAACCAGTTTTTTACTTCACGCACTGAGTGTCTGACACTTTCTTGCTGTATTTCATAAAAAAAAGGTAGTGGTATAAAACTATATTACAAATTAATTAGCTACACACACACACACATACCTGGTGTGGAAATAATAAAAATATCACTGATCATAAAAAATTAAAAGTTAAAAAAGAAAGTTATGTTGAGATGAAAACTGTTGTTCATTACATTTTACTTCATAATTGCAACCGCATGTGTTGTATTCATTGTTGCAAAACTTGTTCTGTATATAGTTCGTTTGTTATCGTGATCAAAACCATTGATCTGAAGCTCAATGCTGATGCTGTCATGTAAATAGTTTTCTAATCAGCAATAAATATAACAATTTCTGATCAACCCATATCAATTGCATGCTTAAAATAACATACCGGTTAAAGCCCGCCCATTTCAAGACAACCCGACCCACTTCCAGGTTAAATCCCGCCCACTTCCGGGTTAGGCCCCAGTCCGAGTACAGATACAGATACAGATCATTCATATGGTTAACAGATACAGATAATGCTGTACTCGCTCATCCCTAGTTCCTATGTTCTAATCTATAGAGATATTTTTGGATGATGCTGGTTTTCATATCATTAATGAAAACTAATGTTCAAATAGAGTTGAGTTCATTAAAGTGACACAATTAGAAAAAAAAGTCAGTCAAGGGAGGGAGGGAGGGAGGGAAAAAAAGAAAAATAATTTTGCAGTATTTGGTGCTTTTATTAAATGTTGGAAAAATATTCATGAAATATGAAAATGCAGAATACAATTACAATATTGTTGATTAATTTAGAGTGAATATCAAGTAAACAGAAATTATAGGTATACAAGCTTATGGTAAATAACTATAGAAAATGTCTTGATTTTATGCTTTGAAATTAATCAAAGAAAGACAGCCTGATATATTTGATTCCTTTAGATTTTTCTTTGTTTTTTCAAGTTCTTGTAGCTATTTTGTTTCCTCTCCTTTCTTTTCTTTCAGACATTTGCAGACTTTTTCCAGTAATTCCTCTTGATTTTGATGCTCTTTAGTCATCTCTGTGAGCAGAGACATGCTGCAGTTTTCTTTCTGTTGACTCTTTAAATTTATCTGCTTGTTTTCTGGCTTCATCTTTCTTGTTTCTTCTTCATCTCATTTATTTCCTCATCATGTTTCTGTTCCATTTCGTTTCTTTCTTTCTCTTCTCTTCTCTTCTCGTTTCATTCTCTCCCACTCATCTTTTCTCTCTCGTTCCAGTTGTTCATAATGTATTTTCATTTCAGTAATTTTTTCTTCATAATCTCTCTTTTGATCTTCTGTCATTATTCTTCTCTCGTTTTATCCAGTTCTTGTTTTTCTCAGTTGTTCCTCTGTCTTTTCTCTTTTGTTCTTCTTCCTCTCGTTCTCTCATCTGTCATTTCTTTTCTTCCTCCCATTCTCTCTGCTGTCGTTTAATTTCCTCCTGAATCTCTTTTCTCTCATTTTCAGCCTCTTTTATATATTTTTCTTCTCCATTACTCTTGTCTTCTCTTCTTCATTCCTCTTTTGCTCCCAAATGCTCTCTTTTTATTTTCTTCTTCTTGATTCACCTGTAATCCTACTATAATTAGTTTTTGTTTTTCATCTTTTCTTGATCTTGTCTGTGTTTGTCTTCTCTCTTTCAATCTTCTTCTGTTCTTTCTTTTAGCTGTTTTTCATACTGTGATCTCTGATTTTCAAACTCTCTCATAATTTCTTCTATTTTTGATGATAACCGGTTCTTTGCTGTTTTTCTTCTGATCAGTTCTGGTTTTCTATCTCTCTTTTCTTCTGTTCCATTTTGTCTTTTTCTTCTAACTCTTTTCTGAGTTTTTCTTGAGTCTCTTCATCATATTTGAATTTTCCAGTTTATGTTTGGCCTTTAATGCCTCACGTTCAGACTGAATTTTTCTTTCTTTCTCTTTCAGTATTTGTTCTGTTCTCTTTGCCTCCTCATACATGCTGTTAGTGAAGTATTGATCCTCATAAGTATTGTTTAGCTCTTCTATCATGCATTCTTCAAAAGAAGGTATAAATGTTGTCACTGGGGTGGTACCTTTTGAAAAGGTACACTTTTGTGACAGCATTTGTACCTTCTTTTCTGAGAGGGTGTCTGAGAGTCCTGGCTGCAGCTACTGATCGAACATCAACTTCACAAACTCCCTTCTGACAAGCTGTCATCACTCAATCTGTGGTTGTATGACTCACGAACCCTTTTCTTCCCAGAAAAGAGTTTCCTGTTCCACTTCCTGTCCTCCTGATCAGAACAATCCTCAGACACAGAGTCCTGATCATCTGATTCACCTTTAACACCTAAAAATCATAAAGGTCATACATTAAATTAAATATTTATTTATATTATTGTTGCAAGTTTCTTACTAAAATGAACTGACCTCACAACAGATAAATGTCTGACAGCCCAAATAACCAATCAAATAAAAAACTGAGAAGCCTGGTTACAATGTTTTTCTTTACTAAACTGTCTGACTTTTTGGCAAATTCTTTAATAAGTCTCAATGTTCATAACACTTGGGCAGAGGCGGACAAAGTACACAACTTCATTACTTGAGTGAAAGTATGAAACTGCTGTTCAAATATTACTCCATTACAAGTAAAAGTTGTAAAAACAGATTTTAACTTAAGTAAAAGTACAGAAGTACTTGCTTTTAAAAGTACTTAGGTAGGCCTACCAAAAGTAAATTTCCTTTTTTATGTCAATGCACTGTTTTATTATTGTTGTACATAATACTTGCAATACCTCTGAAGCAACTTACAATACATTACACCTACTGAATACACTGACTAGCTAGTAGTATCTTTGGAATAAAGACCTTTTAGAATGTTAAAAACCTATGGGGAAAAAAAACTAAACAAAATGTCTCAGGTTACACATGTAACCATGGTTCCCTGAGAATAGGGAACGAGATGCTGCGTCCTCTAGAGGTCACTATGGGAACACCTTCAGCGTGACCGGTGTCTGAAGCATGAAATGAAAACACACAATGCACTTGACATTGGCAGGTGGAAGCCTATGACGTAAGCAAATGAGCGTCTGCGGGAATAAAAGGGCGCCTGTGGCCTGAGGAATGCCCGAAGCATGGCCAAGAGACGCAGCGTCTCGTTCCCTATTCTCAGGGAACCATGGTTACATGTGTAACCTGAGACGTTCCCTTCCGAAGGGAACTCTACGCTGCATCCTCTAGAGGTCACTATGGGAACGCCATGCCAACGCCACCATGCTGAGGGAAAGAGTGTCCGAAAGCTGGATTCCTAAGTCACAGACTCGAGGAACACCATCCCTGCCCAGCAGATCTAGAGTCAAAAACCTCTCTTCAGGCAAGCTCAAAGCTCGCCATCATAGACTAGCTCACCAGAGTATGGCTCTCAGAGTGGAAGTCTCAGAAAAGCGACTCTCTAGATTGAGAGGAGACTTCTACACTCGACGCTATAAACAGCTAGTGAGGCTCAAGAAAGAGCATGCACATAGTACTGCCTAAGCGGAGCTCTGGAGAGTGGAGGCTTCAGCGGAATGACTCTCTAAAACGAGAGGAAGCCTAGCAACATTCAATCCAGGTAGGGGAACTCTTACGAGTGGAGGTCTCAGCGTAATGACTCTCTAAGTGAGAGGAGACCTGGCTACACTCAACGCCAAATGCAGTTAGTGAGGCTCAAGAAATAGCCTGTGCATAGTACTGCCTAAGCGGAGCTCTGGAGAGTGGAGGCTTCAGCAGAATGACTCTCTAAAACGAGAGGAAGCCTAGCAACACTCAATCCAGGTAGGGGAACTCTTACGAGTGGAGGTCTCAGCATACTGACTCTCTAAAGCGAGAGGAGACCTGACTACACTCGGCGCTAAGGACAGCTAGCGAGGCTCACAATAGAGACTAGGTACTAAGGGTGCTGCCTAAGCGGAGCTCTGGAGAGTGGAGGCTTCAGCAAAAATATTCTCTTAAACGAGAGGAAACCTAGCAACACTCGATCCAGGTAGGGGAACTCTTAAGCCAGAGGCAGTTAGTGATGCTCAAAAAGAGCCTACGTTCTCCTATTACTGCCAGAGACGGAGCTCTGAAGAGTGGAGGCCTCGACAGGATGACTCTCTAAACGAGAGGAAGCCTAACAACACTCAACCCTAGTTGGGGGGCTCTTAAGAGTGGAGGTATCAGCATACAGACTCTCTAAAGCGAGAGGAGACCTGACTACACTCAGCGCCAAAGACAGCTAGCGAGGCTCACAATAGAGACTACATACTAATGGTGCTGACTAAGCGGAGCTCTGGAGAGCAGAGGCTTCAGTAGAATGACTCTCTTAAATGAGAGGAAGCCTAACACCCAATCCAGGTAGAGGAACTCTTAAGAGTGGAGGTCTCAGCATAATGACTCTCTATAGCGAGAGGAGACCTGGCTACACTCAACATCAGAGGCAGATAGTGAGGCTCAAAAAAGGCCTACATACACCTATCACTGCCAGAGACGGAGCTCTGAAGAGTGGAGGCTTCAGCAGAACGACTCTCTAAATGAGATGGAAGCCTAACAACACTCAACCCTAGTTGAGGGGCTCTTAAGAGTGGAGGTCTCAGCATAACAACTCTCTAAATCGAGAGGAGACCTGACAATAGAGCCTACGTACTAGTCGTGCTGTCTAAGCGGAGCTCTGGAGAGCGGAGGCTTCAGCAGAATGACTCTCTTACACGAGAGGAAGCCTAGAAACACTCAATCCAGGTTAAAAAAATACACTTACATTAAACCCGGTACCAGATCACAGAGTTCACTGTTAAGTGCACGGGGCTATTCACCTGGCCCTGTCTCTGGACCGCAGACCAGGATGGGCCAGGTCCCCCTCGGTGTTAAGGCTCAGACCGGGGGAGGGGGGGGCTGACCCTTGACCCTGGTCTAGGTCCCTCAGCAAATCAGCCTGGTATGCCTGCAACACCGACATCGTGCAGAGCAGCACCAGCCTGACCAGCTGCCACGTATGCCCTACCATTCAAGCGAGATTTTTTGGCTTGGATGGCAGGACCGGAGCCTTCAACGTCGATGTCACCCCAGCCGAGAGATAGCTCGCAAGCATCCCTTCAATAGGAGGCATCGACGCCTATCCATGCTCACGCGCATCCCTTCGATGTCAGCATAATTAGCATGCTTATACAGATGGATGTGGGCTGAATATGGTTTATCCCATGCCTTCATGATCTCACTGTGAAGATCTGGAAGGAATTGGAGGCTCACGAGAGCTGGGAGGTTATGTCCAGAGAGAAATCGCTCATCAAGTCTACTGCGAGCCACTCCCCCTTTTTCATGCCTCCACTGTAGGTCTAACCTAACAGTAGCATGCTTCATAACTTCCAGCAGCTCTTCATACGCGGGGCAGACAGGCTGAGAAAGCTCAGAAATAACGGCAGAGCACTTCCTGCTGGATCACAAGATGTAAGACACAATACATCTTCCTCCAGCAGTTTACTCTCGTCAGCCGCTGACGAGCGCAAGATTTTAATTCCTCTCTCAAACTCTTCAGCAAGCTCCATCTGCGATCCCCACGATCTCAGTCTCCTCACTGCCTCAGCAACGGCTGGACCCGAGCTGCGGGGGGCAGATGATTGCCCCAATTCTCTTGAGAAAAGGGACGAACGAGAGCGGAGCTTTCCCAAAGAAAAAAGCTCACAATGGACGCACTCCATTCCCTCGAGAACAGAGTGCGCGTGCTCTTCGCCCAAACACATAAGTTGTGTATGTCATCTGGTGTCAGAAAGCGCTGACACAGATCGGCACACCTTCTAAAGCGTTTCACAACAGACATAGTACTCACACTTCAGAAACAAATGTCCCCTGAATACAAAAAAGAGGATGACGTGTTCCACAGGCGCCCTTTTATTCCCGCAGATCGCTCATTTTCTTACGTCATAGGCTTCCACCTGCCAATGTCAAGTGCATTGTGTGTTTTCATTTCATGCTTCAGACACCGGTCACGCTGAAAGCGTTCCCATAGCGACCTCTAGAGGACGCAGCGTAGAGTTCCCTTCGGAAGGGAACTACCCACCCCCACAAAAGCACGATGGTAGTGATCTCACACAGCTAAATACAGTGATAAGGACGAAAAATAATCAAACCTGCTTTAAAACCAAGCAACACAGCTGTAGCTGTATAACTTGAAAACGGCAGCACTGCTTTAACAAAAATGCATAACAGCAAGACTTATTTGAGATCAAAACAAATATTTAAAAAATGCTGTCTAATCGCTCTTGCAGTACTTTGATGTCACACAGAACGGTCTGTGCAGTGCTGCTTCAAGTCCAAAACCTGTGTTATATTAAAAGACGCACAACAGTTCTTCTGTGGCTTTATAAGTATTTTCATGTACACTATTTAGCAAAATCAGACAATATTCTGTCTAATATATACCACAATAGTAACTTATTATTATTGAATTGTTGTATATAAATATCACATTTGCAACTGGTCAGTGTTAAACATGCTGTGAAATCACCATGTAGCCCTACAAGAGTGATTACTGATAAACTGTCTGGAAAAAAAGAAAGTCATAAGTTTCCAGAAAAAAATAATACTCAAGTAAAGTACAGCTAAAGTGTGCTTAAGTATCAAAAAGTGTACTTAAGTAAATGTACTTAGTTACTGTCCGCCTCTGCACTTTGGTAGATTACCCTTTGTAGTTTCACTATTTCTCTTCTTTGTTCTTTTACGGTTATATTTAGAATTTCAACATAACATGATAAGAGCAGTTGTTGTTTGTTCATAGCAAAAAAAAAAAAAGTCACACTCAAAAGTTTTGTTGGACCACTTTTAGCTCCGATTACATTGCAGGTTCAAATATATTAGTTTCATGTTATAATGCATTTAGTTATGAATAAAAATCTTTTTTAATTACTTACAATATAACTTATGTTGTAACTTATCGATTTTTTTCTCCAATTCTGTCATCGTATTTTTAATAAACTCCTCTTCTCTTTTCTCACGAGCTTCCATATACATCTGAAATGAATAGGGTTCAGTCTTCATGTTCTCTATATAATCCAGTAGATCTGGGATCTGACTTAAGTTTTCAGGTTCATTTAACCCCATCACTCTGTACTGATCTCCACAGAGACTGATTAACCCCTGACATTCTGGTCTGGATTCGAAATCAGTCACAAATACTTCAACAGTGTCCTCTGTGGTGAAGAGCAGAATGAAATGCTCACTGGAGTCAAATATCTTTTGGATCTTCTCTATTTCTGCTGTGTCTTCATCTGTCAGTGGAGTGTCAGGAATAACGAGAAGGAAAACATTAATTCCAGGATCACAGAGAGACACACAGCGGAGAGTCTGATGCCTTACTTCCTCCTCTAAGAGCCGACTGAAGGCCGGAAGCTCCACCAGACTGATCAGACGCCCATGAAGATCCACGTCTCTCCTCACACACTCTTTTGTGATCACTCTCTGATGTGAAGGATTCATTGCTTCCCCTCCTATAAGTTTTGATACAGAGTTCTTCAGTGATTCATCACTTCCATAAAGCACCAAGTTCAGCTTCTGTTTTCCAGTGAGTACATTTCCTTAAATACCAACAACAAAGTAGACTGTTACTAAACCATTTCAGTCAGACTAACACTTTTACATCACATTTAAAAAACTGAATTATTGCTTTAGTCTAACTGAAATCAAACTTTTAAAATGCATGTTAAAAGGGACCTATTATGCAAAAAGCACTTTTATAAGCTGTTTGAGCACAGTTGTGTGGCCGCAGTGTGTTAAAACAACCAGCCTATAATGTTGAAAATCCACCAACTCATATTTTTATATGAATATAACAGTCTCTCCAAACGAGCCGTTTCATGCATAAACACAGCCCCGAGTGAGAAGCTCTGCCATTACTGGAAATATTTACAATGTCAGCACCAAAGAGGCATTACAAGTGTTGTGTTTTGGGATGCACTAATGAACATAGGAATCACCATAATCTCCCCTCATCTGAGCCGAGGACACTGTAGTTAAATTTAAGGAAAGGGAAGGGAACACGATGCATTAAGAGCCGGGGGGTGAAAACATTTTTGAATTTGAAGATCAAGGTAAATTGTACTTAATTTGTCTTCCGGGAAACATGCAGGTATTTTCTGTTGCTTCCGAAGGGCAGCACTAAATGGGGAAAAAAATTATAATTCAACAGAATAAGAAAAATTTGTGGAAATCTTCATCCTGTTCAAAAGTTTTCACCCCCCAGCTCTTAATGCGTCATGTTCCCTTCTGGAGCATCAGTGAATGTTTGAACCTTTTTTTAATAGCTGTGTTTGAGTCCCTCAATTGTCCTCAGTGTGAAAAGATGGATCTCAAAATCATACAGTCACTGCTGGAAAGGGTTCAAATATACAAAAGATGTTGGAAAACCGAAGAATCTGCAGGACATGGAGGATTTTTCTGAAGAATAGTGCTCAGTTTAACTGTTCAGAACAAACAAGGGACTCATGAACAACCATCACAAAACAAAAAAACAGTCGTAGATCATCCAGGTAGCCACACACAGTATTAAGAACCAAGGATTCCCAAACATTTGAAGGTGGTTATTTAAAAGGGGACCTATTATGCTCCTTTTAACAATATGTAAAATAAATCTCTGATGTCCCCAGAGAGTGTATGTGAAGTGTTAGCTCAAAATACCCGACAGATAATTTTTTATAGCTTGTTAAATTTGCCAATTTTAGGGTGTGAGCCAAAACGCTCTGTGTGTTGCTTTAATGCAAATGAGCTGGTGCTCCCGAAGAAGAGGGCGGCGCTTCAAGAGTTCCAGCTCTGGATTAGCAGTGCTAGCCTTTGCAAATAAACATTCTACTATCAGTACAAGCCTGTTATCTTTACAGAAAACGTTGACGTGAACAGAGGGAGAATCTGAAACTGCTCGTTCTGAGAGACTGTATATTATTTTTTTAGGTTATAAAAAAATGAATGGGTAGATTTTTACCATTATAGGCTGGTTGTTTTTACACACTGCAGCCACACAACTGTGTTCAAACACCTTATAAAAGTTATTTTTGCATAATAGGTCCCCTTTAATAATTTAATTTTGAATGAAATTGTATTTGTATTATTCTTTCCTATTTTGTGAAAATTATTCACATTTCAGATTCTGAAAGGGGTTCCCAAACTTTCACATGCCACTGTGCATGTATGTGTATTTCTTTATATATATATATATATATATATATATATATATATATATTAGGGATGTCAATTTCAATAATTTCCATAATCGATCATCATTTAAATTAACGATCAATTAATTGATTAATCTTTAACCTTAACTACTGCAAAATGTGTCTATTGCAGTGGCATATAGTCACCGGCATGACCACTCAAAACGCCAGCTTCCTCACCCAAATGAAAAGGGTTTTTAGTCTAAATAAAAGGCTAGTGGCAGGATGGTAAAATGAATAAATGTGATTACAATTATTTGATAAAAGGAAGAAAGCGCGCTGTAGTTACGCACGGGATCATTATACTTTGTGTGCTGTTTCATATCCTGCCACGGAGACCGCTGAATGCGCCTTTTTAAATGGTTTCATGGTGCTCGTATTTTTTTTTTTTAAATATCATAGCAATGTTTGCAATTGACATAATCGGGATTTAAAAATAAAATGATCCCAAACGCAAGTACGGCGCGTGGGGCTGTGACGTGCGTAGAGGTCTGCTACCCATTAAACTATCCGAAACTATCCATTAAACATTAACCCGAACCCGACCCGAAACCCGAAGTATTTCGGGACCCGCGGCTTGGGTCGGGTTCGGGTTAATGTTTAATGGATAGTTTCGGCCTCGGGTCGGGCTCAGGTTTGTAGCTAAACCAAAACTATATGCAGAGGCTATGCTGCTTTCATAGACGCACGCACACACATTATTGCACACAGATATCAAAGATCGTGCAGCGCACAAACAACAAATGTAAACTTTTATTAGTAAAATAGCTTCGAAAGGCTACTGACTTGCAACGTTATATTTCTCTGCAATGAGGGGGTAAAATCGCTGTTTTTGAAGTAACTAAGCCTCATTGCCTGGAGAGAGAGACGCCCAGATGCAGGTTCACATGCACGCGCAACTTTCATCCCTCTCTTTCTCTCTGTCTCTCTCGCTAATTCAAATAAATTATTAAATCAAATAAATACGATCTTACTGCACTACATCTCCGTGTCTGATTTGCTAACGAATGCTAACAAACCTTAACTGACAAAAATGACCATAATTTGCATGGTGGAAGAATTGTCGTCTTGTCCATACAACCATTCATAAACTCGGCAGAAAGTATGCGACCGCTGTACCTGATGTTCACAAACTTTCATAACTGGTAAGTGTTTTTTTATTTTCCCTTGTGAAATGGCTGAGCATTGAAATGATTGTTTCTTTGTGTATTTGTTTACTGACCGTTGCATGCAATTGTGAAATGCAGCCTTTTTTTATTGGCTATTCGTTGTGGGGGAAAAAATATTTCGGGTTCGAGCTCTAAATTTAACTGTGCCGGTCGGGTCGGGTCAGACGATCTCGGGTACGGGCCGGGCAGACCTCTAGACGTGCGGTCAGTGATCCGCTTCCAGAAGCACCGGCGTTGCTACAACAAAACACACTGTTACCCATTTAAAACATTTTAATGTGAGTATTATGAAACAAGTGAGGTGCAAAGCTTTGTTAATAAGATAAATAATTGGTTAGCAGGCAAAAGTTACATAGCGACCATGATTTTTGATTCATGCCGAGCGCATACATTTAAATCAAGCCATATGCGGCTTTGAGTTCTGTTTTTCCAGATGGTCACGAATTTAATATTATTTATTTTTTATTTTCCCAAATCCTCACTCTCTCACCTCTCATCTAGATTCGCAGGTTTATTTTATTGTTGTTCACTTTTAACCACTGTTTTCGCATCTCTTACTGTGGTAAACGTGTGGGGGGGAAATGAAAGATTTCGTGGCCATGAATTAAGAATTCGTTACTATGACTTAAATTGTTCTCGCATTTAAGTTAAATCGTGAGTTTTCTAGGGAACAAATTAATGAAACATGGACAGCTGCCACAAATTAATATGTCGTAGGAATGAATTAACAAGTTGTAGGAAAGAATAGCCTATATCTGTCCTGCTCGCGTCCGTAGCCCTGTCAAAGCGAAGTGCCCGATATGAAACAATTATCTAGGGAAATTATAATTGAACATGACTTATTACTACATTTCAATACAAAAGTACTTTGTACTGTATCTGTTTTAATGCACTTTTAAAGTTTGGATCATATTAAAAGCGCAGTTTGTACATTAGTAAATAATTTTCTTGTAAGATTCGTCACAGTTTCTTCACCGTCACTCACAGCCGTTTGCGCATGTTTTGCGCATGAGCTGCACGCACCCCAAAATGAAACTGCTTAATCGACCATTGATAGATTTTTTAATCGATTATATCTCTTATCGACAATTAATCGATTGTCATGGGACAGCAACATGGGAACTATCTTCTCTAATACGTTAGAAACTGTTGCCCCCATCAAATTAAAAAAGGTTAGAGAAAAACATGCTGCGCCATGGTACAACAGTTATACCCATTCTCTCAAGAAAGAAACTCGTAATCTTGAGCGCAAATGGAGAAAAACTTACTTGGAATTCTTTAGAACTGCATGGAAAAACAGTATGTCCAGCTATAGACAGGCTCTAAAAGGACCGAGCATATCCGCAGACTCATAGATAATAACCAAAACAATCCAAGGTTTTTAATTAGCACAGTGGCTAGATTAACAAATAAACAGATGTCACCCAATCTAAATATTCCCTCACAGTTTAACAGTAATGACTTTATGATTTTCTTTTCTGAAAAAATAGATAACATCAGAAATACAATAACAAATGTAGATTCTACAGCGTCTAGTACTTCAGCGTCATTCATCGCACCCAAAGAAAAACGGCATTGCTTTACAACTATGGGACAGGATGAGCTAAATAATCTTATCACTGCATCTAAACCAACAACATGTTTATTAGATCCTGTACCCACTAAATTATTGAAAGAGTTGTTACCTGTAGCAGAAGAACCGCTTCTCAATAATGATCAACTCCTCATTATCTTTAGGTCACGTCCCAAAACCATTCAAGCTGGCGGTTATTAAGCCTCTTATTAAGAAACCAAAACTAGATCCTTGTGAACTGGCAAATTAATTTTAAATATTAATTTAAATTTAAATATATTAAATTTAAAATATTCCGTTTATGTCAAACATTTTTGAAACATTTGTGTCTGCTCAATTGTTCTCCTTGTTGCCAAAAATTATATCTATGAAGTATTTCAGTCAGGTTTTAGGACAGAAGCACAGAAGCTGCCCTTGTTAAAATTACAAATGACTTGCTTCTTGTGTCAGACCAAAGCTGCATCTCATTGCTAGTTTTACTTTATCTTAGTGCTGCGTTCGACACTATAGATCATGACATATTTATAGATTGATTACAAAACTATACAGGTATTCAAGGGCAGGCTTTAAGATGTTTTAGATCCTACCTGTCCGATTGCTACCACTTTGTTTATTTAAATGGGGAGGCATCTCAATCATCAACAGTAAAGTATGGAGTACCACAAGGATCTGTCCTAGGTCCTCTGCTATTTTCATTATACATGTTGCCCCTTGGTAATATTATTAGAAAATATGGGATTAATTTCCATTGTTATGCTGATGACACTCAACTATATATCTCAACAAGACCAGATGAAACTTCTAAACTATCTAAGCTAATGGAGTGTGTTAGAAAAGGTACAAGATTGGATGACCAATCATGTTCTCCTATTAAATTCAGATGAGACAGAGATATTACTTATTGGACCTAAAAACAGTACACAGAATCTCTTGGATCACAATTTGCAACTAGACGGATGTACTGTTACTTCCTCTACAGTCAAAAATCTGGGTGTTATATTAGACAGCAACCTATCTTTTGAAAATCATATTTCCCATGTTACAAAAACAGCATTCTTCCATCTTAAAAACATTGCCAAGCTACGGAACATGTTTCCCAGGGAACACACATACTGACAATACAAATGTATAACCTGAATGCACTGTAAGTCGCTTTGGATAAAAGCGTCTGCTAAATGCATAAATGTAAATGTAAATGTTAACCGTTTCTGATGTAGAAAAGTTAGTTCATGCATTCTTGACCTCTAGACTGGACTATTGTAATGTACTACTAGGTGGTTGTCCTGCATCTTCAATAAACAAGCTACAGATAGTACAAAATGCTGCGGCTAGATTCCTTACCAGGTCAAGAAAATATGATCATATTACTCCAATTTTACAGTCTCTGCACTGGCTACCTATTAAGTTCCGAATCAGTTACAAAATATTATTACTTGCCTATAAGGCCGTAAATGATTTAGCTCCTGTGTACCTAACTAATCTTCTATCATGCTACAATCCAACCCGCTCCCTAAGGTCGCAAAACTCTGGACTCTTTGTAACACCTAACTTTTGATGCCACATAAAGATTGAGGGACCACAGAGACTAATTCATTTCAGTGAGCCATGTGTATTAAATGCAAGCTGTGAGTCACACATTCACATCAACAAGTACAAACATCAGCACAAAGTCTTCCAGAGTTGAGGAAACATCAATTAAGTCCAGCAAGTCCATCAGTTCATAGATATGACCATAAGTAGCATTTTGTCATAGTGAGATCAATCTTTAGAGTGGAAAATGCTACCAGCAGTTCTTTAGTGAAGCAATGAGGAATCTGAATCAGCAAACAATTCACCCGTTTGTTGACCATAAAATAAGATGAGTAGATGGGTTGGATGAAGACAATTAGTCCCTTTTGTCTAGGTCCTGTTTATATCTGTGCCGTTTCCTCTCTCATACAAGAACCCTATTTGAGACTAAGAACAAATTGTTCCTCAAACTTGGGTACCAAGAAAAGGACAGCAAAGGAAAAACATTCCATGTGCTTAGCACACTACTTCCTGCCTAATGCTACTTCTTTCCCCCCTTTTAGGCAAATGAGCAACTCAGAATACAGAGCGCCCCCTAATGATAGGGCTAGATATGACATGCAAAAAGAACTACTAGGAACCAATGTGACAGTAAAACTGTTACACACCCCTCCCCCTAAAAGAAAAGAGTTAGATGGTCCCATAAAACTTCCTTAGCTTTTCAACATGGTAAGTATTACATTGGCTCGGGTTGTCAAGTATTAACACTTTGTAATTGACATTATTCACCCTTTTCATGATTTTTGCAGGACCTTGCCATCTTGGGGCTAATTTGGCCATGAAATAATCTGCAGCGCGAGATAGAGGGTGAGTGAGGATCCAAACCAGATCTCCTTCCTCGAAGGACTCAGGCTTCCTACGTTTATTGTAGTATCTGCCTTGTCTCTCTTGGGCTTGGCTAGTCTTCTCCCTTACTTGGTCAAGAAGAGCTTTCTGCCTTTCAACAGTGCTATAGGCCTATACATTATCGGGATTAGGAGGTTTGCGGATCAATCGCTCGAGTGGACCCTTTAGTTTGCGCCCCAATGCAATCTCTGCTGGAGTGAGACCCGTCCTCTCTTGCCATGCTGAATTAATGGCATACCGGAACTCTGGTACCCATTTGTCCCAATCACGGTGGTTATCACAAAGATGATATAATTGTTTTTAAGGTCCTGTTGATCCTCTCAGTTGTTGGTCTGTGGATGATATGCTGTACTGAGTTTTGAACTACACCCCATCGCTTGCAGGTATCGTTGAGTAATTGGGCAGTGAACTGTGGGCCGCGGTCTGAGACCAAGTATGCTGGAGCTCCCCATCGAGTGAACATTTCTTTTGTCAAAATGTTGGTTATGAGGTGAGTTTTTGAAGACCGTAGAGCAAAGAGTTCTACCCACTTGCTGCAATAATCCACAAAGACTAATAAGAATTCATTGGATCTGGAACTTCTTGGGAAAGGGCCCATCAGATCTACTCCAAGCATATAGCCAGGCTCCACTACTGGGATTGACTGCAGTAATCCAGATAACTTTGAGATTCTTGGTTTGTAGGCTTGACATGTCTTACACTGGGTGCAAAAACTCCAAACGTCTTTACGAATCTCATGCCAATAGACATTGTCAAGTCGTCTCCTTAAGGTTTTCATTCTCCCCAAATGTCCACTCAGTGGGTTCGAATGAGCAAAATGTAAAAATGTTCCCTTAAGTGATGCAGGAATGACTAGTTGGTAAGTGTATCCTTGGTGCTTGTCAGGCACACTGCGAAACAGGTAGTCATTCTGTATGATGTAAGCAATGCGGTTAGGATCTGTGGTAGGTTGTTTAGCTAACTCCCATAGAGCATGCAAAGAAGAATCAAGCTTTTGGGCTTTCCCAACTTCATCCCAACTGACGGGCAAATTAGGGTCTGGATTTGAAAGTTGACATAGGGCAATATGGCTATAGATAGGGCATCAGGTACCACATTACATGATCCCTTCCGGAACTTTACCGTAAAGCTGAAACCTTGAAGACGTAAAGCCCACCTGGTCAAGCGTGAGGATGGTTTAGGGTGATTGAATACCCAAGTCAGTGCAGAATGATCTGTGAGTACTTCAAAGTTCCTTCCCTCCAGGTACTGTCTCCACTTTTCCACTGCCCACACTACTGCAAGACATTCCTTCTCTGCAGTAGAGTATGACTTCTCTGCTCCGTGCAGAAGCCGTGAAGCGTAGGCAATGACATGTTCTGCCCCATCAAAATCCTGTGACAATACAGCTCCTAATCCTATATCACTGGCATCCGTTTGTACTTTGAAATCCTTGGTGAAGTCAGGCGGCATTAAAACTGGTGCTCGCTAGGGCGACTTAAGATCATCAAAAGCATTTTGACATTCAACTGTACAATGCCAAGTTGCATTCTTAGCCTTTAGTGCATATAAAGGGCTGCTTGCTCGGAGAAGTGGGAGATGAAACGGTGATACCAACTTGCAAGACCCAAAAACCTTTGTACCTCTTTGAGATTCTTGGGTGCCGGAAAATCTTGAACAGCTTTGACCTTAGAAGCTTCAGTACGGACCCCTTCTTCCGAAACAACATGTCCTAGATATGTGATGGTTTTTTGCAGCATAGAACATTTCTTAAGGTTGAGTGTCAATCCTGAGACTCCCAATTTTGCAAAGAGTTGCTTGAGATGTTGAAAGTGGTCTTGGACAGTTTTAGAATAGATCACTATGTCATCAAGGTATACAAATATGTAGTCTCTCAGAATGTTGTTCATACGCCTTTGAAAGGTTGCAGCGGCGTTTTTAAGGCCAAAGGGAAGACAAACAAATTCATACTGGGCATTTTTGGTGACAAAGGCGGTCTTTTGGATACTGTCCTCATCCATTCCTACCTGCCAGTAACCAGACTTAAGATCTAACGTGCTGAATATGGTTGCTCCATACAAGGACTCTAGGATATCCTGAATCTGTGGCATTGGAAATCCATCCAGAGGAGTCTTGGAGTTCAGTGCTCGATAATCAACACAAAAGCGGATACTGCCATCTTTCTTGGGTACTAAAACGACTGGTGCAGCCCAAGGGGAAACAGAAGGTCTTATGATGCCTTTGTCCAGCATACTTGCTACCTCCTCATCCATGAACTTCTGTTTGTTGACAGAAACAGGATAGGCTGTCTTACTCACAGGAATCTCATCAATAGTATTGATTCGATGGCGAATCAAGTTAGTTTGTCCCAAGATTTCAGTGCATACAGTTCGCCAGTCAAGCATAAGTCCTTCTAACTGACGTTTCTGTGCTTTAGAAGCATCAGCTCGGCCCACTAACTCCTTTATGGTGGTTAGTGTAGTAGAAGCCGTTAGCACTAAAGGTAGAGCAAGATGCAGACTTACTGTCGGTGAAGGTGAAGAAGTGGACTACATCACCTTCTTCAGGCAATGAATATGTGGAATTTTTAAAATCAATGATGATTCCTGATGTCCTCAAAAACTCAAGACCTAATACAACTGAAAAGGCCAAGTCGCAGTCCCTCATCACATAGGCTCTTAGAGGATAGTTGTGGCCATGAGTAGTACCCTGCCAAACTACCTTCCCCAAGGCTGACTGTACATACCCATTAGCAAGGGAAAATGACTGCCCTCTGCTTGACTGCAAAGCTTCATGATTCGACTTCAACTGATGTCAGCACAACTCCTGCACTAATGAATAAGTGCTCCCAGTATCCAGGATTGCTTGATATTGACGGCCTCTGATGGTTATGGGCAACGTTAATGTCGTTAGTGGCTTTCCGCTGTTCTCTGAACAAACAGCTATGTGTGGATTGGGCTGTCGTCCTTTTGTGAATTTACTGGATTCAGAAGGCTTTGAGTTTTGTTCTTGGCATCTCTGCCCCCAGAAGGCTCTCTCTTCATTGAGATCTCTTTCTATAAGGGTTCCTACCCGTACCAAATCATCTACAGTAGTTACAGTACCTCTTAAAATACTGGCAATTCTTGGATTGCAGTTTCGGAGAGTTGCTTGGAGGATCTCACGTTCAATCATGGAAGGCTTCAACCTCAAACATAAGGCTCGGTACTGGTATGCAAACGTCCTGATGCTTTCATCAACTCTTTGTTTCCGTTCTCTGATCCTTCTTTCCACTTCGACCTCGTGATCGTCAGACAAAAAGGATTGAAGAAAAGCAGACTTAAATTGTGACCATGTTCTCACCTTCTTCTTTTCTGCTACCCACCAGTCTTTAGCTGTATGTGTTAACACAGAAGGAAGCATGGATAAGATTTCAGAGTCATTCAAAGGCTGTATAGCCAGATATTCATCACATCGCTCCAGGTACGTAATGGGATCTTCTCCATCTAAACTTCCAAATTTTGGAAACTCTAGCTTGATGGGGGTCTTATAATGTACAGGTCGAAAGGAACTGTGGTCTGATATGGTGTGGCTGAAATGTGGAGTAGAAGTAGCTCCCCCAGAAGACTGAATCAAATCAAATCAAATCACTTTTATTGACACATCACCACAGCACAAGTGCCCTGGTGAGTGAAATTCTTACGAGCGTGCTCCAGACAGTGCAAAAAACAAAACAAGACAAAACACAACAATTTACGTACGGACAGTACATATTTACAGACTGTACAGAAGATAATGTGCAAAATACACATACATATACTCAGTACACATAGTGTACTATAAAGACAAACTTAGTTATCAACTACACATTATACACCGTATGTACACATCTACATTATGCAGAGGTGGAAAGTAACGAATTACATTTACTCGCGTTACTGTAATTGAGTAGCTTTTTTGTGTACTTGTACTTTTTTAAGTAATTTTTTTCATTTGTAATTTTACTTTTACTTAAGTATATTTTGTGTGAAGTATTGTACTTCGCTACATTTTAAAACACATTAATTACGGAGTAAAAAAAAAAATCGCTCCGTGGAAACAACTGCAGTAAATAATGGGCAGAAGAAGAAACTGGCGCTAAAAATCACAAAAAAAGATGCAGACGGACAAGACAGGCGTTAATGGTGCAGACCCAGCTGAAAACCAAACCCCGTCGTACTCTGCTGAAGTTGAACTCGAAGGAAATGAAGTGAATCCCTGGCCATGTTTATGCTCTATTATGCAGTGTAAACTGTGTTTGCCTCGGGAGACCGAACTAGCAGCTTATAAAATCTCGACATCAACCCTTCGCAAGCATGTAGAGGTAACGTAAGGCAAATACTTGCATCGTTGCATTGGTGGTTAAAATGAAGCTTTAACAGTTTAACAAAAGGTTTTGCACAAATGAGCCAAAAGACAGTGGTGCAGGGTGTGCAATATGTTGTCTGCGATAATATAGTAATTGTTGTTTTAACGATGTGCGATTTGACATTATCAGTATTTTGCCAAAAACCAAACAATTCACCCTAAACAGTGTTCCGTGAAATCTAGTAGATTAGACTCCGCGAGCATTTGGAGTGCTTTCTTTCACTGCGTGATTCAGTCTGTTAAAATGCGTTTAGAATGATCACAAAATTGAAGATATAGAAGCAGAAAATGTATGTATATATATATATATATATAATTTAATATAGTAAGTCAACATCACATGAAGAATGCCGTTTTTCTCAAAAAATCACCATGATTGCATAGGCCTGTAGTTTTTATTTTTACAACAGTTCAAAAAACAAGAAGTTAATTAAGAGATTTACGTTTTAGACACCATTTTGCCTGTTTTTGCTCTATTTCGACAACAAAAATAATTCCAAACACAGCCACCATACACAGTTTTGCGTCTCTGACTCTGAGCAATGACGGTGTTTTGTTCTTGAATGAATTAACCGTTTAAATGATTCTGTTCAATCGCAATGACTCACTTATCAGTGACTTGCTGACACCTACTGGTGGTTCTAATTTAACATTTAAAATATCTTTTTATTTATTTATTTTTTAATTTAAAATGACTATTTAACATTTGTGACCCTGGCATGGAGCACAAAACCAGTCTTAAGTCTGGGGTGGGGTATATTGTAGCAATAGCCAACAATACATTGTATGGGTTAAAATTATACATTTTTCTTTTATGCCAAAAATCATTAGCATATTAAGTAAAGATCATGTTTCATTAATATATTTTGTAAATTTCCTACTGTAAATATATCAAAACTAAGAGCTTAATTTGAACAACTTTAAAGGAGATTTTCTCAATATTTTGATTTTTTTGCACCCTCAGATTCCAGATTTTCAAATATTGTCCTATCATAACAAACCATACATCAATGGAAATATGATTTATTCAGCTTTCAGATGATGTATAAATCGCAATTTAGAAAAATGTACCCTTATGGTTTTGTGGTCCTGGGTCACATTTTATGTCTTATTTATCAAAACATTATTTCTGCATTTGTAACTGCAGGCTAAATGCATTCATGTCAGTGTGTAAATACATCTATGCCACTTCAGATGAAGCTTCTGCGTTTCCTCTGCATTGCAAATATGAATTTTGTTGATACTGATTTAATTTGCCTGGTAACAGCCCAAATGTCTTATTATTCTAATTAACCTTTAATTAAAAACACCTAGTTTGAGATGTATAGGCCCATATCCCAGGTGTGTCAAACTCAGTTCCTGGAGGGCCACAGCCCTAAAGAGTTTAGTTCCAACCCTGCTCCAATACACACCATGTAGTTTTCAAATAATCCTAAATGATTAGTTTAGCTGGATCAGATGTGTTTAATTAGGGTTATATATACACTGTGTAGGGCTGTGGCCCTCCAGGTACTGAGTTTGACACCTTTGGCCTATTTCATTTTTTCGCCCCTCCCACTGTTAAAATGTAACTAAGTAATTTTTACTCTGAGTAAATTTTAAATGAGCTACTTTTTACTTTTACTTGAGTATATTTTTAGACTGGTACTTTTACTTGAGTAAAATTTCAGTAATGTAATGGTACTTTTACTTGAGTAGAATATTTTTGTACTCTTTCCACCTCTGACATTATGTACACTATCTGTACATTATGTAATATATATATATAGTAATAATGTGAAGGTGCAGCAGATTATAAATTTACAGCAGATTGGTTGAGCAGCAGATAGTTGTGCAAAGGTGCAACAGATTATGCATATACAATGTCGTGGTTGTGCTTTTGTATGGTGTCCAGTGATAGCAGATGTGTTAGTTCAGTGTGTGCGTGTAGTCCGGTAGAACGGTGTTAAAGTGCAGTGCATGGCATGTTGTGTGGGTGGGAGTGTGTTGTAGGGTGGGTTACTTCTGACTGTTCATTAGCCTGATAGCCTGAGGGAAAAAGCTATCCCTCAGTCGGCTAGTGCGGGATCGGATGCTGCGGAGACGTCTTCCTGAGGGCAACAGAGAGAGCAGTCTGTGGGACGGGTGGCTGGAGTCTTTGATAATCCTCCGGGCTTTCCTTGTACACCGCCTGGTGTAGATGTCCTGGAGGGAGGGAAGCTCACCTCCAACAATGTGGCGGGCAGTTCGCACGACCCTTTGCAGAGCCCTGCGGTTGCCAGCGGTTGCCAGCGGTGCTGTTTCCAAACCGCTGCGGTGATGCAGCCGGTCAGGATGCTCTCCACAGTGCAGGTGTAGAAGGATCTGAGGATTCTGGGGCTCATTCCAAACTTCCTCAGCCGTCTCAGGAAGAAGAGACGCTGATGTGCCTTCTTCAGCACTGCATCTGTGTGAGCAGACCATGTGAGATCCTCAGTGATGTGAACGCCGAGGAATTTAAAGCTGTTAACCCGCTCCACAGGTGTCTTGTTGATGGTGATGGGTGTGTGTTCTCTGCTCTGTCTCCTGTAATCCACCACCAGCTCCTTGGTCTTGTCGATGTTGAGTGAGAGGTGGTTCTCCTGACACCATTTAGTCAGGGTACTCACCTCCTCTCTGTAGGCCATCTCATCGTTGTCAGTGATCAGGCCTATCACCGTTGTGTCATCAGCAAATTTGATGATGACATTGGAGCTGTGTGTTGCTGTACAGTCGTGTGTGTACAGGGAGTACAGGAGTGGGCTGAGGACGCAGCCCTGCGGAGCACCAGTGTTGAGAATCAGGGGAGATGAGGTGTTGTTGCCCATTCTGACCACCTGACTTCTGCCTGACAGGAAGTCCAGGATCCAGCTGCACAGAGATCTGTTCAGTCCCAGACTCTGGAGCTTCGCAACCAGTGTGGCAGGCACTATGGTGTTAAATGCCGAACTATAATCCACGAACAGCATCCTCACATAGGTGTTCTTATTTTCCAGGTGGGAGAGAGCAGTGTGCAGGGTGAAGGCAATAGCATCATCTGTGGAACGGTTACTGCGGTATGCAAATTGTAGTGGGTCCAGTGAAGCAGGCAGCACAGAGCAGATGTGTTCTCTGACGAGCTTCTCAAAACACTTGCTGAAGATGGGGGTCAGAGCAACGGGCCTCCAGTCATTCAAGCATGTGATTTTATTTTTCTTTGGTATGGGCACAATGGTGGATTTTTTGAAGCATGCGGGAACCACAGACAGAGAGAGGGACAGATTGAAAATGTCTGTAAAAACCCCAGCTAGCTGGAAAACGCATGCTTTGAGCTCATGGCCTGGTATGCCATCCGGAGCCACAGCTTTACGGATGTTCACCCGTTTGAAGGATCGGGTTACATCCGCGACAGAAAGCGAGAGCGGACTCACCTCTTCTGCAGCAGCCGCGGGAACGTTCTCTGTGTGGGCGGTGTTATCAGCCTCGAAACGAGCATAAAAGGTGTTGAGCTCGTCCGGTGAGGCGGCAATGTTCACAGTAGCTGGTTTATTCCCTTTAAAGCCTGTGATGTTGTTGATGCCCTGCCACATGCTTCTTGGGTTATTGTTGTTGAAGTGTTCTTCAACTTTGTTTTTATATTGTCGTTTGGCTGCTTTGATGGATCTCCTGAGATCGTAACTGGCTTGTTTCCGATCGTCAGTGTTTCCGGATTTAAAGGCAGATGTCCGCGCTGACAAGGCTGATCGAACATCACTGCTAATCCGCGGGTTTTGGTTGGGGTAGATGCGGATTGTTTTGTTCGGAACTACATCATCTATACACTTCCTGATGAAGCACGTTACAGAATCTGAATACGCCTCTATGTCGTCATCAGACGCTGCCCGGAACATGTCCCAGTCCACGTGATCAAAACAGTCCTGTAGTGTAGCGTCCGATTGGTCCGACCAGCATTGAATTGTCCTGAGGGCGGGTGCCTCACGTTTCAGTTTCTGCCTATAAGCAGGCAGGAGCTGAACGGAAGAGTGATCTGATTTGCCGAAAGGCGGGTGGGGGAGGGACTTGTATGGATGGAGGAACCAATGTTTAAAAGCGTGTCTCTATCGTAAACAGTTATACTAACAACATCTAACACGTAAAACAACAAAAAAACAAATAAAACATACGAAAAACTGCAACGTTTTCCCGGAGCTCGCAACACGGCTGCCATCCTCGGCGCCATCTTGGATCAAGATGACCTCAGCTGTGACCTCAGCTGGCCATCTCTCCATTTCAAGCAATCCATAATTGCTCTTCCTAACTCCTTGACTTTAGTTTCTAAAGTGTCTTTTACAAGGCTGCATTCGTCCTTCAAATTTGTGGACAGTGAGTGCTCGAGCTGCTGTACCTCTGCGTGATGATCTTGGTGCTGTTTTACCAGGTGCTGCAGCTGACATTCGATAGCAGTCATCCTATTACTTTGCTCCTGCAACTGTTGTTGAATATCCTTAAAACGAACATCAGATACATTTTCTAACCCCTCCACTCTACAATCTATTTTATGCATCCTTGAAGCCATAATCATTGTTAATAAACTTTCATCTTCTTCATTTGAAGGAGGAGGAGGTAGAGAGTCATCGAAATCACATTCTTGTTCCACATTTCCAGGTTCATTTTCCAGATACAAGCTACTGAGAGATTGAATAAGGTCTTGGATTGGCTCACGGTGAGTGGTGAAAGGTTCTGAAGAGTAGTCTGGGATTAAAGGATCCTCACCCTCTGTCTCTTTCTGGAAGGCGGCCATTTTGTAACTAATGAATCTTTGGAGATAACTTTATCTTTAAAGCCTAAGTTGACTATAATGTTATGTTCCTGTAATCAATAAAACAGCATGACTCACAGAAAGTTGAATTTGTGTCTCTCTTCAAAATTAAATTCAGTTCAGTTCAAAATGTAGATTGTACTTTTCTTTCTTCAGGTCCCTGTTCAGGCGCCATATTTTATGTAACACCTAACTTTTGATGCCACATAAAGATTGAGGGACCACAGAGACTAATTCATTTCAGTGAGCCATGTGTATTAAATGCAAGCTGTGAGTCACACATTCACATCAACAAGTACAAACATCAGCACAAAGTCTTCCAGAGTTGAGGAAACATCAATTAAGTCCAGCAAGTCCATCAGTTCATAGATATGACCATAAGTAGCATTTTGTCATAGTGAGATCAGTCTTTAGAGTGGAAAATGCTACCAGCAGTTCTTTAGTGAAGCAATGAGGAATCTGAATCAGCAAACAATTCACCCGTTTGTTGACCATAAAATAAGATGAGTGGATGGGTTGGATGAAGACAATTAGTCCCTTTTGTCTAGGTCCTGTTTATATCTGTGCGTTCCTCTCTCATACAAGAACCCTATTTGAGACTAAGAACAAATTGTTCCTCAAACTTGGGCACCAAGAAAAGGACAGCAAAGGAAAAACATTCCATGTGCTTAGCACACTACTTCCTGCCTAATGCTACTTCTTTCCCCCCTTTTAGGCAAATGAGCAACTCAGAATACAGAGCGCCCCCTAATGATAGGGCTAGATATGACATGCAAAAAGAACTACTAGGAACCAATGTGACAGTAAAACTGTTACATCTTGGTAGTACCTAGGATAGCAAAGTCCACTAAAGGAGGTAGAACTTTTTCATATTTGGCTCCCGAACTATGGAATAGCCTTCCTGATAAAGTTCGGGGTTCAGACACACTCTCTCTATTTAAATCTAGATTAAAGACACATCTCTTTAGCCAAGCATTCATATAATGCATCTCACAACCTTGTAATGCAGGTATATCTGATCAATCGGACATTATTATGCTTTAGCTTGGGTTGAACAGATCATTTCATCCAGGGTTGTTCCTGGATGGAACAACAGCTAAGCTAATTGTCTTTATTAGTTTTTTCTGTTTCTGCCACGGGATTAACATCCTGTGGTAACTAGGAATTACACAAGCTTCAGTCTGGATCCAACCCTTAAATGATCTGAGATGACCGAACACATGATAAGAGATGATGCCAACCTCGGAGGACCTCAGAGGAAGCCAACCATCAGTGATTATACTGAATTAACCAAATTTTGCTATTTTTGTTACAATATAAATAGATTTATATTGTAGAAACTCAATATAAATCTATTTTAGAAACTCAATTTCCTGTGAAGTTGCTTTTACGATTGTATCATAAAAGCGCTATACAAATAATCTTGAATTGAATTGAATCATTAATGGAAAATACAATTATGAAATTAAGAACATTTATTAGCAAAAAATGAATAAGAAAGTTTGCAGGGACGGTATACACCTTGATGTAAAATAATAGGAAAAAAATCACACTGTTTAAATAAAAATCAGCAAATACTGTGGAACCAAATAAATAAGAAACAAATGTTTTTTTTTGTTTTTTACATTATCACTTAGATCAGGGATGCCCAATAGATTGATCACGAAGGCAATGCTGGAAGATTGCGCTTTAGGTCAGTGGCACTGGTTCTCAACCAGGGGGGCGAGAGATATAACTACAATATAATGTATTCACTAATATTATGACTCGCATTATAAGTAATGTAAAAAATATATTGGCTATAAATAAATAACAGTAACACCTCTCTACATATTCTGTGTTTCGGAGCAGCAAAACTTTTCTCATCCTGTGTAGGATAATACATACTGAACGGTTGCTCAAAAGAGCTGTATGAGCAGGCAAACTACAGCTCTCGGCTGGATAAAAGAAGCCAGTGTCACACTAGTAGACACAAGTTTTGATGGATGACTCAGGTGGGAGAGAGCAGTGTGCAGGGTGAAGGCAATAGCATCATCTGTGGAACGGTTACTGCGGTATGCAAATTGTAGTGGGTCCAGTGAAGCAGGCAGCACAGAGCAGATGTGTTCTCTGACGAGCTTCTCAAAACACTTGCTGAAGATGGGGGTCAGAGCAACGGGCCTCCAGTCATTCAAGCATGTGATTTTATTTTTCTTTGGTATGGGCACAATGGTGGATTTTTTGAAGCATGCGGGAACCACAGACAGAGAGAGGGACAGATTGAAAATGTCTGTAAAAACCCCGGCTAGCTGGAAAGCGCATGCTTTGAGCTCACGGCCTGGTATGCCATCCGGACCCACAGCTTTACGGATGTTCACCCGTTTGAAGGATCGGGTTACATCCGCGACAGAAAGCGAGAGCGGACTCACCTCTTCTGCAGCAGCCGCGGGAACGTTCTCTGTGTGGGCGGTGTTATCAGCCTCGAAACGAGCATAAAAGGTGTTGAGCTCGTCCGGTAGAGAGGCGGCAATGTTCACAGTAGCTGGTTTATTCCCTTTAAAGCCTGTGATGTTGTTGATGCCCTGCCACATGCTTCTTGGGTTATTGTTGTTGAAGTGTTCTTCAACTTTGTTTTTATATTGTCGTTTGGCTGCTTTGATGGATCTCCTGAGATCGTAACTGGCTTGTTTCCGATCGTCAGTGTTTCCGGATTTAAAGGCAGATGTCCGCGCTGACAAGGCTGATCGAACATCGCTGCTAATCCGCGGGTTTTGGTTGGGGTAGATGTGGATTGTTTTGTTCGGAACTACATCATCTATACACTTCCTGATGAAGCACGTTACAGAATCTGAATACGCCTCTATGTCGTCATCAGACGCTGCCCGGAACATGTCCCAGTCCACGTGATCAAAACAGTCCTGTAGTGTAGCGTCCGATTGGTCCGACCAGCATTGAATTGTCCTGAGGGCGGGTGCCTCACGTTTCAGTTTCTGCCTATAAGCAGGCAGGAGCTGAACGGAAGAGTGATCTGATTTGCCGAAAGGCGGGTGGGGGAGGGACTTGTATGCGTCCCGGAAGGGGGAGTAACAATGGTCGAGTATACGATCTCCACGCGTGTTGATGGTGATGTGTTGAAAGTATTTTGGAGCTATTGTTCTGAAGTTGGCTTTATTAAAGTCCCCCGTGATAATAAACGCTGCATCTGGGTGCGTGGTTTCCTGCTCACTTATATTCCTGTACAGTTCCCTGAGTGCCTGGTCTGTGTTGGCTTGAGGGGGAATGTAAACAGCCGTGATTATGATCGATGAAATTCCCTCGGTAGCCAGAATGGTCGACACAGAATCATATGAAATTCCAGATCAGGGGAGCAGAAGGATTTAATAGAGTGTATGTTCCTTTCATCACACCACAAGTTGTTAATGTAGAAACAAACACCTCCGCCTCTGCTTTTCCCTGTGAGCTCTTTCGTTCTGTCCGAGCGGTGCACGGAGAACCCCGTTAGCTCGATGGCTGAGTCTGGAACCATAGCAGACATCCAGGTTTCTGTGAGGCAAATAACGCAGCAGTCCCTTGTTTCTCATTGGTAAGAGATGCGCACACACAGTTCGCAGAGTTTGTTATCCAGTGACTGAACGTTGGCCAGTAAAATGGTTGGAAGAGGAGGTCGGAAAGCACGGAGTCTCGGTCTGACGAGAACGCCAGCTCTCTTCCCTCTTTTCCGGCGTCGGCGGCGTTTCTTCGGTTGCACGGTCCAGACAAAGGGCTCTGATGCCGTGTCTGTGAACAATCCACCGGCATTCAAAAACTCAAAGTCCGGTTTGCGTTGCGCGATGGAGGAACCAATGTTTAAAAGCGTGTCTCTATCGTAAACAGTTATACTAACAACATCTAACACGTAAAACAACAAAAAAACAAATAAAACATACGAAAAACTGCAACGTTTTCCCGGAGCTCGCAACACGGCTGCCATCCTCGGCGCCATCTTGGATCAAGATGACCTCAGCTGTGACCTCAGCTGGCCATCTCTCCATTTCAAGCAATCCATAATTGCTCTTCCTAACTCCTTGACTTTAGTTTCTAAAGTGTCTTTTACAAGGCTGCATTCGTCCTTCAAATTTGTGGACAGTGAGTGCTCGAGCTGCTGTACCTCTCTGCGTGATGATCTTGGTGCTGTTTTACCAGGTGCTGCAGCTGACATTCGATAGCAGTCATCCTATTACTTTGCTCCTGCAACTGTTGTTGAATATCCTTAAAACGAACATCAGATACATTTTCTAACCCCTCCACTCTACAATCTATTTTATGCATCCTTGAAGCCATAATCATTGTTAATAAACTTTCATCTTCTTCATTTGAAGGAGGAGGAGGTAAGAGAGAGTCATCGAAATCACATTCTTGTTCCACATTTCCAGGTTCATTTTCCAGATACAAGCTACTGAGAGATTGAATAAGGTCTTGGATTGGCTCACGGTGAGTGGTGAAAGGTTCTGAAGAGTAGTCTGGGATTAAAGGATCCTCACCCTCTGTCTCTTTCTGGAAGGCGGCCATTTTGTAACTAATGAATCTTTGGAGATAACTTTATCTTTAAAGCCTAAGTTGACTATAATGTTATGTTCCTGTAATCAATAAAACAGCATGACTCACAGAAAGTTGAATTTGTGTCTCTCTTCAAAATTAAATTCAGTTCAGTTCAAAATGTAGATTGTACTTTTCTTTCTTCAGGTCCCTGTTCAGGCGCCATATTTTATGTAACACCTAACTTTTGATGCCACATAAAGATTGAGGGACCACAGAGACCACAGAGTTGTTGCCCATTCTCTACACCTGCACTGTGGAGAGCATCCTGACCGGCTGTATCACCGCCTGGTTTGGAAACAGCACCGCTGGCAACCGCAGGGCTCTGCAAAGGGTCGTGCGAACTGCCCGCCACATTGTTGGAGGTGAGCTTCCCTCCCTCCAGGATATATACACCAGGCGGTGTACAAGGAAAGCCCGGAGGATTATCAAAGACTCCAGCCACCCGTCCCACAGACTGCTCTCTCTGTTGCCCTCAGGGCGACGTTTCCGCAGCATCCGATCCCGCACTAGCCGACTGAGGGACAGCTTTTTCCCTCAGGCTATCAGGCTAATGAACAGTCATAAATAACTCACCTACATCACACTCCCACTCACACAACATGCCATGCACTGCACTTTAACACCGTTCAACTGGACTACGCACACACTGCACTAACACAACCTATCTGCTATCACTGGACACCATACAATGCACATCCACGACACTGCATATGCATAATCTGTTGCACCTTTGCACATCTATCTGCTGCTCAACCAACCAATCTGCTGTTAATTTATAATCTGTTGCACCTCACATTATTACTATGCATAGACTACATTATGTATAGATACTGTACATAATGCAGATGTGCCATACGATGTATAATGTGTCGTTGATAATTATGTCTTTATAGTACACTATGTGTACTGAGTATATGTATGTGTATTTTGCACATTGTCTTCTGTACAGTCTGTAATATGTACTGTCCATATGTAAATTGCTGTTGCTTTTTTGCACTGTCTGTCCATATGTAAATTGTCTGTTGTTTTTTTTTTTTTTTTTTTTCTGTCTGTCCATATGTAAATTGTCTGTTGTTTTTTTGCACTGTCTGTCCATATGTAAATTGTCTGTTGTTTTTTTGCACTGTCTGTCCATAGGTAAATTGTCTGTTGTTTTTCTGCACTGTCTGGAGCACGCTCATAAGAATTTCACTCACCAAGGCACTTGTGCTGTGGTGATGTGACAATAAAAGTGATTTGATTTGATTTGACTAATTCATTTCAGTGAGCCATGTGTATTAAATGCAAGCTGTGAGTCACACATTCACATCAACAAGTACAAACATCAGCACAAAGTCTTCCAGAGTTGAGGAAACATCAATTAAGTCCAGCAAGTCCATCAGTTCATAGATATGACCATAAGTAGCATTTTGTCATAGTGAGATCAGTCTTTAGAGTGGAAAATGCTACCAGCAGTTCTTTAGTGAAGCAATGAGGAATCTGAATCAGCAAACAATTCACCCGTTTGTTGACCATAAAATAAGATGAGTGGATGGGTTGGATGAAGACAATTAGTCCCTTTTGTCTAGGTCCTGTTTATATCTGTGCCGTTTCCTCTCTCATACAAGAACCCTATTTGAGACTAAGAACAAATTGTTCCTCAAACTTGGGCACCAAGAAAAGGACAGCAAAGGAAAAACATTCCATGTGCTTAGCACACTACTTCCTGCCTAATGCTACTTCTTTTCCCTTTTAGGCAAATGAGCAACTCAGAATACAGAGCGCCCCCTAATGATAGGGCTAGATATGACATGCAAAAAGAACTACTAGGAACCAATGTGACAGTAAAACTGTTACATCTTGGTAGTACCTAGGATAGCAAAGTCCACTAAAGGAGGTAGAACTTTTTCATATTTGGCTCCCGAACTATGGAATAGCCTTCCTGATAAAGTTCGGGGTTCAGACACACTCTCTCTATTTAAATCTAGATTAAAGACACATCTCTTTAGCCAAGCATTCATATAATGCATCTCACAACCTTGTAATGCAGGTATATCTGATCAATCGGACATTATTATGCTTTAGCTTGGGTTGAACAGATCATTTCATCCAGGGTTGTTCCTGGATGGAACAACAGCTAAGCTAATTGTCTTTATTAGTTTTTTTCTGTTTCTGCCACGGGATTAACATCCTGTGGTAACTAGGAATTACACAAGCTTCAGTCTGGATCCAACCCTTAAATGATCTGAGATGACCGAACACATAATAAGAGATGATGCCAACCCCTCGGAGGACCTCAGAGGAAGCCAACCATCAGTGATTATACTGAATTAACCAAATTTTGCTATTTTTGCTACAATATAAATAGATTTATATTGTAGAAACTCAATATAAATCTATTTTAGAAACTTAATTTCCTGTGAAGTTGCTTTGCAACGATTGTATCATAAAAAGCGCTATACAAATAATCTTGAATTGAATTGAATCATCAATGGAAAATACAATTATGAAATTAAGAACATTTATTAGCATAAAATGAATAAGAAAGTTTGCAGGGACGGTATACACCTTGATGTAAAATAATAGGAAAAAATCACACTGTTTAAATAAAATCAGCAAATACTGTGGAACCAAATAAATAAGAAACAAATGTTTTTTTGTTTTTACATTATCACTTAGATCAGGGATGCCCAATAGATTGATCACGAAGGCAATGCTGGAAGATTGCGCTTTAGGTCAGTGGCACTGGTTCTCAACCAGGGGGGCGAGAGATATAACTACAATATAATGTATTCACTAATATTATGACTCGCATTATAAGTAATGTAAAAAATATATTGGCTATAAATAAATAACAGTAACACCTCTCTACATATTCTGTGTTTCGGAGCAGCAAAACGTTTCTCATCCTGTGTAGGATAATACATACTGAACGGTTGCTCAAAAGAGCTGTATGAGCATGCAAACTACAGCTCTCGGCTGGATAAAAGAAGCCAGTGTCACACTAGTAGACACAAGTTTTGATGGATGACTATTGGAATCAAGGTAAAGCTGATTACAGTGACATGATCGTGCATTAGGCATGCGTTATGTCCGTTATAAATGATGTGCAAACGAACTGTGTATGTGCACTCTCGGCTCACTCATCACTATAACATCATATTTCTGGTTGAATACAGCTCAGTATATTCACGTAGTTGAAAACAGCGAGTGTTTTATAATGGATGCTTGCATGTGCTGGAGACGTTTGTGAGGATCAGTGGTGTTTAGGTGCACACAGGCATCAGACGCTCCAAACAGCTTGTTCTTACAGAGGAACTACTGATGGCGTCGTGAATAGTGAATACTAATAAAAAAATATTTTATTTTTAATTATTAAATTAATGCAATATAAAGATACATCCCAACAAGCCTTTTTAATTATTTATTTAATTTGTATTTTATCATTTATTTACTTTTCACTTGGTAGATCTCGGTGAGTTTCTCATTTGAAAAGTAGATCTGCACACAAAAAGTGTGGGCACCCTTGACTTAGATTAATGTCAGACTCAGAAGTCAACAGGCTTAAAATGGGCGCTTTTACATTTAGTTTTGAAACTCTTCCGCCATCGTCTTGTCTGTGTCACCTCACTCTTCTTGTCAGTCATCTCTCTTTACGTGATAAATTAAATCTGATCTGTGATGTAGAGGTCTGCGCGGGCTTGTTTTTTTTTAGTCCCTCTCCCGCAAGGTTTTATTCCGCAGCCACCCGCTCCCGCGATATAGTCACTGTTTGTTCACATTTCTGCTGAAAGACAGAGATAGGCTAACAAATTAAAGTTTAGTCTGCACAAAATTTTATTTATTTTATTAGTCTTGTCAAGAGTTTTGAATTTATTGACAGAAAAATTTCAATAATATTTTGCTGCCAACACGGAATAAAGTGTCACAGAGAGAAAAAAAAAAAGTTATACAAAAATTGTAATCCTTATTTTTATTCGTCTTGTCAGGATGCAATTCGTTTAGGCTAACATTCAGCCTACAACACAATAGGAAAATAATGTAGGTTTAGCCTAATAGCTATTTTATTAGTCTTGTCAAAATACTAAGTTCATTTAACATCTTGCTGTTAACACAGTAAAAAGTGCAGCAGAGAAAAATAAATAAATTCGACACAGTCTGTCATTTAATATGATAGGATAAGCATAATGACCCCCCTCCTTGAACTGCCACCTTAACGTGGTGGAGGGGTTTGAGTACCCGAATGACCCTAGGAGCTATGTTGTCCGGGGCTATGTGCCCCTGGTAGGGTCTCCCAAGGCAAACAGGTCCTAGGCGACTGGTCAGACTAAGAGCGGTTCAAAAACCCCTTATGATGGACACTACATTAAGGACCGTGACGTCGCCCAGCATGGCGCAGCCTGGAGCCAGGCCCGGGGTTGGGGCTCGTATGCGAGCGCCTGGTGGCCGGGCCTCTCCCCACGGGGTCCGGCCGGGCTCAGCCCGAAGGAGCAACGTGGGGCCGCCTTCCCGTGGGCTCACCACCTGCAGGAGGGACCGTAAGGGGCCGGTGCTTAGAGGATCGGGTGGCAGTCGAAGGCGGGGGCCTCGACAACCCGATCCCTAGACACGGAAACTAGCTCTAGGGACGTGGAACGTCACCTCGCTGGCGGGGAAGGAGCCTGAGATTGTGCGTGAGGTTGAGAGGTTCCGACTAGAGATAGTCGGGATCACCTCCACGCACGGCTTGGGCTCTGGAACCACACTCCTTGAGAGAGGATGGACTCTTCACCACTCTGGAGTTGCCCATGGTGAGAGTCGGCGGGCTGTGTGGGTTTGCTTAAAGCCCCCCAGCTCAATGCAAGGCAAGGCACCGGGAGTGGATGAGATCCGCCCAGAGTACCTCAAGTCTCTGGATGTTGTGGTGCTGTCTTGGCTGACACGTCTCTGCAGCATCGCGTTGCGGTCGGGGACAGTACCTCTGGGATGGCAGATCGGGGTGGTGGTCCCTCTCTTCAAGAAGGGGGGTGTGTTCCAACTACAGGGTGTGTTCCAACTACAGGGGGATCACACTTCTCAGCCTCCCCGGGAAAGTTTATATCAGGGTACTGGAAAGGAGAATACGGCCGATAGTAGAACCTCGGATTCAGGAGGAACAGTGTGGTTTTCGTCCCGGTCGTGAAACACTGGACCAGCTTTATACCCTCTCTAGGGTGCTGGAGGGTTCATGAGAGTTTGCCCAACCAATCCACATGTGTTTTGTGGATTTGGAGAAGGCATTCGACTGTGTCCCTCAGGGCATCCTGTGGAGGGTACTCCGGGAGTATGGGGTCCGGGGTCCTTTGCTAAGGGCTGTCCGGTCCCTGTACGACAGGAGTAGAAGCTTGGTTCGCATTGCCGGCAGTAAGTCAGACTTGTTCCCGGTGCATGTTGGACTCCGGCAGGGCTGCCCTTTGTCGCCGGTTCTGTTCATAATTTTTATGGACAGAATTTCTAGGCGCAGCCAGGGGTCGGAGGGTGTTGGGTTTGGGGACCACACGATTTCGTCTCTGCTCTTTGTGGATGATGTTGTCGTGCTGGCCACCTCAGACCAGGACCTTCAGCATGCACTGGGATGGTTTGCAGCCGAGTGTGAAGCGGTTGGGATGAGAATCAGCGCCTCCAAATCCGAGGCCATGGTCCTCAGTCGGAAAAGGGTGGCTTGCCCACTTCATGTTGGTTGAGTGTTGCTACCTCAAGTGGAGGAGTTCAAGTATCTTGGGGTCTTGTTCACGAGTGAGGGAAGGATGGAGCAGGAGATTGACAGGCGGATCGGTGCAGCTTCTGCAATAATGCGGTCGATGTACCGGTCTGTCGTGGTGAAGAAAGAGCTGAGCCGCAAGGCGGCTCTCGATTACGTCAATCTCGTTCCTACTCTCACCTATGGTCATGAGCTTTGGGTCATGACCGAAAGGACAAGATCCCGGATACAGGCGGCGAAATGAGCTTTCTCCGTGGGGTGGCTGGGCGCTCCCTTAGAGATAGGGTGAGAAGCTCAGTCACTCGGGAGGAGCTCAGAGTAGAGCCGCTGCTCCTCCACATCGAGGGGTCAGCTGAGGTGGCTCGGGCATCTGTTCCGGATGCCTCCTGGACACCTTCCGGGAAGGTGTTCGGCGCGTCCACCAGGAGGAGGACCCCGGGAAGACCTAGGACACGCTGAGAGACTATGTCTCCCGGCTTGCCTGGGAACGCCTCGGTGTCCCCCTGGAAGAGCTGGAGGAAGTGTCTAGGGAGAGGGAAGTCTGGGCATCTCTGCTTAGACTGCTGCCCCCGCGACCCGGCCCCGGATAAGTGGAAGAAGATGGATGGATAATGCAAAGAAAAGGAAGGACGAGTTGAACGTCCTTCAAGGACATCGCATCCACACTCCATCTTTATTCTGCTCTGTCACTCATCACAACCTGACTGTTCTGTTTGAGAGCCGTATATTATATCTGCTAGCCTGCTCTGAGCATCGTTGCACATGCTGTGCTCAGACCCCACAAATAAAACGAAGCACTGGTTCGTGCGTGCAGCACGTGCATAAACGGTCCGAGTGCAGGCTGTACCGGTGCTCGATAAGAATAAAGCGCAGATATGCTGTTCTGAAAGGACGATGGGAAGGGGATATTGTTAGACCGCCCGCTCCAGTTCAAATTGCACTAGAGTTACCGACCGTTACCGTGTTGTATTCGGGAAATTAATACCGCGGTGCAAGAAATCTGGTCGGGACAGCCGCGGCAATGCAGACCTAGACTGCTGTGATGCATGGCTGTCATTCGTTCGGTGCGATGCATTGAGCAGCAGCGTTCAGTTTTAATTGTAGTGTCTAGTGTTTAGTGTAGTGTCACTAAGTGCAAATAGCCCTCCTTGTTGGCAAAGGCTATTTACACTAACTCCGCCCACCAATGTGTGATTGGGCAAGTCAACACTGAAAAAAGACAATCATTTCACATCAGTTTCAGTGGCGTAGGACCCGGGCCCAATTCCCGGCCAATGCAAGGACAGACTCCTTCTAAGTAAGGTGTGTGGTTCTTGTTTGAGGGAGCATTCATCAAATACCTAAGAAACTTGTTTAGTCTATCTCTAAGTTGTTTAATTTGAGTGTCAGACGATATTATCTTCGTGAAAGAGATGTAATTTCAAAATGTATTCGTAGACTTGCGAATTGTATCAAAACAAGCGAGCATTGTTGGTTCAGTGGTTTAAATTCTCGCCTGTCACGAGTGAGCCCCGGGTCCGATTCCTGGCCAATGCAAGGACAGACTCCTTTTAAGTAAGTTGTGTGGTTCTTGTTTGAGAGAGCATTCATCAAATGCCTATGAAACTTGATTAGTCTATCTCTAAGTTGTTTAACTTGAGCATCAGCCGATATTATCCTCGTGAAAGAGATGCCATTTCAAAATTTATACGTAGACTTGCGCATTTATCAAAACATAAGAGCATTGATGGTTCAGTGGTCGAATTTTCACCTGCCACGCATGAGACCCGAGTCCGATTCCCGGCCAATGCAAGGACAGACTCCTTTTAAGTAAGGTGTGTGGTTCTTGTTTGAGGGAGCATTCATCAAATTGCCTATGTAACTTTTTTAGTCTATCTCTAAGTTGTTCTAACTTGAGCATCAGCCGATATTATCCTCGTGAAAGAGACGTCGTTTCAAAATGTATTCGTAGACTTGCACATTTTATCAAAACAAACGAGCATTGGTGGTTCAGTGGTTCTAATTCTTACCTGTCACGAGTGAGACCCAGGTCCCATTCCCGGCAAATGCAAGGACAGACTGCTTTTAAGTAAGGTGTGTGCTTCTTGTTTGCTCAAGTTCCTGCTACGCGAGGAAAGCCAGTGTGAGGAATACACATGTGTATGTATGTGTATGTGTATGACACATACACATCTGTGTGTGAGGACTGTTTGGACCCCGCTTCAGTTCCATTTGACAACATCTGCACAAGCGTGTCCAGTTTCCAGTTTCAGGCCTTTTGTGTTTTTGCTGTCCTTTCTCCTCCACGTGTTTCTTTGTGTCCTCAAGTTCACTCTTAAAGAACACTAATGTTTGTTAGTCCTTCATCACTGTAGGCATTAAAAACCTTTGTGGAACAGTAGAAGAACCTGGCAGGGCCTCGTTGATTAAGAAGAAAAGGGGATAGAGGAACCATCTTTGGCTGTCCATAAGCAAGACAAGTCTTTGTATTCTTCTCTGGAGTTGTTTAAGATAAACTGGTGTTGAGCAGTTTGGCCAGGTGCTTGACATACTGTGAAATGTGCAGGTTTGTGGACCATTGCTGCATACTCCCGAGGATGTCCATCTTCACATGGTGTTTATTAAGCAAGTTATCAATGGGCTCTGTGTTTGTGGTCCAGTACCATCAGTCTTCACAGGTCCAGTACGGGTCGCAGGTGAGGCCAGCACAGGCAGAGGTGTATGTATGTAATTCCTACACAGGGAAAAAAATGAATTAATGTCTGCATTCTGAAAATCCTGATTGAGGCTCAACGTGGGAACCATGATATGAAAACAGCGAGGGCACAGGCAGTGTAGCAGTGATGTCTACAACAAGTTGAATATTTAGTTTAATGTGTAAGAAAATACATTTTTAAGACCAAGTAAATCAAATTTGAGGAACAAATGAGGGAAAACACAAATATGTTCTGTGTAATGTAAATGTCTGGAGAGAAACACGATGAGCTGTATTAACTTCCGAGTTTGAAAATACAACTTTCAACAGGCATTCATAATTTTAATTCATTTTTACAAAAGCTCTCTGAAAAACTCCCGACATTATAATATGGAAATATCTTTTACTGTAGCTTCAGATCATGCTGCAAACAAGAGATGTTCTTCCTCTGTATTTTTGTCTTGTTTTCCAGCGCAAATGCCAAACGATTCTTAAATAAAGATACATTTACTGGAGATACAAAATTACATCTAATACAAAGCCTTGTTTGAAGTGATTAAAACAAGAACTAATATCTGCCATAATTGGAAAAACGTTTCGGAACGTTTGGACGTTTCGATTACTCATTGACAGATAGTTGTTATTGTTTTAAGAATAAACTCAATTTATTTTAACTCAAACTTTAATTTATTACATTTTTCAAGACTTCATTTATATTTGCATCTGAAATAAACATATCTTGATTGAAAGATATTTTATATTTGTATTAGAAAACAAGACAAAACACAGAGGAAGAGATTCATTCACTTTTTGCTTTGTATCCATAATTTTTTTTATTTAAGACGTTCTGTTCTGATTTAAACCTTTCAAAAGGCATTGATTTGTGTAACGGTAAATAAAGACATTTTAAGACTTAAAACCCCTTTTGTGTCTGATGTTAATGTGTCCAATATTTACCTGTATCTGACTGAGGATCTGGATGTGTAGCAGGAAAAGATGACAGCAAGGGCACGAGTAGTGTCTCTACAGGAAAAACACAATAGAAACATTACAAAAATTAATAATTATATTACAGACACAAATAAACACACACTACAATACTGCAGTAATCCTGCTGTTCTTGGCAGACTGATATTCATTTACAGTTTCATGCAAATATAAAGCCCGATACAGTCAGGAAAATGGTACATTTATTGTTGTGACTCTACAACTAAAATACTATGACTAAATTATGGTTACTACAGTAAAACCATGGTTAGAAAACATTTTTAAACAGCTGAATACATGTAATCTCATTACAACAATGAAAATAAGGGGTATGCCCATTCATAATTTAGCTTGTAATCAACAAATGAGTGTTAATGATGACAAACAATACACAGAAAGGTTAACTAAAGCTATGTTCATTCATAATTTAGCTTGTAATCAACAAATGAGTGTTAATGATGACAAACAATACACAGAAAGGTTAACTATAGTTATGTTCATTCATTATTTAGCTTGTAATCAACAAATGAATGTTAATGATGACAAACTACACACAGAAACGAAAACTACAGCCGTGTTCATTCATAATTTGGCATGCAAACAAACAAACCCACGATGAACAACAGTAAACAAAGCCCAACAGAGTAAAGTTTGGTAACAAAACATAAACTGATGTCGCATAAAGCATCTTACCTTTGATAAATAAGCCGAGAATGCGTTGAATTAAACAACACTTGCGATCGCCGCTGTTTTCTTCTTCTGTGAATTCAAACTTCCCGCGGCGCCGAAACACGGAAGAGCGCCACGAAAGCGCTAGCGGCCGAAAGAATATTACATCCGTAGTGGTTTAGCACTACCATTGAGAATGAATGGGAAACGGTTTAGGGCCGTTTAGCTAAACAACCCAGGTCCGATTCCCGGCGAATGCAAGGACAGACTCCTTCTAAGTAAGGTGTGTGGTTCTTGTTTGAGGGAGCAATCTAATATTATTCCACCAACACGCAGTGGACTTAAACATAATATCCTGTTTTGCTTAAACTGTCGAAACCTGGGATGAGGGGGAATCGGATTCCGGCAGGGAGTCGAAATTCGGCACAGCACCGGTACTGCTTACCGATGCGTACTAGACAACTAAAAGCACTGGGCTAGATGCTGCTCATCTCTGCAAGTACTGAGTCGTTTATAACTTGCATTTGAAACACGCATGAAACATCTTCCCAAACTTAATGAGAAGCATTTATAAACGTGATGTCCAACAAAAGAGAACATTTAATAACATGATTTTACTCCAAAACATCAGTCAAGAGTTTAAAAAATATATATTTTTCTGAAGCTTCTTATCACAGAATGAGGCAGAAAATACACCTAAATACTGTAATAAAGGTTATGTCGATAAGCAATGGATTATAAATGTACTTAATTATAATGAAAATACTAAAGATGGCTTGAAGAACACAGATAAACCTATATTGTCGCAGTTGTGTGTTTATTATTTGTTTAATTAGTTCAAATGTTTCTATCTCTCTTTTTATCCAGTCACTGCCATAGCAGGATGTCTTTGTCCATATTAGGGATTTCCTGGAGTGTCATGAGTTCTGTTACTTTGGTGTGTTCAGGGCTCAGTAATGTGCACTCAATCCTATTTTGGGCATAAATAGAAAAAATAATAATTCTCTCTAAATAAATGGCCTGTATAGAAGTCCACAGGAGTTGTTTTTCCCCCCACAATGCATGCATTAAAGGCTCATAGCCAATTTCATACTAAAGACATGGACACCATTTTCGATTAGACATACTTCCTGATAAAAATTAAGAATTGCTGTCAAGATTTTTTATAATAACAGTATCATATAATTTACAGTTATAGGCTGCCTGTATGTTAGTAACCCTGCAGTTTAGTTTTCTGTAAAATAACATTTGTATTTTTACTATCTTATCAATAATTTTTCATCTAATTATTGTTGTATTGTTTGTTTGTTGATATTTTGCCACAAAAATTGCAAATGGATTATTTTCCCCAAATCACACCTGTTAGTGCTTTCCCTGTCAGAGCTGCATGCAAGTGGTTGTTCAGAATAATTTCTTGCCATAATCAGCCATCTGTCACACAGTAGTTTTGGTGAAGCGTAACTTTTTTATGAATGGTGGTGAGAATTTGAGATTGCTTAGTACTATCATAAAATTTGCAATGATTGTAATGTAATTACATAAATATATCTGCTGTACTGTGTTTTCAGTTTCAATACACTGTAAATGCTAGCTGCATTTGTGTCGCTTTAATTTGCTTTGTCTCCATCTCTAAGGCCCTGTTTACACTTGGTATTAAGATGCGTTTTGGTCGATCGGATCACAAGAGGACAATGCTAAATACAGGTTTAATAGGGTGTGAAACGTTTTGAGCTTGTCCACTTTCGACCACTTCCAGAGGTAGTTGAAAACGCATTCGACCGGATTGCTTTTGTGGTGTAAACGCTGATGTTGTCCAATGCGTTAGAGCAGCCACAAAAGACCTCCTACCCCAAGCCTACTGACATAATACACGTGTAATCATTGCGATACGTACAAGAACACGCGCTTATCAGGCAATATTTAAACTTTGATGGTATTATTTCCTGATAGCACGAAAACAAAATAATGGATCCTCGTGGCTGGACATCCAGTGAGACCAGATGCCTCATCTCTGTGTGTGCGGAAGACGAAGTACAGAGAAAACTTGACAACTCCTACTGTAACCGCATTGTGTTTGAGATGAGATGATGAGTGCACATTAACTTTAGCTCTCCCGCTCGTGCTTTAGCTTTGACGCCGACAGAGGCTGGTGAACCGGAAGTTGCTACCAACTTTATTTGAGTGTAGTGATGTATTTCCAGCACAAACGGACTATTGAATAGAGGGCAGGGTTTTATTTTAGCGCTCCTTCTTTCTGTTTCTCACTAATAGTAAACTAACGGTCGAAGGGCTGTGTTTACAGATACTCTGCCCAAGCCGTCAAACTGACGTCCTCAAAAAAGGAACGCCATTCCAGAGCGGAAGTAAATGTTGAGATTTTGAATAAAGATAACCAATACAAATAATTTTTTTCAGCGGATTAACTTGCACAGATTAATTGTTAACATCAAGACTAGCAATGTGCGATAGTAAAGTAAATGAAGTCCATTTTGATTTCATGCCGACTTTAATGCTATTAAAATATTGTTTAAAACAATACATTTGAAGTGTTACAAAAATATATAAATATTTTCCAACAGAGTTTTGGCTTCAACCCTCAAACATAAGCTTTTTTATTGCTTTTGGCTATTTTATCATTTTTATTATTTAGCATTTTATTGCTATTTGCTTAATTAGTTTATGGCTATAAAATGTAGAAATAACTGAAAAGATTATAAAGATATGAATGTAAATCTACTGGTTCTTGGACAATAATAATTTGAAGATATTATGAACTCTGCTTTATCATACGCACCTTTTAAAATTTTAATTAATTTATATATCTGGTATAAATGGTTTCTGCATTCAAAGCAGTACACTCTTTAGTAGTTTCAACATATTGGCTAATGCATTCAGTTGAATTAATTTCTATGTCATCTATTATTTGTATGTATTTTATTCTATGAACATTTCTTAAGAAGAGCGGGACTTTTATTTTGGTGTGTCGTTGCAACGTTTAAGGGTGCTGCTTTTTTTGTGATTCAGCAGAAGACAGGTTTGTGGTTTTAAGCATTTAACGTGTTTAAATCAATGCTCCCCATACGGGCTATTTTTGTTTTTACAAGTGATGTAAAATAGCTTAATTATTATTGCATGTAACATTGCAATGCATGTTTTAGCCTTACTTGTGTGAGTAAAGCTCATTCACAGAGAAGACGCGTCTCATTCCGTGAATCTGTTTATTAATTTAGTCACTGGTAAGTAACTTAGAGATGGAGAAACTTAGCTTTTGAAACGTTGAGTGAATTTGAGTGAACCAAATGCTCTAAATGATTCACTGTTTCGTTCACCACACACTGACGACCTCTGCTGCTCAAAACCCTGAAAATAGCCTACAACAACAACAAACACATGCAGTGACAACTTTAACAAACCAAATGCAAATGTTTTTATTTAAAGTGGCAAAGAGAAAAGAAGTAGCTCGTTGATCTGCCAGTCATGGGTCTTTCATGCGGAGAACTCTGCATAATGATGTATTTAAAAGTTAACCAAATGGATGTTTATAAAAGTTAACATTGCTGTTGCAGATGAAATATAACACGTTTAACAATAAATATATATTTTTTTCAGTTCAAAAAATATTCAAAAAGTTGAGTCACATGGACTGTTTTACTGATGTCCTTACTACGTTTCTGGACCTGGGAACATTACAGTGGCGTTGCTGTCTATGGAGGGTCAGATAGCTCTCCGATTTCATAAAACAAATCTTAATTTGTGTTCCGAAAATGAACGTAGGTCTTACAAGTTTGGAGTGACATAAGGGTGAGTAATTAATTACATAATTTTCATTTTATTCAAGTAGAATAATATAAACACTACCTGTTGTAATGCTTTCTCTAAGCATTTTTGTTATGTGTTTTGTTTGTTAATACTATCCATTTTCTATGTTGTTATGTGTTGCTATGTTGTTTCTATGTGTCTTTGCCGTATCATGATATGCAACTGCATTCATCTTGTTTTCATATTTTTTCTGGACTGGGCAAATGTCTTACTGTCCAACTTAATTGATTATTTGAGCTGACTGTTTGTGACTATGTGAAATGACTGTCCATTGTGTTACTGCTTTGGTAAAGTATCCTTGAGCCTGGGAAAGGCCCTATATAAATTAAACATTATTATTATAAAATAATATAAACCCTCTACATTCACTACTTTCCAGTCTCTGCTGTAGTTCCTGTGTCCTAAATTCCCACAATGCACTGCCGCTGTGACGACACATTCCCATTCTTTATACTGAAAATCTCTGACAAGGCAAACTTCAGGATGTCTAACAACACTCTATATGAGAAATATATTTTCTGGGAAATGCGGTTCAAGTTTTTGTCCATCTGAGAACAATAAACGGAAGATTTAATAATTGGAAGATTTAAAAGAACATTTTTACCTTTTAATAATATTTTATTTATATATTTAATTGTTTTGTTATTCTTTGACCGACAAAAACTGAATGATTTGTAAACAGCAAATCACGATGACAGTTAATTAATCATTAGTAAGTGTGTCTTGTGTTTTGTGAATTTAGGTAACGGCACCAAAATATGCAGTGATAAATACTGCTATGCCTCTTATTCTGCTTTATCTAGATCAGGGGTTTCCAACACGTTGCTCGCGAGCTACCAGTAGCTCGTGGCCTGATTGGAGGTAGCTCGCCAAGACATACTTGGCATATCGGCCATGAGTTTTTTTTTAATTGTCCCGTTTCGTATTTTAATTATCATTAAACCTGTATTTGATTATCGCGATTTGAAAAACTCACAATAAATACTGCTCCGCTTTAATCAAAATGATTAAGGATCTCGCGCAGGCGCAACACACAGAGTAACGTTAGTTTCGTTTTGTGTGAAAACATGACTGAAGGCTGACTGTTGAGGGGAATTATGTGAAAGAAAGTAAGATTTAATTATTTGTATGAATACTTAATAGGAAACCGACTGTCTTCAGAAAAGTTTTGATTGCATTTGCTTTCCATCTTCTCTCCATGTACTGCATAATAAAACAGTGTTTAGAAAGCAGCAGCTTTGTTTACAGAAGTTATCGTGGAAACAGTTCTGTTCTGCAGTTCATAGGTGTCACCTGCTGTCAAAATGTGGATTTACACATTAATTCAGACTGATACACACCACTCGCACACAGAGATCGGAGATCACATTCAGAAGCTCAGAAACTTCTTATCAGTGCTGCCACGCGACTTTTATTAATCAATACTGAATCGCTACTTTATATTTCTCAGCAATGAGGGGGTAAAATTGCTGTATTTTAAGTAACTAAACTCAGCTTCATTGTTTGTAGAGAGAGAAGGATGCTTACAATTCTCAAATCTCTCTCTCAAAATGGCCATATTTGAGAAAAAAAATTTAAGTAGTTTGCATCACTTGATAGGGTGCATCTGTGAATGTAAACCCCGCCTACTTTGATTTGATTGGACATCTCAGTCATTTTGACATTGACGAGCGCTCGCTGAGGCTTTGATCTGAAGCACCTATGTGCATCGATCACACGCACATCCGTAGACTAGCGCAAGTTAATTCTAACACTTTAATAATATTTATAGCTCCTAACAGGCTGTGTGACTATGAGACGTTATTACATAAAAAAGTACGTCAGCATGCAGCTTTACCTATTGCTCACGTGCCAGCGATTATCCCTCTGCGTGCCACTGTAGGTTGCCGACCTCTGGTTCAGACCAATGCAAAAATTTTTGTTGTAAATCTTAACCGGTCGACAGAAAATAGGCTACTTTGTTATCAGAAGTGTTGAGATTTTTAGAATGCACATTAGCTTTGGTAGAACTGTTTATGGATGTTTATGGAAAATTTTATTGATCATTCTGACTCATTATAAAAATAAAGTTTTAAATGCTGAACTGTTCTTTTATTAAAAAAAATTGTCAAAACTTTATTTGAACATGTAGTAGCCTACATGTCAGTAGATAACATGTTATTCATTTTTCAAGTTTAAAATCTGGCCATCATTATTTTAATGTTGTAATTTCACTGTTTATGCGAAGAAAAAGTACATAGTGCTGCTAATTTTATTTGCTGGCTTTTGTCATAATATTATTTCAGTGTACTTTTTAAATATTTCCAGCACCTTTTAACAATGGCGTGTATAACAGTTTGGACTGATACATTATTTAAGAGATTTAAGTATATGAATAATATGGGTAGCTCTCAGCCGCTATCATTTTTTAAAAGTAGCTCCCGAATGAAATAAGGTTGGAGACCCCTGATCTAGATGAACATGCTGACATTGAATTGAATTTCAATCTGTCTCTGACATCAATGAACAATTTGATCCAGCTTATTGAAACAGGGCTTGGGGATGCACCTGGGAGGTTTTAGTGTTTGTTTATTGGCTGACTCATGGACTGTCTTAGGGTGTTTTCACACTTATGGCGCTTTTCCACTGCATGGTACAGCACGGTACGGTTCGGTACGGTTCACTTTTGGGGGGTTTTCCACTGGGTACTGTACCTAGTACCAGGTACTTTTTTAGTACCACCTCGGCCGGGGTTCCAAGCGATCCGTACCGTTACCAAAACGTGACGTGTAAACTCTACTGATCACTGATTGGCCGAGAAAATCGTCATTACTGCTCACTGAACTTGCGACATGAGACCCAACATATAACCGCTAGATTTAAATCAGCACAGCGAAGGAGCGGACGCAGCTTTTGTTTGAACAAACGCACATTTTTGTATCAAGCACAAAATAGCTGTTTCGTTGTCTGTTGAGGAAGTAACGTTACAGACGTTCCTCTCGTTGATAGCCGAGGAGCGGATCCAGTGAGAGCTTGATGGCGTGACGCCGAAGGAAAAAGCCTTATGTATATACTTTTGAACTTGCTATATTTTCAATGTATCTGCCTCACTAACCAAGAGATTTGTTTGTAAAGATTATTGTTGTTGTTAGTATTATTGTTTTGTAAATCAACATTGCTGCAAATACTGTTGAATGAGCTTACCTTTGAATGTGGAATATTACTCTCTGTTTATCTTTTGCACAAAAATATATGTTTTTTGTATTTTTGTATATTTGTAAATCATTTTTATTTGAGTTGTTTTCCTTGTTTATGTGATCATGTTTATTTTATAGCACAAGCTATGGTGATGGCATTGACGACATTGAAATAATAGAAGACAAATAAAGGAAAATATAATAAACTGCTTTAAATTGTTCAGGTACTGTCGGTATCCTTAAAAGCAGGATTAAAGTAAGAAATGGAATAATCAAGTGTAAAAAATATAAAACTGCATATTATTCATTGAATGAATAATATAGATTCTACTGATTCTCACATTAGGGTAATGTAATGTAATGTAGCTACAGTAATGCACAGATCAGTACATTGATACACATGCAATTTCTTTACCAGATGTTTACATATGATTGAGACAAAAACAACTGGGTTTATGTGAACCACAGGTATTTTATAGATGCTAAAGGGATTGTAGTTTAGTGTGCGCTCGTAAAACCGTAATGTTAGGGGCTCAAATGTAAAAAAGGGACAATATGAGGAAAAAAATAATAATAATTATAGGTCAAAAGATTGGATACATTACTATTTTATATTTTTGCAAGAAGTCACTTAAAGTCATCAAGCCTGCATTTATTTGATCAAAATTTTTATATACATTATTAATTTACTTTATTTACTTAATGCATTTTATGCAATACTGATTTATTATTATTTATTTAAAATATAACTGTTGGAACAATATTGCCTAGTATTTTTTTTTTATATAAATGATTTTTTATTCAGCAAGTATTTGTTAAATTGATAGAAACAGTGATAGTAAAGATTGATATTGTTAGAAAGCATCTCTATTTTGAATAAATACTGTTCTTTTTAACTTTTTATTTATCAATGAATCCCAGAAAAGTATCACAGGTTCCAATAAATAAATAAAAAATAAAATTAAGCAGCACAACTGTTTCCAACAGTGATAAAAATATTAGAATGATTTCTGAAGGGCCATGCATTGAAGAATAGAGTAATGATGCTGAAAATTGAGTTTTGAGTCCCATAAATAAATGATCTTTTATTAAAATAGTATAAATGTATACTGAAATAGATAAACATTAGTTTAAATTGTAATTCACAATATTAGGCTACAGCTTTTTTTTCTGTATTTTTGATCAAATGCAGGCTTGATGAGCATAAGACACTTTCATAATGCTGCATAATTATCAAAAATGGTAATATAATAAAGTCCTTTCACGTCACCATTTTGCCAGCCTACACTTCACACAATACGCCTGCAGGTGGCACTTGGGCTTAAATAACGGATAGTTTCATCAAATAGTAAACGGTGTATATCACACATAAATATAAGTGAATTGAATAGCCTACTGATCACCATTATTGTGACTTTTGGCGCTGCACGGTTTTGTGCAGTGCTTAGTCATTTAGGATGCATTTTACCAGTGATGTAATTTGATTTATAAAATGAGACAAATCGCAGATCCATATCGCTCCACAAATAAGCACGCTAGTCCCATGTAATTTTTTAACCAATTTATGAATAAGAACGAAAAATAACCACTCCACGTCACATATTGTCCAATGAAATTTAAACTTTTTGTGCCAGATCCTGATTGGTTGGTGTATTATAGCTACATGACTAGTGGGCATTGATGAATTATGTAATCAAAAATATATAATGTGAATTTTTATTAAATCGACACACTAGCTTTGATTGTTGATGAAATTTTTTTTAAATATTATTGGGTTTATGTTTTCAAATTGTCGACCCTATGCACTCACTGAAAGTTTCTGAACAGACTGTGGAATATCAGTCAGTCGAGCAAAACGCACGCAACCCATAACTACGACTCAGATTGACAGATATGTACAAATAAACAGGACTTTTCCGACTTTTGAGCAATTAGTTACTGTACAAATTGTCATGTTAATTGGAATTAAAATGCATTTTGTTTTATTGACCACAATATCATTGCTATTTATCCGAGAGGGGTACTTTTGAATATTTTGAAAAAGGGCAGGAGCTCGAGCTCCCAAAGCCCTCCCTTCTGCGCGTGCCTGATGCAAATATTCCCTAAAAACATCCAGTAAAGACAGTGAAGTGGTCAGGACCGACAATAGTATCACTGAGACATAAACACTCTCATGCAGTGTATGTTTCATTCATTCTCGCAGACGGAGGACGGACTTGTAGAAGAAATAATTTATGATGTGCAGGAAATCCCTAATATGGATAAAGACATCCATCTATCTGTAGCCAAAGCTATGTCTACTGTAGCTAAGCTGAATAAAAAAAATGTGAAGACAGTAAACACACGATTGCAATAATATACGGTTTATGTGTGTTTTCCAAGTCATCTCCAGATAATATAAAAGCATCTGAACAATGTAGTGCTAATTGACATTACATTTATTACAGTTGGCTATAGATACTATAAAATATATCTTCTGCCTTATTCTGTGATAAAATGGAAAAAATGTAGTATACAAACAAATCATAAAATTGCCATTAGGAAATATACAATACAAGTTATTGGTTAATTAGTGCAGCAATGTATTTGTAGTAATAATAATAATACAAATAAAACCTGTCAATTAGACAAAAATGTATTATATTTGACATTTCTGTCCCCCTCGCTTCTGAAATTATTGAGAATTTTCAAACAGATCACAATTCTCCCACTATTCTGAACAGACAACAATACTTGTTTTTTTGTTTTTTTTGTTATGCCAAATCTGCACCTATTCTGTGGATAACAAGATTTTTTTTTTTTTAATAATGATCCTTACTCAAGCAGCAGAAGTTAAGTGACAGTGTGCAAATACTTCTGGCCCATTTTTGAGTGTACTAAATATGCAAGAATAATTTTACACGTCTCTGTTTATAACCCAGGGTGTTCATCCTTTAATGGGTCGTTTAAAAATAAAATGGAGACATAAATTAAGAGTATACCCATTTCTTCAGGCACCACTACACCACTGCTGACGTCAACCCCTATTTTCATTCTTAACCAAAATGCAACATCTGTCCGATGTGCTCGAGTGTCTGCTGCTGACACTCTGGCTGCACAATTGTTGGATCGTGATTATTTGTAATTAGGAATATAATATAATATTACATACAACAAGATTTAAAGGCTTTTTTTTTTTTTGCAGTAGCAGGTCTGTGCATACCTGTATATGATGTAAATATTTTAAATGTACAAAAACATTTACTTTTACATTGAAATAACAGTACTGATTGCTGGTAGTGTTGTAAAACATTTTTTTAAACACTATGACTTACAAGTTTATGTACATTTTTGTAATGTGAAATATGTTATATTGGCTACTTCAGTACTGTTATACTTTTTTGTTTATCTTAAACACCAGTTATTGAACAATTATTAAACAATTGAAAAGTGAGACAGAAACTGCCTATTATTTTCATAAATGTTTTTTATTTGTCAACACAGAATTGTTGCTAGTGTACCATGACACATTGCCTGAAAAAAAGTTAACTATTATTAGTAATTATTTTATTCAATGAACATTTCCATGCACTGCTGTATTAAGAGGAGCGGGACTTTTATTTTGGTGTGGCGCTGTGACGTTATAAGGCTGCTGCATCTGTTGTGATTCGGCTGAAGACAGGTTTGTGGTTTTAAAGCGTTTAAATCAATGCTTCCCGTACGGGGTATTTTTGTTTTTGTGTGATGTAAAAGTCATGTAAAATGGCTTAATTATTATCGCATGTAACATCGCGATGCTTTATCTAACATGTCTTAGCCTTACTTATGTGAGTAAAGCGCATCCACAGAGAAGACGCGTCTCATTTCGCTCCTCACATCGTGAATCAGTTTATAGTAAACACCAATTCGGTCACGGGTAAGTAACGTAGAGATGGAGAAACTGAGCTTTTCGAAACTTCGAGTGAATTGAACCATATGCACCGCGGTATTTACCCATGTAAGTTTGCGTTTAGTTTGAGCAAACTCTTGAGTTTTCGGGCTCAAGAAGATGGGTTGTTCCCTTTCAAGCTGTCACGAGACATCACGGAGATTACTCCGTTATGGGAAACTCCTTCCCTCCAACCTTTCCTGAAGACCTATTGGCTCACGCCAGTCAATGACTGGCCAATTGTCGCGAAGCATGCAAATATGACGAGCTCGAGAGGCAGTATAAATGCAGCGCCCGCGACAATACGCCAGAATCTTTTTCTTCACCTTGCTGAACCTAGGTTATGGCTTAAAATGTTACAACTCACGGTTAAGGTTCGCTCATTCGAGGGCAGGCCTCATGGCTGCTCCTCTGCAGCGTTCAGGTGAGTATGACATTTCTTAAAGGTAGTCCGTCTGCCCTCTGATCAGCGGTGGACCTTCGGGACTCAGGTGATGAGCTCATGCAGACTAAAGGTCCGCATTCCTCTCACCGTCGAACCTGCAGGACAGGACATCAGCCCGGCTTCTCACGCCCCTTCCATGGCGGTGCGGAGGCCGAGGGCAGATCGGGAGCAAAGGGATCTCACGTCGCCGCAGATGCTGCGGAAGAACCCACTGTGTAAGCATGCAGCCCCCGCCTCAGAGCGGCGTTCTGCTGTTTGCAAAGCACAATCGCTCCTCTCTCATTCACATGATAATACATTCACGTGATAATAGCCCCTCGTTAGCGGCTACCGTGTGTTCGGAACAACCTCTCATTACATGATAATAGCCCCTCATTAGCGGCTACCGTGTGATCGGGACAACCTCTCATTCACATGATAATAGCCCCTTATTAGCGGCTACAGTGGGTAGAGGACATTTATAATTCACATGGTAACAGCCCCTTGTCAGCGGCTACAGTGTGTAGTGAACTTTTTATAATTCACATGATAACATCGGCGGCGCCTTGTGTGTAGAGGACATGTTTTTCTAATTCACAAAGCGCGCGAAGGCGATGGGATCTGATGCTCCTGCGCGGAAAGCGCGCGAAGGTGAGGAGTCACATGACACCCCTGCGCGAAAAAGCGCGCGAAGGTGAGGAGTCACATGACACCCCTGCGCCGAAAAGCGCGCGAAGGCGAGGAGTCACCTGATGCCCTGAAGGCGCATCCTATCAGCTTCCCAGATTTCGCTGGACTATTACGCCAGTTGTTTACGCCCCTTCACGTGGTGTTCAACTAGGTCGTATAGCAGTCAGCCTGTAGTTATTACAGCCGCTATATTGTAGAGGATCGCGCGAAGGCGAGGAGTCACCTGATGCCCTGAAGGGCGCATCCTATCAGCCTCCCAGATTTCGCCGGACTATTACGCCAGTTGTTTACGCCCCTTCACGTGGTGTTCAACTAGGTCGTATAGCAGTCAGCCTGTAGTTATTACAGCCGCTTAGAGGATCGCGCGAGGCGGTCACCTGATGCCCTGAAGGCGCGTCCTATCAGCCTCCCAGATTTCGCCGGACTATTCGCCAGTTGTTTCGCCCTTCACGTGGTGTTCAACTAGGTCGTATAGCAGTCAGCCTGTGGTTATTACAGCCGCTATATTGTGGAAGACTGCGCCAAGGCGAGGAGTCACCTGATGCCTTGAAAGGCGCATCCTATCAGCCTCCCAGGTTTCGCCGGACTATTACGCCAGTTGTTTACGCCTTCACGTGGTGTTCAACTAGGTCGTATAGCAGTCAGCCTGTGGTTATTACAGCCGCTATATTGTGGAAGACTGCGCGAGGAGTCACCTGATGCCTTGAAAGGCGCATCCTATCAGCCTCCCAGGTTTCGCCTGACTAGTACGCCAGTTGTTTACGCCCTTCACGTGGTGTTCAACTAGGTCGTATAGCATAGTCAAGCCTGTAGTTATTACAGCCGCTATGTTGTAGAAGACCCGGGATCGAGGTCTTCTTTGACAAGTTAAGAGACCGGGAAGAGGCACCACGACCAGTGCAGGAGCCCTCAAGCTGTCTCAAAATTGTAAAATGTGTGGGACGAAGTGTGTTCATTAAAGCATACGTTTGCACGAGGAGCTTCCTCCTCGCTCAGTCACCACCGCCGCCCCTCCCTTAGCGACCGGACCCACTGCCCACACGGGTTATAGCTGCCAGCCGCTGTAGCCGCTGTGTCAGTTCATGAGCGTGAGAAGCGATTAAAAGCCAAGAATCTCACGCTGGCTGCTCTGCATAAGGCGGTACACCCTTCAATTCAGACACAGATCACCCCGTTTCAATGGCGTGGCGTAGTCTCTAACACTGACTCGAAATGCCCTTATCCTAACAAGAGCTATACAATTGCTCGGGAAGGAGCAATAGAGCAATTTTCAGCGAACAGGCGGGACGGCTGTTTTTGTCCAACCGCTGTTTGGGGTGCCTAGAGAGAGGTAGACTCTGCCCGATTCTAGATCTCGGACCCATCAACAGGCGCTTGGAAAGCTTCCGTTCAGGATGCTAACGCTAAGCAGATCCTGGCGCGAACCGCCCGGGGACTGGTTTGCGTCCGTGGATTTAAAGGACGCGCGTACTTTACATTCGGATAGCACCGCATACTCAGACGGTTTTCTGAATAGCTGTCAACTGTCAGGAGAAGCACAGCGTTCCAATACTCTGTTCCCCGTCCGGGCTGCTCCGGCCCCACGCACTTTCAAAGTGCATCAATGCAGCACTTCCCACTCAGATCGGCGGGCGCATCCTCAACTATCTGACGATTGGCTGATTTTAGCTCGGTCCCTGGATACGCTTATTAGCCACATAGACTCTCTGTTTATTCACTTAGAGTCCCTAAGCTATGAGAACCCGCCTCTCGCGAGATCGCGTGGGGATGAGACCCTGCCTCTCGTGAGATCGCGTGGGATGAGAGCCTGCCTCTCGTGAGATCGCGTGGAGATGAATCCAGCCTCTTGCGAGATCGAGCGCGGCCAATTGTCTTCCCTGCGCCTTTCAGGCAGGGCAGCTCTGTTCAGTTGAGGGTATTACAGCGGAGGAGTGTGCGAGGAATGCCAGCGGGACTGTAGCTGGAACCTCAGAGCCAGTGGCACTTAAATCGCCTGGAGCTGGAAGCAGTCTTCTTAGCTCTAAAGGATTTTCAGCCACAGCTGGACCAGCAAAATGTACTGATTCGCACCGACACGCGTCTGTGGTTTCATACATAATCTTTAAGGGAGAGCGGAGGTGGATCTGTTCGCCAGAGCGAGAACACGCATTGCCTGTTGTTCTTCACTCCCGCTGACCAGCAGCTAGCCCGTATGCATTTCCTCCGATCAAGGAATGTTACCGCTGGTGTTATGAGAGATCAGGGTGGAGCGAGCATCAGGGATACTCATCGCCCTGAATCCAGCCTGGGTTCCCAGACTTGACGGAACTGCTGGAGGCACCGCCTTGCCCTCCGGCAGGAAATATATGCTATCCCAGGTCGAACCTGAAACTATAGAGCCATCATGTGTGATCGCTTCAGGGGTATCAGAGAGGGGCGCCTTACAGTCTCGCACGCTCATGGGAGCGCGAAAACCCTGTACAGAACGTTTGTATGCTTCAAATGGGAGTGTTTGTGAAGGAGTCCGGCTCATTTCAGCTATTTACCAATTAACCAACTATAAGCCTTATTTCAGTTAGTCTGATTTATTTTGAACCAAATCAACTGATAATAAGTCAAGCTAACTGAAATAAACCTGGCTTATTAAACCCAGGCCCCTGATGTTGTCTGTAAAAATGTGCCGGGGTGGGTGGGGGGAATGAAACACATTTGTCCGTGTTTCACTCCGTCTCGAATCGCGCTCACGGAAAACTTTACGAGAGACTTTATGACATTCACGTTACATGATTTGACAGATTTTTACGTAGAAAGGGCAACAGCACCGCATTACAATAAATGATCATTCATGTTTTCATAGCCGCTGGCCAAATTCAAAACAAAACTAAATTTAAATCATCTTTGAGAGCAAGGGGGGCTCCTGGTATTTCGGGGGCCCTTCGCAGCTTGCGTATTCTGCGTTTAGGGAGGATCGGCTCTGAAGGCAGCGGTAGAAATGCAGGAAGCTGGTATTTCCAGCTTTATTCCGTGCTGCCGTGCCGTCTACGTTGGTTTCAACACTCAAAGAGGTGCGTATACTAGCAGTATATTGTCTTTTCTGCTTGACTTGTAGTTCACAACAGCACAAGCTTTTTTTGCAAAGATGTTTATTATGTTTTCTACAAAAACGTCTGATTTGTTTACGTTTTACGTGGCGTCAGGACGTGAAAAATCTATGCTAAATCCGATCTGACCGGTCAGACTGAAATGGATTTCCAGTAATGCGGTTTGAATAGGCTTTATTTAAAAACTAAAGCGCACACGAATGTAGCTCGAAATGACTTTGCACAAATCGGATTTCATGTAGTTCATTGCTGTTCAGACTATCTAAATATATCGGATTTCTATCGAATTTTCACAAAAATCGGATTTGTGCTGACAGTCTGAACAAGGTTTTATTTTTATTTCTGTTAACTATCTTCATCTTAATCTTGACAGAGTGTCCAAACACACAGAGAGTAAAGCTACTGAGATCCATGTGATCTAAAGTTGGCATCTATTAAAGAGGAGCGCGACGGAATTAAGATTGAAGATGCAATCGGCGTGAAACAAGAAGTTCCGGAGGAACAAACAGGTTGGTTTTTATTCTCAAAGCTGAACGCACTCATTTGATCCTTATAAAAAAAATTCACTCTACAGAAAGGAATAATAAATGAAAATTTGCATATGAGTGCAGGGCTCTAGACTAACTTTTTGCACTGGTTGCACTGGTGCGCCTAGCTTTTTTTCTTAGGTGCACCAGCACAAAAGTTAGGTGCACCCAAATTTTCAAATAGGCAATATTGACTAGTAAACGAGTAACTAACAATCCCGTCAACAAAGTTCTTTATTTGAAGCACAATTCTACAAGAAAGGTAACTTACTGAAAAGCTGAGCTGAGATATAAGCTTAAAAGATCTCAAGATAAATTAAATAAAAAGAAAATCAAATTTAAGTATATTAAGGGCGTCAAACTGAACATCTCGTGGCTCATGTCTTATGGACTATCCTCCATTGCAGTCACATGCCCCTCGGATGGCCAACTCCTGTAGTTTGTCCTTCTTGATCTTTGGCCTCGGCTAAACCAGCTGACACACTCTCTCTAGCATCAAAATCTTCCAGACTTGACCTCTCTACACTGATTCTTATCAGATCTTCCACTGTGTCTAGTGCATTGCTTCTCAAACCCTCCCCTTAAACCTATAAAACAATCCGGTGCCCCCATCCCACCTCAGACTACCAAATAATTTCACTAAACCTTATATATATATATATATATATAAAAAAAGTATTTACAGTTTTTATAACCAATTCTTACTATGTAAAAATTAAATATACTTAGGCCTTTAGTGTTATATTAGAATCATTATTATACTCCTACCTTTTCTTGATTTAATATTTTGACTTGTTTTTAGCTTTATTTTTTGTTTTCATTTAAATGTTCAGTTTTGAAATGTTGTTGTTGTATGGATTTTTTCATTTTTATTTCATTTCTTTATCTTCTTAAATGTGTATATATAATATTTATAGTTTTAACTTGTAATTTTAGTTACTTTTTCTTATTTGTAAGTCGCTTTGGATAAAAGCGTCTGCTAAATGACAAAGTAAAGTAAAGAAAAAAATAACCGTTCTGTTCTAATTGTCTCATACTGTATTTTAATGCAGCCAAATTCTCAATAAAACTGTTTTACTTTATATATTTTACTGTTTCTTTTGTCAGTCAACGGGATAAATATGAAATAGTGACTGAAACACATCCCTTTAAGAATACATAACCAGCTCTCCCTTCCAAGAAGCTAGTCTGCACAAAAATCCTAATTTATAATATAATCAGCCGTTGTCTGATGAAATCAAATAATACACAATATAAAACAAGACAAAGACAATTCCTGTGCTGTGATTTTGGCTATATTTGCATGTAAAATTAGAGAAGCAATAATATCTGTTTTAACTGAACGGGCTGCTCCTCTCAGACGCTCACTGAACAGTGCAGATGCAGAGAAAGAGCTGCGTGCGCGCTGATCTCGCGCCGCGGGAATACCAACGAACAAAGAGACTCACTAAAGTTTGTCCAAGAAGTCACTAGATTTGTCACTAGTCGCTACGGAGGTCTAAAAAGGCGCTAAATCTAGCTAAATTGGCAACACTGCGCGCAACTCTACTACTCACCTCTCTCTCTGTCTGACTGCAGCCGCACACGTGACGCATTTTCAGACGCACACACACGTACAGGAATATCTGGATCATGGCCAATCAGAGGGAGGGTCCGCCCTTCACTATCTCTGATTGGTTTAGACCACGATATGAGCCTAATGTGTGTCTATTGTTGAACGACAGAGAGACTTTCAGAGTCACGGAGACTTTTTTTTTCTTTTCTCGAACGGCTGGTCGCACTGGTGTGCACTCGGATTTTTGTTAGTCGCACCCTTGAGAAATTAGGTCGCACTCTAGAGCCCTGGAGTGTGTTTTTATTTTTATTAAAACATTTTTTATTTGAGATGGAGTGGGTGGCCTCATATGGACAGACATGTTGAGGTCACATGACCAGACATATACTAATGCTGCCTCCGAGTACAGCTGAGAGCTCCTACTGCCAGGTTAAGCATTTGTTATTATGTCATCACACATGAATTTAGTGAAAAAAATAATACATTAGTAGCCCAAACAAAATTTATATCAATTAATTCACTCAGCCCTCCAATACCATTGTCATAATGCAGTCGAATAGATGGGGCTTAAACTATACTAATGCCAGCATATTTTTTAATGCTATTATCCATTATGATATTTGAGAAGAAAGAAAGTGAAGTGACATAAGGCCAAGTATGGTGACCCATACTCGGAATTAGTGCTCTGCATTTAACCCATCCAAAGTGCACACACACTGCAATGAACACACACACACACCGTGAACACACACCCGGAGCAGTGGGCAGCCATTTATGCTGCGGCACCCAGGGAGTAGTTGGGGGTTAGGTGCTCAAGAGCACCTCAGTCGTTGTATTGAGTGTGGAGAGAGTGCTGTACATTCACTCCCCCCACCTACAATCCCTGCCGGCCTGAGACTCAACCCTGTAACCTTTCGATTACGAGTCTGAATCTCTAACCGTTAGGCCACAACTTCCCCTAATATTATGATGCATGTTGCCAAAAGATGTAACAGCACTAGATGAGAGATATAAATTTGAGCACATTTTCTGTGCAAAGATGAGGCTTAAAATTGGACTGAAATGACATAAATACAGTTAATTTGCAGAACTGAACAGTGACACTGTGAAAGAGAGAACTAAACTGTGAGATGTTACTTTTTAGATACAAGCCTCGAAGCCTTGGTGCCAAATATTACATAATTAGTAGCAGGTATTTGTTCAACATGAGCAAAAATGTACATAAATCCACATGACGGGCATAAAAAATTGAAGTGAAATGCTACCCTGGTACCCGAACTGCACATTTCAGATGTCTCACTTATGACACCCATATCAGATCTTGAAGTGTCTAATTATGAAATGTGGACTTGAATCAGGTGTGATTGATTATAGAGACATCTAATATACAGTGCTGGAGCTCCAGGATCAGGTTTGGGAACCATAGATTGTAACACAGCCATGTCAGTTAACTAGATTTTTATTTTTCCATTAACTTGACAATGACCGCATTTACCTTAAGCACATCAAAAAAAGTTTTTAAATGCTAAGTCATATTTATTTATTTCAGTCAGGACCACTCTGTTCAAGTCAAAATATTGTAGAGGTCCTGGGCCCTCATTTATCAACAGTGCATACACACAAATGTGTGCGTAATGAGTGCATAAGAACAGTTTCATGTAAAGTATGGGATTCAACATCTTGTACTTATACGTAGAAATGTGTGTAAATATAAGCACACCTCTGAGCATGTTTACGCAGATAATCTAGTGGTAGAATAGTGACAGTACACATAAAACGCATTTAAGAATGTCACAGTATGCATTAACCAATCCACATATGTCCTGTGTTTCCTTCCATTATAAAAAAAACACCTAAATTTATCATTTTTGTAGTTTTAAACTGACAGGTTGCATAATTGGTATAAAATACAGCTGTGACAAATGTTTCTCAGTGCAATGGCTCATCTTGCGTTATTGGAAGATTTGGCAAACAATGCGCTCCACAGGGAGATCGTACTGATCTGCTTGGTGAGAGCTCAGAGTAGCTTCTAAGTAGGGGTTAAGGTTTCAATCACGTGATTTTTAAAGGGAAGTGTTGTCACCATATATGGTTCAATTGGAGGCGTTTCCAAATGCAAATGACTGCGAACGTGAACAAGCATGGTACTTACATGTGAGATTTATCAACAATGATTACTTACTGGTGTGCGTAATAACTGCATGTGGACATTTGATAAATACCGATTTTCTTGTACTTAGGCACGTTCTACATTTAATTCGTAGGACAAAATATAGAACATTTTATACGCATTGTTGATAAATGAGGGCCCTAAACTTTGTATTTGGTGGCAGGCTTTGCTCTAAAGGGTTCAGATTCTGAGCTATACACAGGCAAACCTTACTGAGGTTTGGTTCATGTCCCGCCTTGAAGCCTAAGCAATTGCCAGATATTTTACAGGTAAATCTAAAAAAAAAAAATGATATCGTGGAAAAGTTATTTCTAAAAGTGAAACTTTCATATTTTAGATTGATTACATGTAAAATAAAACATTTAAAACATTTTTTGTTTTAATTTTGATGATTAGAGCTTACAGCTCATGAAAATCAAAAATCCAATATCTCAAAATATTTGAGTATTTACATTTGAGTTTCAATAAATGACCATCCCTACAGTATAAATTCCGGGTATCTCTTGTTCTTTGGAACCACAATAATGGGAAAGGCTGCTGACATGGCAATGATCCAGAAGACAATCATTGACATCCTCCACAAAGAGGGTACGTCACAGAGGGGCATTACTGAAAGTTGTGGCTCTTCAATGAGTGCTGTATCAAAGCATATTAAATGCGAAGTTGACTGGAAGGAAGAAATTGGATAGGAAAAGTTGCTCAAGCAACGGGGATGACTGCACGCTTGAGAATACTGTTAAGAAAAGCTGATTCAAACACTTGGGAGAACTTCACAAGGAGTGGACTGAAGCTGGAGTCATTGCATCAGGAGTCACCACGCTCGGATGTCTTCAGGAAAAGGGCTACCAAGCCACTTCTGAACCAGAGACATCATCAGAAGCATCTTACCTGGGCTAAGGAGAAAAAGAACTGGACTGTTGCTCAGTGGTCCAGGACTCCTTACTCAGTCTGGAGTAAGAGTGGAGAGGCACAGAATCCATGTTGCTTGAAGTCCAGTGTGAAGTTTCCTGTCAGTGATGATTTGGGCTACTATGTCATCTACTGGTGTTGGTAGTCCACAGTTTCCTGAAGTCCACAGTCTACGCAGCCATCTACCAGGAAATTTTAGAGCACTTTATGCTTCCTTCTGCTGACAAGCTTTATGGAGATGCTGATTTCATTTTCCAGCAGGACTTGGCACCTGCCCACACTGCCAAAGGTACCAAAAGCTGGTTCCATGACCATGGTGTTACTGTGCTTGATTGGCCAGAAAAACTCGCCTGACCTGTACCCCATAGAGAATCTATCGGGTATTGTCAAGAGGAAGTTGAGAGACACCAGACCCAACAATGCAGATGACCCGAAGGCCGCTATCAAAGCAACCTGGGCTTCCATTACACCTGAGCAGTGCCACGGGCTGATTGACTCCATGCCACGCCGCATTGATTCAGTAATTCATGCAAAAGGAGACCAAACAATGTTGAGTTCACAGAAATTAACATACTTTTCAGAAGCCTTACATTTCTGTTTAAAATATCCTTTTTTTTATTGATCTTATGTAATATTCTAATTTTCTAAGACACTGAATTTTGGATTTTCATTATCTGTAAGCCATAATCATCAAAATTTCAAGAAAGATAGGCTTGAAATATTTCACTATGTGTAATAAATCTATATAATATGGGTTTCACTTTCTGAAATGAGTGACAACAAATATTGACCTTTTTCATGATATTCAATTTTTTTTTAGATGTACCTGTATATGCAACAGTTTTAAATCCCAAGTAAAGTAAACAGTATTTTGAACAGATTTGGTAAATTTAGCAATGAGCTGGACAGATGATATATCTCTGTGGGCGAGCAGTTGGTGATCATGTATTTGCACAAGGAGGAGTTGGGGATGAAGGAGGGTAAGTGCATGTCTGTGCGACAAAACTCAAGGCTGACTAGGCACGTGTCTGTGTGACAGACTATGGCAAGTGTGAGTACAGATTAACTTATTTATCTTATAAATTGTAGTGGGGGTAGTTGCAATCAGCGGAGCATCAGCTGATGCTGCAGTCACTCCGTGTTCTGCCTGAACTATGCTTGAGCTCCATTCGTCGCTCAAACTAGATTTCAGTCTGGACCACTCTGTTCAAGTCAGAATATTGTAGAGGTCCTGAACTTTGTATTTGGCGGCAGGCTTTTCTCTAAAGGGTTCAGATTCTGAGCTATCCACAGGCAAACCTCACTGAGGTTTGAACCTCCCAAAACAAAGACGTAGTAGTTCGGCTCTAAGATCATTCAGGGAGTGCACTCTCTGAATAGTTAGGAGAGGTGGCATGCCTTATTATTTAAGGAGAGTAGCTTCTTTCTTGGCAGAGATTAAACCATTATCAGATCAGGTCGCATGTTGGCCCAGTGGGTAACAAGACGTTCCAAAGTATTCAATCCATGGCCACGTTATCCACATCGTCTCATTGGACGCCAGTTTCTTCCAGGTCTCTTGGAAAGCCTGTCTCTGTGTCTCAGTTGATCTTCCTTATTGTCCCTCCATCAGTGATGACTATGCTCACGAGGTTGATAAACTGCTGTATTTCCTCAATCGCTTTCCTCAATTCATCAGTGGTACTATGGTTTGTACCTCCTACTCATCGGTTGGTCTTTTCTGTTTGACTTCCCAGCCTCTGCGCTCAGGCTGATTGTCTCTTGCAAATACTCTCGTCTCAGCTGGTGAAGAGGGTGTATTTCAATTATGATCAGGAAGCTGATCTCTGATAAAACACTGTTGAAGATAAACGAGGAAATCAAATCAAATCACTTTTATTGTCACATCTCCACAGCACATGGGCCTTAGTGAGTGAAATTCTTGAGAGCGTGCTCCAGACAGTGCAGAAACAATTTACATAAAGACAGTACATACTTTCAGACTAATACAGATGACAGTGTGCAAAATACACTATCATATACTCAGTACACACAGTGTAATATTAGACATACTTAAAGTTATCAATACACATTATACACCGTATGTACACATTCTACATTATGTACAAATATATACACAAAACAATATGTGAAGGTGTAACAGAGTATACATAATCCAGATACGCAATGTCATGGATGTGCATTGGATGGTATCCAGTGGTAGCAGATAGGTTGTTGTGTTAGTGCAGTTTGTGCGTGTAGTCCAGTTGAACTGTTAAAGTGCAGTGCATGGCATACTGTAAAGTGGGCGTATGCAGTAGGGTGTATTATTTCTGACTGTTCATTGTACTGATAGCCTGAGGAGAAAAGCTATTCCTCAGTCGGCTAGTGCAGGATCGGATGCTGCGGAGACGTCTCCCTGAGGGTAGCAGAGAGAGCAGTCTGTGGGACGGGTGGCTGGAGTCCTTGATGATCCTCCGGCTTTCCTTATACACCACCTGGTATAGATGTCCTGGAGGGAGGGAAGCTCACCTCCAACAATGTGGCGGGCAGTTCGCACGACGCTTTGTGGTTGCTAGCGGTGCTGTTTCCAAACCAGGCAGTGATGCAGCCGGTCAGGATGCTCTCCACAGTGCAGGTGTAGAAAGATCTGAGGATGCTGGGGCTCATTGATGTATACCAGACATAACGTTGAATAACTCCATGAGAGGAAGAAATAATGCTTGAGTTACATTCCCCCAAACAAAATGAAGTACAAAGTTAGCTGCTTGAAGCTAGACAAACATGGTATCCTCAACGTAGGCATAGAGGGACTGAAGATGATGTTGTGCTAGCATGAATAACATTATCACACTATCGTTAAATGAGTGATTTTAGAATAATTACAAATGTAGCTACACCAACCTACCTAGAGAAATGGAGTGAAGAATGAATAGGCTTAATATCGGTGTTAATATGGAACTTTTTAATAAGTTGAAACCAGACTAAAGCACAGTTGAAATGAAGTCACATGTAGCCAGTGGAATGTCAGTGCCATCAAAGTCCCTTCTAGGCGAGTCACTTCACGCGAAGCAGTCCTTGAAACGCCGCCCAGTTAGGCAGCGCAGCTCCTCTATCCTTGAACGGGGAAACACTACTCCATCAAAGGTTTTCACCAAGTCTCTGATTAAACATCATCATTAAAATCGGCAATGAAACCTGACAATGACTGTCTCATAATGGTTCTATCACACGAATCCCGAAATTGCATTTTCTCAGGCTGACCAGTCAATGCTCATGCACTGTTCTTAGAGCTCTGTTTCTCAGAGCACCGACCGTATCCACAGCAACTGGAGCCTCCAACAACAGCCGAAGCAACTTAATCAAATAGCAAATGGTTCATAACCTAGACGGTGGGACCTATTGGCTAGGGTTGGGCCGATATGCGATGCTATCGTCCATCGCCGATGGCTGACAGACATCACGATGTTGAGCCGGCATCCTGATCATCCCCCCTCCCCCCATTTTTTAATTCTAAACATTTTTTTTATACTTTCTCTCACAATTATATCTCTGGTTAATTATACGGTGTATAAATCGCGAGCATCAGGGAACCACTACTAACATGCAGGGCACTGAAACTTCTTTTGAATGAGCGCTCTTATTCTACTTTCACTTTCACCTTTGAGATTTGCAATCACACGGACTCTACGGAGCAGCAGTACCATACATTTACAAGATTAGGTGTTTGTCAGTGGTGCTCAGTATCTTCAAATAATTTGCCATTGTCCTATCAGTCACCTCTCCTTACTCTGTGTTTGTGGTAAGTGAACTTTAACAGACTGCTAGCAAGCAGCATATGTCCCTTTAGTGCAGTGGTTCTCAATTCCAGTCCTTGCTCACCCCTGCTCTACAAATTTTTTTATGTTTCTCTTATCACTTCGTTTGTACTATTCGACTGTAAGTGCCCTACGAAGTGGACATCACATCACAGGATAATCCGCCATGATTGCAGTTCGAAGCGAACATATATGTTCCATTCAAAGGGCATTGAAGTGTGTGAGAATTTAAATAGTTTTTAGTTACAGAGGTATATTATGTCACACTTCGCGCTTCTCTAGTAAGTTTCGTCTGTGTGTGTAAAGATGCTGTGCCACGCAAATCCGTGAATGAATGTTCCGTTGTGAAGTAAACTTCAACAGATTTCCCCTGCTCAGGGAGTAGGCAGCAATGGACACTCTGTAGGGACCATGTAATAACTTGAGGAGGAATGAGATCCATTCAAGATTGCATTTATCTGCAACCGACCATGTCAACCGGAACACAGTTCATGCATGGAGCTCACTTCTAAGGAGCTGATGTGTTGACAAAGAGAGACATGTAAAATATGCAGAGTGGGAGTAAGCGAGGATTGGAATTGAGATCCGCTGATTTAGTGGCTCCGTAGAACGCATTATTTGTTTCCCATGACTTTCTGCATACGGATTTACTCTTCGGGCACACCCCTAACCCCGCCCTCCGATGTCATCGTCCATCATGATGTTTCACTGTAGACATCGTCCGATGCCAATTTGGTAGACATTGCCCAACCCTACTATCAGCCACTCTGCATGCTGAATTTCTTTCATTTCAGTGTTAACAATTATGCAACTTACTGCTAGATGACGACTTCCAGACCCTTTAGTGCCTAGCAACAAGTAATGTCTTATGTATATAGATATTTAGTCGGACAACATCTTAATTATAAATCAGAATTTGCAATGTGCTGTATCAAATACGTTATGTGAGCATAGAATGTAGCAGAGAAGTAAACAATAAAATACTGACAGTAAGTCGAATGCAATGCAGGTAATGAATATGCTAAAGGGCATAACATGTCATGTAGAGATATTTAGAGACTCGGGGTGTATTCACACCAGGAAAGTCCGATAGTTCACTTGCTTTGGTCTCGACCAAAGGCAAAAAAAATTACATTGTAGCACTTTTTGGTCCGAACCAGCTGAAACGAACCAAAATGCAGTCACGTGACAACATCCGCTTCACTTGTTGGCTAGATGTGTCTTTGGACGCATTCCCTAAACTGCTTTTCGATTGGTCAGAAAGAGCGTGCGGGAAAATTCCAACGGTGCTTCTGGAAGTAAACAAAGACAGGAGTAAAATGCAGAAGACAGCACACTGCTATTAAGGAGAGACAACTGCGTGGGTTGATTTTATCCCTGGTCATCCTTTACTACATAGTTTGTATATACTACTTCAGGCAATATATAACTTTTGAGAATGAAGCGCAGATGCGGCTGGAAAATAATGTATTAATGCACTACAAACGGCAAAGGTGCATCGCAAGTCACCAAATTTCTATGAGGCTCCGCACCTCCTCACAACCCCAAGTTTGTCCACGACCTGCCATGCTAAACTGCAAACTGCCAACAAACACTTCCTCATCCCATAATGCACAGCGCAGCTGGTTTAGTCCAAAAATGTGCAGTTCTTTTTGCAGTTGGGTCTGTTTGAGGTTGGATCGCGTTCTCACCACAAACGAACCGTTCCAGGGTTCGTTTGAAAGCGTACCGAGACCACCTCTTCAAGAAGGTCTCGGTACCATCGATGACCAACGATCGATGACCAACGATCACCAAGCCATCATCCCAGTCCCGAAGAAGTCATCTCCATCCTGCTTCAACGACTACCGTCCAGTAGCACTCACTCCTATTCCAATGAAGTGCTTTGAACGGCTAGTCATGCAACACATCAAGTCTGTCCTCCCCTCCCTGGACCCCTTCCAGTTTGCATATAGGTCCAACTCGACCGATGATGCCATCGCCACTGCCCTCCACCCAGCCCTCACATCTGGACAAAAAAGACTCATATGTCAGGATGCTGTTCATAGACTTCAGTTCAGCATTCAACACAATCATCCCTCAGCAGCTCACTCACAAATTGGCCCAGCTGGGGCTAAACACCTCTTTGTGCAACTGGTTGTTGGACTTTCTGACCGGAAGACCTCAGGCAGTACGGGTCGGCATTAACACATCCAGCACCATCACACTGAACACAGGGGCCCCCCAAGGATGTGTGCTGAGCCCCCTCCTCTTCACTCTGCTGACCCACGACTGCACACCATCACACAACTCTAACCTTTTTATCAAGTTTGCGGATGACACGACTGTGGTGGGTCTCATTAGCAACCGAGATGAGACAAACTACAGGAGTGAGGTGAGCCGCCTGGCTGGGTGGTGCAGGGTCAACAATCTCTCTCTGAATGTGGAGAAGACGAAGGAGATTGTTGTTGATTTCAGGAAAGTGCACACTCAGCATGCTCCTCTGACCATCAACGGTGCGATTGTGGAGAGAGTGAGCAGCACCAAGTTTCTGGGTGTGCACATCACAGAGGACCTCTCCTGGACTAACAACACTGCAGCACTGGCCAAGAAAGCACAGCAACGTCTCTACTTCCTCCGCCAAACTCAGAAGAGCCAGAGCCCGACCCCCATCATGTGCACTTTCTACAGAGGCACCATCGAGAGCATTCTGACTAGCTGCATCACTGTGTGGTATGGCGCCTGCAACGCGTCCTGCCGCAAGTCCCTTCAACGGATAGTGAGAGCAGCTGAGAAGATTGTTGGTGTCTCTCCCCTCCCTCAGGACATCTACAGCACCCGTCTCACCCGCAAAGCCCTCAGCATTGCAGGTGATCCCACCCACCCGACACACAGCTTCTTCAGTCTGCTGCCATCAGGGAGGAGACTGCGGAGTCTCCAGGCGAGGACCAGCAGACTGAAGGACAGCTTCATCCATCAGGCTGTCAGGAAGCTGAACTCCCTCCCGTCCTTGCCCCCCCTCCCCTCTTTTACCCCACACAACACTGAACTCTGACACTACCCCCCAATGTCCACACCCCCACATCCCCCCCCCCCTTACAAACTGTGACCCGCACCAGTCACTTTGTGCAGCACTGGAATGATCTCTACCTCATCCAGCATTGTCTGTAATCTACCTCTTCTGACAGTCTGATAAAAGACTGTTCTTTTTCTTGCACTACTCGCATCTGCACAGTTTTGTTTTGTTTTATTTAACTGGTTTGCACTATATCTGCCATGTGCCTTATGTCACTTTATCTCTTTTTTTATTTTTTATTGTTCTACAATGTCCTCATTTGTATATCTGTATAGTTTGTATGTTTGTATGTACATATGGTTAAACTGTATTTATCTGTATTTGAATGTCTACTGTCAGTGTTTAATGTTAACTGTATGCACCAAGGGTCTGAGAGTAACGCAATTTCAATTCTCTGTTTGTATGTACTGTACATGTGGAAGAATTGACAATAAAACTTACTTGACTTGACTTGACTTAAAATCATATTTAAAATGACCAATGAAATCTGACAATAAACGGTATCATAATTGTTTATTTGCTCAAATAGCGTTCTAAAGGCATATTATTCAGCTAGACCAGCCAGTGCACATGTGCAGCCCTAGGTGCACTTCTCAGAATGCTGACTGTTTCTATAATAAACAGGACTTCTAACGGCAGCTGCAGTGAACAGCGCAGCTTTTCCGATTGTGATTACTGGGTGTTGCATTTTCCCCCCATTCAAAACTATGTGAGTGACACATCTTGTGTATTTATAGTCTTTGAAATAGCTACTTCCCAAGATTCCACACTAATTAGATTCCAAACTGCTTAAGCAATGATACGTTTCCCATAATACCAGAGTGTCTTAAAGGGTTACTCCTCCCCAAAAAGAAAATGTTGTCATCATTCACTTTACCTGCATGTGGTTCCAACCACATAAAAGCTTTGTTTGTCTTCGGAACACAATTTAAGAAATTTTTGATTAAAAACCGGGAGGCTTGTGACTGTCCCATTGCCAAGTAAGTAACACTGTTGAGGTCCAGAAAAGTATAAAAAGCATCGCCAAGGTAGTCCATCTGCCATCAGTGGTTCAACCCTTTTTGATGTTGTACATGTCTAAACATTTTGTCGTCTGTTGCTTTGTGCCCATTAAACTGGAGTTAACTTGTATTTGTCTCTTTTCACCTTAGACCTGATGCCGCTGAAAGAGGAGAGTGAAGTCCTAGATGAAATGAAAGAAAAAGATCAGTATAAGAAACATCATGATATCGTAACTGAAGAAATATCTGAAAAGACTTCCTCACAAAAAAGTAATTTCATCTGCCAACAGTGCGAAAACTGTTTCTCTACAAAAGGAAACCTGAAACGGCACATGGATATTCACACTGGAGAGAAGCCTTACACTTGCCAGCAGTGTGGAAAGTGTTTCAATAAGAAAGGAACCCTTAAAGGCCACATGAGCATTCATACTGGAGAAAAGCCCTACATGTGCCCTCAATGTGGAAACCGTTTTACCCAGCAAGGAAACTTTAACAGGCACATGAGAGTTCACACCGGAGAGAAGCCTTACACATGCGAACTGTGTGAAAGGAGCTTTACATCAAAACTAAACCTTAAGGATCATATAAACAGTCACACTGGTGAGATGCCATTTACATGTGATCAATGTGGAAGGAGCTTCAGATATAAGGTAACCCTTAAAAGGCACATGAAGGTTCACTTAAGAGAGAGCAGTTTTATGTGTCATCAGTGTGGAATGAGTTTCTCAGACAGCCAAAACCTTAACAATCATGTGATAACCCACACTGGAGAGAAACCTTACATGTGCCTTCAATGTGGAAAGTCTTGCTCAAACGGTACAAACCTTGGTGTTCACATGAGAATTCACACTGGAGAAAAGCCTTTTACCTGCCCTCAGTGTGGAAAGAGCTTCAGATTTATAGGAAACTTTCAAACTCACAGCAGAGTTCACACAGGAGAGAGGCCTTACACCTGCCCTCATTGTGGAAAGAGCTTCAGATTTATAGGAAACTATCAGACTCATATGAGAGTTCACACTGGAGAGAGGCCTTACACGTGTCTCGAGTGTGACGAGAGTTTCACATATAAGAGAGACCTGAAACTTCATCTGCTAATACATTCTGGAAAGGAAGTCTAGTGTTTCCTCAGTGGCAAGAGGTTTACAAAGTAGAGCAATTTCAAGAATCACCTGCACGTTCAGTCTGGAGAAAGGAAAAATTCTTGTGAAATAAAATTTGACATCAACAACAACACCTGAAAAGTAATCCACACGTGAGACCCTATTTGTGTTGTTTAGCCCTATTCGGACTGGACACATTTTCTAAACAACGTTTGAGTCACAGACATTCGCATTCGGATGGGATTTGATTTCTCAGAGTATCACTGAGCTTGATGAAAAACAGTAGGTAATTTGCTCTGTAATTATTACAGAGGTTGTGTGAGAAAAACACACACTTGGCAGATTCAGACGGGATTAAATTCAAAGTCCGTCTGTGAAACAAAAGTGTCTTTAAACGGGTCATATGTTGCTATTTTAAAGATCATTATTTTGTGTATTTGGTGTAACAGAATATGCTTTAATGTTCAAAAGACACACAATAATGTACAGTATTTGAATAATTATATTTCTTCTATGCCCCGCCTCTCTCAAGCGCGTCGTTTTCTACAAAGCCCCTCCTTCCGACAAGCACAGTCTGCTCTGATTGGCCAGGTGACCCAGTGCATTGTGATTTTGGCCGAACACCACAAGCGTGCATCAGAAATGTTACGCCCCTTACCATAATCGCGAGCTTCAGTTTTCAAAGTACATATAAAGACAGTTAATGCACTTAGTTTTACCATCAGATCAAGCCCAAAAGGGGAACGGTCGTGTGACAGACACAGTGATGATGCTTGTGTTTGCAGTACACCCCTTTCTCCCTCTCTTGCACACACACCCCTGTAAAACTACTGCTCATGTAGTGCTTGCAGTTGGTTGCGATCGATCATTTTGGTCATCTGCATTTTCAGGATATAATAACTGAACTGACGACAATATGAACTTTCTTAATTGAACTTCCTTCAAATCTTAACCAATGATTCCTAATTGTATCTACTTTCAGAAAGCCAGATAAAGTGCTTTTACTTTTGCATAAAAGCACAGCTTCTCCATGTCATGTGTGCCACAATACTACTGTGGTTACTGAAACCACGCCTTCTTTCTTTGCGTGCACATTTGGAAATATTACGCAAATATTTCCCCATCGTGACATAGACATGTGGGTGCGTTTTAATGAGGTGTTTCAGCCTGGTCTGTATCAGCCTTCTCTTTTAGATACAATAAAATCCTTTTGTGGGAGACTTTGAGCTTTGTAACTCTGTAAATCTTATGCTGTGTTCAAGTCCTCCTGGGACGTTCGTACTTACGAGTTGACAAGTCGTTATTATGACGGTGGGAGTGTTCAAGTCATTTTTGTCTGAAAAATATGGCATTTTTACTTTTCTACAGATTTTTTTTTTTAACTCTACAACTATAAAATGAAGAATGTTCATCATGGTGTTTTTAATTTTTTCTGTTTTTTAAATTATGAAGGTGATATAAACTGAATAATTATATATTCTATTATAATTATACAATAATGTGTATAATATAATATTTTGTATGTGTAACTTATATAGTTATATTATAAATTAAATATATATATATTTTATTAATTTCAACACCTTTACCAACGATGCATGTCTTTAGTCAATGGCTGCGTCATTGCATCAGACACGTTTTTCACTGACACGCCCCAAACTCAGAAACTCGGGGCTTAAAGAAAATTCAGTGTTCCCCCACTCGTTTGTGGTGGCGTTCATGTGCGTTCAAATCATAAATACGATGTATCCGACATGACTTGAATGCATCATTATACATGCACAAACACACTAAAGAAACGGAAAACAAGAAATCGCATCATATGACCCCTTTAACGTCCCACTGTAAAACTAGTGCCGTCCGAATAGGGCTTTTGTATGAAAATGGTTTTAAATGGATCTGCAATTTTAATTGGGACAGAAAATACTAGTGATGGCATGACATTTCAACAAGTTTCAAATATTAAATGTTTGTTAGAGATGCAGATTTATAATTTTGATTGTTTAGAGGTCATTGATAGGTATTTTCATATTTGATTAAGTTTAGTGTCTTGGAATCTAATTATTAGATAAACGCTTAGTTTTTGTGAAATGGCAATGTAAAAGAAAACATTATAAATAAAATGACATAAACCAAATGAAAGAATGAACATTGCACTGGGTTATTTTTGTGAGCGAGTAAGATTTAAACATTTCAGCAGTGTAATTCACACATTTCACCAGAGAAGGGCATTCAAACATCAATTTTACATGCATATTGAAATATAAGAAAACATTTCAACTTCACAGAATGTTGATAGAAGGAAATTTTTAGTTATTGTTATTCCGCACACAGTAAAAATAACATTGCTACTTAATTATTGTTGCATGTTTGTTTTTATCTGTGTCTGTTGCTCTAAAAAAATGGTTTGATTTGGTTGACAATCATTTATATTTAGTAAACGATTTCCAATGGTTCATTCTAAAAATGCATCTACCACACTTTTCTGTTCTTCTGACACATGGTATAAATAGTTTCTGCACTTATGGCTTTTTTGTCTTTTAGAGAGAATCTCACAAGGCAATCTTTCATTGGCAGTTATCACTGGACAACATATTTGAATATATACTTTTACCACACACACAAGTCAAGTCACCTTTATTTATATAGCGCTTTTACCAATACAGATTTTGTCAAAGCACTTATCAGTATCAAATTGGAGGATAGAGTGTCAGTCATGTATAATAATATGATTAAACACTCAATTTTCAGTTAAAGGCATTTTATTATTGAATTCAGAGATGTCATTGTCCAGCTCATGTTAGTTTAAATAGTATCTGTGAAATCAATTTGATGATAATCGCTGGAAATGAAGTGTCCCCAACTAAGCAAGCCAGAGGCGACAACGGCAAGGAACATTACTCCATCGGTGACAGAATGGAGAAAAAAAACCTTGGGAGAAACCAGGCTCAGTCGGGGGGCCAGTTCTCCTCTGGCCAGGAGATTGTTTTAATTAAAACATTTTATGTATTATATTTATATTTTTATATTGTTGCAATTTCTAACAATAGTAGTATTATGTAGTTAGGTATTTTATTATACTTTTGTTTTATTTGTAGTTTTATTGTATTTTTAGTCAAGGTCTTCACTGGGGATACACACACATATATATCGTTTTCTGTAAAAAAAAATTCTGTACATGTTTATGCACTATATATATATATAGGACTTTCATTTTGTTATACTGGTATGACGTCATACAACCGCGCCGTGCTGTGATCCGACTGAAGAAAGGTTTGTGTTTTTAGTCATTTAAAATGTTTAAATCGATACCCGTTGGAGCAATTTCGCAGCTTTTAATAAGCCATGTAAAATGTATTATTATTTAATGTAATATTGCAGTGCTTCATCTAACATTTATGAGAGATGCTTTGTGCGAGTAAAGCACATCTGTAACAAAAAAGATGAGTCTCACTCTGCGTCCTAATGTGCACACTATCCACCCTATCTGCCCTAAGTAGTATTGACAATTACTAATATCACAAAGAATTTAGGATGGATAGTATGCACATTGCGACGCAGGCTATGTTTGCTTCCTTTATCGTGAATCAGTTTACTATGAACAGCAAATTGATTAGCAAGTGATGGAGAAACATAATAAATCAGGTTAATCAGTTAATTTAAGGCCATTAACTATCACTCTGACTGACTCCCTTGCCAGTGTGCTGACTACTGAACTAGGGAGCTGATTGAGCCATTTAGTTTGCATGTATTTTTCTGTCTGTTAATTATTCTCATCTTAAACAGTCCAAACACACAGAAAAAAACTCCTGATGAAGCAACTGAGATCCAAGTGACGCACTGTTATAAAGATGGAGTTTATTAAAGAGGAGAGTGAAGACATTAGGATTGAAGAAACATTGAGAGTCAAACAAGAAGACACAGAGCAACAAACAGTGGTGTTTATTAAAGAGGGGAGTGAAGATGTGAAGATTGAAGAAACATTGAGAGTCAAACAAGAAGATACCGAGGAACAAACGGTGGTGTTTATTAAAGAGGAGAGTGAAGACATTAGGATTGAAGAAACATTGAGAGTCAAACAAGAAGATACTGAGGAACAAACAGAGATGGTGTTTATTAAAGAGGAGAGTGAAGACATTAGGATTGAAAAAACATTGGGAGTCAAACAAGAAGATACCGAGGAACAAGCAAAGATGCCGTTTGATAAGGAGAAGTTTGAAGATATGAATATTGAAGAAACATTTAGAGTCAAACAAGAAGATACAGAGGAACAAGCAAAGATGGCGTTCGTTAAGGAGAAGATTGAAGATATGAATATTGAAGAAACATTTAGAGTCAAACAAGAAGATACTGAGGAACAAGCAAAGATGGCGTTCGATAAGGAGAAGATTGAAGATGTGAATATTGAAGAAACATTTAGTCAAACAAGAAGATACAGAGGAACAAGCAAAGATGGCGTTAGTTAAGGAGAAGATTGAAGATATGAATATTGAAGAAACATTTAGAGTCAATCAAGATACTGAGGAACAAGCAAAGATGGCGTTCGTTAAGGAGAAGATTGAAGATGTGAATATTGAAGAAATATTTAGAGTCAATCAAGATACTGAGGAACAAGCAAATATGGCGTTCGATAAGGAGAAGATTGAAGATATGAATATTGAAGAAATATTTAGAGTCAATCAAGATACTGAGGAACAAGCAAAGATGGCGTTCGTTAAGGAGAAGATTGAAGATGTGAATATTGAAGAAACATTTAGTCAATCAAGATCCTGAGGAACAAGCAAATATGGCGTTCGATAAGGAGAAGATTGAAGATATGAATATTGAAGAAATATTTAGAGTCAATCAAGATACCGAGGAACAAGCAAAGATGGCGTTCGTTAAGGAGAAGATTGAAGATGTGAATATTGAAGAAACATTTAGAGTCAATCAAGATACCGAGGAACAAGCAAAGATGGCGTTCGTTAAGGAGAAGATTGAAGATGTGAATATTGAAGAAACATTTAGAGTCAAACAAAAAGATACTGAGGAACAAGCAAAGATGGCGTTCGATAAGGAGAAGATTGAAGATATGAATATTGAAGAAACATTTAGAGTCAAACAAGAAGATACAGAGGAACAAGCAAAGATGGCGTTCGTTAAGGAGAAGATTGAAGATATGAATATTGAAGAAACATTTAGAGTCAATCAAGATACTGAGGAACAAGCAAATATGGCGTTCGATAAGGAGAAGATTGAAGATGTGAATATTGAAGAAACATTTAGAGTCAATCAAGATACTGAGGAACAAGCAAAGATGGCGTTCGATAAGGAGAAGATTGAAGATATGAATATTGAAGAAACATTTAGAATCAATCAAGATCCTGAGGAACAAGCAAATATGGCGTTCGATAAGGAGAAGATTGAAGATGTGAATATTGAAGAAACATTTAGAGTCAATCAAGATACCGAGGAACAAGCAAAGATGGCGTTCGATAAGGAGAAGATTGAAGATGTGAATATTGAAGAAGTATTCAGTCAGAAACAAGAAGAGACCGAGGAACAAACAGGTTGGTTTTCATTCTCAAAGATGAACTCACTAAATTGATCATTATTAAAAATGTCCAGCTCTACAGAAATGAATGACATGTTACACATTAAATTAGAAAACATGTTTTCCTTTTGAGAAAGAAATGCATTGAATAAGGTTGGGAATCAAAAATCGTTTCCAATTCCAGAATCGGATACTTAAGGTCAGGAATTGTATACTTATAAAAAAAATCTAAATTTCGATTCCACCTATCGAATCCTATTAGGGATCAGCCGGAGATCGGTATTGGCCGATAATCAGATTTTATGACTCGATCGGTACTCGCTACACCAAGGTTATTAAAGTTTTGAATTAAAGAAAAAATCTTTTTATTTTAATATATTAGTTTAATTCATATTTTGTTGGTTTTAATTTAGTTTTATTTTGTGAACGCATTTTTATTTAGTTTTACATAGTTTAGTTTCAGTTTTAATGAAAGTTTAGAAGAATCAACTGATCACTGCAAAATAATCTGCCAATGGGGTGAGAAAAATTATCTTGTTTTCTGTTTGACATAAGATTATTTTTCTTACTCCATTGGCATATTATTTTGCTTGTTTCAAGCAAAAACTCACTTAATTTTATTTAAAACAAGACAATTATTTTACTTGTCTAGAAAATCCTTCTTGATTTAAGAATTTTGTGCCTTTTTTTGCTGGAAACAAGACCAAAAAAATCTAAGTAAGGAAAGCATTTTTGCTGTGATATATATATATATATATATACGAGTATAATCAGCATAACAATGGAAACTAATTCCGTATTTTCTAATAATATTATCAAGAGGAAACATGTATATTGAAAATAGCAGAGAACCTAGGACACTGAACGCTTTAGGACACAAATGGGTAGCGATAGTGGCAGCCGTGCTGGTGATGCTAATGGGCTATAAGCTAATAGAAGAGCAGATTCGGGAAATCTAAATAAAACTTGTGATAACAAGGTACTCTGATTGTTTTTGTTGCAGAATGTGATAGGGGATATATTCACACGTTATAGAAGCAAAAACGTGTTTGAGCTTGAACGTGCCCCAGTTTTCTATGGGGAATTTGCCTCTTTTATTTTATAAGGTGGAACTTTTCCTCCATATTGCGGGCTTACAGTTTATCCCATTCATATGTTTAGGGCTGAACCATCTTTGTATTTCTATAGTCTTTGTTTTAAATAAAACAAAATATTAAATATTTGTATTTACCTGCATGCCATGTGGTCATTAACAAACATCAAAGAAACTGTGAACATGCAAATGCAATTCTGAATTATTGAAATATTTATTTTAAAATCTCAGGGGTACTTAAAGCAACTATATTTGGTGAATAAAGTTTCGATGAAAAAAAAGTATTCAAAAAATTCACAAATAAATTAATGTGTCCATCAGGTGTTGATCTAATGTTGAAACCTGAAATTATTTTTGTAAATCCAGTGGTCAAATGCTGTCGTCACCTGACTACTGACTGACCTTTGTGTGAATGTCCACAAAACAGGACTATATATAATTAGGGGAGTAACGATACACGTATTCGTATTGAACCGTTCGGTACGAGACTTTCGGTTCGGTACGCATTACAAACCAAACGGTTCGTTGGACTAATCCTATTATGCTTGGAAAATAAAAGAGCTTAAAGTGTGTGAAATATCAGTACCACTGCTCAACAACGCAGCCTGCTCCAAAGCGTCTGCTCTATACAGCGTTGCAGAGCTGCAGCACATTGTAACAGAAGTCACTGCACTGATCACGTGATTAGAGGTGCTTTCGGTGCGAGCGGTTTGGGTGAAGAGCCTGTTTATACTCGGCGTGTCAGCATGAGCGCGAAGGTACGCGCAGCAAAAATGATGTGAATATTGAGGAAATGATCGCGGACAGAGGATTTGGTTTTCACGCTAAAGTAAAAGTCAGTTTCTTATAACCAGAGAAGGTTAACATGTTGATATTTTTGTAGAAAAAAATGCAAGCATGGTCACCGACAGCCAGTTTAGTTTTGCTTTTCTTTTTTTTCTTTTTAAAAAGCTTATCTTTGCTGTTTACCTCACGTTATTGCTTTTTTTTTTTTTTTTCTCAGTGTTCTATAATTTAATAATTCATATATAATACTGCATGTGGTGTATGCCTCATCTTATTCGTTTTTGTTAAGAAATGATGTAAGCTTTGTCATTGTAGCCTGCTATTTTATTGTTGTTGTGCTTTTTAATTAAGAATAACAATGAATCCAACTTTTGTTTTAGTCTTAAAAAGTGAAAGGTGAATAGATATAAGCAAAACAGTCAATTGTATTTTCTTGTAAAATGTGACTAAAGATTGCAAATTCAAAAGCATCAGAAGTCCGGTTTATAATATAAAATTCCCCTTCACAAAATTCAAATCACAAATAATACTAATGATGAAAAATAACTTTTGTTACAATATAACTATAAACTATGATAAAAGTGCATCAGCATGCATTGATTTATCCCATTTTGTAGCAAAAAAAATAATAATAATAAAATTGGGACCAAATTGTGCTCGTGAGACCAACTGAGAAAGTTAGTCGCAAAAGAGCGACCAGTGGGAAGAATGAGTCTAGAGCCCTGATTTGCAATCTGCTCCCTGGACATAGCAGTGCTCCCCTAACTGTGTAAGGGTCTTTTAGCCTCAGTCACATAGGGTTCCAGGCTTGTCTAATGACGGCTTCAGGAAACCCCTTAAGTAACAGTGTTCTTAAAAACCATGCTATGGTAATTGAGCTCCTGTGCACAAAAATCCACATTGTGGTAAGTGTGCATGCTAAGCATTCTGCACAATTTCTATAATCCTGTATGGTAAGGGTTACATGCTGTCTGCTTTGTTCCCTTTCTCTGAGCTGGTTCAGGCCCCAGTTTTCACCTTGGGCTCCACTCAACTTATGTATCCCTGCTAATACATTTCTGAGCAGGATGTTGCTACCAAAGATCTGTCGAGCCAGTTCTTTGAGAAAGCTCATACAGATCTGGTGGTAAACCCCTGGGCGACAGACCAGGGTATGCTTCAGACGAAGAAGTGGATGCCGTGTTCTCCTGGCGTCCTTTTATACTGTGGTCACTCCAGGTAATGATGTCATAGACTGTCGCCAGCCAATGTTATTGTCATGTTTAGATATATGGTTCAGACACCAGTCACGCTGAAGGCATTCCCCAAAGTGACCTCTAGAAGACACAGTGTCTCATTTCCTTCTCAGGGGAACCATGGTGACATATGTAACCTGAGATGATTTGTGTCAAGACCCACAGGATCCCAGTCCCAAAGCAGTCCCCTATTGTGTTTTTATGTTTTGTTTTATGAGTGGCTTGAAGACTGCCAGCTTGAAAGAATTTGGGACATGTCCTAAAGACAACAAAGAGTTAACAATTTTGACATGATGTTCTGAGATTACAGGTTACAGTAGCGTGGTTGTTTTTGATGCTTTACATATGTACATTTTTTTTTGCTATGTGACATTAAACCGGGGTTAAATTGCATATGTTTCTTTCTGCTTTAGACCTGATGCCATTGAAAGAGGAGAGTCACGATCTCAATGATATGGAAGAAAAGGATCAATACGAGAAACCTCATCAGTTCATGACTGGAGAAAAATATTTTAGCGACTCAAAAATGGAAAATACTTCCTCACAAAACAAAGGAACTGGAAACATTAAAGGCCACATGAAAGTTCAAACTGGAAAGAGCCCTTTCACTTGCCAACTGTGTGAAAGAAGTTTCTGTCACAAAAAAAACCTCAACAGGCACATGCAAATTCATGCCGGAGTGATGCCTTTCGCCTGCCAACCGTATCGAAGAAGTTTCAATGACAAACAAATCTTTAACAGGCACATTAAAATTCACACCGAAGTGAATCTTTTCACCTGCCAACAGTGTGGAAGAAGTTTCAGTCAAAAAAAAACCCTGAACAGGCACATGAAAATTCACACTGGAGTGAAGCCTTTCGCCTGCCAACAGTGTGACAAGAGTTTCTCTGACAGAAGAAACCTTGATGCCCACATGAGTGTTCACACAGGAAAGAGGCCTTCCATCTGCTCTCAGTGTGGAAAGAGTTTTACACAGAAAAAATACCTTAATGTCCACATGAGTATTAAAACTGGACAGTGCCTGTAGCCTACACCTGCAAACTGTAGAAGGAGTTTCTCTGAGAAAAACTGTTCACATGTGATCAGTGTGGAAAGAGTTTTACAGACAAAAAACCTTACTGTACACGTCATATCATCACGACATAAACCTATAATGAACTCTGCACAGTTTTATTTGATTTCACTGATTAGGTAAATATATGTTGTCATTCTGGACTTGAATATGGCAGATGAACCATGGAATATTGTTGAATAAATAATTTTATAAATTGAAGGAAGTTAGTCATCTAACTGGGCGATATAAAAAAAATTATATCTCGATATTTGCAAACTTTTTACGATATTCGATATATATAGATATGTTTGCATATGCTTTTAAATAATGAAAAAAAAACCTGATTTTCTTTTGCCCCCATAATAGTTTTTTTTAGATAGAACAGCTATTGTTACAAAGTAAATACAAAATGTTTAGTGCAAATTTAAGCATATAAAAAAAATCTAGACCAAGTGATCACTTATTGCATGTATTAAATGAACACATGTATATGTAACTAAATTAATGCAAAACAAGTACAGAATGTGCATTCTGTCAACTTTTTTAGTGCATGTAATTGAAAATTTGAAGTTTTTAGCTAAGAACACAAATCTGTCAACTATCTCTGGTTTAAGAGAAGCTCTGTGGCATGAAACTATGTTCCCACAGGCACTAAAAACCCTCTCAGATGGAGAGCTCATTTTTTGGAACACAGGTATTTCTTAGCTAATTGAAAATTTGGGGAAATGTGCCTTATGGATGACCACCATGAGCACAAATCGATAGAATGTGGACTTATACATGGTTTATTTTACCTCATATGCATTTGTGCATTTAGACGCTTTTATCCAAAGCGACATACAGTGCATTCAGGCTACACATTATTTTGTCAGTATGTGTGTTCTCTGGGAATTGAACCCACAACCTTTGCGCTGCTTAAAGCAATGCTCTACCACTGTGCCACAGGAACATATAGGCCCGGTTTCACAGACAGGGCTTATGGGGGCGTTCACACCAGACGTGACCTACGAGAATAAATTGCTATATTCGTGCGTAGTTGGACGCTTGAACATTTTGAGTTTACTCGCTTCATTCATGCAAATTCGCGTCATGGGAGGGGCTTCTGCCAGGCGGCTACAGTCTCGTGGCTGACATGGATTTTGACATGGATTTTTGCTCGTGGCTGGCAGTAGCTGCGCTTTATGTGTTATGGAAGGCTGAAAAACGACGTAGACTCGTTCAGCGCCGTGTCTGGGTCCATCAGATCCTTCAGAGGTGCACCCAGCTTGGTGAGTTTCACCAACTCCCCTGGGAGCTATGCCTGGTTGACGGCCACTTTCAGCGGTACTTCTGACTGAGCCGGTCCCAGTTTGATGACCTGTTGTCTCGTGTCAGTGGGAGGATTTCCCTCCAAGAAATCATCTACAGGCACTCTACTCCACCTGCAAAGCGCCTGTCAATCTGTCTCCGTTCAGTAAATAATTTAATATTCTGTGTGATTACGAGTAATTAATGACTGAGAACCTCCACAGACATATAGTATACACACTTTTCTGAACACACAGTTATCAATACAGCACTTTACTGAAATGGCAATTAACTTTCGTCTACAACAGTCAAAGTGGGTTTTCAATTCTACAGATAACTGCTATATTATAGTATTGAATAATAGTCTGTTTTTGCAGTGTAGCAAGCAAATCAGAGCAAATGCTAAATAAAGGTAAAGTATAAAGGGCATTTAATCAAGCTCAATTTAAAGAGAAATGGAGATGCCACAAACACCAGTATTATACATTTATATTTGCTAATATGGAATTGCAATCTGCATTTATAACAATGTTTATTTTATTTTTAAAATGCCCGAAACGCTCAATTCGCACCGCCTCATTCGTGCGAATCACGCCGCAGAATGTCTGTCGCATCTTTGCATTGACTTAATATGTAAATCACTGCTCAATGCTTCATTCGCGTCTAGTGAGAACACACCATTAGACTAAGCCAGGATTAAGCCTTAGTTCAATTAGGACATTTAAGTAATTTTTTATAAACATGCCTTAGAAAAAAGCATTACTTGTGCTCACAAAACGAAGGCACTGACATATTTTAAGATCCCTCAGTGCAAGTTTCTTTCAGTTGAAACAGTTCAGATTTACATTTTAGTCTAGGGCTAGGCTTAAGCCTTTTCTGTGAAACCAGGGGTATGTGTACTGATTCAATATGAATGACATATATATATATTAGGGCTGCACGATATATCGCATGCGATATTTAATGTGCATCTTGTCAGTAAAGCCGGTCCTGTAATCAGCGGTAATTTCCATCACATGCGTGATTTCACATGGAGCAGCATTTACCACACAAAGCCGTTGTTCACTGACAAGCTGCGCAAAACCACGTTCATTATCAACCTGGATTTGCGCAGCTTGTCAGTGAACAATGGCTCTATGTGGTAAAAATTATTGCGATATTATCGCTAATATTCGATATATCGCCCAGCCCTGGCAAAAACTGGCAATATCGTGTCTAAAATGTAAGTCAAGTAAATGCCAAACTTGTTTAAAATCAATATAAAATTTCTTATTAGGCTGATATTTGGAGAAGAAAATTGCACACTTCATGTGAATATAACATGCTTGCAGTGGCACCACCTCAATCTCAGTCCAGCGTGGGTAAAATATTAATAAAGCCAATTACATGGTGATGTTCAATAATTCATAGATCTTTATTAAATAAGACTTGATCAATCAGCATCAACAGTAGCAGCTATTCAGTCTGAAAACATAGGCTGATCACAGGCCAGATTTCATTAAAAAAGTACACGAGTTTTCATGATTTAGGAGATTGTAAAAGCAAAAAGTAGCCTCTCAAAAATAAATAAATAAAATAAGCAGCTATGGTACCACTGCACCAGAAAAACAAATGCAAAATATACTAAAATTACCAACATCCAAAACATAAAAAGCAATAAATGTAATTAATAAAAATAAACTCAACATTACATATTTAGATATTATAATAAATTGGTGAATAAAATACAATTAATAAAATTACAATACATAATAATTAACACTCACGTTTGCTACATATTGTAGCAAATTAACTCAAAAGGGAAATGTATATAAATAATGATGATTAATTACAATTATTTATATTAGCTGATAGTAGTTACTGTAGCAGAATTAAATTGCCATCAACTAATCTGTTCGTCCAGCGAACATTCAGGGTAAGTACATATCAACTCTAAAAAAGGATATTTTCATGTAAGGATCAAAAATCGTAAAGGGACATTAATTTGCAAGGCAGAATCAGAAACTCATGTAATTTGTGCACAAAACTTTTATTAACTAAACACTAACACACATAACTAATTTAAACAAATAAACATACACTCACGCGTACATACAAAGGGTAGCTAAAGTGGATGAATGAAACCATTAGAGAAACCAGAGAATGCAGTTATGGAAAGAGTCAGTTAACCACCTGAGTAAAACTATCAGCGCCGTTTATAACAGGGTCTATAGCTTATACTAAACTTTTTTTTTTTTAGTTAAATGTACGAAACTTGCATTGCCTTGGTCGTTGAACGAGTGTGCGGATGCAGTCTCGGATTAAAATCTTGATGGTAGGAAAGTTTGGCGGTGTGGGAGTTCTTCGAATTCTTCCGGGTTTGAAGGGTGATGAACTCCAAAAAATGTTATACTGGCTCGGTGTTGACTCGGTGGCAGACTGGCAGGCGGGTCACTGATGTGAGAGCTTTATCTGATATAGAGGTCACACCTCTGGGGGGTCAAAGAGCCAATGGTGACTTTCACTTTTGGAGGGAAAGTTAACGGCTCTTTGTCTCCGAGCATGGTAATTTGCATATGAACTCGATTGGATGTTAATAAACAAACTATTAAAGATCCTTACAACACTAATTTGTTCATGGTGCCAGGATAACTGTCTCTCTCTGACGTGAGCAAAACTAAAGAGCTGATTGTAGACTTCAGGAAGAGACAGCAGCGGCCCTACACTCCTCTTATGATCAGTGGGACCCCTGTGGAGAGGGTGAGTAGCTTCAAGTACCTCGGTGTAAACATCTCCAAGGACCTGACATGGACTACACACATTCAGACTCAGGTTAAGAAGGCAAAGACTGTACCATTCCTCTTGCACATCCCTGCTTATATTATTATTTATTAAGTCCACAGTATACTGTCCTGCACATTTAATTTTATTGCACATTATATTCTTCTTTATTTCTTATTCTTTTTTTATTTCTACCTATATTTATGTATATTCTCGTGTTGTGTTACATTTAATTACACTGTCCATTGAGCAGACCTGACTTACATTTAACTGCTGATTATATTCTGTTTTATTGTGTATGTGACAAATAAAAAAACCTTGAATCTTGATATTACGTCATCAATACAAACTAACCAGATTTATATTATTATTTATAGCCTAAACAGTATGATATCTAAATGATTACATTTATTGAAATAAATAAATAATTATACTCCCCAATAATAAAACACCTGATGCTGTCGGGAACCAATTTTGTGAAATTCTGCTGGAAAGGAGTAACAGCACAATGAAGTTGAGATTGTAAATTGCAGTCTGTAAGGCGCGCACGGAAGCGTGACTTGACACGCGACATTGCAGAAAGTGTGCGTTCACAATTGTAGCCTATGTTGATCCAAATATGGATAGCATTTTCAAATGTAATAATCTGAGGTTCTCTCCAGAGATTTTTTGCCACATTTCTGTAATTAAGGATGATTGCTGCGTAGTAGTTTATGGGTGTTTCTTTTTGCCTGAACATCTTCAAGTGGGTGGCTGGGCAAACCAAAAGTTGATGCCGAAAGTCCAGCACTCTCCTCACCGCTGATGCAGCGACTATTCTTGTTTTAATGCGTTTCTTTTCTGGTATTTTCCATATTTCTTTTTCTCCCTTAACAAATTTGTCCATTCTGATTCTCAATTTTACAGAACTAATGGCTGCTGATGACTATTTGAATTGAATTATGCCAAAGTGCGCGCTTGCAAGCGTTTGTTAAATGCGTAACAATAATTACGTGAGTAGGTCTGCTCATGTCTGAAAATAATATATGAAAAACTAAATTAACATAACAAAAACATTATAGCTTATATTTTAGTACATTTTTAAATTAAAGTAAAAACTAAAATGAATTGTAAAACTGAAAGAAATTTTTTAATTATGTTCTGCCTGGTGGGCCGCACTTGGATCCGTGACAGGCCACATGCGGCCCGCGGGTTGAAAACCACTAATCTACTATAATGACCAGATTTGTTGTTGTTGTTGTAAGAGCAAACATGAAAAAAATCTTACTTGATATCAGCTTCTTTATAGAATTGTTGTATAAAAACAATATCACACTCTCATTACTTGAAGCTTCCACTGAATTCCACTGTAAATCAACATCTCTTCGTGAAATAGAAAGACATAAAAGAAATGAACAAACATAAGGCTGTATTTTCTTTCTTTCTATAGAAATAAACCTGTGCAAGACATATCATGTCGCATTTGGAAATGTTGGGCAACAACTTGGAAAGTTTATAATTCGTAGTATGTCAATAACATGTCAAAACTAGCAGCAGTAGTGAGGTACCAGACAGGCTGTAAGAGAGGTTTGGTGACAGCTGAAAGAGAGTCACTTCAACACTTTCCCTGAATTCATCCATGTGTCAAGCATTTTTCCACACCTCTTCCTCATGCCCTCTGCTTAGCCCTTAAAGCCCCCCAACAGCTGAGATTGGTTCTAGCTTGGATGCAGCTGTTTCCCGCGCTTACAGCTGTAAGTCGTGCAGCAATAGTTGCCAACTACTTTCAATAGAAGGTAGCTAAGTTTGCCTGAAAAGTTGCTACATGTTGCTAAATTGTCACATGCTACCTGGCATATTCATGATGTCCATACATTTGCATTCGATCTAGTGTCAGCCCTTTACTTGAATTCTCAATAAAGCTGTTCTCATTTTTCTGTTGTCAGACAACGGAACAAATATAAACACATGACTAAACGCAGTCCATTAAGACCAAATGTTAACCAGAAGTTACTTCAAAGCTACTGGTCTGCACTAAAACCCTGATTCATAATCGAGATGTCATCTGACAAATATACCACAGAGAAGTGGAGAAGTTAGAAGCAACAGTCTTTCTTATTTTGTCTCTGCGATGAAGAACATCACTGCCCTTCGCTGAGCAGGGCAGACGCAGAGAGAGGTGCAAGGGGAAAATATTAAAGGGGTCTGAAAAGTCAACAACAAATGAAGGGAAGTGGAGTAAAATGTTTTGAGTATAGTTATTCTTCAGTAGAAATTAATGGTTTTAGGGAAGTAAAAAATACACAAATAGAGAAAAGGTCTCTACATGTGTGTTTGTGTACAGGATGAACTGCTGTGAATATGTTTGGGTAACCTTTTGTATGGGTGTGCAACAGCAACTCGACACTTTTTAACTCTGTGAAAGTTTGTACATCTGACAGCTGGGACAAGTTGCGTAAACTTGGCCATTATGTTACGACTGTGTCCTAAGAACTAGTCTGAACAACAGTTAACCAAGGGGTAATAAATCATAATTTTTTATTCAAAAATTAAACCAATCTTTATTTTTATGTAACCAGCTTATAAAATTGATAAATGGTCTTCTAAAAACTAGAGGACTAATTATTAAGACTAGTCTAAACATTTTTATACAACCACCCACAATAAAAGTGTTACCTTCCTACACAAGTGTTAAAATATACACACCTGGTATGTATAAATATCACAACTGCTTTATGGTAAAGTCTGATAGCATTAGATGTTACTGTAAAGACCACCCATTGGTCCAGTGACAAAATGCAATAGTGTAGGTGACGCCAGGAAAGGCGTAGATTACGCGGGGGACGTGTCCCCCTCACTTTTTATAAAAAGTAAATTCGTCCCCCGCACTTTTTCATTGGACAGTTGTGTTCTCGACATGTTGAGGTTTTAATGGAGCAATGTATATAAATGCAGAATTATTTCAATTTAAAAAAAACAAGATAGTCTATACATGACGTTTACGTTTCCATGGCAATCAGTCACTCGGTTTGTCACGCGTCACGACACGCCCTAGCTCGCACGCCAGATCGCTGTATTCAACATCCATAGAGGTGGCGATGAGTTCAAAGCGGCAAAAACTCTTCATTCCTTTTACGAAAAAGTCAACCAGCGTAAATTCTGTGGTATCTGAATAGTGTTGCACAATGTTGAGTGACTCTGTCTATTGCTCTTGTTGAATAATTAGCAAGTTTTGATGTTAATTATATGGAGAAAAAAAGCTGCCTGAACAAACGTGCACTTATTTTCAGTGTATTTTTTTTAAGTAACTCTTTTCGTAACTCTTTTATTTGAACACATTTGTATGTTATCAGAACCC
>CM050415.1:46810235-46921951 GCA_027564155.1 Gymnocypris eckloni scoliostomus
CTAAATCAGGTCGCATCCCGCTGAGTCGACTGTCCTCAAAGTTTAGATCGAACTCATCAAACACACCTGTCTTTAATTTTCAAGCGATCCTGAAGAACTTAATTAGTTGCTTGAGGTGTGTTTGATTAGAGTTTCTGAACTTTGGGACAGTCGATCGCCAGGAGCAGGGCAGGGTTGGGTACCCCTGTCCTAAATGCTATTAGTGTTTTTTTTTCTTTAAAATAAAATGTAGACAAATAGTACTGTATAAACCTGTTAATTTAATGAAGCAGATATTAAGATTAGTGTCTTCCTTTATCTTTTTCTTAACCATACTTGTCTTGGCTATAGCACACTTTGAAAGTGTGTAAACCTAGAGGAAAAACATCAGGGTTTGTTCAATATAATCAGATATGGGGAAGCTAACGGTGTTGTTTTTGGAAAGCTGTCATAATTTCCCCCTATAGTTGCATGCTTAGCAAGCAGGACAAAATAAAGATCATATTCAGTTTTGTTCAGAGTGCACAAAATGGTGAAGTTTAGTGGTTCTCAAACTGTGGCACAAAGCACAACTCTGGAACTTTTAGCACTCAATGTTTGGGGGCTTTAGGAACATGGACAGAAACAACAGGTCTGCATCATTGAGCACCACAATTCTATTATCATGCAGGAACAAAAACAAAGAGCATTCAAAAACTGAATGGATCATCCACAAAAAAGAATACGGTTCTGTTTGACCTTAAAGTTGGTGAGCTAGATTTCCTGAAGACAAAAGTGGTTTGTTTTGAGCATAATAAAGATAATGACAGCTGTTCAAACTTCAAGACAGACAAACGTTTACGATAAACGTATCATTACAGAAGTACATAATCAAGTGTTAGTTGGAGTGCAGAACGTCTAAATGTTACTGGTGTATAGGAGTTTTAAGATGTTCTCATCAGGCTCTTCTAAAGATCTCCCAATCGACAAATGAAGCTCCTGCAGCACCAATATATATGTATGATGTGAAAGCTGCTCACAAGTCCTTAAATAACAGTTCACCTCCATTTAATGCCCTTTGATGTTTTTAGATATTCAAAGCCTTGGCTGTGTGGACTTTCAATAAAGGGACAGAAAACGTAAAAATATCTTCATACTGTATGTAATTTGAAGATTAAGTCTTGGGATTGGAACGACAGTAAAAACAGCAATACACTGTTGTTTTTCTTTAAGCCAAACTGACCTAAGGTTAAATTTCAGTGGTTATGTGGGTGTTTGTCAGCAGGCATCTGCGAGTTTAACTCGTAATATTTTATTATTATTATTAGCATGAATGTTAAATAATATGACAAAACGGCTCTAAAAATCTCTGAATTAGCTCAGTCTTAGGCATTTGCATAAATCTACCAGTTTCCTCTGATCATTAATTCACTTCACTGTGATATATGGTTAGTGGTTAAGCAGCATTGAATATTTTACAAGATTGTCTCTCGTCTTTTCTGTATACAGTAATTTACTAAAGTCTGATTTTAAGAGTAAGATACCTCAGTAAATGATTAACCATTTTAAACGATTTGACATCCAAGTTTTACTACAGCAGATAGTTGAGAAACTTCATGATACTCACGCAGGGTCAGAGGACACAGCAGGTGAATCACAGAGACCAGGGGATTGAAACATGGAGTTGTTACTCTTCATAGACACACTGCTGAATCCTGGAGAAGTTGCTCTCGGAGCGTCAACATCACAGAGACCAGGGGGCTGAATCATGGAGTTGTTACTCTTCATAGACACACAGCTGAATCCTGGAGATGTTGCTCTCTGAGCGTCAACATAACTGAGATTAGGGGGCAGATGCATGGAGTTGTTACTCTTCATAGACACACTGCTGAATCCTGGAGATGTTGCTCTCTGAGCGTCAACATCACAGAGATAAGGGGCTGAATCATGGAGCTGTTACTCTTCATAGACACACAGCTGAATCCTGGAGATGCTGCTCTTTGAGTGTCATCAGGAACATCCTGCTCTTTCTCCTCATAGACACTCATTTCACAGGTAGGTTTCTCATTCTCTCTCTCCTCATAGACACTCATTTCACAGGCGTTTCTTGCTAGATGAGACTTTATTTCAGACCTGAATGAGGAGTCAGAGAACATGCATTATAAACTTAATTTGGACACACTAAAGTAAATCAAAAATAAATTATTGGGTTTTACTTATTAACATTTATATTAACCTTTTTCTAGATTGTTGGAAATAATTTTACTAGTTCACATATAACTCTGCAGTCTCTTCACATATGATAAATTATTTTATAACACTGCTCTACGTAAAATTAGAATATAAGTGAATATACAGATTCACTCTTTGCCAGATGGTGGCGATGGTAGAACAGCAGAATTATAGCCGTTTCATAAACAACACACTACATTGTTACAGGCATTATACAGAGGTAATATAAAAAGAAAATGCCATCAAAACTTTCCTAGCTAAAATGTGAGTTTAAAAGTATGATTTAAACACAATATAAAATTAAACAAAATCAGTAGATTGAAACCATCTCTTGGCAAATTGTCCCAAAATGTGGGCTATTTGGTGATTGCTAAATGCTTTTTTATTTAGCTTTTTAATAATTGAATTGTAGCTTTTTAAAAGGGGAATGAACTAAAAACAAAATGTATAGTTTTACATACAAGAGGTCACTGTACTCAGGGCTCTAGACTAACTTTTTTCTTAGGTGCACCAGCACAAAAGTTAGGTGCACCCAAATTTTTATATAGGCAATATTGACTAGTAAACGATTAACTAACAATCTAGTCAACAACAAGTCCTTTATTTGAAGCACAATTCTACAAGAAAGGTAACTTACTGAAAAGCTGAGCTGAGATTTAAGCTTAAAACATCTCAAGATAAATGAAATAAAAAGAAAATCTAAATTAAGTGTTTTAAGGGCGTCAAACTGAATATCTCGTGGCTCAATGTATTATGGACTATCCTCCATTGCAGTTACATGCCCCTCGAATGGCCAACTCCTGTAGTTCGGCCTTCTTGATCTTTGGCCTCGGCTAAACCAGCTGACCACACTCTCTCTAGCATCAACATCTTCCAGACTTGCCCCCTTTACACTGATTCTTATCAGATCTTCCACTGTGTCTAACTGAAGGGATGCTCTAGTGCAGTGCTTCTCAACCCCCCCCCCCCCCCTTAAACCCATAAAACAATCCTGCGCCCCATCCCACCACAGACTACCAAATAATTTCACTAAACATAATGAAAAAAAAAGTATTTACAGTTTTTATAACCAATTCTTACTATGCAAAAAAGAAGTATACTTAGGCCTTTAGTGTTATGTTAGAAGCATTTTTATACTCATACCTTTTCTTGATTTAATATTTAGAATTTCTTTTAGCTTTATTTTCATTTAAATGTTTAGTTTTGAAATGTTGTTGTATGCATTTGTCATGTTTATTTCATGTCTTTATCTTCTTAAATGTGTGTATATAATATGTATAGTTTTAACTTTTAATTTTAGTTACTTTTTCTTATTTGTAAGTCGCTTTGGATAAAAGCGTCTGCTAAATGACTAAAGTAAAGAAAAAATAACTGTTCTGTTCTGTCTAATCGTCTCTCTGTACTCATACTGTATTTTAATGCAGCCAAATTCTCAATAAAACTGTTTTACTTTATATATTTGACTGTTTATGTTGTCAGTCAACAGGATAAATATGAAATAATGACTGAAACACGTCCCTTTAAGAATTCATAACCAGCTCTCCTTCCAAGAAGCTAGTCTGCACAAAATACTAATTTATAATTTTATTGAGCCGTTGTCTGATGAAATCAAATAATACACAATATAAGACAAGACAATTCCTGTGCTGTGATTTCTTCTATATTTGCATGTACATTTAGAGAAGCAATAATATCTGTTTTAACTGAACGGGCTCCTCTCAGACGCCGCTGAACAGAGCAGATGTAGAGAAAGCGCTGATCTCGCCGCTATGCGCGATCACAGAGACACTCTGAGAGACTCGATTTGTCACTAGTTGCTTTTTGGGAAAACAAAAAGTTGCTATGGGGTCTACAAAGGCGCTAAATGTCGCTAAGTTGGCAACACTGCACGCATCTCTACTACTCACCTCTTTCTCTCTGTCTGACTGCAGCAGCACGCGACGCATTTGTCAACGCCACACACACATACAGGAATATCTGGACCACGGCCAATCAGAGGGGGGGTCCGCCCTTCACTATCTCTGATTGGTTTAGACCACGATATAAGCCTAACGGGGGTGTCTTTTGTTGAACCACAGAGTTTCTGAGTCGCGGATCCTTTTTTTCTTTTCTCGAATGGCTGGACGCACCAGTGCGCCCTGGGATTTTTGTTAGTCGCACCCGTGAGAAATTAGGTCGCACTCTAGAGCCCTGGTACTATAGGGCTGTCAAAATGGCTGAAAAACTACATTCAAATGTTTGTACTTAAATATGATCAATATTCAAAATTTATTTCAATTTAAAGGGTGGTTGATTGCAATTTCACTTTTTTAAAGTTTGTTAGTGTGTAGGGCTGTCAAATTAATCTAGCAATTACATGTTTTTTAAAAGTTTTACTTACATTAATTTGACATGGCTTTGGGCTCTCTTGTGTGAGATGCGAGTGCAACGCTGATAGATGTTTCTATAGAAAATGCAATAAATATGCGTTCTTTGTGAACGGCTTTGTTTCAGTTTTGAGGTAAACAACATCTTCTCCACATTGATGTTCTAGTTTTCCGCAATATTTTGAACGTGCAGCACCGCATTGAGTGGGTTCAACTGGACAGGCAAAAAAAAGCATTCAAATCTCGAGTGCCAAGCTGCCTGACGGACACCTACAATTTGAATGCAGCGTTTTTTTATTCGAATGTGGATTTTATTTTAATTCAATGAATATTCTACATTTGAACAGCCCTATTAGTGTGTAATGTTGCTGTTTGAGCGTAAACAATATCTGCAAATGTACGAAGCTGAAAGTTCAATGCAAATGTAGATATCGTCTTTTAAACTGATGGCAGTATAATGCCTACAAAAACGGCTCATAGGGACTACAATGAGTTCATGACATAACAAACCCAGATAAACCCCACCCCTGGGAAAACTGCAAGGCCATACTGTGCTGCTTCAGAGAAGAGGAAAAAAAAAAACTAGGAGTGCACGTAAAAATCTATTCATATATAAAGAGATGTCTTCTAACGATTTTAATGGATTCACAAGTTTAAAAATCAATGTTGTAAAGCAGTAGTTCTTAATACAGTTCCTTGCATCACCTTGCTCTGCACACGCTCTGTTCTGCTCTGCATCTCTCATTCACATCAGATCAGTGAATACACTTATTTTCACATAGCTATGAGAAACATTATACATGCATACGGGTTGCCGTACTGTATTAAAGCTTTAATCAGAACAAAACCGTATATTAAAAGCTAACAAAGTAGCATTTTAAAATAACAGCATCTAAAATCTGAGACAACAACAAACAAACAACTTAGGCCTACCATTAAAAGCCGTGCTTGCACAGGTTTACATTTATGTATTTAGCAGACACATTTATCCAAAGTGACTTACAGTGCATTCGGTCTATGCATTTTTTTTGTCAGTATGTGTGTTGCCTGGGAATTGAACCCACAACCATTTGCGCTGCTAACGCACCGCTCTACCACTGAGCCACAGGAACACAGGTTCAGCATGATCCTCTTTTCTAATATCCTGTCTAATAAGCAATATAGACGACACCATTGTTTACAATAAAACCAGAGCAGATGCCACTGAGCTGAGGAGCGGGATGTTCAGATGCGCTCTAGAGGTGGTTTAGCCAATCATAACGCACTGCACCAGCTAACCAATCTGAGCCCATCGCTTATTTCTGAGGGAGGGGCTTCATTAAAGCAGGAAATGATCATCGCGTTTATCAGAGAAGTGACAGAGTGGTGTGAAATAAAGGTAAATGATGTGTTTGTTTCAGTGGCGGCTGCTGATCTTTTAAAGACGGAAGCTCATTTTCGGCCTAAATCATAAAAATTGTCCATTTATTTATATGTAAATTCTGCCCCACGTTCCTTTTCAAGAAAATGCTCTGTAACCCTGTCGCACCAACTAGGCGTCCTTTTCCAGTGACTTGACCAGTGTCCTCTCAATGGCCAGCAGAGCTAGGCTGCTTAAACGGCCTTGGCCCATTGTGTTACGGGTGTAGGACTTGAGCCGCTTTAAACAGGAGAAGCTCCTTTCTACACCTGCTGTGCAGTTTGCTAGCTGGCTAGTTCAGACTATATGAATTAATGAACAAACGATCTAATATATATATATATATTTAACTCAACGGGAGGAAATGTGGAATTATGTTAAACTGAAACAATGAATGTGGTGTGAAATTGTGTGAAATATACGATGAAGGTTGCAGCAGTTTGTCTTTCGACTACACATGCAAAATCCGCGATGGGACTGAGTTGGAAATGGAGACAGAGTGATACGGCGTCATAATCTGAAGACCACGCCCACGCCCACACCAACCGTCTCTTTGCATTGCGAGAAGCTGCCGCCTCCTTGTCATTTATTTAAAAAAAAAAAAAATGTCTAAAAGCTGATATGTGACAATGTGTATAGCAAACAAGCTAAAAAAACAATAAATACGTTTTTATAAGCTGTTGACCCCAAAAACGAGCGTTTTAGGACATAAAAGTGGATTAAAAGAGATGACAGACCCTCCAATCATCACGCAGACGCCGGAGTCCGGCCAGCCCACTCCTCCATTCATCCCAGACGCTGAGCGTCCGTGGGGCGGACATAATCGCAGCATTATCCAATGACCGTCTTGTTTCTAAGCACTGAAAAAACTGTTTAAAGCAGCCCCATTGAAGTCAATGGACGCTGGGCTTCAACAGAGTAATGCACTGTACGCCACGGGAATGAATGAGAAGGAAATCGAGTCAGCCGACCTAAGTAGCTGATTCTGAACGAAATTGTTTTCGTTCGAGATGAACGTGTTTAACGCATTTTTAGTCAATAAAATGTTAACATAATAGTACATATATTTGACCATTCATTTTTTGACAATTATAGGGGAAGCTGAGCTTGCAGTCTTAAAGAAATCGCGGCTGGTTTGTTTTTTTTAAACGAAACATTAACACATGTTAGACTGCACCCCATAAACACAATCATGACTGAAAAAACAGCCAACCCCAAAAAGCGTTTGGCTTCTTTCCTGAGGCCACAAGAGGGTGCATCAAGCAAAATATTACTAATGCGCATTTATTTGAAGCAATAAAATAACAACGATGTTTTAAAAAACTTCTAATGTTTAAAATAATGTCTATAAACCAAATATATTAATATACCAAATATATTACTTAAGTTGCTTAAACCATTAGAAATAAAACAGCATCATGTATGTATGAATAGGTTAAAACAAAGGACTGAAAAACAAATAACACATAGTAATTTTTCCATTTAAAAACATGAGATGCGGTGTAATGGGGGTGAAACCCATCATACAGTTTTGAGACATGTTTTTTTAAAAGTGGAACATACATTAATTTTACATGGCTTTATAAACATCTGGGTCTCTTGTGCGAGACGCGAGTGCAACGGTGATAGATGTCCCTCTAGAACATGTGATAAATATGTGTTCTGTGTGAACAGCTTGGTTTCAGTTTTGCCGTAAACAAGATCTTCTCCACATTGAAGTTCTCTTTTTCCACAATATTTTGAGTGAACAACCAGCAGCACTGCGTCTAGTGGGTTCAGCTGGATAAACTAACAAAACCATTCAAATGCACACTTATATTGCCATCGCATCTTGTGTGCCACTGATACGGCTGCCTGATGCACATCTACAATTTGAATGAAAGTTTTTGCATTTGAATGTGGATTTCTATTTGAAATTCGACAAGTATTCAAAATTCTAATTTTTTGACAGCCCTACTGTACAATAAAAACATCCTGTAAGCTTCAGGGCAATCTCGTTAGTCTAAACACAGCTTGATAACATTACAGTGGACCTCAAAGAATAGTACAAAATAAAAAATACAATTACAAACACAGAGCCAGTTCATGACCCCTTTGAAGTGTAATTATCACATTTAAGCAATATTATGATTCCTTTTTCCATCCCCGGATTTAAAACCTCCTGAAATTAAAAGTGAGACTCTGAAGCAGTACCTCTGGGACACAGTGACCGAGTGATACACAGCTGATGATACACGGGACAACTTTTTGAGCAATTTTGCTGGGCAACCTTGGTGAATGCTGCCGTCAACAAGCAACCAGGTAAGACACAGGGCCAACGACCGATCTAAAGTATAGATAGACATTTAATTGTTTTTCATTCTCAATGGGAAAGTGCCGAGCAACATTGCTCAAAAAGATTCCCCTTGTATCATCAGCCAAAATCTTCAACTGACACACAAATTATATTCACCATAGATGTATCTATACCTATAGCTACATGTGATATCCACGCATTTGTAAATTACTGAATTCGCACTGTGTGGCGTTACAGGAAACTCGTTGTCCGGTCGTGTTCCGGTTCCTATCACACAGCGGCGTCGCCGAAAATGCTGTTGCCAGTCCTTTGAGTGTGAGTGTATGTTTGTTTATAGAATAATGTTGTCACTGCTGCAAACTCCCACATATACAAATAATTAGGCTATTCGGAAAACATAGCATTTACGTGCAGCTAAGCCCGTACGTTTATGCACCCCTGCATGTATCTTAAGTGACATGTCTGTTTAGGCGCAAATTATATTGATATTACAGCTGTGAAAGGTTATAACGTACTTACCGTGACCTGTGAAGGATATTTTCTGGTTTTGAATCCTGCGAGATGGCGTCCGGGCGGGTCCCCAATGTGAGTTCTTTCACTTTCACTTTGACCTACTTCTTCTGGTACTGCGACAAGCCAATTGAAGGTGTATTACTGCCGCCAACTAGACTGGACAGTAAAGCATCAATAAAATGGAAAAAGCATCAATAGAAAGAGATGGGTATAAACGGAAACAGGTGTTGTGCCGAAATCGGACTCCCTGCCAGAATTTGACTCCCCTCGCGTGAACGCGCATGACGTCATACTATGCCGCCAGTTGTGAAAACAGACAGACATTAGACGGCGTAAGTAGGCTAATACATTGCATTTAGTGTGTTTGTGTTTGATCGTGTATTTGGCTTTGATTTATGTATTTACAAAGTGGATGGTCTTGCTGTGTTTTTATCGTTTGTGTGTACAGTAAAAAGAAAACAGGTTTTTGTTAAATCTGCCTAAAGTGCTCTGCACTTATGCTGATACCACACAGAAAAGCTGTGACCTGAAGACCATCTGCTTATAGTTTTACATTGAGCATATGAATAGCATGCCATAGGAATTCACCAGGGCTGCTAAAAGTATAACTCTCTATATTAAATGCTTATTATGGAATCGAAACACTTGTGTTCAGTGCTGCCAAAATCATACCCCCTACATAAAATGCTTATTATTTAATATAATCACTTGTGCTTTTTTGCAGATGTTCTACAGCATGAGATATATCACCAGAATTAGTTTTATAAGTCTCTGACTGGAGAATGGTTTGCTATATCAGGAATCAGTTTTTTTTCTTCTTTTTTTTCTTACCTAAACAAATGGCCAATGAAAACATGAAAAAGTACCAGGATAACTGCTTGACCTTAAGGCCCATTCACATTGATCAAACTCCAACTAACTCAAAAAAGCTCCAATGCATTACAGTTTGTTGAAGCGATCCTCATTATTACACTGGGTTGAGAAATTTCCTCTGGTCCATAAAGTTTCTCTTTACCACCAAATCCCATCTACTGTTATTCCTGAGGTTCAGGCCAGAGCAACCATAAAACTTCAAAAATTATCATTTAAACATCTGACTCATACTCCACTGCAGCAAGGCCCTTGCCTTACCTGTCGAAGATGTCACCATCACCAGTGTCGTGATGGCATTGAATGTGGATATTCATAACCAAACACTTTTTAGTATATATCGTCGGTGTACGCTCTTGTTAACATATTAATTAACATATCAGTTTATCAGATGTTTAGCAAATTGCTATTCAATTGTTTAAATTAGTGTCAAAATGTGACAAGGTAAATCAACAGTTTAAACATAATATTCTAAAATTATAAAGGTGCTTCTTAATATTCAATGTAATTTATTAAATTCTAGATTGAGTATTTGTATTGTCATATGTAGCTATGTATGATGTAATTCTTATTTTGTTTCAAATTATTACAGGTCCTTTATGACACAAAAGGGCTACAATGTGCCCGGATGGACATGTGACAAGCTACCACACTCATGCCAACAGGACGGCAGTTCATGTGGGCCTTTTGTCCTGAAAGTAAATTAAATGGATCATAAGGCCATATATGACTTTTTTTCCGTAGTGTAACACCAGAGGTAAACATTAATGGAGATAGTCATCCTGAATGTTAAAAGGATAATAATGACACTGTTTTTTTTTTCTATTGAAATTAATGGTGAATTCCATTGAAAAAGAACACTAGGATATTTTAGGAAGAGTGATTCTGCTGACAGTGTATGGGGGACTTTCTTGTATAGTGACATGATTGTTTATGATTCCCACATTTGTATTTTTATAAAGAGGGACAGGCTGTCCCATCAACAGAAACGCCATCAACAGAAAGAAAAAAATGTAAATAAAGAGAAATATGTAAATAAAGAGACAATTGTCTTTTTGCGGATAACTAAGCATTTTAACAAAGTTGACAGCCCCTTGGCAATCCCTGTGACATTTTTCTTGTGGTGTTCAAACAGCTATTTTCAATGTGTTGGTTAATGTAAAATTTCAGTTCGCTGAACGGGTAATTTGGAGGAAAGAAATTCAGCCTGCAGTCCACTACAAATGCAACCTTTATTGCAACAAAACTATTTATAATTATAAAGCAGCCCATTGTTGTAACTTCTTGTAATAACACATTGTTTACATTACAACCATATAATTCTCAATTACATAATCACTGTTCTATTTTAGTTTGCAGAATGTTTCTTAAATGATGAGCCGCTTCAGTTTTCCACATCTGAAGAAGGTGTGTCTGCCCTAAGAATGATTATAGCTGCTTGTCTCCTGCAGAACACTGGTATGTTTTAGAGACTATTGCTTGTTTCCAATTACCTGAAAATATCCAATAATTCTTTAGTACCTTACAAATTTATCAGTGTTTGTAAAAAATGGGATTTATTTGCTTATAAATGTACTTGTGATGTTTTCAGAAACTGTCTTATGATAACTCTTGTTTATTCTGCCTTGGCATGATATTTGACTAGCTAACCTTAAGAACCTGTGCCATCTGTGTGGGGAAAGAAACAGTGGTCAAAATTGACTAACTGGGTAAGCATTCCAAAAAACAATGTTGTGTTTTATCACATTTACATTGAAGGTGACAATGTTCATTTAAGTATTTTTTTAATGAACTACATAAATACCTATGCTTGACTTCAAAATTTGTTTGTCAACATGTTTAGATTGGCTGTGATGTGTGCCCACGTTGGTTCCATTGCAACTGTGTCCAACGCTCAAGGAAACACAGAAGTTACATCTGCCCCGTTTGTGAATCCTGATGTGCACACTCACATGTCGATTTACTGCGATCATTTATTTTGTGTATTGTGAGTGTAATTGTAATTTATATGTAATATTAATACTAATACTTTGATACTGTTAATGTAACACTATGTAAACTGTTAATAAAAACACTTAATGATTTTCCCATCTCATGTTATTCACAAAAGAACAGTGAAATCATTAGAAAAATACGAGGAATAATTGTTACTAAAAGTACATTGATTAGGATTACTGGAAAAAGAGCAGTAAGGTTGTGTACATGGGTTGCATCAGGGTTGTGTACATGGGTCTGTGAATTCACCTAAAGGCACAGGGTAATCGGGACACTGTAGTGTATAGTTAGAGGTAACAGAAAGACCTTTATTGACAATATGTTTGAATTAAAAAATTATTAGTTGTAATGGTAAGCACTTTCCAGTACACAGAAACAATAAGAGCAGTACATTGAGCCTATTACACAGTACAAATAATACACAGATAGTGTGTACATGAATGTATGCACATGTATACTTGACCAATAAACCTCATTCTGGTGACACATCTCATCCTGTAGAACATCTGCAAAAAAGCACAAGTGATTATATTAAATATTAAGCATTTTATGTAGGGGGGTATAATTTTGGCAACACTGCCGAAATCATCACCCCCTATGATTTTCAGTTTGCTGGATCAGAGACCCAAAAAACTCATTCTGGTGATACATCTCATGCTGTAGAACACCAGCAAAAAAGCACAAGTGATTATATAAAATATTAAGCATTTTATGTAGGGGGGTATGATTTTGGCAGCACTGCCGAAATCATCACCCCCCTATGATTTCCAGTTTGCAGCGTCAGAGACCCATAAAACTCATTCTGGTGATACATCTCATCCTGTAGAACACCAGCAAAAAAGCACAAGTGATTATATTAAATAATAAGCATTTTATGTAGGGGGGTATGATTTTGGCAGCACTGAACACAAGTGTTTCGATTCCATAATAAGCATTTAATATAGAGAGTTATACTTTTAGCAGCCCTGGTGAATTCCTATGGCATGCTATTCATATGCTCAATGTAAAACTATAAGCAGATGGTCTTCAGGTCACAGCTTTTCTGTGTGGTATCAGCATAAGTGCAGAGCACTTTAGGCAGATTTAAAAAACCTGTTTTCTTTTACTGTACACACAAACGATAAAAACACAGCAAGACCATCCACTTTGTAAATACATAAATCAAAGCCAAATACACGATCAAACACAAACACACTAAATGCAATGTATTAGCCTACTTACGCCGTCTAATGTCTGTCTGTTTTCACAACTGGCGGCATAGTATGGCGTCATGCGCGTTCACGCGAGGGGAGTCAAATTCTGGCAGGGAGTCCGATTTCGGCACAACACCTGAGCCAGCCGCAAATGGGTGGGCAAGCCGCAAGTGCTGCAAGTGGGCTGTACAAACCAACAGAAGATTTTGATTGGTTTGTTTGATGTCATGTGGGTTTGTTCTATCGGTTCACGCTCCCGGTGGCGGTAGTGGGCGATTTTATTTGCGATCTGTCCAAAAATAAAAACGAAGAAGACGGCGGCGGCACGGTAGATGAGTGGAAGATGTTCAAGGTTCAAGGTTCAAGGTTTCTTTATTTGTCACATAATAAATTATACAGGGTATAATTAGAAGTGAAATGTAATCGAATCAGGTCCGCTCAGTGGACAGTGCAAAATAATAAAAATAATATAAAGTAACACAACACAAGAGCATATATATGGTAAAAAAAGAGAAATAAGAGTTAAAAAGTGCAAAACAATAAGATGTGCAAAAAACAATAAGATGTGCAAAAAACAATAAGATGTGCAAAAAAACAGTGTACTGGGACTTAATAAATAGTAATGTGAATAGGAGGGATGTGCAGACGGGTTGTCCAGTGTATTGTACATAAAGCAGCAATATTGAGAATATGAGAATATTTACAGTTAACAATGCGTCTTGTAAGTGTTTATGAGACTGGGTTTGTGTTTAGGAGCCTGATGGCCGGAGGGAAGAAGCTCCTCCTCAGTCTCTCGGTTTTTGCCATCATGCTCCTGAAGCGCTTGCCAGATGGCAGTAAACGGAAAAGATGGTTACCGGGGTGATTTGAGTCTTTGATGATTTTTGCAGCTCTGCTTTTGCAGCGTTTGAGGTAGATGACCTGCAGAGAGGGGAGAGTAGACCCTGAGATGCGCTCAGCTAAGCGCACGACTCTCTGTAGAGCTTTGCAGTCCTGGTTTGAGGAATTACCATACCACACTGAGATGCACTGAGTCAGTACACTTTCTATGGCCCCTGAATAGAAAGTTTTCAGGATTGCTGGTGATACCCTGAATTTCCTCAGCTGTCGCAGATGGTACAGTCTTTGCCTGGCTTTCTTGACTTGTGTTTGAATGTGTGCAGTCCAAGTCAGGTCCTCTGAGATGTTTACACCGATGTACTTGAACCTGCTCACTCTCTCCACATGGGTCCCACTGATCATAAGAGGGGTGTAGGGCCGCTGCTGTCTCTTCCTGAAGTCTACAATCAGCTCTTTAGTTTTGCTCACGTTCAGAGAGAGACAGTTGTCCTGGCACCATGACGTAAGTCTCTCTACCTCATCCAAGTATGCGGCCTCGTCATCGTTGTTAATGAGGCCCAGAACCACAGTATCATCAGCAAATTTAACGATAGAAGTGGAGCTGTGAGAGGACACGCAGTCGTGGGTGTAGAGAGAGTAGAGCAGGGGGCTCAGGACACAGCCCTGTGGGGCTCCTATGTTCAGGGTGATGGAGTTGGAGTTGAACTGGCCGAATTTCACCACGTGAGGTCTGCCGGTGAGGAAATCTTGAATCCAGTCACAGAGTGAAGAGTTTAGGCCGAGGTCTGTAAATTTAACCGCTAGCTTGATGGGGACTATAGTATTGAATGCTGAGCTATAGTCAATGAAAAGCAGCGTTACATAGTTCCCATTATGCTGTCAATGTGTGTGAGGGAAGAGTGCAGTACCTGAGAGATGGCATCATCAGTAGATCTATTTGGCGGTAGGCAAACTGAAGAGGGTCTAAAGTAAAAGGGATGGAGGAGCAAATGTGTTTCTTTAAAAGTCTCTCAAAAACCTTCATGACTGTCGATGTGAGGGCAACTGGACGATAGTCATTCAGGCAAGAGGGTTTACTGTTCTTAGGCACAGGGATTATGACAGATTTTTTAAAGGAGGTGGGAACAACAGAGGTAGCGAGGGACTCATTAAAGATTGAAGTAAACAAACGAGAAAGCTGATCAGCACAGGACCTCAGAACGCGGCCAGTAATCCCATCAGGTCCTGCTGCTTTTCTGACGTTCACTCTCCTTAGTTCCCTCCAAACCTCGTCCTCCGACACGGTGATGACATGATATGTTATTAACATATTGGCTGTTTATTAATACTTATAAAGCACATATTCTGCATGACCATATTCTATATCCCTAATCCTACCCAACACCTAAATTTAACATATAACTTACTGTCAATAAGTAGCAAATTATGAGTTTATTGTGGCAAAAGTTGTAGTTAATGGTTTGTTAATAGTGAGAATTGGACCTTGAAATTAACTAAATTGTTCTATTTGTGATGTTGAATTGCTATTTTCTTGTTTATCACTGTAACGCTACTTCGAAACAATCTTTATTGTATAAAGCACTATAGAAATAAAAGCAGTGACTACACCAATGAAGCCAGTTAACATCTGGCTAAATTCAATAAAATGATTCTATTCACTGAACCCGTTTACCTTCGGTTCAACCTTCAGGTGCTGTCCATCAATGAGGAAGGTCTCAGACACTGTGAAGAGAACACCAAAATATTTGGAAAACCAATCAGGTACTTATGAATTACATGTCCACACCAGTCATGGTATAAAGAATGGGATCAAGATGACTTTGGTTCCAACTCCACTTAGAAAACGTCGAAATGGAACTGATGTGAATAAGAATCAGTTCTAGGTGGTCACACATATCATGTGTTTTATGTGATGTCTCTACCCTGATAAGTAATAGTTGCTTCCGTGTTTGTGTTCTGTAGTTGTTGGACGTGTCTGGTGGATCTTGAGGGGTTAAATATGAGGCATCTGTGGAGACCAGGAATCAAGGCCTTGCTGAGGATGATAGAGCTTGTAGGAGCCAACTATCCTGAAACACTGGGCTGTCTCCTCATACTGAGAGCACCCAGAGTGTTTCCTGTGCTCTGGACTTTGGTAAACACACAAACATAGGATTTCTCATTGTGACACACTTACCACATAAACAGAATGTTAACAAATAGTTCATGATATTGGAAAGACTGAGATGAGCACACGCTCAGTCTTCATCTAAAGGTTGTAAATTGTTCGGTCTACACAGAGTTAAATGTCATGTTAGCGTGGTGCCTTTCTTAATTGCCAGGCTTCTGTAAATGTCATGCTTGCCTGGGCCTTTGTTAGCAGTGCTAATGAAACATGACCCGCTGATTTGTGTTGCACCCTGTTCTGCGGTCAGGTGAGTCCATTCATCGACGAAAACACACGGAAGAAGTTTCTCATCTATGCTGGGAATGACTACCAGGGGCCTGGAGGTCTGGTGGACTACATCAACAGAGACTTCATCCCGGACTTCTTAGGAGGAGACGCTCTGGTGAGTCTGTTGTTGGTGAGATCTGACATGTTTGAACTCTTTGATTCGGATGAGACGCTTTCTGATACCAGTGGGGTCACCAAGCTTCAACATCGGGCACAAATGAGCATCATTTGTTTAAAAGTGATAGGACCTTTCTCAGACCAGCAAGTCATCCTCAAATTATTGTTTGCATAATTCTATTTAAATATTGTTTTATGTGTGTATATTTATCATGGAAACTACAGAGTAGTTTGTGTCAAAACAGACACGCCTCTAATGCATTCAGCCGGTTAAACCCTTCTGTATACTTTCAAACGAGTACTTATTATATATTTGAAGAGGATATACGTCCAGGACACGTGCAGCTGTATCTAATGTCTATCTGTGTTTCTCTTGTTTACTTCAGTGTGATGTTCCCGAGGCCGGTCTGGTTCCCAAGTCTCTGTACCGTACGGCTGAGGAGCTGGAAAACGAGGAGGGTAAACTGTGGAATGAAACCATCTACAAGAGCGCGAGCGTGCTGAAGGGATCTCCACACGAGGTACAGCTCATCCACAGACAATACTCAACAACACACAGCTGCTGCGGTTTACTTCGGCTGAGCACAGTGCATTGCACACGCTGCATGTTCATGATCGGCGTCGTCTGTTGGTTATAAGAAGTCAAGTCAAATACTGTTAGCCTAGCGCTGCTAGTTAGTGTATGATGTCCATCTGTGGCACTTCAAATACTGAATCATAATATAATCTAGTGTTTCTGGAAATGCTTCATCTGATATGCGTATGAACATGTTTCTGACACACACTATATTGGTGTATTATACTGAAAAAATGAAATTAAATTAAATGTATAGGCGTTTCTGCATTTTCTTTTTAATTCCGTTTCTATTACTTTCGGTGTAACTTCTCATTTGAAATACAGTTTTGCATCCTGTTTGAAATTCAATTCTGAATGGAGCTCAGCGCTGTGTGTTATGAATTATGACCTAAAGCTTTCGAATCATTCCCAGGTGCTGATAGAGATTACAGAAGCGTCGTCCGTCATTACGTGGGACTTTGATGTGTGTAAAGGCGACGTGATCTTCAACATCTATCACTCCAGAAGAGCTCCTCAGCCAGTTAAAAGAGACGGTCTGGCGCACACAACCTCGCCGGTCCCGCCGGAAACAACGTCCAGCTCATCGACAGATCCTGGATGCTCGGACAAGACTACAGCATGGTGCAGACGGCCCTGACCTGCCGAGAGGGAGAGAGCGTACAGGTGAGGGAGTCTCAAGAAACCCGTCAGGAACATGGATCAAAACTCAATGAGCCAAACCTCTTTCTGCTCTGATTCTCTTCCGTCCCATCAGGGATCTCATGTAGCGCGCTGGCCTGGATTCTACGTCCTGCAGTGGCGTCTTTACAGCAGCCCATCGTGCACTTCTTCCAGTCGGCCGCGTGTAGATGATGTTCTGGCCTCTCTGCAGGTCTCCTCACACAAATGCAGAGTCATGTATTTCACAGAGGTGCTGCGCTCCACGGACTTCAGGTCTGTATGATTGCACTGCAAAGTGCTTAGCATTAAACAATACAAATGAAACAGTTAACTAAATAAGCACACATCTGTGTTGTTACTAAATATAAAATATCATCTGGACGGCCAAATGTTTTCTCTGAAGGTGTTTGTGTTTGTGTTTGTATCAGGGGCTCCATGAGCAGCCTGGAGTCCAGTCACAGCGGTTTCTCTCTGCTCAGTGCCGCCACCACCTCCTCCAGCCAATCACAGACCGAGTCATCCATCTCAAGATAGCCCCTTCATCCAGACGGAAAGAGAGAGACTTTTGGGACTTTAGCTCTGCAGGAAGTGATGCATGATCATGTGAAGATTAAATCACAAGCTGGATGAGTGCTGAACTTTTCATCATAAACTGCAGGCTTTCTGTCAATTATATGATAGTTTTATGTATATTGTTACAAATAAATGTTGTTAAAAACAAAGAAATAAAAAAACTTACATTTCAAGAAACAAGTGTGACCCAAAAATGAATTTAGTTTAATACATTTTAATGAAAATAGCTCATAAAAACTTAATAAATATTATATAGTATTATAAAATCCTGCTCAAAATTCAAAATAATAATCAAAAAATATTATTGAGCAAATATATATTACATTGATTTTCATAAAATAAATAATTTCAAGAAACAAGTGTGACCCAAAAATGAATTATTTAATTCATTTTAATGAAAAATAGCTCATAAAAACTTAATAAATATTATATAGTATTATAAAATCTGCTCAAAATTCAAAATAATAATCGAAAAATATTATTGAGAAAATATATATTACATTGATTTTCATAAAATAAATAATTTCAAGAAATAAGTGTGACCCAAAAATGAATTTAGTTTAATTCATTTTAATGAAAAATAGCTCATAAAAACTTAATAAATATTATATAGTATTATAAAATCTGCTCAAAATTCAAAATAATAATCAAAAAATATTATTGAGAAAATATATATTACATTGATTTTCATAAAATAAATAATTTCAAGAAATAAGTGTGACCCAAAAATGAATTTAGTTTAATTAATTTTAATGAAAAATAGCTCATAAAAACGTAATAAATATTATATAGTATTATAAAATCTGCTCAAAATTCAAAATAATAATCAAAAAATATTATTGAGAAAATATATATTACATTGATTTTCATAAAATAAATAATTTCAAGAAACAAGTGTGACCCAAAAATGAATTTAGTTTAATTAATTTTAATGAAAAATAGCTCATAAAACGTAATAAATATTATATAGTATTATAAAAATCTGCTCAAAATTCAAAATAATAATCAAAAATATTATTGAGAAAATATATATTACATTGATTTTCATAAAATAAATAATTTCAAGAAATAAGTGTGACCCAAAAATGAATTTAGTTTAATTAATTTTAATGAAAAATAGCTCATAAAACTTAATAAATATTATATATAGTATTATAAATCTGCTCAAAATTCAAAATAATAATCAAAAATATTATTGAGAAAATATATATTACATTGATTTTCATAAAATAAATAATTTCAAGAAATAAGTGTGACCAAAATGAATTGTTTAATTAATTTTAATGAAAAATAGCTCATAAAAACGTAAATATTATATAGTATTATAAAATCTGCTCAAAATTCAAAATAATAATCAAAAAATATTATTGAGAAAATATTTATTACATTGATTTTCATAAAATAAATAATTTCGAGAAACAAGTGTGACCCAAAAAGGAATTTAGTTTAATTAATTTGAATGAAAAATAGCTAATAAAACTTAATAAATATTATATAGTATTATAAAATCTGCTCAAAATTCAAAATAATAATCAAAAAATATTATTGAGAAAATATATATTACATTGATTTTCATAAAATAAATAATTTCAAGAAATAAGTGTGACCCAAAAATGAATTGTTTAATTAATTTTAATGAAAAATAGCTCATAAAAACTTAATAAATATTATATAGTATTATAAAATCTGCTCAAAATTCAAAATAATAATCAAAAAATATTATTGAGCAAATATATATTACATTGATTTTCATAAAATAAATAATTTCAAGAAATAAGTGTGACCCAAAAATGAATTTAATTAATTTTAATGAAAAATAGCTCATAAAAACGTAATAAATATTATATAGTATTATAAAATCTGCTCAAAATTCAAAATAATAATCCAAAAATATTATTGAGCAATTATATATTACATTGATTTTCATAAAATAAATAATTTCAAGAAATAAGTGTGACCCAAAAATGAATTTTTAATTAATTCTAATGAAAAATAGCTCATAAAAACTTAATAAATATTATATAATATTATTAAAATCTGCTCAAAATTCAAAATAATAATCAAAAAATATTATTGAGCAAATATATATTACATTGATTTTCATAAAATAAATAATTTCAAGAAACAAGTGTGACCCAAAAATGAATTTAGTTTAATTAATTTTAATGAAAAATAGCTCATAAAAACTTAATAAATATTATATTGTATTATAAAATGATATCAGAATTAAAAATAATAATCAAAAAATATTATTGAGAAAATATTTATTACATTGATTTTCATAAAATAAATAATTTCAAGAAATAAGTGTGACCCAAAAATGAATTATTTAATTAATTTTAATGAAAAATAGCTCATAAAAACTTAAATATTATATTGTATTATAAAATGATATCAGAAAATTCAAAATAATAATCAAAAATATTATTGAGAAATATATATTACATTGATTTTCATAAAATAAATTATTTCAAGAAATAAGTGTGACCCAAAAATGAATTGTTTAATTAATTTTAATGAAAAATAGCTCATAAAAACTTAATAAATATTATATAATATTATTAAAATCTGCTCAAAATTCAAAATGATAATCAAAAAATATTATTGAGCAAATATATATTACATTGATTTTCATAAAATAAATAATTTCAAGAAACAAGTGTGACCCAAAAATGAATTTAGTTTAATTTTAATGAAAAATAGCTCATAAAAACGTAATAAACATTATATATTATTATCAAATCTGCTCAAAATAATAATCCAAAAATATTATTGAGAAAATATATATTACATTGATTTTCATAAAATAAATAATTTCAAGAAACAAGTGTGACCCAAAAATGAATTTAGTTTAATTAATTTGAATGAAAAATAGCTCATAATAATTTAATACATATTATATAGTATTATAAAATGATATCAAAATTCAAAATAATAATAAAAAAATATTATTGAGAAAATATATATTACATTGATTTTCAAAAAACTAATTATTTCAAGAAATACGTGTGAACCAAAAATGAATTTTGAATAATTAATTTTAATGAAAAATAACTCATAAAAACTATGTAGTATTATAAAATGATATAAACATTCAAAATAATAATACAAAAATATTATTGAGCAAATATATGCTACATTGATTTTCATAAAATAAATAATTTCAAGAAACAAGTGTGACCCAAAAATGAATTGTTTAATACATTTTAATGAAAGATAGCTCCTAAAAACTTAATAAATATTATATATTATTAGAAAATCTGCTCAAAATATCAAAATAATAATCCAAAAATATAATTGAGCAATTATATACTACATTGATTTTCATAAAATAAATAATTTCAAGAAACAAGAGTGACCAAAAATGAATTTAGTTTAATTAATTTTAATGAAAAATAGCTCATAAAAACCTAATAAATATGATATAGTATTATAAAATGCTATCAGAATTAATAATAATAAAATATTATTGAGTAAATATATATTACATTGATTTTCATAAAATAAATAATTTCAAGAAATAAGTGTGACCCAAAAATGAATTTAGTTTAATACATTTTAATGAAAAATAGCTCATAAAAACTTAATCAATATTATATAGTATAATAAAATATCAAAATTCAAAATAATAATACAAAAATATTATTGAGAAAATATATATTACATTGATTTTCATAAAATAAATAATTTCAAGAAATAAGTGTGACCCAAAAATGAATTGTTTAATACATTTTAATGAAAAATAGCTCCTAAAAACTCAATAAATATTATATAGTATTATAAAATCTGCTCAAAATTCAAAATGATAATCAAAAAATATTATTGAGCAAATATATTACATTGATTTTCATAAAATAAATAATTTCAAGAAACAAGTGTGACCCAAAAATGAATTTAGTTTAATTAATTGTAATGAAAAATAGCTCATAAAAACTTAATAATTATTATATAATATTATAAAATGATATCAGAATTCAGAATAATCAAAAAATATTATTGAGCAATTATATACTACATTGATTTTCATAAAATAAATAATTTCAAGAAATAAGTGTGACCCAAAAATGAATGTAATTTTAATGTGAACAAATATCTCATAAAGTATAGATATTGAAAGAGAAAGAAACTGCTTTTGAGTTTTAAGTTCTTTATTAGTTCAATAAACATCATCATATTCACACATAATTACATATCAGAGGACTAGATTATGTGTCCAGTGTGTGTGTCAGTCAGGTGTGTGTGTGTTTAATGTTTGTGTGAGTGTGTGTGTGTGTGTGTGTGTGTGTGTTTAAAGTTTAATGTGACACAGAGACACTGAAGAGTTGTAATTAAGGTAAAATCCAGCATGTAGAGGTTGAGTGAATGTGTGTGTGAATGTGTGTAAGTGTGTGAGTGTGTGTGTGTCAGAGACGCTGTAGAAGGACAGAGAGCCGCTCGACTCGTCCAGAAACACTGCTGCTCTCTTACAGGAGACACGAGCAGCTGATATATCAGTGAAGTTATTATTGTGACAGACTCTGAATGTTTGACCAGAGCACTCGAGACTCCAGGACTGATCATTATGTCCAAACAAACAGTCACCACTCCCTCCTTTCCTCTTGATTTCTTTATAAGACACTGATATATAAACATCATCTCCGCTCCATTCAGTCTCCCAGTAACAGCGTCCCGTCAGACTCTCTGAACACAGAACCTGAGGATAATGATCAAATCTGTCGGGATGATCAGGATATGACTGCTCCTCTTTCACACGCGTCACCTTTCTGTTCTCCTCAGACAGAACGAGTTGAGTGTTTGCGGTGTTTGGATCCAGTGTGAGATCACAGGCGTCTGAACACAACACACACATTACAACACACACATTACAACTAAACTACAGACAACAAAACTCTGTGTGTGTGTGTGTGTGTGTGTGTGTGTTTGATCCAGTGTGAGATCACAGGCGTCTGAACACAACACACACATTACAACACACACATTACAACACACACATTTACAACACACACATTACAACTAAACTACAGACAACAAAACTCTGTGAGTGTGTGTGTGTGTGTGTCTCTCTCTCTCTGTGTGTGTGTGTGTTTGACTTACATTTGTGTAGTCCTGTTGTGATCATGAACTCTCCTCCATGATCCACACTAGAAAACACACACAGTTAACGTTACTTACCTAACACACACAGACACGCGCTCACACACGTACACACACGTACACACACACGCGCGAGCACACATACAAGCACACACGACACACACACACACACACACACACAACAGCTGCATGAATGTTTGTTGTGCAAATCTGGTACAGAAGGATTAAGATTAAATAGGTTCAAGAAAAAAAACGTTTTGTGATTTGTAAGAGACGAGAAGAAATACCACAAAGAATGTTCAAACTCCAACTGTCACAATTCAAACATAAACTCCCAGAATCCCTTGAGACTCGATCAAGCTCCCCTTCTGTACCATTTCTAACCACTCTAATATTTATAATTGAATAATAGCATATTATTAATAAATAAATACATTTTTATGAGCAATTTTTTCAATTAAAATTAATTCAACTGAATTTCTTCATTTTTGGGTCACGCTTGCTACTTGAAAATGTTTATTTTATTTTTTCAGGAAAATCAATGTAATATATCTTTGCTTAATATTTTTTTATATTATTTTGAATTTTGAGCAGATTTTATAATACTATACAATATTTATATACAAATACAAATTAAGCTCAGATGAGCTTTTTATTTGTCACACAATTATACAGAGTATAATGAGGAGTGAAATGTGTTCTCTGCATTGGCAGTGGGCAGTCGACATTGCAGCGCCCGGGGAGCAGTTGGGGGTTCGGTGCCTTGCTCAAGGGTCTCACTTCAGTCGTGCCGGAGCCGGGATTCGAACCCACAACCTTGGGTTACCTCGGATTTCAAGTCCAACGCTCTATCCATTAGGCCATAACTGCCCTCGTTATATGTTTGTAGAGGTATTTTTTTTCATTAAAATGAATTAAACAGTCTCTTAATTTTGCTTTGTTTACATCTGCTGCTTCATCATATGCTAAAATATCCAAATAAAAATGTGTTCAACAAGCTGACAGAAGTCCATCCATTTCTTTAAATGATGAAGTATAATTGTTGTCATTGTAAATATTCATTTATAAAACAGATAGTTCAGATTCTTGATTCTGATTGGTCGAGCCAAGTTCAAAGCTGTTGTAAATGACTCTACACATATACACCTTTGTTTATGTCGTGTGTTGCTCGGCAACCACTTTGTTGCAACCACAACCATTTCTGAGGAACTACATTGTTTGGTGGAAAAATAATGTTTTTATTAATATCATTACACTTGTTTTATTTTGTGAAACCTTATTACATATATGGAATAACCGCTTTATAAAGCAATAAGCCCTGTGAAGCCATGGTTTATAGTGAATTCATAACAGCTAAGGGGCATTGTTAGTAAAAGCTTGCTGATTTTAAGTTTGAAAATATACATTCAAATTAAAATAATAATACAGGTTTATCTCAATAAATTAGAATGTCATGGAAAAGTTCATTTATTTCAGTAATTCTACTCAAATTGTGAAACTTGTGTATTAAATAAATTCAATGCACACAGACTGAAGTGGTTTAAGTCTTTGGTTCTTTTAATTGTAATGATTTTGGCTCACATTTAACAAAAACCCACCAATTCACTATCTCATCACATTAGAATACTTCATAAGACCAATAAAAAAACATTTTTATTGAATTGTTGGCCTTCTGGAAAGTATGTTCATTTACTGTGTCTGTACTCAATACACATACCCTTGGGCCGCTCCACCGTCGAGGGTGGTGAGGACGGAGGAGGCACTAGGCCTGTTTCGGGCAGAAAAAGGTGCCTTCCAAGACCTAGTCACCTCCTCATGCACTTCCGGGAAGAAAGGAACCGGGGCGGTTGCCGACGCGTTCGCCTGCGCCCCAGGAACCAATCATCCAGCCTTGAGCGCTCGGGAGAAAGCGGACGCCTATAGTGCAGCCCGATGCTCTCAGCGGCCCGGGAAAGCATAGCGGTCAGTTCTGGATCTGACTCGGGCAACGCTACTCTTCCTGACGGAGGCAGCGCAGCCGAATCGTCCTCTCAGAACCTAGCTCATCCCCGATGCAGTGATCGATATCCCGTCATCTGCTGGGGCACGAATGAGCTGGGCCCGCCCTGTCCGAGGACCCGCATACTCATCCAGGAACCCCAGGCGGTGCGATGTGCTCGAGGAGTGAGAGGCCCAGCGGAGACGTGCATTGACGGGAAGCTCTCACTGTGATCCTTAAATCACCCTGGCCCTGAGCCGAAGTAGTCCTCTGGCCGGAGGAACTAGAACGGGGCAGAGCAAGGGGGATACCCCCACGTCTAGCGATGAGGTATCTGGAGCGCAACATCGCCATGGACATGTTCCCGCAGTGAGAACATGACTCATCCTGACGCTGCCTCAGCGTGCCTAAAGCCCAAGCACGAGGGGCAGCGATCGTGACCATCAGATGAAGTCAGGAAACGACCACATCCAGAAACGCACGAGCGGGAAGCCATCTTTAAAAAGACGCCCGTCGCTCGTGGAGCTCTTTTAGATTGCTCTGAAATGATCTCCTTTAGCAGCGCTGAAGCGCCCGAGGAGAGGGTAGCAGCGTGATCGCAGAAGAATGCAGCACTGGACAGCAACCTCCGCTGACGCACCGTAACACCAACGCTGTAAGTCTTGCTTTGCAGACACTCTAGAGATTTGCAAGGCTCGGCTCCGAAGCGAAAAGCTGATGTGCGTTTGCACGCGCTCTCCTTTATACCGCACTGGCGGACTGCTGGCGATGGCGAAACACGCACGGCAACCGCCATTGGCTTGTTTTGTTAACACTCGAAGGTGATTGGGCTCTCCGGCGAGATCCCATTAGTCAGTCACTCTGTTGTTACGTCGAACGTGACTGACTGATAGGGAACCAAAGACTTAAACTACTTCAGTCTGTGTGAATTTAATTTATTTAATACACAAGTTTCACAATTTGAGTTAAATTACTGAAATAAATGAACTTTTCCACGACATTCTAATTTATTGAGATGCACCTGTAACAGCATTTTATTTTTAAGTTTACTATAAAATAATTGTATTTAAATGTAATACTCCCTCTTTATTATAAAATAAAATAATAATAATTTTACACTTTATTATTTTACATAAAAAAAACTAAAAGTGCAATAATATTATAATCACTTTTATTAATTTATTTTTTATAGTTATATTTGATGGGTCACACTCAGACTATGTGCCGTGTGAGGACCAAACCAAATCACCAGGTTATCATATGAACCAGGCTGAAAATGTATGTGCACCCTGCTTATGCATTAACCCTCTGATGCTGTTCGGTCATTTTAGACCAAAAAAAAAAGAGATTTAGAAATTAAACAATCGCTACTTCATCAGAATGGTGTGAAACTTGAGACTTTTATGGCAGTCACTATGTGACCCCAAAAAAATACAAATCGTGGACTTGATTCGAAAAGCTAAATTGTTTGTGTATTTGTGACAGAAAAAAGTCACACGTGTTATAGGAAATGGAAATGAAATGGGAAACACAAAAAATACAAAAATACAGATCATTTGTATGTACAATCTACAAACCATTCACGATGCAGAAAAAGACACAACAATAAAGGGAGACTTTAATAAAAAAGGGTAATAGACACACTTATAGACTACCCCCCACAGACACACATGTATGAACTTGTGTGACTGTAACAGAAAGCGTGGTTCTGCATTTGCATGAATTAAAATGTATAATTCGGCCAGAAATGCAGTCAAAACCATGACCAAGGAAGGGGTTACACACTAAAACATCAAGAGTACAAAACAGACACACACACACACACACACACACACACACACACACACACACACACACACACACACACACACACACACACACACACACACACACACACACACACACACAACATTATACACACACACACACTTAAACACAAACTCACTTACACACGCTCACAGACACACACACACACACACACACACACAGACACACAACATTATACACACACAAATGAACTGGTGTGGCTGTAATAATATTGCAAAATTGAGCCAAAAGACACAAATAAGAGGTTGAAATCAGATTAATTAATCTTTGATAAAGCATTCCTGTTCATTTTTGTTAAAAGTTTGTTGAATTTTGGTTATGTGTAACAAAATGCCTTTCTCTGTGTTCAGGTTTGACTGTAGTGAAATTAATGCACAAACTTAACATTTCAAACAAAAATTTAAACAATCTAAACCTTTACAAAAAGTTGTCTTTGAGAATGTCTAAATATATATCCAGATCCACAGCTTAATAAAAATATGTCTTTCTGCCTAAAACCACTAGAGCGTTTATAAGCCTTTTATATCGATGTATAGGAATCTAGCGGCTAAACCATGGAATTGCAGATGTTTTCTTTTTTTTTTACTCTGACCAGATGGCACTAATTTGACTTCAAAAATTAGATTTTAAAGGCATTGTCTCTATTTTAACATGACATACTCTCATGATTGAAAAGTAATATCAAAATCTTAGATCTTTTTTTTTTGTATTTTCAGTGGGAAAAATTTATCATAATTATTGCTAGCTTTGCTCCCCTCACCTAGAGGGTCATCTATGAGCAGGCCGCTCCCTTCTGAGCGTCTGAGTTTCCCTCTCATTCTGACGAATGAGTTCTCCGCTCTCCAGAGCTCTGTGATAGGTCGCTCTCCGTGTTGGTCGAGCTAGCATGGCTCCCCTCACCATAGAGGGTCACTTATGAGCATGCCCCTCCCTTCTGGGCGTCTGAGTCCCCTCACCTGAGGGATGAGTTCTCCGCCTAGAGCTCCTCATTGGTAGAGCTAGCACGGCTCCCTCACCAACGAGGGTCACCTATGAGTGTGCCGCTCCCTTCTGAGCGTCTGAGTTCCCTCTCATTCTGAGGGTTGATTTCTCCGCTCTCCAGAGCTCACTGTCGGTAGAGCTAGCATTGATCCCCTCATCTAGAGGGTCGCTTATGAGCATGCCGCTCCCTTCTGAGCGTCCTGAGTCCTCTCTCATTCTGTAGAATGAGTTTCTCCGCTCCCAGAGCTCTGTGATAGGTCTCTCTCTTTGTTGGTCGAGCTAGCATTGCTCCCCTCACCATAGAGGGTCATTTATGAGCATGCCGCTCCCTTCTGAGCGTCTGAGTTCCCTCTCACTCTGAAGAGTGAATAGTTCTCCGCCCCGGAGCCATAGAACGTTACCCATCTAGATAAGTGCACACGCTAAGATCTTTGGGCACTTCTAAAAAAATCCACTCAGTGGTAAGATCGCACATCAAGTGTTCTGCGTTCTTTTCTAAAAATCCATGTTATGGTAAGTGCGCACGCTAGACTTTGGGCACTTTTTAAAAATCCACTCAAGTGGTAAGTTCGCACGTCAAGGTTCTGCGTTCTTTCAAAAAATCCTGTACGGTAGGGTTACGCGCACAGCTTCGTGCCCTTTTTTGAGTTGGTCAAAGCCAGTTGGTCAAGGCCCGAATTCTAGGCACGAATCGTCAACCGAAAATGCTTGCAGGTCCCCTACCCTCTTAACTGTGGCCAATGCCGAGAGGAGCACTGTCTTCAGAGACAGAAACTTAAGCTCTACTGACTGCAGAGGCTCAAAGGGGGCCCCCCTCAAGGCCGACAGGGACGAGGGGAGATCCCAAGAGGGTACCAGGTGAGGGCGCGGAGGATTTAGCCTCCTTGCCCCTCTGAGGAACCTGATGACCAGGTCGTGTTTCCCCAGAGACTTACCGTCTACTGCATCGTGATGTGCGGCAATAGCGCGACATACACTTTGAGGGTGGAGAGGAGACAGCCTCGCTCCAACCCATCCTGCAGGAAAGAAAGCACGACTGCGATCGGGCATCTACGGGGTCCTCCGGCGGGAGAACACCAATCGACGAACAGGTTCCACTTCAGCCTGTAAGCTTGTCTCAGACAGGGCCCTGGCAGAAGTGATAGTGTTTACTACCGCTGGAGGTAGCCCACTTAGAACCTCCGGCGTCCCGTCCAAGGACCATACGTGGAGATTCCACAAGTCTGGGCGCGGGTGCCAGAGGGTGCCCCTCTCTGAGAAAGTAGATCCCTCCTCAGAGGAATTTGTCAAGGAAGGGCTGTCGCGAGGAGCATCAGTTCTGGGAACCACGTCCGATTGGGCCAGTAAGGCGCCACCAAGAGGACTTGCTCCTCGTCCTCCTGACCTTGCACAGGGTCTGTGCGAGAAGGCTCTCTGGGGAAGCATATTTGCGTAGGCCCGAGGCCAGCTGCATGCCAGTGCATCTGTACTGAGGGTCCCTCGGACAGGGAGAAAACAACTGGCAGTGAGACGTGTCCGGGAGGCAAACAGGTCTACCTGGCGTCCCAGGCGTCTCCAAATCAGCTGGAGTACCTCGGGGTGGAGTCGCCATTCTCCCGGAAGGGCGTGCTGGCGTGAGCTCGTCGGCTGCGATTGAGCTCGCCTGGGACATGAACGGCGCGGCGACCTCAGATACTTCTGACTCCAAAGGAGGAGATGGCGGGCGAGTTGCGCATGCGACGGAGCGTAGACCGCCCTGGTGGTTGATGTACGCAACGCAGTCGCAGTGTTGTCCGAGCGGACCAGTATATGCTTCTCGTAGCAGCAGCGTTCTGAAGCGGCGCAGAGCAAGCCATACTGCCAGCAACTCGAGGCAATTGATATGCCACTGCAGCTGGGGCCCTGTCCAGAGCCCAGCGGCTGCGTGCCCGTTGCACATGGCCCCCAGCCCGTGGCAGGCGTCTGTTGAAACAACAACATGCCTGGATACTTGCTCTGGGGAACTCCTGCCCGAAGAAAAGCAAGGTCCGACCATGGGCTGAAGGTGCGACGGCAGGACGGGTGAGTGAGACCCGGTATGTGCTGTGGCGCCATGCCCATCTCGGGACTCGGTCGTGAAGCCAATGCTGAAGCGGTCTCATATGAAGCAATCCGGCGGCGTGATAGCGGCTGACGATGCCATATGCCCCAGGAGCCTCTGAAAATGTTTCAGTGGAACCGCCCTCTTGCGCTGGAGAGACTCCAGGCATCTCAGCATTGACTGAGCATGCTCCTCTGAGAGACGTGCTGTGAGGTTGACCGAGTCCAACTCCATGCCGAGAAAAGAGATCCTCTGCGTAGGGGAGAGTTTGCTCTTTTCCCGGTTGACCTGAAGTCCCAACCGGCTGAGGTGACTGAGCACCATATCCCTGTGTTCGCACAACAGTGCTCGAGACTGGGCCAGGATGAGCCAGTCGTCGAGGTAGTTGAGGATACGAATGCCTGCTTCCCTTAACGGTACAAGGGCTGCTTCTACGACCTTGGTGAAGACACGAGGCGACAGGGATAGCCCGAAGGGAAGGGCCTTGTACTGGTATGCTCGCCCCTCGAATGCAAAGCGGAGAAACGGTCTGTGGCGAGGGAGGATTGAGACATGGAAGTAGGCGTCCTTCAGGTCGATTGCTGCAAACCAATCGAGGGGACGGACGCATTGAAAGTTGCATCTCTGCGTCAACATCCTGAACGGGAGCTTGTGAAGGGCCGGGTTCAGAACGCGCAGGTCCAGGATTGGTCGTAACCCACCGCCTTTCTTGGGTACGATGAAGTAGGGGCTGTAGAACCCTGACTTCATCTCGGCTGGAGGGACCGGCTCTATCGCGTCCTTCGCAAGTAGGACCGCGACTTCTGCACGCAAGACAGGGGCATCCTTGCTCAACACTGAGGTGAACCGAATGCCCCTGAACTTGGGGGGACGCCGGGTGTACTGAATCGCGTAGCCGAGTCTGATAGTCCTCAGGAGCAAGTGAGACGGCCTGGGGAGCTCTAGCCAGGCCCCCAGGGACCGTACAAGCGGGACCAGGGGAGTTACTGACGTACCCACGGTGGGGCAGCGAAATGGAGCACAGGGGCCCGACTCGAAAGGCAGTGCGTCTCGAAGTGGGGTCTGAGTGTGTGGTGTGACACTGACCTGGCTCCATAGTTGGGCAGGGGATGCGGGAGAAGGCGTCGCGTCCTCGGACCCTGCTGCCCACTGGCGAAGAGAGAGGGGGACGGGAGTGTAGAGACGAGGTCTCGTACACTGCCATCCTCGCCCTCTTGGGACCCGGAGGAAAAGGAAACTGCTCTTTTATTGAAGTTTTGGGTACAGAACAAAAAGAAAACAAAAGATTCTCCACCCGGCCCTCCTCCGGGGGAAGGAGTGGTGCAGTCACCATCTCCTGAAGAGCAGGATCCAAAGGCTCCGGGTCGCCCGTCTCAGGGACACCGCCTGCCTTGGCGCTTCACGGGCTTGGCAGGGGCGGAGGCGGGCTGCGCCGGTCTCCTGCGGCCAGCTCCACGCTGCGGCCGTAGTGCAGGCTGCTGTTGTGGCCGAGCTGGAGCGGAGGTGGAGGAGCAGACGGAGGGGCTGCAGCCGGCGGTGGGGTGGTGACAGCAGCGGACCGCCGGGGCAGGATGTGACGAAACGCCTCCGTCTGCTTCTGTGCGGCGGAGAACTGTTGGGCAAAGTCATCCACCGACAAGCGGTGCTTGTCGGACTCCCTCATATCCGCCAAGGTCAGCCACAGGTGGCGCTCCTGGACCACTAATGTGGACATCGTCTGACACAGGGCCGGCGCCGCGACTTTCATCACCCTTAGTGCGAGGTCCGTCACTGTGCGCAGTTCCTGCAACACACCTGGGTCAGCATCACCCTCGTGCAGCTGTTTTAATGCCTTGGCCTGGTGGACCTGCAGGAGGGCCATGGCGTGCAGGGCGGAAGCGGCCTGTCCAGCAGCACCGTAAGCCTTGGCCGTTAGAGCGGACGAGAACTTACAGGCCCTGGACGGAAGGCGTGGATTACCCCTCCAGGCGGCAGCGCCTTGCGGGCAGAGCTGCATGGCAACGGCGCGCTCGACTGGGGGGACCTCCACATACCCTTGGGCCGCTCCACCGTCGAGGGTGGTGAGGACGGAGGAGGCACTAGGCCTGTTTCGGGCAGAAAAAGGTGCCTTCAAGACCTAGTCACCTCCTCATGCACTTCCGGAAGAAGGAACCGGGGCGGTTGCCGGCGCTCGGCCTGCCCCCAGGAACCAATCATCCAGCCTTGAGCGCCGGGAAAGCGGACGCCTATAGTGCAGCCCGATGCTCTCAGCGGCCCGAAAGCATAGCGGTCAGTTCTGGATCTGACTCGGCAACGCTACTCTTCCTGACGGAGGCAGCGCAGCCGAATCGTCCTCTCCAGAACCTAGCTCATCCCCATGCAGTGATCGATATCCCGTCATCTGCTGGGGCACTGAATGAGATGCTTGGGCCCCGCCTGTCCGAGGACCCCGTGATACTCATCCAGGAACCCCAGACGGTGCGATGTGCTCGAGGAGTGAGAGGCCCGCGGAGACGTACTTGACGGGGAAGCTCTCACTGTGATCCTTAAATCACCCTGGCCCTGAGCCGAAGTAGTCCTCTGGCCGGAGGAACTAGAACGGGGCAGAGCAAGGGGGATACCCCCACGTCTAGCGATGAGGTATCCGGAGCGCAACATCGCCATGGACATGTTCCCGCAGTGAGAACATGACTCATCCATGAGATCGTGGCCATCAGATGAAGTCAGGAAACGACCACATCCAGAAACGCACGAGCGGGAAGCCATCTTTAAAAAGACGCCCGTCGCTCGTGGAGCTCTTTTAGATTGCTCTGAAATGATCTCCTTTAGCAGCGCTGAAGCGCCGAGGGGTGGTAGCAGCGTGATCGCAGAAGAATGCAGCACTGGACAGCAACCTCCGCTGACGCACCGTAACACCAACGCTGTAAGTCTTGCTTTGCAGACACTCTAGAGATTTGCAAGGCTCGGCTCCGAAGCGAAAAGCTGATGTGCGTTTGCACGCGCTCTCCTTTTATACCCGCACCGCGGGGCGGACTGCGCGTGGCGAAACACGCACGGCAACCGCCATTGGCTTGTTTTGTTAACACTCGAAGGTGATTGGGCTCTCCGGCGAGATCCCATTAGTCAGTCACTCTGTTGTTACGTCGAACGTGACTGACTGATAGGGAACCAAAGACTTAAACTACTTCAGTCTGTGTGAATTTAATTTATTTAATACACAAGTTTCACAATTTGAGTTAAATTACTGAAATAAATGAACTTTTCCACGACATTCTAATTTATTGAGATGCACCTGTAACAGCATTTTATTTTTAAGTTTACTATAAAATAATTGTATTTAAATTTAATACTCCCTCTTTATTTTAAAATAAAATAATAATTATCACACTTTTTTATTTGGTTTATTATTTTACATAAAAAAACTAAAAGTGCAATAATATTATAATCACTTTTATTAATTTATTTTTTTATAGTTATATTTGATGGGTCACACTCAGACTATGTGCCGTGTGAGGACCAAACCAAATCACCAGGTTATCATATGAACCAGGCTGAAAAATGTATGTGCACCCCTGCTTATGCATTAACCCTCTGATGCTGTTCGGTCATTTTAGACCAAAAAAAAGAGATTTAGAAATTAAACAATCGCTACTTCATCAGAATGGTGTGAAACTTGAGACTTTTATGGCAGTCACTATGTGACCCCCCCAAAAAAATACAAATCGTGGACTTGATTCGAAAAAGCTAAATTGTTTGTGTATTTGTGACAGAAAAAAAGTCACACGTGTTATAGGAAATGGAAATGAAATGGGAAACACACAAAAATACAAAAATACAGATCATTTGTATGTACAATCTACAAACCATTCACGATGCAGAAAAAGACACAACAATAAAGGGGAGACTTTAATACAAAAGGGGTAATAGACACACTTATAGACTACCCCCCACAGACACACATGTATGAACTTGTGTGACTGTAACAGAAAGCGTGGTTCTGCATTTGCATGAATTAAAATTTATAATTCGGCCAGAAATGCAGTCAAAACCAAGGAACCAAGGAAGGGGTTACACACTAAAACATCAAGAGTACAAAACAGACACACACACACACACACACACACACACACACACACACACACACACACACACACACACACACACACACACACACACACACACACACACAAACTCACACACACACACACAACATTATACACACACACACACTTAAACACAAACTCACTTACACACGCTCACAGACACACACACACACACACACAGACACACAACATTATACACACACAAATGAACTGGTGTGGCTGTAATAATATGGCAAAATTGAGCCAGAAGACTCAAATAAGAGGTTGAAATCAGATTGATTAATCTTTGATAAAGCATTCCTGTTCATTTTTGTTAAATGTTTGTTGAATTTTGGTTATGTGTAACAAAATGCCTTTCTCTGTGTTCAGGTTTGACTGTAGTGAAATGAATGCACAAACTTAACATTTCAAACCAAAAATTTGAACAATTTAAACCTTTACAAAAAGTTGTCTTTGAGAATGTCTAAATATATATCCAGATCCACAGCTTAATAAAAATAAGTCTTTCTGCCTAAAACCACTAGAGCGTTTATAAGCCTTTTATATCGAGGTATAGGAATCTAGCGGCTAAACCATGGAATTGCAGATGTTTTTCTTTTTTTTACTCTGACCAGATGGCACTAATCTGACTTCAAAAATTAGATTTTAAAGGCATTGTCTCTATTTTAACATGACATACTCTCATGATTGAAAAGTAATATCAAAATCTTAGATCTTTTTTTTTTGTATTTTCAGTGGGAAAAATGTATCATAATTATTGCATAACCTTTAATTAGTACCATGAAATTCTCTCAAAATATTAAAAAAAATATTATGGAACACATATATTACAATGATTTTACTGAAAATAAAAAAAAGTTACATTTCAGGTGTTCGGTCAGTTTTGACCGAGATAAACTGTGTGACCCCCAAATGAACAATACCTGAGGCAGAGGGTTAAGACAGACAGTATTTAACGTTCCTATTTTGGCTCATCTATCTTTCTGCTCATAGTATGCTTTATTAGTAAGGTGTGCACATAATGTGGTATTTCAATATCACTGTCTCTGTGCATTAAGCGTTTTCCTCTCATATAAATATCATTTATTAACGTATAAATAAACGCATTGTGTTCATATTTTGGGCTCACATGCGTATCTGCACATAGTATATGCTTTAAAATTTTTACAACTTTACAATAGGCAGTGGGTTTAATCAGTGACATTAATAGATTTACTATCCGGCGTATTCTGCTTCTCTTGGTGTTTTTACACAGAGAGAACATACTGCATTTAGGGGTGTGCGATATATATCATTTGCAATATTATCGTAATTGTTGTTTTAACGATGTGCAATTTGACAATATCGAGTATTTTGCAAAAACCAAACAAAACGCCCCTACAGAGTGCGCATAGATTAACATTAGCCTACGTGGTGATTAGAGAAAGGGTTTAACAGTGCACGTGCGCATTTAGAGCGCGTTCTTTCACTGCATGATTCAATCGATTAAAATGCATTAAGAATGATCGCAAAATTCAAGATGTGGGGGCAGAAAATTTATATATTTACGTTGCACATAGTTAAAATCGCACAAAGAGTGCCGTTTTTTCTTCAAAATAAGCATGATTACAAATGTGATATTGATTTTACATAACAGGTCAATAAACATACGTTAATATTAAGATACTTATGTTTTAGACACCATATTGCCTGGTTTTGCTCCATTTCGCCGACATTGTTTTTTATTCCAAACAGCTACAGCACTGTTTTGCGTCTCTGAGCAACATGACGGTGATTCGTTCCTGAATGATTCAATCGTTTAAATGATTCGGTTCAGTCGCAGTGACTCACTTATTACCAGTGATTTTCTGTCACCTACTGGCGATTTTAATTTCACATTTAAAGTCTATTTTCATTTTTAAAATAATTTTTAATATCAGTATTCAATGTTTTATGCTTAAAATGTCAAAAATGATGCATTTGTAACTGCAGGTTAAAGCACTCAATGTCCCTCTGAGCTGCATTAATGTGTAAATACATCTAAACACCTTCAGATGCAACTTCTGCAAAGATTCATTTTGATAATACTGGTTTCATTTATTTGGTAACTGCCTAAATGTGTTATCTTAATTTACTGATTAATAGTTACAATTTGACTCAAAAGATGTACACTTTTAGAAAAAAATGCTTTATTAAAAGGTAAAAATCTATTTAAACTTAAATTAAAAGATAAATTTCTATCACGGATGTGAACTGACCACACACAATATGAAGAATATCATAAACTGCAGCGGTCCACGGTAGTCAGATATCAGCAAAATAGCACTCTACAAAATTTCGTCCAATTATCATTATCGAAAAAATCACCCAAAATATTGAGATATCGTATTTTTTTTCAATATCGCACACCCCTAACTGCATTGTACAGTTTTCTCTCACAAAGATGATCTGAGTTGCTATTGCAATTCTCCATGCAGCATATATGACATAAAATGGTGACATTTTTCAAAGTCACAACAGAAAATCAAAATACTGCCCTGAACTAAATACTTTTGTGATCTATTTCCATTTTCTAATTTTTAAAGGGAAATACTGACATGGACTTTACAGAGCAGATGTCACCTTGTAATTCCAAAGGGAGAGTTGGACTTTTTTTTCTCTTTATTATTATTTCGTGCTGTAATATTTGGTTACGGTGTTATTTCTGTTTCAAAAGAATGCAATAAATAACACTTTAAAATCTAAAGAGTGTTCATGTTATTTTATACATTAGTATTGTTGTGAAATTAACGAATGGATAATAATAGTGATAATCGTGAAACCGTGATTATTCTTCAGACTATAATCATAACAACACAATCTATAATCGTTGCTTCCCTTCATCAGAGATGCTGAAATGACTAAGATCTTCACTGGTATCATGGAGGATGTTCATCTCAAGCCCTATATTAGACCATTATCACTGTTTGTTGTAAATTACTTTCCGTTTGAGAGCTCATCCAATCATCATAGAAAAGCTGAGCTTCTGTCTGAAACAAAGTTATTTAAGCTTCCCATGCTATCTTTTTTGAGAACTAAGGTTTCTCTTGACAACCACAAAACAATAACACATTCTCTCTCACACACAGCAGACAGGATGATTGTTTCTGCTCGACTTACTTGAGTTTGTCCAGATGTTTGAGTGTTTCAGAGAGCAGCTTCAGTCCTGATTCTCCTGGGTGATTGTAGCTCAGATCCAGCTCTCTCAGGTGTGAGGGGTTTAAACTCAGAGCCGATGACAGAGCATCACAACCTTCTTCTGTCACCAAACACTGAGATAATCTACAACAGAATGTGTTCATGTTAGTGTGCTTCATTTTTCAGAAAAATGCCGTACAATATAATGATAACCATCAGGACTCTTTAGCTGGCAGTCTGTGGGCCAAATCCACAAATCCTCTGATTGATTTAATCAAAATTGTGCTGCTGCCTGACACAAGATATTCTGCGAACCTCACCAGTGAGTTCAAAAGCAAGTAATGTTCAAGGTTCAAGGTTTGTTTATTCGTCACATACTAAATTATACAGGGTATACTCAGAAGTGAAATGTAAATCAAGTCAGGTCCGCTCAGTGGACAGTGCAAAAAAATTAAATAAAAGTAACACAACACAAGAGCATATATATAAATATAAGTTAAAAAAGAAGAGAAATAAAGAGTAAAATGTGCAATAGAATAAAAAGTGCAAAACAATTAAGATGTGCAAACCAGTATACTGGGACTTAATAAATAGTAATATGAACAGAGATGTACAAGAGGGATGTGCAAACGGGTTGTACCGGGTATGTACACATAGCAGCAATACGGATGATGAGAATATGAATGTTTTACAGTTAATAAATGAGTCTTGTGTTTATGAAACTGGGTTTGTGTTAAGGAACCTGATGGCCTGAGGGAAGAAGCTCCTCCTCAGTCTCTCAGTTTTTGCCATCATGCTCCTGAAGCGCTTGCCAGATGGCAGTAAACAGAAAAGATGGTTACCGGGGGGATTTGAGTCTTTGAGGATTTTTGCAGCTCTGCTTTTGCAGCGTTTGAGGTAGATGTCCTGACCAAAGCATGTGCCTTTTTCTGGTCACAGTTCAGCAAAACTGGTTTCCCAAATAATAACCAGCACCATTTAGACACAAATAATCACATTTATTTCATCTCCTATTGCTCATCTGATCAACTGCTTTAATTTTTCTGGGTTTTCTCAATTAAAAATTGCTGCTGTCTTTCCTATTTTAAAAGAAATCTGGGCTCGATTTTCCTGTTACAAAAATCAGACCTACTTCCAATCTCCTTTCATTACAGACTCCTCGAAAAAGTTGTCTCTCATCTACGGGACTCCATTAAATCCATCTCACACTATTAAAAATAAGGGTGTTACAATTGATTCTTCACTTACATTTCAAAATCATATAAATGTAATTTCTAAGACAGCATTTTACCACCTTTGCAATATTGCCCGACTGTGGCCTGTTCTCAGCCCCAAAGACACTGAATCTACAGTTCACACTCACGTCTTGCCTTTTGTAATTCTCTTCTTATTGGACTGCCTGCTAAAACATTTGCTAAATGACAATATGCCAAAAATTCTGCAGCCATAGTCATTTCTCAGGTTAAGAAATATGGACATATTACCCCAATTATTCATAATCTGCTTGATTGCATGTTTCTCTCTATAATCATTACACAATTCTTCTGTAAGACTATATACATTTTCTGTAAAAAATTGCCAAATTCTAACAGTAACATACTGTTTTCCATTAAAACAATGCATTATGGGTAATATTTGTTGTTTTTGATCTTACTGCAGTATAACAGTAAATTATCAGTGTTCAGAGTCGACACTCAGAGGATGTGTTCCAAATCACACCCTATAACCTCATTCACTATTCCCTACATCAGTTTACTAATATTATTCTGCCCTCATAGAACGTGACTACTCCATTAGACAGATAGCAAACATTTAGAATAAAGTCCCAAGGCATACTTTTGTTGGTTATTATCCTTTACTGTAAAACTGAAAATATAGAAAATACAATATGTAAATACACATTACAAGAAAACATAATTGCAATTATCCTGCTGCTCTAATTCACCATAACGTTCTCTTCAATAACTGTGTTAGTTTTAACATCAAAGACATTCAAATCACTTGTTACATTCAAACCTGCATAACAACTTGATTAACATCGTAAATTACATGCAGTCAAATATTTTCCAGAGCTAACTGTGAAAAGAACGCATTTCTGAGCTGTGCTGCGTCATCATTCCTTCTCTTTCTCTCTGAACATACCCGAACAGGGGAGGCCAAGATGGCGGCTGTCTAGTTAGACGTGTCGTTTCTCTGTCGCAGGTAAATTGGGGTTTGCAGATGACAACTAGGCAACAGTTTAACATGAAGATGCCTCTTACATTTTAACTGGGTTGGCGATATACCCTAATCTTTGAACTTTAAAGACTGAAAATGCATCTTTGAGGGCAAATATAGCAGAGGAGCAATGTTACAGTCGAAGATGGTCACTCAAAATGCATGGCTTGAAAGAGACTAAAGGCGAAGACGTTAGATGGATAACTATCGATGCTCCTGCAAAAGTTGCTCCGAAAATACAAGACCATCTTGATCGGGTGGTGGATGTAGTTCATCGTCTTGATCGCAAATCTTCACAGCCAAATGCGAATCCGAAGCGGGCCATCGTCATTCTCTTCTTGATGCGCATTTACTGTGACGAAGTCTGGAGGGCAGCCAGAAATTCCAAGTTCTTACTGGATAACAACCTTCGCATCTCCGAGTTACTGTCACCTGAAGATAAAGCAGCAGGAGAGAAACTGTGGCCGAGGGTGAAGAAGGCTCGGGAGGAAGGTAAAATGGCCGTGTTCCGCGGTTCGTTTGCGTACATTGAGGGAAAAGAATTGACTTCAATAAACATGACTGAATAATAGCCTAAATTAAAAGAGGCTGCTTCGAATGACTAAATATCCCTGACTGTTTCACGAAAGGCCTATTGGCTGCTGCTTCCCCTGGTTCATAGTTAGATAAGTTCATTGCAGCTTCAAGATAATAGGTCTTGGAGTTTGGTGCTTTGTAAAGTAATCTTTGTTGCTCTTTTTCTTGTCGAATTGTTTATTTAGCTTTTTTCTAATGGATTTTAAGTTTTATTCTTTAAGCATAGCATCTTTGAATGTAAGGGGTATTCGCGAAAACACAAAGCGAAAGGCTTTATTTCTTTACTTTAAACGGAGTGATGCTGACATTATTTTTTGTCAGGAGACACATTCTACAGACTTGGATGTGAAATTTTGGAAATCTCAATGGGGCAACTCTATCTATTTCGGTCATGGAACTTCACAGTCAGCAGGAGTTATGGTTTTGTTGCATCGATTTAAAGAAGACGATGTATCAATCGTTTCTTATGTATCAATCGTTTCTTTCATCTTTCTCCGCTGAAGTCCACACTGCCAAATCGTCACATTTCCATAACAAGATCAACAATGCTCCAGATATGCGTTTAATATATAATTTAATAAATGTTCTTTAGAACATTTAATTATCTCCTCTGTCCCCCTTCACCACCTCCCACCACTTCTATAACAGCTGATGACTTTGCAACTTTTTACAAACAAAACTAAAACAATCAGTAGTCAGTTTCACCTCCACTCACAGGACCCCCAACCAACTAGATCCACTGCTCAAACTCCCATCTTCTCCTTCTGTCCCCTCACTGAGGCGGAAGTATCCAAACTTCTCCTCTCCAGCCATCCTACAACATGTCCTCTAGACCAGTGGTTCTCAAAGTGTGGTACGCATACCACTAGTGGTACGTGAGCTTCCTCTAGTGGTATGCAGAGGAATCTCAGAATTAAATATAAAATCAGGCCGCGTTTTTTTAAAATTGTTTTAAATGAGAGCGTCTTTTTCATGCTGAGCACTCGGGCGTTTTTTTCTTGGCACCGATAATTTAAGAATGTTAGCACTCATCACTGTCACTTTTTAGTCAGCTAACCAATCACAGTGGAGGAGGGGCGGGACTAGGGATGGGTACCGAAACCCGGTATTTAATCGGTCTCGGGGCTAAATTATAAAAGACCGGAGTATCGATAAGCTCTGACGTTAACGGTTCTGTTATCGGTACTGGAGAAATTAAGAAAACACACATACATTTATTATTGCTATATATATATATACACATTATCTTGCAAATTCTATCCCGCCAGAGTCACCAGCTGTTTTTATATGCAATAATATTCAAACTCTTGTCTATGATGCATTTTTGCTATTCCCAAATCAGAAGCGAGATCGCTCACGTGGATGAGATCAGCACGCGCAACATGAAAGCCCTGTTTATGATAGAAGAGAACTAATCATTAAAACATGCTTACACTTTAGGCCTGTGGCTGTTATATTAAACTGAGTTTATTTAATGTTTTTTTTAGCTTCTAAAGATTATAGCCGTGTTTCTTCTAGCACAACTTCCTTCTCTTCACAGCGGCGTGCATTCGTTCCTCCCTGACCAAACCTGAACGTCAGAATCAGATCAATCGTCTGTCGATTGTTGTAAAATGCCGTCTTTACAGTTACTAAATTGCTGGACATGTCTGATAATAAAACGTTGAAAGTACAATCCACACGAGAGACGCTGTTCCTCAGGCTGAAGTGTGTGTGCGTGTGTGTGCGTGTGCGGCGCGCTCCAAAACAGACAAGCAAAGTACACTTTGAGCTTCGGGCGCGTCCAAACGATCAAATACACACAAAGCATGTAAAAACGGACGGCTTGGAGAGTATTCACTTAAACACAGTTTATATGTTAAAGTGAACGAGAACAGTTGGGAGAAAATTGTGTGTCAATATTTTGTCTTAGTGACAGATTGGAGCTTCTTCAATGTTAATCAAAGAACAAAATACAAAGACAAAATCACTCACAGCTCTTAATCTGAATAAAGTAATAGCTTTAATAAGCATTAATCTATCAATATATACAGAGAAAACTATGCAGTGTTCATTTATATTTGATCACTTTTAGATTTATTTTGTAGCTATTACTTATCTGAACATTAATGTTAGTAGACCATCATAGATAAATGAAAGTACTGTTTTTTTTTTTTTTACATTTGTTTTATGGTATGACAAATTGTATATTTGTCAGTTTATTTAAGTTTAACCCATCCAAAGTGCGCACACACACAGTAGTGAACACACACACACACACACACACCGTGAACACACACCCGGAGCAGTGGGCAACCATTTATACTGCATTTTAATGTTGGTCATAATGGTGGTACTTGGAAAGCCAAATATTTTCTGAGGTGGTACTTGGTGTAAAAAGTTTGAGAACCACTGCTCTAGACCCTATCCCCTCACACCTTCTCCAAGCAATCTCTTCCACACTCTTACCAGCACTCACACAAATTATCAACACATCTCTCCTCACAGGCATCTTCCCCACTGCATTCAAGCAGGCTCGGGTAACGCCACTGCTCAAAAAAACCTACATTAAACACTTCTCTTTTAGAAAACTACAGACCTGTCTCTCTCCTTCCATTCATAGCCAAAACACCCGAACGAGTTGTCTTCAACCAGGTCTCATTGTTTCTTTCACAGAACAACAAACTGGATGCTAAACAGTCAGGTTTCAGGAGTGGCCATTCAACTGAGACTGCGCTACTATCGGTCACTGAAGCTTTGCGAATTGCAAAAGCCGATTCCAAATCATCAGTCCTCATTCTGCTGGATCTGTCTGCCGCTTTTGACACTGTCAATCATCAGATCCTCCTGTCCACCCTCTCATCACTGGATATCACTGGGATTCCACCGCTGGTTTGAATCCTATCTCACTGGTCGGTCTTTCAGGGTGGCCTGGGGAGGAGGTCTCAAAGCACATCAATTGGTCACTGGGGTTCCCCAGGGATCGGTTCTGGACCCCTCCTCTTCTCCACATACACTACATCACTGGCTCCCATCATACAGGCACATGGCTTCTCCTACCATTTCTATGCTGATGACACACAGCTCTATCTCTCATTTCGACCAGATGATCCAACGGTAGCTGCACGGATCTCAGGCTGCCTGGCGGACATCTCGGCATGGATGAAAGAACACCATCTACAGCTCAACCTGGCAAAGACTGAGCTTCTTGTCTTCCCTGCAACTCCAACTCTACAGCATGATTTCACGATTCAGTTAGGTTCATCAACAATTACCCCATCAGCTTCGATCAGAAATCTTGGTGTAATCTTCGATGACCAGCTGACCTTCAAAGAGCACATTGCAAAGACTGCTCAATCTTGCAGGTTTTCACTACACAACATCAGAAAGATCAGGCCCTTTCTGACAGAGCATGCTGCACAACTTCTTGTCCAGGCCCTTGTCATTTCTAGACTGGACTACTGCAATGCTCTTCTAGCTGGACTTCCATCAAACACAATCAAACCTCTACAAATGATTCAGAATGCAGCGGCACGACTGGTCTTCAACGAGCCCAAAAGGGCCCATGTTACACCTCTCTTTGTCTCCTTGCACTGGCTACCAGTTGCAGCTCGCATCCAGTTCAAGACACTGATGCTTGCATATAGAACAACCACAGGCTCAGCACCCACCTACTTCCACTCACTATTACGAATTTACATCCCCTCCAGAAGTCTGAGATCTGCTAGTGAGCGACGCCTCGTGATACCATCACAGAGAGGCTCAAAATCACTCTCCAGAACATTCTCGTTCACCGTTCCTGGCCGGTGGAATGATCTTCCCACCCCCATCCGGACTGCTGGATCCCTGTCAATCTTCAAGCAACAACTGAAAACTCATCTCTTTCAACTCTACTTGACTACTTGAAAAAATAAATAATATAATAATAATCTTTCACTTTTTCAATATCTTCGTCTTTCTCTTTATCTTTCTCTCCTTCCCTTGCTAGCATGTACTTATTTGAACAATGCCTGAGACTTGGTGTTATTGGCACTTCCTCTGTATGTTTGCCTCTTCAAGATTAATCGCTTTATGTATTTCCCAATTGTAAGTCGCTTTGGATAAAAGCGTCTGCTAAATGACTAAATGTAAAATGTAAATGTAAGACGTACTTAATTGTGTTGCAGATGAAAATGGAAGATGGATAGTCTTCTTAACTGTTAAATTGGACAACACGACATTTATACTTTGTAATATTTACGGTCATAATTCCAGTGTGTTAAATAAGACCCTATTTGCCAAAGTTTCTGATGTTGTTCAGTGTAAATGTAGTAATTTCCAGGCTTCATATGTTATATGTTCAGGTGATTTTAATGAATGCATGGATGATTTGATTGATAGATACCCTCCTCGCTCCTCTCAACGTGCTGTTCAATCCAATGTGGCATCTCTCTGTGCCAACTTATTACTTACTGATACTTGGCGTTTCTATAACCCTGGAAAGTTAGAGTACACATGGTCTAACAAAAACAAATCTTTGTAGTCTAGAATTGACTTGTTCCTAATTTCTAACTCAGCTTTACAACATGTTAAGGAAATTGTCCATAGTTATGCCCCATTAACTGATCATAAACGTATTTATTTAACTCTTACAGGCTCCGAAAGGTTTTCTAGTCTTAGAGGGTCCTGGAAATGTAATAATAATCTTCTTAAAGACGATAACTTTAATGCTTGTGTTAAAAATAAAGATATTTTTGGAGGTTTCAATGAAGAATTTAAAAATAAATGGTTATAAAAGTTACCATTTATGAAAGTTTACATTATATTTTAAAATATAATGTCAGAAAGATTGCTGTTAAACGCAGTAAAGAATAACAAAAAAATCAAACAAAAGGAAATAAAATTACTTGATAATTTAGGTATATTGGAACAGAAGCAAATTCTTAATAAAGAAGATGAAGTTGAATTAGCTAAAATTCAATCTCAACTAGATCTGATCTACCTTGATCTAGCTAAAGGTGCTTTTATACGTTCAAGGGCAAAATGGCTAGAAGAGGGTGAAAAAAATACAAGCTATTTTTTCGCTCTAGAGAAAAGAAAAATCTTAAAAGAAATACTTTGTCAGCTTTAAATATTAATGGCAGCTCTTGTACAGACCCTAAAAAATCTCTGATTCAGTTTTTTCCTTTTATAATAATTTATATAACTCTAAATTTGATCTGTTTAATTGTGAAACTTTCATTAAAATAATTAATCAGAACATTCCTACTATTGATAAAGAATTTCATGATTTATGTTGATTCAAACATAACCCGTCTTGAGGTTAAAGATGCCCTTCTTAGAATGAAAAAAAGGAAAGCACCTGTTATAGATGGGCTGACAGTAGAATTGTATTTTACTCTTTATAATATGTTAATGGAATGTATTAATAGTGGTGAAATATCTACTACCATGAAACAAGGAGTCATCACCGCGCTATACATGTTAGATGTGACTCAACCGGAGGGAATGCTGTCAGATCGTCCAAGCTTTGAGTGAGTGTGTAATGTTACAGGTCGTCCGATCTTGTTTCGTCCGTTAAAGTTAACCTTTTCGACATGTTTCTGTGTTGTAGTTGCTCATCAATGGCATGGACGCGATGTTGTCTGGATGTTTGGCAAAAGGACGGTGGGCGGGGCTCAGGATGGTAGATTAGATGTCACATTTTTACGGAAGTCACAAGGGCTTGTTGAAAAACACTTACTTTATGCAGGCTGTGTGCACTTTACTGTGGATTGACTGTTTTAAAACGTATATGATAGTTACATAGCCCCTAGACCTCTGTTATCAAGAAAAAAACAGGATATTTCAGTTTTGACAATATGGGAACTTTAATATATGTTGTTCTATGTATTTATTTGTGCTATTCACACAATCTTTACATTTTTTCAAGTTTGTAGTTGTCCAGGTACAGAAACCGAATAATCAAATATAAAATAGCATTGCATAGTCTTCACTGTATGAATTAATGAAATATTAATTATTGTTAAAAGTAGCTGTGAGTGATTTTCTCTGATGTAATTTATTGGATTAACATTAAGGACACCGACAGCAGTTCGTAAATTAGGCACAATCACTTTAAGAGACAATACATCCAATATAATACACATCCGATATTTTTCTCAACTGTTCACATTCACTTAAGTTTACGTTTTCTCTCTATGTGCGCTCCGAACACGCTGCACGAGTACTCATTTGAGTTTTTCAGAGTCCTGTGTTAGAATGCTTATAAACTCTTAAATGGGCAGGGCATAAAAACGCATGCAAATGATAAGCAGTCTATTAATCTACTTTGCTAGATTAATTTAGGAAATGATCTGGGTATAAACTGAACCTACAAAAGATTGAATGTCTATACATAAATCAATCTAGCCATAAAATAAAACAGACTGACATTCCTTTTTATCTGAATTATTGAAATATTGACATCATAGCATCAGACAGTTTCTATAGATTTGTGGGAAGTCCATCAATGATGTCAATCATTGTTTCATATTATGTTCTATCATTTATTTTGTGGTGTCGCAAAATACATTGTTTACGGTAATACCTTTTCAAAATTTGAGTGACTGCGCTCTTTATACGCGGATGTGGCGGAAGACGAAACTAGAAATACACTATAGCATCTATAAAGACAGCCTTCATGCTTTCAATTTGGAACTAGCCACAGCTAGACAGACCTTCTTCTCAAACCTTATAAACAGTAACTTAAACAACACTCGCACTCTTTTTGCTACTGTTGAGAGACTGACAAGCCCCCCAAGTCAGATTCCCAGTGAAATGCTCTCTGACAGCAAATGCAATGAGTTTGCTTCCTTCTTTTCAGAGAAGATCAGTAATATCAGGAAGGAGATTGGCACATCTTCCTGTAATACAGAGGTCACACAGATTCAACAGCAATCTCAAAAAGAAGTGACTATGTCTGTTTTTAAAACAATTGATAGCAAAACTTTGGAAGAAATAGTACAGCATCTTAAATCGTCAACCTGCTATCTTGACACACTTCCCACATCTTTTTCAAAAGTGTGCTTAACTGTTTAGAAGCAGATCTCTTAGAAGTGGTGAACACCTCACTTCTTTCTGGGACTTTTCCAAACTCCTGAAAACTGCAGTTGTTAAGCCCCTTCTGAAAAAGCGCAATCTTGATAACACTGTGTTGAGCAACTATAGACCAATATCAAATCTTCCTTTCATAGGTAAGATTATTGAAAAGGTAGTTTTAATCAGCTGAACAACTACTTAAACTCAAATGGATACCTGAATAATTTTCAATCTGGTTTCCGTGCATCACAGCACAGAGACAGCACTCATTAAGATAATAAATGATATTCGCTTTAATTCTGATTCTGGCAAAATATCAGTGCTGGTACTACTAGATCTTAGTGCTGCGCTTGACACTGTCGATCATAACATACTTCTAGAGAGACTGGAAAACTGGGTCGGGCTTTCTGGGATGGCACTCAAATGGTTCAGGTCATACTTAGAAGGGAGAGGTTATTATGTGAGTATAGGAGAGCATAAGTCTCAGTGGACGTCCATGACATGTGGAGTCCCACAAGGCTCTATTCTTGCACCGCTCTTGTTTAGCCTGTATATGCTCCCACTAAGTCAGATAATGAGGAAGAACCAAATTGCCCATCACAGCTATGCTGATGATACCCAGATCTACCTAGCCTTATCTCCAAATGACTATAGCCCCATTGACTCCCTCTGCCAATGCATTGATGAAATTAACAGTTGGATGTGCCAAAACTTTCTTCAGTTAAACAAGGAGAAAACTGAAGTCATTGCATTTGGAAACAAAGATGAAGTTCTCAAGGTGAATGCATACCTTGATTCTAGGGGTCAAACAACTAAAAATCAAGTCAGAAATCTTGGGATGATTCTGGAGACAGACCTTAGCTTTAGTAGTCATGTCAAAGCAGTAACTAAATCAGCATACTATCATCTCAAAAACATTGCAAGAATTAGATGTTTTGTTTCCAGTCAAGACTTGGAGAAACTTGTTCATGCCTTTATCACCAGCAGGGTGGATTATTGTAATGTCTCCTCACCGCCTTCCAAAGAAGACCATTAGACAGCTGCAGCTCATCCAGAACGCTGCTGCCAGGATTCTGACTAGAACCAGAAAATCTGAGCATATCACACCAGTCCTCAGGTCCTTACACTGGCTTCCAGTTACATTTAGGATTGATTTTAAAGTACTTTTACTCGTCTATAAGTCACTCAATGGTATAGGACCTAAATATATGGCAGATATGCTCACTGAATATAAACCTAACAGACCACTCAGATCATTAGGATCGAGTCAGTTAGAAATACCAAGGGTTCACACAAAACTAGGGGAGTCCGCTTTTAGCTATTATGCCGCCCGCAGCTGGAACCAGCTTCCAGAAGAGATCAGATGTGCTAAAACATTAGCCACATTTAAATCCAGTCTCAAAACTCATCTATTTAGCTGTGCATTTGTTGAATGAGCACTGTGCTACGTCCGAACTGACTGCATTGTATTTTATGTATAATCATTTTCTATTTAACTGTTTTAAATTTCATTTTAAATCAATTTCTATATCATTTTAAATTTCCTTATTTTATTATTTTTAACTCCTTGTTTTTATTGCTGTGAATGATTATTTCACTTTCTTTTATGTAAAGCACTTTGAATTACCACTGTGTATGAAATGTGCTATACAAATAAACTTGCCTTGCCTTGCCTTGCCTTGCCTACGCCGCCCACCACGAGACGTGAAGGAGAGACAGAACGACTAGCCAGGACACAACGAGGAGCTCGTTCCTTAACGAGGGACTACATCTGTAGCATGGTCACGCGTTTTAAGCACTGCAGTTTTAAAACAACTGATTTTAAGCCGTTGAAACTCAAACAACAGAGCTATATGCGTGTGCTGTCTTCTTCTGTGTGAGAGGAGCGCGCTTTTTCTTTTTTGCCGACTTTGAACAATTACATAAACACACTTATATGTGTCATTATGAAAATTATATGGTATCAAATATTTTGAATATAATAAAAACCTTTTTAAAAGAAAGAAAATCACTATATTGTGATATATATTAGAGCTGGGCGGTATGACCAAAAATGTATATCACGGTATATTTCTAAATTACACCGGTTTCACGGTATATGACGGTATTTTTTTTTTCATGCATGACCAGGTGTTAACCACATTTTCTACTGACTAAGGAAAAACTGCAGTAGATTGACTTAGAATGCCATATTTTAGTGTCATGATGAGTGAATATTGTAGAAAAAGTCCACACTAAATACAGGGGTTAAAGCAAAAATAAATATTTTGACTGTAAATATTTCCTCGGCCAAACCCCATTCCACAGCCATACGGCTACAGTCACACACAGTTTAAGAGCCGTGTTTTTCTTCTTGTAATCAGGAGTGCTTGTCCTCTAAAATTAAAATATTTAGAATACCTTCTGATCAATAATAAAAAATTCTGATAAAAATTTGCCTTCCGAATCTGAGGTGACATTTGACTCCTTAAAGTGACTTACAGGGGTATTTAATTTTTACCTTTGCAATGGCATAATTTACATCTACTTCAAATTAAAACATTTATGTTTATAAGCTTTTTAAAATTTATATTAAAAAATATAATAAGTACAATACGACAAATAAGTTACCAATCATGAAATTAGTATTAATAAAAAAATTATTTGTATAATTTGGCACAGAACACAAAAGTGGCTTGTACGTACATTTTCAGACGTTTAATGAGGCTCAGAGGTGGCATGAGTGCAATATGAGTTTTACATATACATTTGCTTTTAGTGATGCACAACGGCTCAGCTGTTTATTTTGAACTATTTTCGTTGATGAAATAGAACAAAATCATGCAGTACTTGTTTATTGATCTTTTGTATTAAATCAATATATCACATTTACAAACTCCCCTTATAATTATGAAACTGTCTCCTGATCGCGATCTGTGGGCGCACAGAAATTAAGAGCGCATCAGTCAGCTCAAGAATCAAAAGCACGTGCAAATGTGATGCATTCTGTCATCCACATTAATTATTATTAATTATTATTAATAGCCGCAATCCCGCGCCGAAATTCAAGTTCTGCTCGGTGTTTCTCTGCTAAGAACCCGACTGTGAATGATGCGAGTGGCGTTACTATGTTGTTTGCCGAGGCGGGGATGATTTTTGGTGTTCTGCAGAACAACAACAGTGCTCTACATGTTTCTTACATGTTTCTTTCCCCGATAACGTTTAAATGGTGAACACGGAGCAGTTTTTTTCCGTGAGCGGGAATGTAAAACCCGGAGTGGATCCAGAGCGGAGTGATTACAGAACGCTTAGAGCGGAGAGAGGAACCTGCTTTAATCCACTCCAGGCTTTGATCACATCCCCCTCAACAGACTGAATGCACCTCGTCTTTCCTTCATTTAAGACCTATTCAAGCTAAAATCAAGACATTTATAACACTATTTGAGAAATGTAAGCGTATTTACGGTCTTAAAATTATGAAAAGTGAATTTAAGAAGGCGGGAACCCTGCAGTTGAGGGAATCCGTCGTATCGACGGAGAACTTTAGTTAGTGAGAGACGCGGGAGCTGATGCAGCGGACGGTGGATATTTGTGGTGGTCAATGTGGATATTGTGGATGACTTCTTCTCTCTCATCACATTCTACTAGTGCTTCAGTTTCTGAACTTTCACGCTTAGTAACACATACAGCTGTATCCTCGCCAAAATGCAATAGTGAAAAGAGACCCCTCTCTAACAGTGTCGCATTTCAAACGTTATTTAAATGACACCGGTATTGTGGTATTTTAAAAATTAATATCGTAAGAAAAATAAACACCGGTATTCGGTATGAACCGGTATACCACCCAGCACTAATATATATTGTTATCGTGATATAAAATTTGTGGTCATATCGCCCACCCCTACTCTGAATTTATCCCATCCAAGTGCGCACACAGCAGTAAGTAGTGTCACACTGTCACCTTTGGCTTGCTCAGTGGCGGAGACTTAATTTCTAGCGATTATCGTCAATTTGATTTCACAGATACTATTTAACCTAAAATAAGTTAGACAATGACATCTCTAAATTATATTATGAAATACTGAAGATTTAGAGTTTAATCTCATTATTATACATTACTGACACTCTATCCTCCAATTTGATACAATTTGTTAAGTGCTTTGACACAATGTGTATTGTTAAAAGTGCTATATAAATAAAGGTGACTAGTGAACACACACACACACCGTGAACACACACCCGAAGCAGTGGGCGGCCATTTTTGCTGTGGATAAATTCCACTGAAGGTGGAAGAATGCGCTGTTCATTCACCCCCCAACAACAATTCCTGCCAGTACTGGGAATCGAATCTGCAACCTTTGGGTTAGAAGTCTGACTCTCTAACCATTAGGCCCAATACTGCAGACTGTGGTTTTTAATCGAAATACTCCAGCATGTCTGGCACTAATAATCATGCCACATTTAAAATCACTTAAGTATTTTTTTTCTTCCACATGCTGATGCTTGGCTTAAAATTCAGCAGATCCTGTCGGCTCTATCTACATGGCTAAATTAATGCTGTAATAGGATTAGCTTATTAGACATTTGCATTAATGACCTATGGAACAGGTTTACCTGAAGTGGCCAGGGAGTGTACATGTATATATTTTACACAATTAAATAACACATTAAATACCTCAATATGTGGAGTTGACTGTTTGGACTCTTCAGTCCAACAGAGAGCAGCTTCACTCCTGAATCTTGCAGGTCATTGTTACTCAGGTCCAGCTCTCTCAGAGAGTTTGATGATTGTAGAGTGGAAGTCAAAGTTTCACAGCACTGATCAGTGAGATTACAGCTAGCCAATCTAAACAGGGTAAAATAATTCATTACATACACATCGTGTAGACAGAAAATGATGTCTGAGTGTGTTGCATGCATTGTTTCATGTTGCTCATAAGAAGGTTTCTGCATATAATTAAAATGTAAAAGGTTTACATCTCACTGTCATACTCATTTATATTGTTTAACAGTTATGATAACAACCTCATATGTGGGATAAACTAATGGCCACATTATCATATTGTTTTAATCAAATTGTTTTATTCATTAGAGTAAGTAATTACACGTAGAATAAAACTTGAACTATATAAATACAAAAACACATGAAAGAATCTGCTAGCTGCATTTATAAAACTAGAATATATATGATCACACATTATTATTCAAATTTGATTCAGTGTGAAACACAAACCTCAGGATGTTGAGTTGACAGTTTGTACTCTTCAGTCCAGCAGAGAGCAGCTTCACTCCTGAATCCTGCAGATGATTTTTACTCAGGTCCAGCTCTCTCAGGGAGTTTGATGATTGTAAAACTGAAGCAACAGTTTTACAGCACTGATCAGTGAGTTTGCAGACAGCCAATCTAAACAGGGTAATGGGAAATAATGAATTACATACACAATGCATTGTTAAAAATATATATATATTTTGAGAGCATTTGATGCATTGTCTCATGTTTCTGATGAGAAGGTGTCTGCATAAAATATGAATGTAAAGGTTACATCCCAATATTGTATGAAAAAAAGATAACTTCATATGTAGAGTAACTGATCAATCTCTTGACCATGAAATACTCATGAATTAGAGTACAGGTAGAACAATCCTTAAAGTATATACATATAAAAACACATGAAAGAATATATATTAAAATTTGAATCAATGTGAAACACAAACCTCAGTATGTTGAGTTGACAGTTTGGACTCTTCAGTCCAGCAGCGAGCAGCTTCACTCCTGAATCCTGCAGATGATTTTACTCAGGTCCAGCTCTCTCAGAGAGTTTGCTGATTGTAAAACTGAAGCAACAGTTTTACAGCACTGATCAGTGAGTTTGCAGACAGCCAATCTAAACAGGGTAATGATAAATAATTAATTACATACACAATGCATAGTTAATGCATCAAATGCTCTCAAACATACATTTTTGTCTCATGTTTCTGATGAGAAGGTGTCTGGATAGAGCATGAATGTAAAGGTTTGCATCCCACTATGATATTGAGTTCTGTCATGGCTTGATTTAATATTGCCAATACATCTACAGACATGCTGCTGCACATACACAATATATATAATCACACATTATTTTTTTTATTACAATCTGAATCAGTGTAAAAGCCAAACCTCAGTATGTTGAGTTGACAGTTTGTACTCTTCAGTCCAGCACAGAGCAGCTTCACTCCTGAATCCTGCAGATGATTGTTACTCAGATCCAGCTCTCTCAGAGAGTTTGATGATTGTAGAGCTGAAGCTACTATTTCACAATGCTGATCAGTGAGATTACAGTCTGTCAATCTGAAAACAGGGAGGACATGTTGGTGAGCTGGTGAATCCATGAGATTACAGACTGTAAAATGTCCTTGTGTAGCAGACCTTATGTGTCAATACATATTATATGATTATACGATTTCAGATAATATCATCAGACAGTGCAATGTGCCCTTGTTTTGGCTCTCTATGGAGTTGTGTAGTCTGGGTGTTTATTTATATATCTCAAATTAAGACTTTGGATAGATTTTTTTTAAACAAATGTAAATATGTTTACTTCATAGTTCAGTGACATTCAGCACTTCAGCTGAAATATATATTTAGAGAAACATAAGCCAAGGCTGGAAAAGCTTTAAGAATGAACGAGCTGACTAAGCCAAGATACACAGAATCCCCAAAAGCACTGTAATTAACTTCAAAGTCTGCATGCAGCAGAAATTGTGATGGTCCTCCCTCTTGTGACACACCTGAGTGAAACAGCTTGGTTTTGTCCATTGATTTGATTTTGGATCATTGATATTTACTGATTAATGTGACTGTTTCATGAGTGAAAGTTCAATTTGTCTGGCTATTGGACAAACTTATTGTCTGATTTAAGAATATTAACTAAATCAATTCAAAAACAAAAGCATACTGCACAGGGCTCGATATTAACGCTTGTCCAGGACAAGTGAATGTTTTGGACGGGCAAGTGAAAGATACATTTACTTGCCCAAACAGACAAGTAACTTGAAGAAGTCAATACCAAAAACAATAATAACTGCCTTTATTTGTGATATAGCCTTTGTTATGGGGTGTGCGATATATATAGTTTGCGATAATTTCGTAATTGTTGTTTTAACGAGTACATTGCAAGAATCAAACAAAACGCACTTACAGAGTGCACACATACATTAAGCAAAGACGTCTAGGTTAGACTAGTGCACGTGCGAGTGTGTTATTTCACTGCATTATTCAGTATTACAATGCATGTAGCATGATCAGAAAATTCAAGATATGGGGGCAGAAAATGTATGTATTTATATAATTTCATATAGTTAAACAATATCACATAAAGATCAAGTGCCATTATTATTTTATTTTTGCTTCAAAAATCACAAATGTGATAACAGCTCAATAAATAAGAAGTTAACATTAAGAGACTTACGTTTTAGACACCATTTTGCCTGTTTTTGCTCTATTTTACCAACAAAAATAACTCCAAACACAGCCATAGCACAGTTCCCTATCTGTCGGTCACTACGAGTTATGTCGTGACGACATAGGGGATTTACCTGGAAGCCCCGAACATCTCTGACTAAGAGAAAACGCCAATGAAATTGGCTAGTGGATTTTGCATACCTGAGCCACTCCCCGTGCATACGGGTATAAAAGGGCGACAGGTGCATCCACTCATTAGATTTTTGCTCGGGCCGAGTGGATGAGAAGAGTGCTGATCTCCACAAAGCCGTTCATCTTTGTTTTGTTCCCAGTTGGCGTAACGGTGCGATCAGCGGAGTCCCTCTCATCAGCGATTCCCTTGGGCACTTCAACTGAGAGAGCAAATTCTAAAAGAGCAAATCACGGACGATTGCGTCTTTTTCAAGATGCCGTTTCGTCCGTGTCCTTCTGGTTGCGGTCGTTTTCTGTCTGCGGATGACGGACACGATCGTTGTCTTCAGTGTCTGGACCGCCGACACGCTGAAGCTGCGTTCGTGGATGACTCATGCGTCTGTTGTGGGCGTATGAGCATGATTTCGCTGCGATCTCACCTTTCCTTTATGAAAGGATTGGCACCCTCTGCCGCCACCCGTGCTGATCTCTCTGGCTCGAGCAGAGGATCGCCGGCTGATGCTCTGGGAGATCTGAGGGTTACTGTAAGAGCCTCTCCGCCGGGCACGCCCCCACGGACCTCTTACTCCTCACGCAGCGAACATCCCGTCCGGTTACCGGGTGATTTCGCTGGTCTGTCCCACGGGGCGCCCAGCATTTCATTCGGTGCACCATCTGTAGATAGGATGTCGAGCGCAGCATCGGGGGATGGGTTCACGTCCTCTGAGGATGAAGGTGCGGTGGGGCTGCCCCCCTCGGGTGTTGTCGCCACCGCCGCACCGGACCCAGAGCTGACGGCCATGCTTGCCCGGGCAGCCATGAGCATCGGGCTGGAGGTCAACAGACCGCCCAGTCCCGAGCCCTCACGGCTGGACGATTGGTTTCTCGGAGCAGGGCGCGGTTGTGAGCCGCGCCCTGCCCCGGTGCCTTTCTTCCCGGAGGTGCATGAGGAGCTGACGAGTTCGTGGATGGCCCCTTTCACGGCCAGAAGCCGCTCGTCCGCCTCCTCCGTCCTCACTACCCTCGACGGCGGAGTGGCCAGGGGTACGCGGGCATTCCCAGGTGGAGAGGCGGTCGCGGTGCACTTGTGCCCACGACGCCGCCACTTGGAGGAACCGTCCGCGTCTCCCATCAACAAGGCCTGTAAGCTGACAGCGCTCTCGCGGCCAAAGCTTAGTGCTGTGGGCCAGGCAGCCTCCGCCCTGCACGCCATGGCTATCCTGCAGGTTCACCAAGCCAAGGCGCTCAAACAGGTGCACGAGGGTAGTAACCGGGGTTGATGCAGGAGCTGCGCACGGCGACTGACTTCGCTCTATGAGCGACGAAAGTCACGGCGCGGTCCCTCGGGAAGGCGATGTCCACAATGGTGGTCCAGGAGCGCCATCTTTGGCTCAACCTGGCAGAGATGAAGGACGTCGACAAGGCACGCTTTCTCGACGCCCCCATCTCCCAGGGAGGGCTGTTCGGCGACACCGTCGAGGGCTTCGCCCAGCAGTTCTCGGCGGTACAGCAGCAGACCGAGGCGATCCAGCACATCCTGGCCCGGCGTGATGCACCATCCACCGCTGCCCCCTATCAATTTTGATGATACTGATTTAATTTGTTTGGTAACAGACCAAATGTCTTATTATACTAATTGACTGATTAAATTGATAAAAAATAAAATTTAAAAAATTCATATATAAGAAATAAGTAAATATAGCATTATATATTATGTTTACTATAAAATATTGTATTTGTATTTAATACTCCCTTTTCATTTTAAAATATAATAGTATCATCACACTTTATTATTTTGTTCATTGTTTTATTTAAAAATAAAAATCTAGCTAAATAAACTAAATATGTTTTGTATAACTACAACAAATAATTATATTTATAACTCAATTTAAAAAAATATTATCCCGGGCAAGTAACTTTTATATTCGGACTATATAAGTAAAAGACAAATTCATACGAATACCGGTGTTTATTTTCACATGAGAATTTTTAAAATATCAATAGCATTGCTGTCATTTAAATAACGCTTGAAAGCAGGTAGGTAAAACAAAACAAGATCTCTTTTCACTGATTGCATTTTCTGATACAGCTGTATGTGTTACAACATGATTATACTGAAGCTTTTTCTAGTATAAATTATATGCCAAAATATCGTCATCCCCATATCCACATTGAATGTTTTTCTTATATATATATATTCATTTATTTATTCACATTAACAACTGCTCTACAATTGTATTAGTTTTACTCATAGCTTGATTCCCTCAACTGTTTACAGGGTTCGTTTACAAAACTTCACTTTTGTAATAATTTTAAGAAAAATATATGTATTGTATTATTTTGGTAAAGTGTCATACAACAACACTTAACTGAATGATTGTGCATTCAGTCTGATGAGGGGATCCTTTTCAAAGCCTCATGGATTAAATGTAACTACTGCATGTTTGTATTTTCCACACTTAAGAGCTTCTGCAATCACTCCGCAGGATCCACTCCATCTTTTGATTTGGTGGTGAATTTTTAAGATCAATCCATTTAAGACCTCCTCTGACATCAGGATTACTGATTTGCCAAAGAAACATGTAGGAATCATGTAGAAAGACTTTTCTGTTGCTGTTCTCAGACACCAAAATCATCCCGCATTTCCTCAAACAACATATCCTTCATCTCAATCGGGTTCTTAGTGACAGAGAACATCTTTCAGGAGCAGAACGTTGTTTTTTGACCTCGTTTGAGGTTGTGGAATTATTTTCTTCATGCTCTGACAGAATGCATCACATTTGTTTATCAGTCTTGTAAGAGTCTCTGACTGGACTCAATGTGAGATACCATGAGATCGCGATCAGGAGAGTGACAGATTTTCCATTTTAGGGAGTTTGCAAATGTTATATTGCTCCCTTCAGAAACAAAACATCCAGAGTAACAGTCTCACACTGATTTTGGACTTTCCTGTCAACGAAAATAGTTCAGAACCTCTCTGTTCTTGTGTAAATAGCAGTAAAACACAAACATTTATATTTAAAACATTAATGTCCAGATGTACAAAATCTGTAAACCTTCCTGTGATAAATCACTGATTCCGCTCTGAGATCTCAGTGCAAACCCAGAATACATGAGGCGTCAGCCACTTTTGTGTCTCTCAGGTCCTCCTCATACAACATTATTGCCTTTTTATTAATACTAATTTCATGATTGGTAACTTATTTACAATCACTTATTCTGTTTTTTAGGAGTTTTTGGATGTCTCTATAAACATACATTTTGAATTTGATGTAAATGATGCTATTGAAAGCAGGTAAAATAAAATACATCTCAGTCAGAGTTTGAGGATTTCTGCACTGAGATCTTGTTATCAGGATGTTTTTTATTGATCAGAAGGTACTCCAGCAGAATTAGGAGGACAAGCGCACATGATGAAGAGGCTCTTAAACTGTGATGTGTGAGATGATTCTGCTGGCTTGATGCTCGTCACTGTATTTTCAGTCAAAATATATTCCTTCTGAGGGTCATTGAATGGACCTTTTCTAATATTCACTCATCATGGATGTAAAATATGGATCTGATTGGCTGCTGCTGCAGTCTTTTCCTCAGTCAGTAGAAAATGTGGAAGCAGATCTCCTGCATGAGAAAAATAAATCAACAGACCCACTGATGAAACTCAGTATAATTTAGAAAATACCGTGATATACATTTTGGTCATGAAATTCTGCTCTAATCCAGACCATCAAAGATGAAAGAACTTTACATTCATGGACAACCACATGAGAATGCTTTAATGTCCAGATGTTGAAGTTCAATGAGTCAATTGCTGTGAAGACTGACAATAGTCTATCCTAAGTTAAAGCTCTAGGTAAAACAAAAACAAGCATCTCTGTATGTTGATTGATTGTTTCATCTTCCTGACAAAACATATCAGCAACATGATTATATTGGGCCTTTTTCAATTATATGCCTTTATAAGAATCCCCAGTCTGTAATAAATGTCTTTCTTATCTATATATATCTCATTTATTTGGATTCAGGTAAAGGATTAAAGATGTCTACAGTTGATTAGTGTCTTGAAGTGTCCTTGATTATGTTTCTCCATCTGCAGCACCTCATGTTCTTCATTCACTTTTTTTGTAATAATTTATTTATGTACAGCTGTGTGTATCTGGTTCAGGATTGATTTTGGTAAAGAATAAAAACAAATAACTGCAATACTTGTTCTTTGCTGCTTGTTAACAAACCCAGAAGATCCTTTTCACCACCATCAATTTCAAGCACTGGTTTGTAACTACTGCATGTTTGTATCTGTTCATCACTTACAGATGCTGTTTCTGCATTGTTTGGAGGATGTGAAGGTCTCATCTCCCATCTGATCTGTTCAGCTCTTGGTGAAAAGACATTTAGAAGAATCAATCTCATCCAGCACCTACCTTGATCATCAGGATAACATATTTAAATGTTGAGCATATTAAATTATTTTATTTAAAAAGTATACTACATTTGCAATTGATCATTTAATAATACTCTGCATTTCCTCAACAACTGGAATTTCCTTCATCTCAATCAGGCAGTGTGAAAATAGATTTATCCATCTTTCAGGACTGACGTTGGAGAAAAAAACTGTTTGAGGTTGTGGATTATTTATTATGCTATTTGTTTTGTTTAAATATAACATCCTGTAAGAGTCTTACTGGACTCAGTGAGATACCATGAAGAAATGTCTTGAGGAAGAGATCCAGGTGTCCATTTTAGTGTAAGGCTTTATTCATTGCTTTTTGTTGCAGAGTAACAGTCTCACACTGAGTTCTGGTGCTACAAGAAAATGCCAAACATTTTCAAAACATTTATTTGTAAATTTTTGAACACAAAATGAACTGAACTATCTAACTAATGTACAAAACTGTAAACCTTCCTGTGATAAATCACTGATTCCGTTAAAGATCTCAGTGCAAACAGAATAAACAATGAGGCGTCCAGTGACATTTATTAATCTTAGTTAAAAGTCCTCCTCATTTAAACATAACATTTACTAATACATGTACTAATTAAAATCCAGTTCTAGCAAGTTTAATATTTATTTTCATTGGACCAGAGTTTCTCTGGATGTTGTATTTTTACTTACCTACTGTTATCAAAGATTTGTTTGAATGAGCAAAGTAGATGCTATCGTTCAGTAAATGCTGGTTGAATACACTGAGATCTATTTTATGAACAGATTTTAATGCACAGTGGCATGAGATCCAGCAGAAGACGTATGTGGCACATGATGAAGATGCTCACTGATGTGAGATGATTCTGCTGGCTTGATGCTCGTAATGATTCTCTTCCTGAATATTTCCTTCTGAGGGTCATTGAATCCCTGAATTTCTGTCACACAAGTTAATTTCTGATTGACAACAGTTAAAGTCTTTAAAGATGAAGGAAAGATTCCTCAGTCAGATTGACATCAACATTAACTTTAGATGAAATTACAGTCACATCAGAAACTTTCTGAGTCTGACACATCATGAAATTTGTTTTCATCCAGACCATCAAAGATGACCAGTTAACATTCAGGTCTGTGTTTGAGTCGGGCAGATGTTGAAGTTCAGGATAAAAGTCAAGTTAAGTCTGTGAAGACTGTACTGATGATCTTTAATCAAGTTGTGTTTGTGGGATGTAAGTTTCACATACATACATCCTGATTGAGGCGACCCACCACAGATATCAAAACTTTTCCAGAGACGGTTTTCCAATTCCAGCGTAATGCATGTTTAAAAATTAGAACCATCTTTATTTTGTCTTTTATATCTCTTCTCATCTCCTGAATCCTGGTCTTTAGGTAAAGGTTTGATGTCATTCATTTCATCTTGCATGTCTTATGTCCTGTAATTTTTCTCCATCTGCAGCACCTCATGTTCTTCATTTCTTCACTCTCTCCTCTATGATGTACAGCTGTGTGTAAATCTGGTTCAGGAGGGTGTGATTCTCTTGTAGTTTGACTCCCTCAAATAAGCTCTCATACTTGTTCTTCATGCTGGTTTTGTGCTGGTCTTTGACTCTGTGCAGATCATCAAGCACTGGTTTGTGAGAATCGAGCTGCAGATCTGCTTCTGTATCATGATGACTGATGTGTTTCTGATGGTTGGAGGATGTGAAGGTCTGACAGGACACGTATCTGATCTGTTCAGCTCTCCCACCACTGAAAAGACATTTAGAAGAATAGAAACTCAAAAACAACCATAAAATACCTTGATCAAAATAGATAAAATATTTAAATGCCTCTAATATTAAATTATTTTATTAAAAAAGTATACTACATTTGCAATTGATCATTTAATAGACTCCTTGTGATTATAACACAATTTCTGTCTATTGAGGCCAGTTTACTTCCTGACATCACAAATTGAGTTTCTCAGTAATCTGTTGAAGTGCCAATATTGTTTTATATGCATTATAGTTTATTAATGTACAGCATGAAGGCAGATAATGACCTGCATTGTATTTAAATGATTACTGAACATCTGAATACCGTACACATGATAAAGCAGGACATTCGGACAGCACACATATAGTAAAAATACAACAATGCTCCTTATCTACATTGCATGCCATCAAAGGACTTTTTGCTATGCACACTGAGGACTGACAGAGTGACCCATTTGGTGTTTCTGATCCTGTTATGATGAATGTCTTTGATGAATATCAATACTATGCCAAGGGTATAAAATGAAACATTTGCGGGGTAATGTTTGTAACTTTTTTTGTCATTACTTGGTGGTAATTTAATACATATTTTTTTCTTCTTGCTTAAATATATTGTAATAATTTTTGTTTTGTTGTTGATACGTGTTATAAGCTAAAGTGATTGTAACTTATGTTCACTCATTAATCATAATCACTGTAGAAGTTAATTATAAATAAACACGTTTAGATCCTTGTCTGTTCAACTCTAAAGCTCAGAGTTATCTTCTGCTCGGCAAAACACAGAGGAATAATGTTATCCGAGTGCTCAGGTTAAATCCCACGCTACCCTATCAGAATTCAATCTATATAATTATACTGTAATTATTTTGTATCAACCACAACAACATTTTTGATAGAGATTAATTATATTCTAGTCAGATAAAAAATCAATTTTAAACATCATCCTGCATCTGTTTTTGTTCTGATTATTGGTTCAAAATAGTTGTGTAAGCTTCCAGATTAACATTAGTGATCGATCGATATTGATTTTTTTATAACCTATACTGATTATTTGTAAGTTTATGTACCCGATAACCGATATGCAGAACCGATATTTATTTACTGTTATAAAGTAAATAAATAACAGAGTGAAGTAAGTCCATTCTTCGCTTTGGTTTTTCCTCCTTTCAATCATCTTAACAACAAAAAACTGTTGAAAATGAACTTTCATGTTAAATTTAATCTTCAAATTACAACAATAAAAACATTTTATTTATAAAAAGCATCATCAGCAACACTGATATTAACAATAAGCAAAAGAATGTCTAATGTTTTCAAATGGAGAAAATAAAGGACAGAAGTCATATCAACTTAATTTTAAACTACAGTTTAAACGCTGTTTAATAGACTAAAGAGTGAAGAATAATTCACTGGATAATATTCTCTGGAATATTGAAATAAGCTATAACAAACAAAACATCATATTTTATTGCATTTCTTAACTGTATGTTTTATCAGAATTATTAAAATATTTTTGTCATTCTAAATTATGAAAACTGCTGACAGCGCGGTTTATCTATTTACACAGAACTATACTCAAACTGTGATCGCTTGCGGATATAATAAATAATTAATTTCGATAGAGATGTATTTATTTAGATGTTTATTGGTGAAATAATGGTTCTATAGTAAATGTTAATATAATTTAGTGTTTCAAACAAGTGAATCTTGTATAAAGTTACATGCGGTGGTCGTGCTGGAGCTTCTCCTGAGTGAACAGTGTCCACTGCTCCAGGTGTGTGTGTGTGTATGTGTGTGTGTATGTGTGTGTGTGTCCACTGCTCCAAGTGTGTGTGTGTGTGTATGTGTGTGTGTGTCCACTGCTCCAAGTGTGTGTGCACTTGGATGGGTTAAATGCAGAGAACACATTTCACTGCTGGTTATACTCTGTATAATTGTGTATGTGACAAATAATAATAAATAAAAAAATATTGGTTATCGTTTTTTTTTTTTCGATATCCGATTACCGTAAACTGCTTTAATATCGGGAAAAATATCAGTAAACCGATATATCGGTCGATCTCTAATTAACATCACAGAAATCTAATAGAGAACAGCAAATAAAGCACAAAAAGCACAATTCTTTAGTTTGATTTCATGATTTTAATTTTTCTGATGCACGTGTTGTTAAAAAGGAATATTAGTTGATTATTATTTCTGACTAAACTTGCAAATTATTTATTTTACTTTTATTTTATTTTGTGTTAAATGTCCCACCCCACATGATTATACTCAGACAGGGTCAAAGGTCACAGCGGGACTAAAACATGTTACACATGATACTCACACAGAGTCAGAGGTCACAGGTCCATCACTGAGATAAGGAGGAAAACCAGTGGAGATGTTACTCTTCATAAACTCACAGCTAGATATTGGAGATGCTGCTCTCTTTCTCTTCCTGCTGATTATACTGAGAAAAAGACAGAAATATTTCATATTGCTTCTCGGTAGTTTCTGTAGTTATCTGTCTTCTTGAATTTACAAATTAACATTAGTCAAAACTAGAATGTGTATAACATATAGTTATAAAGAAAAAATATTGATTTAATAAAACACATAATTCAACCAATTACAAATGAAAAATAACCAGTATGCATGTAAAATAAAACTTGAATGAGAGGTTCTGCTGGGAGCACAGCAGCCAGAAAAACACCCCAGTTGTCCTAAATCAGGGTCACCCAACCCTGCTCCTGGTGATCGACTGTCCCGCAAAGTTTAGATCCAACTCTAATCAAACACACCTGTCTTTAATTTTCAAGCGATCCTGAAGAACTTAATTAGTTGCTTGAGGTGTGTTGATTAGAGTTTCTGAACTTTGCAGGACAGTCGATCGCCAGGAGCAGGGCAGGGTTGGGTACCCCTGTCCTAAATACTATTAGTGTTTTTTTTTCTTTAAAATAAAATGTAGACAAATGGTACTGTATAACTCTGTTAATTTAATGAAGCAGATATTAAAATGAGTGTCTTCCTTTATCTTTTTCTTAACCATATTTGTCTTGGCTATTGCACATTTTGAAAGTGTGTAAAACTAGAGGAAAATCATCAGGGTTTGTTCAATATAATCAGATACGTGGGAAGCTAACTGTGTTGTTTTTGGAAAGCTATTAGCATGAATGTTAAATCAAAAGACAAAACGGCTCTAGAAATCTCTGAATTAGCTCTGTCTTGGGTATTTGCATAAATCTACTAACTTCCTCTGATCATTAAATTACTTCACTGGGACACAGTACAGACAGTTTTAGAGCATTAGTGGTTAAGCAGCATTGAATATTGATTGTCTTCCTTTTCTTTATACAGTAATTTACTAATGTCAATTTTTTTAAGAAAATGATACCTCAGTAAATGATTAACCATTTTAAATTATTTCACATCCATGTTTTACTACAGCAGATAGTTGAGAAACTTCATGATACTCACGCAGGGTCAGAGGACACAGCAGGTGAATCACTGAGACCAGGGGATTGAAACATGGAGTTGTTAATCTTCATAGACACACAGCTGAATCCTGGAGATGCTACTCTTCGAGTGTCAACATAACTGAGATAAGGGGGCAGAAACATGGAGTTGTGACTCTTCAAAGACACACAGCTGAATCCTGGAGATGCTACTCTTCGAGTGTCAACATAACTGAGATAAGGGGGCAGAAACATGGAGTTGTTACTCTTCATAGACACACAGCTGTATCCTGGAGAAATTGCTCTCTGAGCGTGAACATCACTGAGAAAAGGGGGCAGAAACATGGAATTGTGACTCTTCATAGACACACAGCTGAATCCTGGAGATGCTGCTCTCTGAGTGTCATCAGGAACATCCTGCTCTTTCTCCTCATATGCACTCATTTCACAGGCAGGTTTCTCCTTCTCTTTCTCCTCATTGACACTCATTTTACAGGCTTTTCCACTTTTCCTGCTAGATGAGACTTTATTTCAGACCTGAATGAGGAGTCAGAGAAGATGCATTATAAACTTAATTTAGATACACTAAAGTAAATTCAAAATAAATTATTGGGTTTTACTAATTGAACATTTATATTAACCTTTTTCTAGATTGTTGGAAATAATTTTACTAGTTCACATATAACTGCAGTCTCTTCACATAAGATAAATTATTTTACAACACTACTCTGCGTAAAATAAAAAATAAGTGATACAGATTCACTCTTTGCCAGATGGTGGCGGTGGTAGAACAGCAGAATTATAGCCGTTACATAAACAACACACTACACTATGGCATTATACAGAGGTAATATGAAAAGATAATGCCATCAAAACTTTCCTAGCTAAAATGTAGTTTAAAAGTATGATTTAAACACAATATAAAATGAAACACAACATTAATTATTCATCATCAGTAGATTAAAACAATCTCTTGGCAAATTGGCCCAAAATGTGGGCTATTTGGTGATTGCTAAATGCGTTTTTATTTTGCGTTTAAATAATTGAATTGTAGCTTTTTTTTAAAGGGGAATGAACTAAAAAACTAAATTGATATGTTTACATATAAGAGGTCACTATACTATAGGGTTGTCAAAATGGCTGAAAAACTAAATTCAAATTTTGTACTTAAATAATATAAATATTCAAATTATATTTCAATTTAAAGGGGTGGTTGATTGCAATTTCACTTTTTTTTAAGTTTGTTAGTGTGTAATGTTGCTGTTTGAGAGTAAAAGCAGGAAATGATCAGCGCGTTTATCAGAGAAGGGACAGAGTGGTTTGGAATAAAGGTAAATTATGTGTATTTTTTTTTTAAATGAAGCATTAACATGTTAGACTGCACCCCATAAACACAATCATGACTGAAAAAAACAACAGCCACCCACCAAAAAAAAAGCTTTTGGCTTCTCTCCTGAGGCCACAAGAGGGTGCATCGAGCAAAATATTACTAAAGCACATTTATTCAAAGCAATAAAATAACAACTAAACTTGAAAAAACGTATAATGTTTAAAATAATGTTTATAAACCAAATATATTAATATACCAAATATATTGCTTAAGTTGCTTAAACCATTAGAAATAAAACAGCATCATGTATGTATGAATAGGTTAAAACAAAGGACCGAAAAACAAATAACACATAGTACTTTTTCCATTTAAAAACATGAGATGCGGTGTAATGGGGGTGAAACCCATCATACAGTTTTGAGACATGTTTTTTTAAAAGTGGAACATACATTAATTTTACATGGCTTTATAAACATCAGGCTCTCTTGTGCGAGACGCGAGTGCAAAGGTGATAGATGTCCCTATAGAACATGCGATAAATATGTGTTCTGTGTGAACAGCTTGGTTTCAGTTTTGCCGTAAACAAGATCTTCTCCACATTGAAGTTCTCTTTTTCCACAATATTTTGAGTGAACAACCAGCAGCACTGCGTCTAGTGGGTTCAGCTGGATAAGCTAACAAAACCATTAAAATGCACACTTATATTGCCATCGCATCTTGTGTGCCACTGACAACTGCCAGATGCACACCTAAAATTTGAATGAACGTTTTTGCATTTGAATGTGGATTTCTATTTGAAATTCGACAAGTATTCAAAATTCTAATTTGTTTGACAGCCCTACTGTACAATAAAAACATCCTGTAAGTTTTAGAGCAATCTCATAAGTCTAAACACAGCTTGATAACATTACAGTGGACCTAAAAAAAACAGTACAAAATAAAAATTAAAAATATAAAAACAGAGAGGCAGTTCTTGACCCCTTTAAAGTGCAATTATCACATTTAAGCAATAGTATGATTCCTTTTTCCATCCCCGGATTTAAAACCTCCTGAAATTAAAAGTGAGACTCTGAAGCAGTACCTCTGGGACACAGTGACCGAGTGATACACAGCTGATGATACACGGGGCAACTTTTTGAGCAATTTTGCTGGGCAACCTTGGTGAATGCTGCCGTCAACAAGCAACCAGGTAAGACACAGGGCCAACGACCGATCTAAAGTATAGATAGATATTTCATTGTTTTCCATTCTCAATGGGAAAGTGCCCGAGCAACATTTCTCACAAAGTTTCCCCTTGTATCATCAGCCAAAAATCTTCAACTGACACACAAATTATATTCACCATAGATGTATCTATGCCTATAGCTACATGTGATATCCACGCATTTGTAAATTACTGAATTCGCACTGTTTGGCGTTACAGGAAACTCGTTGTCCGGTCGTGTTCCGGTTCCTATCACACAGCAGCGTCGCCGAAAATGCTGTTGCCAGTCCTTTGAGTGTGAGTGTATGTTTGTTTATAGAATAATGTTGTCACTGCTGCAAACTCCCAGATATACAAATAATTAGGCTATTCGGAAAACATAGCATTTACGTGCAGCTAGGCCCCTCGCCACTAGGCCCCGGGCTTGAAGGCCGTTAAAGCCCATACGTTTATTCACCCCTGCATGTACCTTAAATGACATGTCTGTTTAGGCGCAAATTATATTGATATTACAGCTGTGAAAGGTTATAACGTACTTACCGCAACCTGTGAAGGCATTTTATGGTTTTGAATCCTGCGAGATGGCGTCCGGGCGGGTCCCCAATGTGAGTTGCTTTCACTTTCACTTTCACCTATCTTCTTCTGGTACTGCGACAAGCCAACTGAAGGTGTATTACTGCCGCCAACTGGACTGGAGAGTAAAGCATCAATAAAATGGACAAAGCATCAATAGAAAGAGATGGGTATAAACGGAGACCGGAGCCAGCTGCAAATGGTGGGCAAGCCTCAAGTGCTGCAAGTGGGCTGTACAAACCAACAGAATATTTCGATTGGTTTGTTTGCTGTCACGTGGGTTGTTCTATCGGTTCACGGTAGTGGGCGATTTTTTTTTGCGATCCGTCCAAAAATAAAAACGAAGAAGACGGCGGCGGCACGGTAGATGAGTGGAAGAGGTAAGCGTGAGGTACAGTTTTTGTTTGTTTTGTTTTGTAAAACTAAAAAGTATTACAAGCTGTGAATAGTGATTTTTTGTTGGTGGCTTTTGTACAACGTTTTCTTAGTACCACACACAGCATACAATCTGTAATGTACCTGACAATATCTTTTTTCTACAAACAACTAATTTGTTCTCCAGGTTATGGATACTGAAGACCATAAGCTGGCAATGTATTTGAATGGCGTTATAATTTTTGTAACACTTTCTATGAAGCCCATACAATACACTATAAGGGTATTTTAAGGCATTATAATGAATCCATAATGCATTATAAAAAAAACGTATAATATTGAATCTTATGAATATTCATAAGAACAGTTTTAATGTATTATAATATTTACTTATTAGTGGTTATAACTTTTAAGAGTATGATGATTTATAACACAAAGTAAACACGTTGCATCCACTTAAGTTACAATGGATTATATTTCCCATAGTGTATTATAAGTCTCATATCTTGCCACCTTTCTTATGCTACTTAAAGCCATTAATGACCACTCATAAGTATAGTAATAATAATAGCAATACTTTTTTTCTCTCAAACAGCCATAAGATCAGATAAGATTGCTTTGAACTATTTTTATTGTAATATCAGTTTGATTATTTTGATAGTAGCCTTTAGACAGCTGTTGTTAAGTAACTCTGCAACTTCATGTCAACTAGCATTCACTGGAGTATTAGTAGTATGTCTGATAAATATATGCTAATACTTTATTTTGTTGGTTCCCCAAAAGACAAACTGACTGTAAGCAACTTTGCAAGTACGTCAACATTGTATCTACCCTAACCTTAACCTGAGCCTACTAATACTCTAGTGAGAGTTAGTGGACATATAGTTGCAAAGTTGCTTTTTTAAAGACTAAGGGAATATCAAAATTAAATGTAACCTAACATATAAACATTGCATTTTTTTGTTGAAATTATTAACTAGCTCACATCAAAATTAGTCTCAAAGGGAACACTCAAATACCACTCCACACATAACCACTTACAAGATGACTGTAGTAAGATATATAGTCCCATTATCAATGTAAAAGTAGATTTAATATGTGTTCATTGTGTTAAAATCGTAAAAGTTATAAGCACAAGTGCGTAAGCATTATAATGTATTATAATTGTTGTTATGATTATTTATAAGATGATATAACATATTATAAGTTTTTTTAATAATGCATTATGCATTCATTATAATGTCTTAAGAATACCCTTATAAAGCATTATAAATATGGACTTCATAGAAAGTGTTAACGTAATGTTTTTTACATTTTGGACTGCACTGATTTATAAAGAGTAAATGTCTTAAACGTTTGTAAATAGATAGTTTTTAAACAGTCAATGATAGATACACTGTAAAAAATGAACAGTTGGATCAACTTAAAATACTTCAATTTGTAACACCTAAAAAATATCATTTTTTTCAACTTAATATATTACAAATAAAGATAATAAATTAAGTGGATATTTTTTTAGGAGTTACAAATTGAAGTATTTTTAAGTTGATCCAACTGTTCATTTTTCACGGTGTAATTGTCTTAAGAATAAAATACATTTTCAAAAGCACTAGAACACATCTCCTAATCTACTAATCCACAATGTAATATATTTAAAACAAGGTTTAAATAATACAAAAATATTTCATACTAATCAATAATCAGTTTTGTGTAAATTAATGGTGAATAAACTAGAATATAAAAAGGAATACTTCGTTAAAAAATAGTTATAAAGTCTAATTTACTTGCCCTAATGTCGTCCTTTTACATTTCTGGACACCATTTACTTGCATAGCACAGACCTACAGAGCTGAGAAATTATTCTTGAAATGTTTGTACATGTTCAACAAGAGAATAAAGTCATGCATGTCTTGGATGGTATGAGGAGAATGTTTTAAATGTGGGTTAACTCTAATACTCATTGTGCTTCTTGTGTACCAGCACAGGTTATGTTTTGAAGGGCAAACGAGGCAAGCTCCGTGGAAGTTACTCAGAAGCAATGCATCCGGGATTTAGCCGTGTCCACTGCATGCAAGTCTAATGTGCTGAATGAATGATTGTACATAATTTGATTAATCAGAAATAAAATGATTTACCCACCCTGAGATTTCAAATTAATACATTGGTTTGTGTAACATGTTCTGAAGAACATTTGTCTGTCATTTACTGTAATTTGAATTAAGAAAAATGAAAATAAAATAATGTGCAGTACAGGCAAATGGTAAAAGTACTCATCATTTTCTTTATGTATCACACATTTACCTCCAAAGTGCAATTGCATCTCACTTGAATGTTCCTTGATAGGCTACTGTAGAAGTAAAATGTAATAAACAGAAATATGCTTAAATTACTACAGTTAAAGTATTTAAAATGAGACCATCACAAAGCATGGCAAAAAGTGTAAAGACATGCTTTCAATTTTGACAGTGAATGATATTGGATACAAACAATAATGACAAAATTAAGAATTTCAGATGAACCTACTATGAAAATACGTTATATTTATATAATTTTAAACTAAGATGAAATCCAGCCTAGCGGCATAAGCTCCTCCCACTTGCCGTTCTAAAGCTCCTCCCACTTGCCGTTCTAAAGCTCCTCCCACATGCAGGTCTCCGTGCTGCAGCGATACCTGCTTGAATAGAAAGGAAGGACAAAGCATTCACAGGGAGAAAGAAATAAAGAATTTCAATTTTTATTTTTCAAATCTGTTATTCGAAGGTATCGAAGTATTTCTCTTTGCATTTTGAACTGATTAACATCACAGTTTAATAGCTCTGGTAGATTAAAACTGGTTAAACCTAGATCTCTCAATTTCTTAACCAACTCCCCTCTTTCCTTAATAAATAGCCTTCTGCACGATGTTGTAGTACATGCTCAATTGTGCAAACATGCTCAAACTTCACAACAGGAACATATTTTGAATAATGATTTAAACCAGAATGCCCTATTGATAATCTTGGAATAATTGTGTATTATTTTCTACGGTTGAAACATATTCTTCCTTTGTCAGATTTGTTGTTTTGTTTCCCTGTCCCTCATTTCATGCCACTTTTTATTCACGAGTGCCTCGGTTTTCCTTTTATCTCTGTTTTACTCAATGGAATTTGAACTTCAATATTCATATGTGTTGTTGCCTGTTTAGCTAATTTGTTGATTACTTTATTATACCCTTTATTTCTTCATGAGGTAGCCTACTTTATGAGACAAAACAGGTGAGTCCCTCTAAAAACAAACAGCGCCACAACAAATTACACCGAATGTGATGATGTTGAACTCTACATGTACCGTCACAGATAAAAAACATATAATCAGTTATCATTTTTACTTCTTTATTTAAAGCCTTTTCAGAAAGCAACAATCAGCAATCCTTTCTCCTGCGATTCCAGGAGTTCATCGTTGACCAATGCTTGGTGTTCAGTTAATAACCAATAATCTCTCGATGATTTGTTGAACCTAGTATAAGGTTGACCGCAGGCCTATTACTTCCAGGTAACTTTAGTTTATCTTTCCTTAAGATAGTGTCCATAGTAACATAAAACTCCGTCACTTGCATTTAACAATCTTGTGCACTTTATCTATTCATTGTATCCATTTAGTGTTAGTTACTCTTGTCTATCTCTTTGTTAATAAAATCCCTTTTATTACACTTGTGTCTTCCTTTTGTTGATGATACAGTAAGAAGGCTCTACAAGCGATATCTCACAAATCCTTCAGAATGGTCAGATTACAACTTTCTATAATTTATGTTCAATTCATATTAAACAATCTTCCATGATTGCTCTTTACCGTCAGAGTGCAATTCTGCTTCCCTGTAAAATAGCATGAATACTAAATATTAATATTTAAGCCCAAAGTCATTACATAGGCGGTGCTACTTAAATCTGCAATCACTGCATTTAGTGATGCCCCATGTGAGGCAATTCAACACTGATATCATTACATTTGTTTACATCATTACATCTAACATCTGATATCAATACACAGCCATTGAGTACTACAGCCATTCAGTTCTATACCATACCATTTCTATACCATCATATGTCATCAAATTCACCACAATTTTAGGTTTTGTCTGTCTGAAATAATTATTATAATTTTTAACTGAAGTAGAATAAATATTAGATCTAACATAAAATATGGTACTTTCAGAGGTTAGTAAATAAAATAAAAAAACACCAACCTTTTTTTTACATTTAATTTTATTAAAAATAGTGAGATTACATGACATTTAAAATAAATGAATAAATAGAATCACACCTGAGACCTTTGTGTCCATTCTATTTAAATATTGTTTTATGTGTGCATATTTATCATGGAAACTACAGAGTATTTTGTGTCAAAATAGACACGCCTCTAATGCATTCAGCCGGTTAAACCCTTCTGTATACTTTCAAAAAGAGTACTTATTATATATTTTTATATTCCAGGACACGTGCAGCTGTATCTAATGTCTAGCTGTAAACAATCTAATGTCACTCTAATCTATCTGTGTTTCTCTTGTTTACTTCAGTGTGATGTTCCCGAGGCCGGTCTGGTTCCCAAGTCTCTGTACCGTACGGCCGAGGAGCTGGAAAACGAGGAGGGTAAACTGTGGAATGAAACCATCTACAAGAGCGGCGTGCTGAAGGATCTCCACACGGTACAGCTCATCCACAGACAATACTCAACAACACACAGCTGCTGCGGTTTACTTCGGCTGAGCACAGTGCATTGCACACGCTGCATGTTCATGATCGGCGTCGTCTGTTGGTTATAAGAAGTCAAGTCAAATACTGTTAGCCTAGCACTGCTAGTTAGTGTATGATGTCCATCTGTGGCACTTCAAATACTGAATCATAATATAATCTAGTGTTTCTGGAAATACTTCATCTGTTATGCGTATGAACATGTTTCTGACACACACTATATTGGTGTATTATACTGAAAAAATTAAATGAAATGTATTGGCGTTTCTGCATTTTCTTTTTAATTCCGTTTCTATTACTTTCGGTGTAACTTCTCATTTGAAATACAGTTTTGCATCCTGTTTGAAATTCAATTCTGAATGGAGCTCAGCGCTGTGTGTTATGAATTATGACCTAAAGCTTTCGAATCATTCCCAGGTGCTGATAGAGATTACAGAAGCGTCGTCCGTCATTACGTGGGACTTTGATGTGTGTAAAGGCGACGTGATCTTCAACATCTATCACTCCAGAAGAGCTCCTCAGCCAGTTAAAAGAGACGGTCTGAGCGCACACAACCTCGCCGGTCCCGCCGGAAACAACGTCCAGCTCATCGACAGATCCTGGATGCTCGGACAAGACTACAGCATGGTGCAGACGGCCCTGACCTGCCGAGAGGGAGAGAGCGTACAGGTGAGGGAGTCTCAAGAAACCCGTCAGGAACATGGATCAAAACTCAATGAGCCAAACCTCTTTCTGCTCTGATTCTCTTCCGTCCCATCAGGGATCTCATGTAGCGCGCTGGCCTGGATTCTACGTCCTGCAGTGGCGTCTTTACAGCAGCCCATCGTGCACTTCTTCCAGTCGGCCGCGTGTAGATGATGTTCTGGCCTCTCTGCAGGTCTCCTCACACAAATGCAGAGTCATGTATTTCACAGAGGTGCTGCGCTCCACGGACTTCAGGTCTGTATGATTGCACTGCAAAGTGCTTGGCATAAAACAATACAAATGAAACAGTTAACTAAAGAAGCACACATCTGAGTGTTGTTACTAAATATAAAATATCATCTGGACGGCCAAATGTTTTCTCTGAAGGTGTTTGTGGTTGTGTTTGTATCAGGGGCTCCATGAGCAGCCTGGAGTCCAGTCACAGCGGTTTCTCTCTGCTCAGTGCCGCCACCACCTCCTCCAGCCAATCACAGACCGAGTCATCCATCTCAAGATAGCCCCTTCATCCAGACGGAAAGAGAGAGACTTTTGGGACTTTAGCTCTGCAGGAAGTGATGAATGATCATGTGACGCGGTGAAACAGAGATTAAATCACAACAAACGCTGGATGAGTGCTGAACTTTTTCATCATAAACTGCAGGCTTTCTGTCAATTATATGATAGTTTTATGTATATTGTTACAAATAAATGTTGTTAAAAACAAAGAAATAAAAAACCTTACATTTCAAGAAACAAGTGTGAGCCAAAAATGAATTTAGTTTAATTAATTTTAATGAAAAATAGCTCATAAAAACTTAATAAATATTATATAATATTATAAAATGCTATCAAAATTCAAAATAATAATCAAAAAATATTATTGAGCAAATATATATTACATTGATTTTCATAAAATAAATAATTTCAAGAAACAATTGTGACCCAAAAATGAATTATTTAATTAATTTTAATGAGAAATAGCTCATAAAAACTTAAATATTATATATTATTATAAAATCTGCTCAAAATTCAAAATAATAATAAAAAAATATTATTGAGCAAATATATATTACATTGATTTTCATAAAATAAATAATTTCAAGAAACAAGTGTGACCCAAAAATGAAGAGATTTAGTTTAATTCATTTTAATGAAAAATAGCTCATAAAAACTTAATAAATATTATAAAGTATTATAAAATCTGATCAAAATTCAAAATAATAATCAGAAAATATTATTGAGCAAATATATATTACATTGATTTTCATAAAATAAATAATTTCAAGAAACAATTGTGACCCAAAAATGAATTATTTAATTAATTTTAATGAGAAATAGCTCATAAAAACTTAAATATTATATATTATTATAAAATCTGCTCAAAATTCAAAATAATAATCAGAAAATATTATTGAGCAAATATATATTACATTGATTTTCATAAAATAAATAATTTCAAGAAACAATTGTGACCCAAAATGAATTATTTAATTAATTTTAATGAAAAATAGCTCATAAAAACTTAATAAATATTATATAATATTATAAAATGCTATCAAAATTCAAAATAATAATCAAAAAATATTATTGAGCAAATATATATTACATTGATTTTAATAAAATAAATAATTTCAAGAAACAATTGTGACCCAAAATGAAGAGATTTAGTTTAATTCATTTTAATGAAAAATAGCTCATAAAAACTTAATAAATATTATAAAATCTGCTCAAAATACAAAATAATAATAAAAAAATATTATTGAGCAAATATAAATTACATTGATTTTCATAAAATAAATAATTTCAAGAAATAAGTGTGACCAAAAATGAAGATTTAGTTTAATTCATTTTAATGAAAAATAGCTCATAAAAACTTAATAAATATTATAAAGTATTATAAAATCTGCTCAAAATACAAAATAATAATCAGAAAATATTATTGAGCAAATATATATTACATTGATTTTCATAAAATAAATAATTTCAAGAAACAATTGTGACCCAAAAATGAATTATTTAATTAATTTTAATGAGAAATAGCTCATAAAACTTAAATATTATATATTATTATAAAATCTGCTCAAAATTCAAAATAATAATAAACAAATATTATTGAGCAAATATATATTACATTGATTTTCATAAAATAAATAATTTCAAGAAACAATTGTGACCCAAAAATGAATTATTTAATTAATTTTAATGAAAAATAGCTCATAAAAACTTAATAAATATTATATAAGTATTATAAAATCTGCTCAAAATACAAAATAATAATCAGAAAATATTATTGAGCAAATATATATTACATTGATTTTCATAAAATAAATAATTTCAAGAAACAAGTGTGACCCAAAATGAAGAGATTTAGTTTAATTCATTTTAATGAAAATAGCTCATAAAAACTTAATAAATATTATAAAGTATTATAAAATCTGCTCAAAATTCAAAATAATAATCAAAAATATTATTGAGCAAATATATATTACATTGATTTTCATAAAATAAATAATTTCAAGAAACAATGTGACCCAAAATGAATTATTTAATTAATTTTAATGAAAATAGCTCATAAAAACTTAATAAATATTATATAATATCATAAAATGCTATCAAAATTCAAAATAATAATCAAAAATATTATTGAGCAAATATAAATTACATTGATTTTCATAAAATAAATAATTTCAAGAAACAATTGTGACCCAAAATGAATTATTTAATTAATTTTAATGAAATAGCTCATAAAACTTAATAAATATTATATAATATCATAAAATGCTATCAAAATTCAAAATAATAATCAAAAATATTATTGAGCAAATATATATTACATTGATTTTCATAAAATAAATAATTTCAAGAAACAATTGTGACCCAAAATGAATTATTTAATTAATTTTAATGAAAAATAGCTCATAAAAACTTAATAAATATTATAAGTATTATAAAATCTGCTCAAAATACAAAATAATAATCAAAAAATATTATTGAGCAAATATATATTACATTGATTTTCATAAAATAAATAATTTCAAGAAACAAGTGTGACCCAAAAATGAAGAGATTTAGTTTAATTCATTTTAATGAAAAATAGCTCATAAAACTTAATAAATATTATAAAGTATTATAAAATCTGATCAAAATTCAAAATAATAATCAGAAAATATTATTGAGCAAATATATATTACATTGATTTTCATAAAATAAATAATTTCAAGAAACAATTGTGACCCAAAAATGAATTATTTAATTAATTTTAATGAAAAATAGCTCATAAAAACTTAATAAATATTATATAATATCATAAAATGCTATCAAAATTCAAAATAATAATCAAAAAATATTATTGAGCAAATATAAATTACATTGATTTTCATAAAATAAATAATTTCAAGAAATAAGTGTGACCCAAAAATGAAGAGATTTAGTTTAATTAATTTTAATGAAAAATAGCTCATAAAAACTTAATAAATATTATAAAGTATTATAAAATCTGCTCAAAATACAAAATAATAATCAAAAAATATTATTGAGCAAATATATATTACATTGATTTTCATAAAATAAATAATTTCAAGAAACAATTGTGACCCAAAAATGAATTATTTAATAAATTTTAATGAGAAATAGCTCATAAAAACTTAAATATTATATATTATTATAAAATCTGCTCAAAATTCAAAATAATAATCAAAAAATATTATTGAGCAAATATATATTACATTGATTTTCATAAAATAAATAATTTCAAGAAACAATTGTGACCCAAAAATGAATTATTTAATTAATTTTAATGAAAAATAGCTCATAAAAACTTAATAAATATTATATAATATTATAAAATGCTATCAAAATTCAAAATAATAATCAAAAAATATTATTGAGCAAATATATATTACATTGATTTTCATAAAATAAATAATTTCAAGAAACAATTGTGACCCAAAATGAATTATTTAATTAATTTTAATGAAAATAGCTCATAAAAACTTAATAAATATTATATAATGCTATCAAAATTCAAAATAATAATCAAAAAATATTATTGAGCAAATATAAATTACATTGATTTTCATAAAATAAATAATTTCAAGAAATAAGTGTGACCCAAAATGAAGAGATTTAGTTTAATTAATTTTAATGAAAAATAGCTCATAAAAACTTAATAAATATTATAAAGTATTATAAAATCTGCTCAAAATACAAAATAATAATCAAAAAATATTATTGAGCAAATATATATATACATTGATTTTCATAAAATAAATAATTTCAAGAAACAATTGACCCAAAATGAATTATTTAATTAATTTTAATGAAATAGCTCATAAAAACTTAATAAATATTATATAATATTATAAAATGCTATCAAAATTCAAAATAATAATCAAAAAATATTATTGAGCAAATATATATTACATTGATTTTCATAAAATAAATAATTTCAAGAAACAATTGTGACCCAAAAATGAATTATTTAATTAATTTTAATGAAAAATAGCTCATAAAAACTTAATAAATATTATAAAGTATTATAAAATCTGCTCAAAATACAAAATAATAATCAAAAAATATTATTGAGCAAATATATATTACATTGATTTTCATAAAATAAATAATTTCAAGAAACAAGTGTGACCCAAAAATGAAGAGATTTAGTTTAATTCATTTTAATGAAAAATAGCTCATAAAAACTTAATAAATATTATAAAGTATTATAAAATCTGATCAAAATTCAAAATAATAATCAGAAAATATTATTGAGCAAATATATATTACATTGATTTTCATAAAATAAATAATTTCAAGAAACAATTGTGACCCAAAAATGAATTATTTAATTAATTTTAATGAAAAATAGCTCATAAAAACTTAATAAATATTATATAATATCATAAAATGCTATCAAAATTCAAAATAATAATCAAAAAATATTATTGAGCAAATATAAATTACATTGATTTTCATAAAATAAATAATTTCAAGAAATAAGTGTGACCCAAAAATGAAGAGATTTAGTTTAATTCATTTTAATGAAAAATAGCTCATAAAAACTTAATAAATATTATAAAGTATTATAAAATCTGCTCAAAATTCAAAATAATAATCAGAAAATATTATTGAGCAAATATATATTACATTGATTTTCATAAAATAAATAATTTCAAGAAACAATTGACCCAAAAATGAATTGTTTAATACATTTTAATGAAAAAATAGCTCATAAAAACTTAATAATTATTATATAATATTATAAAATGCTATCAAAATTCAAAATAATAATCAAAAAATATTATTGAGCAAATATATATTACATTGATTTTCATAAAATAAATAATTTCAAGAAACAAGTGTGACCCAAAAATGAAGAGATTTAGTTTAATTCATTTTAATGAAAAATAGCTCATAAAAACTTAATAAATATTATAAAGTATTATAAAATCTGCTCAAAATTCAAAATAATAATCAGAAAATATTATTGAGCAAATATATATTACATTGATTTTCATAAAATAAATAATTTCAAGAAACAATTGTGACCCAAAAATGAATTATTTAATTAATTTGAATGAGAAATAGCTCATAAAAACTTAAATATTATATATTATTATAAAATCTGCTCAAAATTCAAAATAATAATCAAAAAATATTATTGAGCAAATATAAATTACATTGATTTTCATAAAATAAATAATTTCAAGAAATAAGTGTGACCCAAAAATGAAGAGATTTAGTTTAATTCATTTTAATGAAAAATAGCTCATAAAAACTTAATAAATATTATAAAGTATTATAAAATCTGCTCAAAATTCAAAATAATAATCAAAAAATATTATTGAGCAAATATAAATTACATTGATTTTCATAAAATAAATAATTTCAAGAAACAATTGTGACCCAAAAATGAATTATTTAATTAATTTTAATGAAAAATAGCTCATAAAAACTTAATAAATATTATATAATATTATAAAATGCTATCAAAATTCAAAATAATAATCAAAAAATATTATTGAGCAAATATAAATTACATTGATTTTCATAAAATAAATAATTTCAAGAAATAAGTGTGACCGAAAATGAAGAGATTTAGTTTAATTCATTTTAATGAAAATAGCTCATAAAAACTTAATAAATATTATAAAGTATTATAAAATCTGCTCAAAATACAAAATAATAATCAAAAAATATTATTGAGCAAATATATATTACATTGATTTTCATAAAATAAATAATTTCAAGAAACAATTGTGACCCAAAAATGAATTATTTAATTAATTTTAATGAGAAATAGCTCATAAAAACTTAATAAACATTATATAATATCATAAAATGCTATCAAAATTCAAAATAATAATCAAAAATATTATTGAGCAAATATAAATTACATTGATTTTCATAAAATAAATAATTTCAAGAAACAATTGTGACCCAAAAATGAATTATTTAATTAATTTTAATGAAAAATAGCTCATAAAAACTTAATAAATATTATATAATATTATAAAATGCTATCAAAATTCAAAATAATAATCAAAAAATATTATTGAGCAAATATATATTACATTGATTTTAATAAAATAAATAATTTCAAGAAACAATTGTGACCCAAAAATGAAGAGATTTAGTTTAATTCATTTTAATGAAAAATAGCTCATAAAAACTTAATAAATATTATAAAGTATTATAAAATCTGCTCAAAATACAAAATAATAATCAAAAAATATTATTGAGCAAATATATATTACATTGATTTTCATAAAATAAATAATTTCAAGAAACAAGTGTGACCCAAAAATGAAGAGATTTAGTTTAATTCATTTTAATGAAAAATAGCTCATAAAAACTTAATAAATATTATATAATATTATAAAATGCTATCAAAATTCAAAATAATAATCAAAAAATATTATTGAGCAAATATATATTACATTGATTTTCATAAAATTAATAATTTCAAGAAACAATTGTGACCCAAAAATGAAGAGATTTAGTTTAATTCATTTTAATGAAAAATAGCTCATAAAAACTTAATAAATATTATAAAGTATTATAAAATCTGATCAAAATTCAAAATAATAATCAGAAAATATTATTGAGCAAATATATTACATTGATTTTCATAAAATAAATAATTTCAAGAAACAATTGTGACCCAAAAATGAATTATTTAATTAATTTGAATGAGAAATAGCTCATAAAAACTTAAATATTATATATTATTATAAAATCTGCTCAAAATTCAAAATAATAATCAAAAAATATTATTGAGCAAATATATATTACATTGATTTTCATAAAATAAATAATTTCAAGAAACAATTGTGACCCAAAAATGAATTATTTAATTAATTTTAATGAAAAATAGCTCACAAAAACTTAATAAATATTATATAATATTACAAAATGCTATCAAAATAATAATCAAAAAATATTATTGAGCAAATATATATTACATTGATTTTCATAAAATTAATAATTTCAAGAAACAAGTGTGACCCAAAAATGAAGAGATTTAGTTTAATTCATTTTAATGAAAAATAGCTCATAAAAACTTAATAAATATTATATAATATTATAAAATCTGCTCAAAATTCAAAATAATAATCAGAAAATATTATTGAGCAAATATATATTACATTGATTTTCATAAAATAAATAATTTCAAGAAACAATTGTGACCCAAAAATGAATTATTTAATTAATTTTAATGAAAAATAGCTCATAAAAACTTAATAAGTATTATAAAATCTGCTCAAAATTCAAAATAATAATCAGAAAATATTATTGAGCAAATATATATTACATTGATTTTCATAAAATAAATAATTTCAAGAAACAATTGTGACCCAAAAATGAATTATTTAATTAATTTTAATGAAAAATAGCTCACAAAAACTTAATAAATATTATATAATATTACAAAATGCTATCAAAATTCAAAATAATAATCAAAAAATATTATTGAGCAAATATATATTACATTGATTTTCATAAAATAAATAATTTCAAGAAATAAGTGTGATCCAAAAATGAAGAGATTTAGTTTAATTCATTTTAATGAAAAATAGCTCATAAAAACTTAATAAATATTATAAAGTATTATAAAATCTGCTCAAAATACAAAATAATAATCAAAAAATATTATTGAGCAAATATATATTACATTGATTTTAATAAAATAAATAATTTCAAGAAACAATTGTGACCCAAAAATGAATTATTTAATTAATTTTAATGAGAAATAGCTCATAAAAACTTAATAAATATTATATAATATTATAAAATGCTATCAAAATTCAAAATAATAATCAAAAATATTATTGAGCAAATATATTACATTGATTTTTTTTAATAAAATAAATAATTTCAAGAAACAAGTGTGACCCAAAAATTAATTGTTTAATACATTTTAATGAAATATAGCTCATAAATATTGTATATCATTAAATCTGCTCAAAATACAGAATAATCAAAAAACATTAATGAACAAAGATAAACTGCATCGATTTAAAAAAAATGAAGGGGATCAGAGTTTAATAAATTTTATTGGAACAAATATCTCAAAGTATAGATATTGAAAGAGAAAGAAACTGCTTTTGAGTTTTACTTTTAAGTTCTTTATTAGTTCAATAAACATCATCATATTCACACATAATTACATATCAGAGGACTAGATTATGTGTGTGTGTGTGTGTGTGTGTTTAATGTGACACAGAGACACTGAAGAGTTGTGATTAAGGTAAAATCCAGCGTGTAGAGGTTGAGTGAACGTGTGTGAGTGTGTGTGCGTGTGTATGTGTGTGTGTTTGTGTGTCAGTCAGGTGTGTGTGTGTGTGTGTGTGTGTGTGTGTTTAAAGTTTAATGTGACACAGAGACACTGAAGAGTTGTGATTAAGGTAAAATCCAGCGTGTAGAGGTTGAGTGAATGTGTGTGTGAATGTGTGTAAGCGTGTGAGTGTGTGTGTGTCAGAGACGCTGTAGAAGGACAGAGAGCCGCTCGACTCGTCCAGAAACACTGCTGCTCTGTTACAGGAGACACGAGCAGCTGATATATCAGTGAAGTTATTATTGTGAGAGACACTGAATCTTTGACCAGAGTACTCGAGACTCCAGGAGTGATCATTACATCCAAACCAACAGTCTTTACTCCCTCCTTTCCTCTTGATTTCTTTATAAGACACTGATATATCAACATAAGCTCCGCTCCATTCAGTCTCCCAGTAACAGCGTCCCGTCAGACTCTCTGAACACAGAACCTGAGGAGGATAATCAAATCTGTCGGGATGATCAGGATATGACTGTCTCTCGTTCACACGCGTCACCTTTCTGTTCTCCTCAGACAGAACGAGTTCAGTGTTTGCAGTGTTTGGATCCAGTGTGAGATCACAGGCGTCTGAACACAACACACACATTACAACACACACATTACAACTAAACTACAGACAACAAAACTCTGTGTGTGTGTGTGTGTCTCTCTCTCTCTCAATTCAATTCAACTCAATTCATTGCATTATTGGCATGACTGTAAATTATACAATATGGCCAAAGCTTAGTACAAAAAGATAAAATAATAATAATTAAATGAACATCACAGTAATAGAATATTATAACATCATATAAGTATTAAACTGTAACACATTAGAACGTGTGAACGTAATTCTCTCTCTCTCTCTGTGTGTGTGTGTGTGTGTGTGTGTGTCTCTCTCTCTGTGTGTGTGTGTGTGTGTGTGTGTGTGTGTCTCTCTCTGTGTGTGTGTGTGTGTGTTTGACTTACATTTGTGTAGTCCTGTTGTGATCATGAACTCTCCTCCATGATCCACTCTAGAAAACACAAACGCTTACACACGCACGCACTGCACTGCACGCCACACATATGGAAAGCCAAATGGTTCAGAATTCGCCTGGTTTTCACCGCCATGTGATTATTAAAACGGCGTTTTCATAACGGCGCAAGGCGTTAAATAAGCGCCGTTAGGCGATAAGTTAACGGCAGACGCCACCACGCGTTAAAATGCCGACCGACGTTAGGTTAACGCCACACGCCACTTAAGATGCAGATTTATTCGCTTATCTACATGGACACACCTCTCGTGGCTACGAGGATTCTACGGCAAGTCTGAGCATCCAGTTTGCTACAGCGCGAAGATGGCAAACAATAAACACTGTATACTGTGAAGTGTAAATGCACATTAATTTTGTTCAATAAAATAAAACTAAATAAAAAAAGGTGTATCTTAACAAATACCTTTTGCACAGCACAAAACGTAATTGAAAGAAAATATATTGATTAACCCATGACATGATAATAAACTAATAGTAAAGTGCTCAGAAAAATATCCCTTTTATAGCACCAGGCTCTGTTTTTAAAATTAGCACTTTATACGGTCTTTAAACTAATAAACTAATAGTGAAATGTTCGGATACTATCCACCCTATCTGCCCTAAATAGAATTTAAATTTACTAAATTTACTAATATCACATAGAATTCACATAGAAACCATTAAAACTCAGGTATCTAACTAAATATTTTTGGAGAACATAGACACAATCTTTACCTGTTTAATGATGACTGAAAGACATCAGGCCCCGGATTATCAGACAGCAAAAGGCGAGTGCAGTCATTTACAGTGTATTTACACTGCAAAACAAAAGCTCTCCTTGCCATCTTCGCGCTGTAGCAAACTGGATGCTCAGACTTGCCGTAGATTCCTCGTAGCCATGAGAGGTGTGTCCATGTAGATAAGCGAATAAATCTGCATCTTAAGTGGCGTGTGGCGTTAACTTAACGTCGGTCTCGGTCGGCGCCTGGCGTTATTTTAACGCGTGGTGGCGTCTGCCGTTAATTTATCGCCGACGGCGCTATTTATGGAAAGCCAAATGGTTCAGAATTCGCCTGGTCTTCACCGCCGTGTGATTATTAAACGCCCGTTTCATAACGCCGCGGCGTTAAATAAGCGCCGTTAGGCGATAAGTTAACGGCAGACGCCACCAGCGTTAAAATAACGCCAGGCGCCGACCGGCCTTAAGTTAACGCCACCGCCACTTAAGATGCAGATTTATTCGCTTATCTACATTGACACACCTCTCATGGCTACGAGGAATCTACGGCAAGTCTGAGCATCCAGCGCAAAGATGGCAAAAAATAAACACTGTATACTGTGAAGTGTAAATGCACATGAATTTTGTTCAATAAAATAAAACTAAATAAAAAAAGGTGTATCTTAACAAATACCTTTTGCACAGCACAAAATGTAATTGAAAGAAAATATATTTATTAACCCATGACATATGATAATCCAGTTTGCTACAGCGCGAAGATTGCAAAAATTGTTTTAAACACTGTATACTGTATACTGTGAAGTGTAAATGCACATGAATTTTGTTCAATAAAATAAAACAAATAAAACAAAATATAAAACAAAATAAAAAAAGGTGCATCTTAACAAATACCTTCTGCACAGCACAAAATGTAATTAAAGAAAATATATTTATTAACCCATGACATATGATAATAAACTAATAGTAAAGTGCTCAGAAAAATATCCCTTTTATAGCACCAGGCTCTGTTTTTAAAATTAGCACTTTATACGTCTTTAAACTAATAAACTAATAGTGAAATGTTCAGATACTATCCACCCTATCTGCCCTAAATAGTATTGAAATTTACTAAATTTACTAATATCACATATAATTCACATAGAAACCGTTAAAACTCAGGTATCTAACTAAATATTTTTGGAGAACATAGACACAATCTTTACCTGTTTAATGATGACTGAAAGACATCAGGCCCCGGATTATCAGACAGCAAAAAGTGCAGTCATTTACAGTGCATTTACACTGCAAAACAAAAGCTCTCCTTGCCATCTTGGCTGTAGCAAACTGGATGCTCAGACTTGCCGTAGATTCCTCGTAGCCATGAGAGGTGTGTCCATGTAGATAAGCGAATAAATCTGCATCTTAAGTGACGCGTGGCGTTAACTTTAACGCCGATCGGCGCCTGGCGTTATTTTAACGCAGCGTGGTGGCGTGCCGTTAACTTATCGCCTAACGGCGCTATTTAACGCCTGCGGCGTTATGAAACGGCGTTTAACAATCACACGGCGTGAAATATGGAAGCCAAATGGTTCAGAGCTTGGTGTGATGAACGCCGTTTCATAACGCCGCGGCGCAGCGCGCCGTTAGGCGAGTTAACAGCAGCACCACGCGCGTTAACGCAGGCGCCAACGCAGACGCCACACGCCATCATGCAGACGCTCGCCACTACCGATCCCATGGTTGCGACCACGGCAAGTCTGAGCAGTTCAGCAGCGAAGCAGGCGATAGCTTTGTTTTGCAGTAAACACTTATAACCGTTTAATTGATTTACATTGCATGCATTTTCAGTATTGCATTCATTTAAAGTTCTAAAATTGTTTAAAGACATATGTCCCAATTCAAAATCAGCTGTGCTATACAGGGATATTTTTCTGAACATTGTACTAGTTTGTTATTATAATGTCATGGTTTAAATTGTGTAATTAACTTGATTTATAGGGCTAATTGCTATATTTTCTTTAAAGTATTTACATATAGATAAATAGACAGACAGATATGAGGACCCACACCCCCTCCAAAAAAACAGAATTATGGCTCACAGACTGGCATAAAGTTGGCTTGACGTTGGACGTTCGATATTCGCAAATTTAGGGACCATCTCTAAGGGTACTGAAACCAAATTATTTACATTTTATTTTAATAAATATAAAAATGTAAAGGCGCATTATAGTTGATACCTAGATGTATATTTTACAGTTGTTTTATGAATGTAAGTCATTCTGCTCATATGGTATTGAAGTTAGAAAATGTATACCAATATCGCATGTAACTTTAGAGACGGTCCTAAATATGCGAATATCGAACGCCCAACGCCAAGCCAACTTTATGCCAGTCTGTGAACCATAATTCTCTGAACATTTCACTATTAGTTTATTAGTTTAAAGACCGTATAAAGTGCTAATTTTAAAACAGAGCCTGGTGCTATAAAGGGATATTTTTCTGAGCACTTTACTATAGTTTATTATCATATGTCATGGGTTAATAAATATATTTTCTTTTATTTTGTGCTGTGCAAAGGTATTTGTTAAGATACACCTTTTTATTTAGTTTTATTTTATTGAACAAAATTCATGTGCATTTACACTTCACAGTATACAGTGTTTAAAACAATTTTGCCATCTTCGCCAGCAAACTGGATGCTCAGACTTGCCGTAGATTCCTCGTAGCCATGAGAGGTGTGTCAATGTAGATGCGAATAAATCTGCATCTTAAGTGGCGTGCTGGCAACTTAACGCCGGTCGGGCGCCTGGCGTATTTTAACGCGTGGTGGCGTCTGCCGTTAAGTTATCGCTAACGGCGCTTATTTAACGCTTGCGGCGTTATGAAAACGCCGCTTTAATAATCATACGGGCGGTGAAAACCAGGCAATTCTGAACCATTTGGCTTTCCATACGCGCGCGTTAAATAAGCGCCGTTAGGCGATAAGTTAACGGCAGACGCCACCACGCGTTAAAATAACGCCAGGCCGACCGACGTTAAGTTAACGCCACACGCCACTTAAGATGCAGATTTATTCGCTTATCTACATTGACACACCTCTCGTGGCTATGAGGAATCTACGGCAAGTCTGAGCATCCAGTTTGCTACAGCCAAGATGGCAAAATTGTTTTAAACACTGTATACTGTGAAGTGTAAATGCACATGAATTTTGTTCAATAAAATAAAACTAAATAAAAAGGTGTATCTTAACAAATACCTTTGTACACAAAAATGTAATTGAAAGAAAATATATTTATTAACCCATGACATATGATAATAAACTAATAGTAAAGTGCCCAGAAAAATATCCCTTTTATAGCACCAGGCTCCAAGTTTTAAATTGAAGCACTTTATACGGTCTTTTAAACCAATAATAACTAATAGTGAAATGTCCAGAGAATTATGGCTCACAGATCATATAAAGTTGGTTTGACGTTTGACGCTCGATATTCTATATTTAGGACCATCTCAAAGTTATGCCATATTGGTACATTTTTCTAACTTCAATACCATATGAGCAGAATGACTTACATTCATAAAACAAACTGTAAAATATACATCAACTAATGAGACCAGGAACTGCACCTTTTTACATTTTTTATATTTATTAAAAATAAAATGTAAATAATTTGTTTTCAGTAATTTTAGAGACGGTCCCTAAATTTGCGAATATCGAACGCCCAACGCTCAACTTTATGCCAGTCTGTGAGCCATAATTCAGTTTTTTTTTTTGGGTTATTCAGTTTTTTGAAGGCCTCATATATCTGTCTGTCTATTTATCTATATGTAAATACTTTAAAGAAAATATAGCAATTAGCCCTATAAATCAAGTTAATTACACAATTTAAAACCATGACATTATAATAACAAACTAATAGTACAATGTTCAGAAAATATCCCTGTTAGCAACAATACGCTGATTTTTGAATTGGGACATATGTCTTTAAACAATTTTAGAACTTTAAATGAATGCAACGTACTGAAAATGCATGCAATGTAAATCAATTCAAACGGTTATAAGTGTGTTTAAACTGCAAAACAAAAGCTCTCCTTGCCATCTTCGCTGTAGCAAACTGGATGCTCAGACCTGCCGTAGATCGGCCCGAGAAATATGAGAGGTGTGTCAATGTAGATGTTTAACAAAATCTGCATCTTAAGGCGTCGGTGGCGTTAACTTAACGCCGGTCGGCGCTGGCGTTATTTTAACGCTGCGGTGGCGTGTTAACTTATCGCCTAACGGCGCTTATTTAACGCCTGGCGGCGCTATGAAAACGGGCGCTTAATAATCACACGGCGGTGAAAACCAGGCGACTCTGAACCATTTGGCTTCCATAGTGAAAACCAGATTTCAATTCTGAACCATTTGGCTTTTCCATATTTATTTACTGGCTTATGGCGTTATGAAAACGCCGCTTTAATAAACACATGGCGGTGAAAACCAGGCTAATTGGTTCAGAATTCTTTCCATACACACACAAACAAACAAACAAACACAAAGACAGGCGCGCGCGCACACACACGCACGCGAGCACAAACACGCGCGAGCATACATACACATACACACACAACAGCTGCATGAATGTTTGTTGTGCAAATCTGGTACAGAAGGATTAAGATTAAATAGGTTCAAGAAAAATACGTTTTGTGATTTGTAAGAGACAAGAAGAAACACCACAAACAATATTCAAACTCCAACTGTCACAATTCAAACTCCAACTGTCACAATTCAAACTCCAACTGTCACAATTAAAACGTAAACTCCCAGAATCCCTTGAGACTTTGTTTATTTTGAGCAGATTTTATAATACTATACAATATTTATATGTTTGTAGGTGTATTTTTTTCATTAAAAGGAATTAAACAGTCTCTTAATTTTGCTTTGTTTACATCTGCTGCTTCATCATATGCTAAAATATCCAAATAAAAATGTGTTCAACAAGCTGACAGAAGTCCATCCATTTCTTTAAATGATGAAGTATAATTGTTGTCATTGTAAATATTCATTTATAAAACAGATAGTTCAGGTTCTTGATTCTGATTGGTCGAGCCAAGTTCAAAGCTGTTGTAAACATAGACATATATAGGTAGACGCCCCATGACGTGCTGGAACGTAACCAGCGTCGCCGCCATATTGAGTGGGTCTCATCACTCTCCACTAGCACCAGAGTCAATTGGAGTTAACGGAGAGCGAGCAACTATGTCCGTATTTTGTGCATCTTACGTTGCACAACCGTAGTATTGATACCGGATCACGTGATTACCTTTTCACAAGTAAGATTGAACAATAATGTTGATTATTTTACCAATTCATAATCAGAATTCAACGTTACTCACGTAACGCTATTACTGCAACTGCAGGAACTGTACTCTCCGTTGTCTCTTGCTGTTTTTTTCTTCTGTCTTTGAGAATGTCTAAATATATATCCAGGTCCACAGCTTAATAAAATAAGTATTTCTGCCTAAAAGCCACCAGAGCGTTTATAAACGTGTCAAGGGGGCGCGAGAATGTATAAATACGAAGCTAGCAAACCTTTATCCATCCACTAGGGGCAATCTGACTCCGCTGTTAGAGTTAGAGTTGGCTGGAGTATCAGTAAGATTATTTACGGTTAGTCGTGGTCAAAAATCCAACTACGGATTGGCGTGTTGTTATTTCAGACACAGACATCACATTGAATCAGGCAAACTGGTTATATTTGTATGTTTCAGTATAATCACGACGCTTATACCAGCAGGGGCGGTTCTAAACCATTTTTTAGCTGGGTTTCAGCCCCCAAACTATATTAACAATCAGGCCAGCTGCTTCCTCAAGAAAGTGTTTCATCCTCACGTGTTTTGTCTTGTCAGTTTAAACATAAAAGTAATTTTAAGCCCAAGACATCTCAATGCGGTACCACGCTAATGGGCCAGATAGAGCTGTTTATATGCTCACAAGCACACCAAGCGCTCCGAACAGAATATATACCAATGACTGAGGCAGTGGTTCTCAACCTTTTTTCTTTTCCACCGCCGCACTATGGTCCAAGTGCAAGAATCACGGCATGTTATTAAAATAGTAAGTCGCGATACAACTAACCAGATGCATAATATTATATATATCCTAAAAATTATGATATCTGAACGATTACATTTATTTAAATAATAATAATTCTACTCACCAATAATAAAAAGTACTTGATGCCAGAGTAAAGAGTACAAAATATTGTACTCAAGCAAAAGTACCATACTAATACATCACTGGGAAATTTTACTTTGGCACAAGTACCAGTCTAAAAAATCTACCTGGCAAAAGTGCAAAAAGTAGCTTTACGGTTAAATTTACCTGGAGTAAAAAAAGTACTTTGAAGTTACATTTCCAACAATGGGAGGGGAGGAAAATATGGATAGACTGAAAGATGTCAAACAACTTCAGTACTCTGGAGGGCCACAGCCAAGGGCTGCTGGTGTAGACATTACCCCACCAACACATCTGATACAGCTAAACTAATCATTTAGGCTTTTTTGAAAACTACATGGTGTGTGTGTTGGAGCAGGTTGGAACTAAACCTTTAGGCTGTGGCCTCCAGAACTGAGTTTGACACACCTGGGATAGGCCTATAAATCTCAAACTAGGTGTTTTTAATTAAATTAATCGTTAATTCGAATAATAAGACATTTGGGCTGTTACCAGGCACCAAATCAGTATCAACAAAATGCATCTTTGCAATGCAGAGGAAATGCAGAAGCTTCATCTGAAGTGGTATAGATGTTTTTACACAGAGAAATGACATCTGAATGCATTTAGCCCGCAGTTACACTGACATGAATGCATTTATTCGCAGTTACAAATGCAGAAACAATGCGTTTTGACAAATAAGATATAAATGTGACCCTGAACCAGAAAACCAATTTCCTAAATTTATTTATACATCATCTGAAAGTTGAATAAACCATATTTCCATTGATGTATTGTTTGTTATGATAGGACAATATTTGTAAATCTGAATCTGAGGTGCAAAAAATCCAAATATTGAGAAATCTCCTTTAAAGTTGTTCAAATTAAGTTTAGTTTTGATATATTTTACAGTAGGAAATTTACTAAATACATTAATGGAACATGATCTTTTACTTAATATATAATGATTTTGGCATAAATAAAAATGTATAATTTAACCCATACAATATATTGTTATTATTGCTACAAATATACCCAGCGACTTAAGACTGGTTTTGTGCTCCATGCCAGGGTCACAAATGTTAAATAGTCATTTGAAATTAAAATAAATAAATCAAAAAGATACTTTTAAATGTTATTAAATTAGAACCACCAGCAGGTACGCAAGTCACTCAGCAAGAGAGTCACCAGATTGAACAGAATCATTTAAACGTTAATCTAAGGAATGAAGCACCATTGCTCAGAGTCAGAGACGCAAAACTGTGTATGGAATTATTTTTGTTGTCGAAACAGAGCAAAACAGGCAATGTGTCTAAACGTAAGTCTCTTTAATTAACTTGTTTTTTTTTAACTGTGTAAAAGCAAAACCACAGGCCTATGTAATCATGGTGATTTTTTTGAGAAAACGGCATTCTTCATGTGATGTTGACTTACTATATTAAATTATTAATATATACATTTTCTGCTTCTATATCTTCAATTTTGTGATCATTCTAAACGATTTTAACAGACTGAATCACGCAGTGAAAGAAAGCACTCCAGATGCACGCGGATTAGTCTAATCTAACGCTACTAGATTTCACAGCACACTGTTTAGAGCAGCGGTTTAGAGCTCAGCTTAATCCAGTCCGCGCCCACACCCTGCACATTTCGTGATGTTACTCTTTATCACTTCAGACGCTTGTTCTATTCCGAACGCAAGTGCCCCGCGGCGGACATCACACGATATTCCTCCATGATTCCAGTTCGCTTAACGTATATTCCATTCATAGTGCATTGAAGTGTGCGACGTGAATTTAAATTGTATATATTTACAGACGATATGATGTCACACTCGTCTGCGGCGTAAAGATGTTAACGCAAATCCATGAATGAATGTTCTGAAGTGAAGCAACTCAGCGGCTTTCCCTGCTCAGGAGTAGGAGCAATGGACACTGTGTAGGGAGCATGTCAATCGGAACACAGTTCATTCATGGAGCGCATTTCAACGAGCTGGATTATCTGAATCTAGTGTGTAACTAAGAGAGACATGAAAATATGTAGAGCGTAGAGCGGGCGAGGACTGGAATTGAGAACCGCTGGTTTAGAGGATTTGTTTGGTTTTTGGCAAAATACTGATAATGTCAAATCGCACATCGTTAAAACAACAATTACTATATTATCTCAGATGATATTGCACACCCTGCAGCACTGTCTTTTTGGCTCATTTGTGCAAAAAACCTTTACAAACCGTAAAGCTTCATTTTAACCAATGCAACGATGCAAGTATTGTACCTTATTCCACATGCTTGCTAAGGGTGATGTCGATATATTTATAAGTTGCCAGTTGGTCTCCCCGGCAAACACAACCAACACTGCACAATAGAGCATGAATATGGCCAGGGGTTCACTTCTTTGAGTTCAATCAGCAGAGTACGACGGGTCTGGTTTTCAGCTGGTCTGCACCATTAACGCCTGTCTTGTTCCCGTCAGCATCTTTCTTGGTGATTTAGCGCCAGTTTCTTCTTCTGCCCATTATTTGCTGCAGTTGTTTCCACGAGCGATTTTTTTTTACTCAGTAACTAATGAGTTTTAGTAAATGAGAACAGCGGGCACAGTTACACATTGCGACAAAATATACTAAGTAAAAGTAAAATTACAGATTTAAAATTACTTAAAAAAAGTAATAAGTACACAAAAAGCTACTCAATTACAGTAACGCGAGTAAATGTAAATGTAATTGCTACTTTCCACTGCCTGATGCCGGAACCAATGGAAACCAATTTAGTGAAATTCTGCCTCGAAATGCGGAACAGCACAATGAAGTTGAGATTGTAATTGCAGTCTGTGACACGCACGGAAGCGTGACACGCGACATGACAGAAAGTGTGCTGCTCACAAATGTAGTCTATGTTGATCCAAATATGGAAATACATTTCGAATTTAATAATTTGAGGTTCTCCAGAGATGTTTTGCCACATTTATGGAATAACCAAGAACCAATGGCTGCTGATGACCATTATTTGAATTAATTCTGCCAAAGTCCGGCGCTTTGTAAGTGTTCAAGCTAAATCCTAACATTAATTATGTGAGCTTTACATAGGTCTGCTCATGTCTGAAAATAATATATGAAAACAAAATTATTTTACATAACAAAAACACTAGCTATATTTGTTTAGTACATTTAGTACTAAACTATTTGTAAACTGAAAGTTAATTTTATTTATGTTCAACACAAGACATTCAGTATGGTGTGATTCGATTCGTGACGGGCCGCTGGTTGAGGAGAGAATCACCGTGAAGCACAGTCGGTTGTTGTGCGTGAACGTAAACAGTAAAATAAACACCAAATGTACATCAATATAACAGATCCATGTTCTTATGTAAATTATGTTAATCTAAAAAGAGCAAAATAAAAATGTTAATTCGGCTGTTTTAATAGCTTTAATGGATATTTGTGTTTATGTTCAGTTAATAAAAATAATTCGTGAATACACAATGGGGAGGAAATTACACAAACTTGGGGTATGTCCTAAAAGTTTGAAACCCTGATATAGAGGTATAGTAATCCAGCTGCTAAAACCATGGAATTGCAAGCAGATGTCTTTCTTTTTACTCTGACCAGATGGCATTAATCTGACTTCAAAAATTTGATTTAAAGGCATTGTCTCTATTTTAACATGACATACTCTCATGATTGAAAAGCAATATCAAAATCTTAGATCTTTTTTTTTTTTCGGCCTTAGTATTTTCAGCGGGACAAATTGATCATAATTATTGCATAAACTTTAATTAGTACCATGAAATTCTCCACTAAAAATATTATGGAACACAAATATATTACAATGATTTACTGAAAATAAAAAAGTTAATACTCAGGTGTTCGTCAGTTTTGACCGAGATAAACTGTGACCCCTAAATGAACAATACCTGAGGCAGAGGGTTAAGACAGACAGCATTTAACGCTCCTATGTTGGCTCATCTATCTTTCTGCTCATAGTATGCTTTATTAGTAAGGTGTGTACATAATGTGGGTATTTCAATATCACTGTCTCAGCGTGCATTTTTGCCGCTTTTCTCATATATATATCATATATTAACGTATAAATAAACGCGTTGTGTTCATATTTTGGGCTCACATGCGTATCTGCACATAGTATATGCTTTACAATTTGGTCTTCATCACTGTCTTGGTACATGAAGCCGCATGAAGCGTTATTCATGCTTAGCATTTTAGAAAGTCCCCGAAAGTTTAGAAAGTTTAAGTTCTGCTGATTCTCAAGCCGAGTGAGTCATACTCGCAAAAGTGATGTTAATTATTAAACCAAACATAAACATAACTTTCAAAAAGATGGCAATATGATTATTTTATTGAGTGATAGGCAGTGGTTTAATCAGTGACATTAATAGATTTACTATCCGCGATTCTGCTTTCTTGGTGTTTTTACACAGAGAGAACATACTGCATGAGAATAGGGTAAAGCTATATATATCATTTGGCGATATTATCGTAATTGTTGTTTTAACGATGTGCAATTTGACAATATCGGTATTTTGCCAAAACAAAACGCATACATTTAATATTAGCCCACGTGGTGATTAGTGAAGTTGCGGTTAAACAGTGCACGCCAAGACATTTAGAGCGATTCTTTCACCGCATGATCTGTATGATTCAGTCGATTAAAATGCATTAACAATGATCGCAAAAATTCAAGATGTGGGGCAGAAAATGTGTATATATTTAATGCTGCACATAGTTAAAATCGCACAAAGAGTGCAGTTTTTTCTTCAAAATAAGCATGATTACAAATGTGATATTGATTTTACACAACAGGTCAACAAAACAACACGTTATTAAGATACTTACGCTTTTAGACACTATATTGCCTGTTTTGCTCCATTTAAATGATTCGGTTCAGTCGCAGTGACTCACTTATTACCAGTGACTTTCTGCCACCCACTCAAGATTTTAATTTCACATTTAAAGTCTATTTTCGCTTTAAAATAATTTTAAATATCAATATTCAATGTTTTATGTTTAAAATGTCAAAATGATGCATTTGTAACTGCAGGTTAAAGCACTTAATGTCCCTCTGAGCTCCATTAATGTGTAAACACATCTAAATGCCACTTCAGATGCAACTTATGCAAAAGATTAATTTTGATAATACTGGTTTCATTTATTTGGTAACTGCCAAATGTGTTATCTTAATTTACTGATTAACAGTTACAATTTGACTCAAAATCGCACAACCCCTAACTGCATTGTACAGTTTTCTCTCACAAAGATGATCTGAGTTGCGCTGACACCTCCATGCAGCATTTATGACATAAAATGGTGACATTTTTCAAAGTCACGACAGAAAATCTAAATACTGCCCCTGAACTAAATACTTTAGTGATCTATTTCCATTTTCTATTTTTAAAAGGGAAATACTGACATGGACTTCATAGAGCAGATGTCACCTTTTCATTCCAAAGGAGAGTTGACTTTTTTTTCTCTTTATTATTATTTCAGTGCTGTAATATTTGGTCACGTGTTTCTGTTTCAAAAGAATGCAATAAACAACACTTTAAAAATCTAAAGAGTGTTCATGTTATTTTATACATTAGTACCGCTGTGAAATTAACGAATGGATAATAATAGTGATAATCGTGAAACCGATTATTCTTCAGACTATAATCATAACAACACAATTCATAATTGTTGCTTCCTTCATCAGAGATGCTGAAATGACTAAGATCTTCACTGGTATCATGGAGATGTTCATCTCTGCTCCTATATTAGACCATTATCACTGTTTGTAAATTACTTTCCTGCTTTGAGAGTCTCATCCAATCATCATAGAAAAGCTAGAGCTTCTGTCTGAAAAGTTATTTAAGCTTCCCCATGCTATCTTTTTTTGAGAACTGAGGTTTCTCTTGACAACCACAAACAATGACAACTCTTCTCTCTCACACACAGCAAGATGATTGTTTCATGAACTTACTTGAGTTTGTCCAGATGTTTGAGTGTTTCAGAGAGCAGCTTCAGTCCTGATTCTCCTGGGTGATTGTAGCTCAGATCCAGCTCTCTCAGGTGTGAGGGGTTTAAACTCAGAGCCGATGACAGAGCAGCACAACCTTCTGCTGTCACCAAACACTGAGATAATCTACAACAGAAAGTGTTCATGTTAGTGTGCTTCATTTTTCAGAAAAATGCCGTACAATATACAATATAATGATAACCATCAGGACTCTTTAGCTGGCAGTCTGTGGGCCAAATCCACAAATCCTCTGATTGATTGAATCAAAATTGTGCTGCTGCCTGACACGAGATATTCTGCGAACCTCACCAGTGAGTTCAAAAGCAATGTTCAATGGTTCAAGGTTTGTTTATTTGTCACATACTAAATTATACAGGGTATAATCAGAAGTGTAAATTAAGGTCAGGTCCAGTCAGTGGACAGTAAAAAAAATTAAAATTAAATAAAAAGTAACACAACACAAGAGCATATATATAAATATAAGTAAAAAAAAGAGTAAATGTGCAATAGAATAAAAAGTGCTAAACAAATAAGATGTGCAAACCAGTATACTGGGACTTAATAAATAGTAATATGAACAGGGATGTGCAAGGCAGGGCTCTAGACTAACTTCTTTGCACTGGGTGCACTGGTGCGCCTAACTTTTTTCTTAGGTGCACCAGCACAAAGTTAGTGCACCCAAATTTTTATATAGGTAATATTGACTAGTAAAGCGATTAACTAACAATCTGGTCAACATAAAAGTTGTTATTTGAAGCACAATTCTACAGGAAAGGTAACTTACTGAAAAGCTGAGCTGAGATTTAAGCTTAAAACATCTCAAGATAAATAAAATAAAAATAAAATCTAAATTAAGTGTTTGAAGGATGTCAAACTGAACATCTCATAGCTCAATGAGATGAGATTGAACCCCCCTTAAACTATCCGCGCCCCCCATCCCACCTCAGACTACCAAATAATTTCACTAAACATTATGAAAAAAAAAGTATTTAGTTTTTATAACCAATTTTACTATGCAAAAAAGAAGTATACTTAGGCCTTTAGTGTTATGTTAGAAGCATTTGTATACTCATACCTTTTCTTGATTTAATATTTTGAATTGTTTTTAGATTTATTTTCATTTTAAATGTTTCTGCTTTTAAATGTTGTTGTATGCATTTGTCATTTTTATTTCATGTCTTTATCTTCTTAAATTTGTGTATATAATATGTATATAGTTTTAACTTTTTAATTTTAGTTACTTTTCTTATTTGTAAGTCGCTTTGGATAAAAGCGCTCTGCTAAATGACAAAGTAAAGTAAAGAAAAATAACTGTTCTGTTCTCTGTCTAATTGTCTCTATGCTCATACTGTATTTTAATGCAGCCAAATTCTCAATAAAACTGTTTTACTTTATATATTTGACTGTTTATGTTGTCAGTCAACGGATGAATATGAAATAGTGACTGAAACACATCCCTTTAAGAATTCATAACCAGCTCTCCCTTCCAAGAAGCTAGTCTGCACAAAAATCCTAATTTATAATTTTATTGAGCCGTTGTCTGATGAAATCAAATATACACAATATAAGACAAGACAATTCCTGTGTGATTTCTTCTATATTTGCATGTACATTTAGAGAAGCAATAATATCTGTTTTAACTGAACGGGCTCCTCTCAGGCGCTTGCTGAACAGAGCAGATGCAGGCGCTGCTGATCTCGGCGCCGTTCGGCGATCACAGAGACACTCTGAGAGACTCGATTTTTCACTAGTTGCTTTTTAGAAAACAAAAAGTTGCTATGGGGTCTACAAAGGCGCTAAATCTCGCTTAAGTTGGCAACACTGCGCCGCATCTCTACTACTCACCTCTTTTCTCTCTGTCTGACTGCAGCAGCGTGATGCATTTGTAAACGCCAAGCACACATACAGGAATATCTGGACCACGGCCAATCAGAGGGGGTTCCGCCCTTCACTATCTCTGATTGGTTTAGACCAATATAAGCCCTAACGGGTGTGTCTTTTGTTGAACCACAGAGTTTCTGGAGTCGCGGATACTTTTTTCTTTCTCGAATGGCTGGGTGCTAATTCAGTGCGACCTGGGAATTTGGTTAGTCGCACCCGTGAGAAATTAGGTCGCACGTGCGACCAAATTGGTCGCACTCTAGAGCCCTGCAAGAGGGATGTGCAAACGGGTTGTACCCAAAAATCAGACCTACTTCCAATCTCTTTTCATTACATACTACTCGAAAAAGTTGTCTCTAATCTACGGGACTCCATTAAATCCATCTCACACTATTAAAAAGCAGGGTGTTACAATTGATTCCAAATTCCAAATAGATTTCAAAATCATATAAATGTAATTTCTAAGACAGCATTTTACCACCTTTGCAATATTGCAGACTGTGGCCTGTTCTCAGCCCCAAAGACACTGAAACTACAGTTCACACTTACGTCTTGACTTTTGTAATCCTCTTCTTATTGGACTGCCTGCTAAAACATTTGCTAAATGACAATATGCTCAAAATTCTACAGCCAGAGTCATTTCTCAGGTTAAGAAATATGGACATATTACCCTAATTATTCATAATCTGCTTGATTGCACGTTTCTCTCTATAATCATTACACAATTCTTCTGTAACACTATATACATTTCCTGTAAAAAATGGCCAAATTCTAACAGTAACATACTGTTTTCCATTAAAACAATGCATTATGGGTAATATTTGTTGTTTTTGGATCTTACTGCAGTATAACTGTGAATTATCAGTGTTCAGAGTCGACACTCAGAGGATCCAAATCACACCCTATAACCTCATTCACTATTCCCTACATCAGTTTACTAATATTATTCTGCCCTCATAGAACGTGACTACTCCATTAGACAGATAACAAACATTTAGAATAAAGTCCCAAAAGCATGCACTTTTTCTTGGTTATTATCCTTTACTGTAAAACTGAAAATATAGAAAATACAATATGTAAATACACATTACAAGAAAACATAATTGCAATTATCCTGCTCTACTTCACAATAACCGTTCTCTTCAATAACCATGTTAGTTTTAACATCAAAGACATTCAGAGGCATAAGATAGGAGAGGGCAGATAACATAGCAGAGGCGCAATGTTACAGTCGAAGATGGTCACTCAAAATGCATGGCTTGAATGAGACTGATGGCGAAGACTTTAGACGGATTACTATCGATGCTCCTGCAAAAGTTGCTCTGAAAATACAAGACCATCTTGATCGGGTGGTGGATGTAGTTCATCGTCTTGGTCGCCAAATGCGAATCCAAGCAGGCCATCGCTCATTCTCTTCTCAATGCGCATTTACTGTGACGAAGTCTGGAGGCAGCCAGACATTCCAAGTTCTTACTGGATAACAACCTTCGCATCTCCGAAAGTTACTGTCACCTGAAGATAAAGCAGCAAGAGAGAAACTGTATGGCGAGGTGAAGAAGGCTCGGGAGGAAGGTAAAAGGGCCGTGTTCTCATGCGGTTCGTTTATGACATTGAGGGAAAAATAATTGACTCAATAAACATGACTGAATAATAGCCTAAATTAAAAGAGGCTGCTCGAATGACTGTTTCCAAGAAAGGCCTATTGACTGCTGCTTCCCTGGTTCATAGTTAGATAAGTTCATTGCAGCTTCAAGATAATAGGTCTTGGAGTTTGGTGCTTTGTAAAGTAATCTTTTGCTCTCTTTTTCTTGTCCGAATTGTTTATTTAGCTTTTTCTAATGGATTTTAAGTTTATTCTTTAAAGTATAGCATCTTGAATGTAAGGGGTATTCACAAACACAAAGCTTAAAGGCTTTATTTCTTTACTTTAAACGGAGTGATGCTGAGATTATTTTTTGTCAGGAGACATATTGGGGCAACTCTATCTATTTCGGTCATGGAACTTCACAGTCAGCAGGAGTTATGGTTTTGTTGCATCGATCTAAAGGAGACATACTTAATTGTGTTGCAGATGAAAATGGAAGATTGATAGTCTTCTTGACTGTTAAATTGGACAACACGACATTTATACTTTGTAATATTTACGGTCATAATTCCAGTGTGTTAAATAAGACCCTATTTGCCAAAGTTTCTGATGTTGTTCAGTAAATTTAGTAATTTCAGGCTTCATATGTTATATGTTCAGGTGATTTTAATGAATGCATGGATGATTTGATTGATAGATACCCTCCTCGCCTCCTCTCAACGCGTGTTCAATCCAGTGTGGCATCTCTGTGCCAACTTATTACTTACTGATACTTCATGCGTTTCTATAACCCTGGAAAGTTAGAGTACACATGGTCTAACAAAAACAAATCTTTGCAGTCTAGAATTGACTTGTTCCTAATTTCTAACTCAGCTTTACAACATGTTAAGGAAATTGTCCATAGTTATGCCCCATTAACTGATCATAAACTTATTTCTTTAACTCTTGCAGGCTCCGAAAGGTTTTCTAGTCTTAGAGGGTACCGGACATTTAATAATAATCTTCTTAAAGACGATAACTTTAATGCTTGTGTTAAAAATAAAGATATTTTTGGAGGTTTAAATGAAGAATTTATATAATGTCAGAAAGATTGCTGTTAAACGCAGTAAAGATTTAAAACAAATCAACAAACAAAAGGAAATAGAATTACTTGATAATTTAGGTATATTGGAACAGAAGCAAATTCTTACTAAAGAAGATGAAGTTGAATTAGCTAAAATTCAATCTCAACTAGATCTGATCTACCTTGATCTAGCTAAAGGTGCTTTTATACGTTCAAGGGCAAAATGGCTAGAAGAGGGTGAAAAAAATACAAGCTATTTTTTCGCTCTAGAGAAAAGAAATCTTAAAAGAAATACTTTGTCAGCTTTAAATATTAATGGCAGCTCTTGTACAGACCCTAAAAAATGGGCTGACAGTAGAATTGTATTTACATTTTTGGGAACAAATGGAAAATCCTCTTTATAATATGTTAATGGAATGTATTAATAGTGGTGACATGTCTACTACCATGAAACAAGGAGTCATTTCGTTAATTGCTAAACCTGATAAAGACCCACATCTTTTAGAAAATTGGAGGCCGATCTCCCTTCTTACTATTGATTATAAACTAATTACTTCAGTATTTGCGAACAGATTAAGGAAAGGGTTAAATAACATAATCAGTGAATATCAAACAGGCTTTCTAAAAGGTCGTCACATAACTAATAATATTAGGCTAGTGCTTGACCTTTTGGACTATGCTGAGAATGTAGAAGATGGTGCTATTATTCTTTTTAAGGCATTCGACACTGTTGAACACAAATTCTTGTTTAAAACTATAGCACTTTTTGGTTTTGGGAATCATTTTCTAAATATTGTTAAGATGTTTTACACTGATATTAGTAGCTCTGTGATTCTTAATACGTCCACCACAAAAAGATTCAATATTAATCGTGGAGTGCGTCAATTTCCCCTTTTTTATTTTTGTTAGTGGTTGAATTATTATCAATCGGTATTGTTAATAATGATGAAATCCAAGGTCTTAAATTTGTTGATAATGTACTTAAGATATCCCAATTGGCAGATGACACTACTTTATTTTAAAAAACGTATCTTTTATTCCCCATGCAATTTCCTTCATCAATAATTGTTCAAGGGCTTCTGGCTTAACTTTAAATGTATCTAAATGTGAAATCCTCCCTTTACACACTATAAATGATAAATATATAATGAACATTCCAGTAAAATCCTCTGTCAAATACAAATACTTACTTCTTGAAAGGCAAAACCTACATTTTTCTTCTCGATTAAAGAAGACAGAAGCAGTGTTAAATTGCTGGTTACAACGTGATCTTTCCATTTATGGTCGAGCCTTATTATCCAAAGCAGACGGCTTATCTCGATTTGTTTATCACTGCATGTTAAAGATTCTAACTGCAAGGATATTAATCATTTGTTCTCTCTTTTATTTGGAAAAACAAATCCCAAAGACTTGAAAAGGGTTCTCACTAATAAGAAGGCTGAAGGAGGTCTGGAGATGCTTTATTTTGAGGATGTAAATAAGACCTTTAAGATTAATTGGCTTTAGAGATGTTTGATCACCCCTAATTCTCTTTGGAACCATATTCCTCATAGTCTCTTTAATCAAATTGGTGGCTTGAAATTTCTGTTAACATGTGATTATAATATTTGTAAAATCCCCCTCAAATTATCCACATTTCATCAGCAAGCTCTTCTCGCTTGGAAAATGTGTTACTGTCACAATTTCTCTCCTCACACCTCTTTCATTTGGAATAATGGAAATATTACTGCTTCAAATAAATCTTTATTTCTAACAAATTGGTTCAACAGAGACATTAATCATCTTATAAAAATGTTTGACAATTCTGGGAATATTTTAACTTGTCAACTTACAGTTTTCCGGTATAATTTAGGGAATTTAATTCAGTCATTAAAGCTATTCCTGTAACACTTCGTCAACTTGTCAAAAGTCATATTTGTTATAATTCTTTATCTGTGACAAACCCAAATTAAATTTTAGAAGGTGTTGAGCTAACTGAGAAAAAGTGCAATAACAAACATATTTGTAATATTTTCTAAAAAATAAAAATATATCTCCTAGAGGTAATTTTTTTGGGAACTCTAAAATTGAGAATATTGACTGGAGAAGAGCTTGGTTAATTCCTTTTAAATTTTGTATTAATAATAAAATAAATAATTCTACATACTATTTACCCTTCTAAATCTTTAATATCAAGATTCTCTGATGTTGATGATATATGCTGTTTTTGTAATAATGAGAAAGAGATACTTACTCACTTATTTTTTGACTGTAATGTCATAAACAAGTTTTGGAGTGATTTGGCAGATTTTATATTTAATTTAATGAATATTAATTATTGCTTTACTTTAAAGGATGCTATCTTGTACTATGAAAATAAAAGCAATAAGGATCTAGAATTTATTGTTAACCTTTTTATTTTATTAGCAAAATTTCACATACATAAACAAAGATTTCTTAATTCATCTCCTATGTTAAATTTGTTTTGCTATAAACAAATAAAGTGAATGTAAGCATGTAGGCATATATTATGTTCAAAAGAGGTTAAAATCACATTAAACTAAAATGAAATTAATAAAAAAGCACAGACTAATTTAGTAAAAAGTCTATTTTGATTACCCCATTACACTTTATACAGTTAGTGCTTTCATACAAATACACTTACTTGAATGTTTAAAATTCTACATATGTCACATTTATTGTCCAACTACAAATATTTCAGCAAAATGTATATTTTTGTCAAAGTTATTGCACTTCTATTTCATTGTGCTCCGTATGTGGCGGCACTCATTCTAAATGAAGTCTGTGAAGTTTAGCGGAGAATTGCAAAGCAAAAGCTCATGCACTTCTGACAGCAAAATTGAAATATTTCCATGGCTTTCTAACATTTACAGATGGAGAATATACCTGTGAAATGTAAGTAATGCATTAAGAAAAACAGCACGTCTCAAACACATTAAACAGTGCATCAGTGGCACAGGCAACCTTTCTGTCGCGAAATAACGTGAGCCACTTTAAACTGAAAACTATAGGCTACTATCTTATGAGGTTTTTTAAAGCCCTTCATATAAAGCTTGACACATGTTTAGAACAAATTGTATTATGCACTTTCTCCACAGCAGTTCACTCTGTGTCTTCCCTAGATATTTTTTCAGATGCGCTCATATAAAACTAATGTATATCAATATTAAGGGTATTGTTTCATACTGTAGCGCTTATAAAGAATATATCTATATATCGTACAAACTCAATATATCGCCCAGCCCTAGGTACCAAAGTACCAAAAACCATCTTAATATATTTTTACTGCTCTTTTCTCAGGAGCTCTGCTAAGAACAGGTCGATTAATATTCATGAGCCTATCTTCTGATTGACCTGTTGTTTTCTGAGTGACGCACGGCTAGGCCAACCACAGGTAACTAGGGTCATGTAGGGCCGATGTCACAATTACGTCACCGCGCTAAGCTGGAAGCAAAACAAAACAATAACTGGAGGTGGCCCATTCAAACCAGCGCAGATTCGGCTACATAATCAGCTTAAAATATCATCTTTTTGTGATGTTGGGTGCCAGAATCGACATAATACAGCCTCAAATTAGAAATTTGATCACATACCTTCTGCCATTGCCAGACAAAAAACCGATGACAGCTGTGGTTAAACGAGATAAACTGAGCGGACTGAACAGAAACGATCGTCAAAAATGTCCTGCGTTTGCAGGGCATACTTCTTATCAGAAAAGGTTCAATAAAGTTTTACCTTTTGTTGTTATGGGTGGATCTGAAGATTTCTTGCATCTCACGACTGAAGTGTGTGAAATAATGTCTGTGTGCATGTGTGTAAAACAGCAAACTGACGATTTATATATAATCATGGATCGTCCAAGCTTTGAGTGAGTGTGTAATGTTACAGGTCGGCCGATCTTGTTTCGTCCGTTAAAGTTAACCTTTTCGACATGTTTCTGTTTTGTTGTTGCTCATCAATGGCATGGACGCGATGTTGTCTGGAGGTTTGGCAAAAGGACGGTGGGCGGGGCTCAGGATGGTAGATTAGATGTCACATTTTTACGGAAGTCACAAGGGCTCGTGAAAAAACACTTATGCAGGCTGTGTGCACTTTACTGTGGATTGACTGTTTTTAAACGTATATGATAGTTACATAGCCCCTAGACCTCGGTTATCAAGAAAAAACCAGGACATTTCAGTTTTGACAATATGGGAACTTTCATATATATTGTTCTATGTATTTATTTGTGCTATTCACACAATCTTTACATTTTTTTTAAGTTTGTAGGTGTCCAGGTACAGAAACTGAATAATCAAATATAAAATATAAAATAGCATTGCATGGCCTTCACTGTATGAATTAAATAAAGATTCATTCTTGTTAAAAGTAGCTGTGAGTGATTTTCTCTGATGTAATTTATTGGATTAACATTAAGAACACCGACAGAAGTTCGTAAATTAGGCGCGATCACTTTAAGAGACAATACATCCAACATAATACACATCCGATATTTTTCTCAACTGTTCACGTTCACTTAGGTTTACGTTTTCTCTCTATGTGCGCTCCGAACACGCTGCGAGTACTCATTTGAGTTTTTCCGAGTCCTGTGTTAGAATGCTTATAAACTCTTTTAAATGGGCAGGGCATAAAAACGCATGCAAATGATAAGCTTTCATGGCGATGCGCAGCAGTGGCACATTTTTAGGATGGCCTCAGCCAGTCAGTTGAAATGAAAGAGTTGCGCAATAGCACTGGTCATCAACAGAAACACAGCGTGATTTTCATTAAGTCAGTGCTTCGATCGCTACACAGACGGGGTGCATTTATGAATGAACGTGTGAAAGTTCTGTCACTAAGATGTTGTTACGTATCCTCACACTTTTTAAGTGGGTACACGGAAATCCTTGACTATCCTTTGCTAGTGGGTATATGCCGTATACCTGCGTATCACATAGACTACACCACTGCTGGGGACCCACTGCTCAGCACATTTTGTATGTCTCTGTTATCTGACACACTGTTAAATGCATTGAACTCTAATAAGCTGATCATCTGGATCAAGGGCGTTAAATAAGTAAAACATACAAAATGTGCTGAGCTGGGTTTCCAAGACTGAAAGTTGGGAATTGATGTAATTGATGCCAAACTTAGTGAAACGGATTATGTAATTTGTACACCTGACCGTAAGAGGAAAACTCGCGTCTGTCACATAAACATGCTGAAGTTATATGTCACACGAGACCGCAAAATGAAATGTTCTGTTGTCCCAGCTGCACCTGTATCTGTTATGTCTGCACCTGTTCTTGACTGCCCTGATACAGATGGGCTAACCATGCGAAGTGGTTCTGTTACTGGTGCTCGTTTGCAAAACTCTGAGATTCTTAAGGATTTGAAGTCCCATCTGTTATATCTGACCGAAACCCTCCGAGCAGATATTTGTCAGTTAATCAAGACATATTTAACTTTGTTTTCTGATGTACCAACCAGAACGACTGCAGTGTTAAAATGACATCGACGTGGGAGACCATCCACCAACAAAGCAGCATGCTTACCGAGTGAACCCGACTAAACGTCAGATAATGCGGGATGAGGTGAAGTACCTACTTGAAAATGGGTTGGCTGTTCCGAGCTCTAGTGCTTGGAGTTCCCCCTGTATTATCGTTCCGAAAAGTGATGGTACTGCCAGTTTTTGTACTGATTACAGAAAAGTAAATGCGATTACGAAGCCCGATTCTTTCCCTCTGCCTCGTATGGAGGATTGTGTTGACCGGGTGGGGTCAGCTACTTTTGTTTCAAAGCTAGATTTACTCAAGGGATATTGGCAGGTGCCCTTGACTCCTCGTGCAGCTGAAATCTCCGCTTTTGTTACACCTGATGACCTGCTACAGTACACCGTCATGGCGTTCAGATTACGAAACGCTCCAGCTTCGTTTCAGTATCTGATGTGATGAATAGGGTGCTGTCAGGCATTCCTAATTGTGACGCGTATTTAGACGATATTGTAGTGTACACTTCTGATTGGAACGAACATTTAAAAATGCTTCGCATGTTGTTTGACCGTCTGCAAGCCTTTTCTTTGACACTAAATCTCGCAAAATGCGAGTTCGGAAAGGCTACAGTGACTTATTTGGTCGGCCAGGGTGAAGTTCGTCCTATTGCTGCTAAAGTGCAGGCTATTGTACAGTTTCCTGCCCCGACGACTAAACGGCAGCTTAGATGCTTCCTTGGTATGACAGGATACTACAGAGGTTTCTGCAAAAACTTCTCTGATGTGGTGTTACCTCTGACCAACTTGCTTTGTCAACATCGAGATTATGTGTGGTCTAATGAATGTCATGAACCTTGATTTTTAGCGGTGGGGGTGTTACGTTAAGATGTTTGTTTCTTATTGTGTTTTTCATAATATTTGTATTCTGTTGGATGTTTTCTTTCTTTGAGTTTCAGATCGCCGCTGATTTGCTACGTCTTGCTGGCTATTAGCAGTAATTGGGTGATCAGCTGACGGTTCTCTTTAAAATGGATCTTCCGTTCTTCAGAAGGTGGCTGATGTGACTTCGGCCGGGTCGTGACTGCTCCAGGCTTCCTGTTAGCCAGACCAAACTGTGTCTTTAGTGCTTTTGAGTGTTTCGTTTGATTGTTGGTTTAGTTTGGAATGTGGTAGAAATAAAGGAGAGACCTGCTTTCTTTTGTTTAAACCTCATTTGTATGATGTTTATGTTAAGAGTAGTTAGGTTAGGTCGATTGTACTTATTTTCCTTTCCTATCTTTGTGGTAGGTTAGTTATATTGTTGATTTATCTTTAGATTGGTTTTGTTTGTTATTTTGGCCTTGGGTCTCTCTGAAGAAATATGCCACTAGATTAATCTTGCTTTCTTTGTTTTCCTCTTTACATTTCTTTGCAAACAATTTGTATTGCTTTAATATTATTTTTGGTTGGACCGTGGGTCCCTTAAGGAGATCTACTAACTATTGGTGATTTTCCCTTTGTTATTTACAATAAATTTACTTCATAATTGATTTTGTTTGGGTCCTTTTTGGTCTGACTGCCTGCCGGAAGTCTTGTCCTTTTATTTTTTTATTGTGTCTTACTCCTAGCGGACGTAATAATATGATAGAGCAGTGTTCATGAGCGCAGCGCTGCTTTGTTTACAGTCGTTACCGGGGAAACCACTGTTTCTGCGCTACAAAAATGCCTAAGGCGGAATATCACCAGTGTTGCCAGATTGGGTGGGTTGCCGCCCAATTGGGCTTCTTTTGATCGGCTTGGACCGGAGAATAACGCATTGGAAAAACTAAAAACCGCCCAATCAGCTGCATTTTTCTTCACTTTATCTTAATATGCTCGAGCTCAAAGTATCACAGCAAAATAATGTTTAGTGCAGTCATCAACTCATTTTTCCTTAACGCAACCCTTTTGGTTTATTTTAACAGAGACTTGTCAATCAATTTACCATCTTTTATGTTGGTGAGATGTGATGACTCGTGAGTGATTGGGTTTTGGCACTGTAAACGGATAAATTTAAATGTGCAGCTATATATTTACTCTTTCATTTTATTTAAGTTAAGTGATTCATGGCAAAGTGGCTTAAATATAAGTTACACGATAAAGAATCTAAGAGTAACTCAAATCTCACAACGTGGATTAAATGAATAGAAGACTTCTAAAAGTAATTGTAACTGAAATAACAGTTGAATGATTTAACAAAAAAATCTAAACTGAATATGGACTCTACAATGCTGTCCTGCATCAGAACATCTTTTAAAACCGCCCAAACTCTTGTATACTTGGTATTGATAGCTGTTGGACTTAACAGTTTTGACTGTGCTAAGTTCTGCATTATGTTCTAAAATGTTTACTTCATGAAATACGTATGTAGTTCTGTCTGGAGATAAAGCACAAGAGAAAGGTGTTTACGCATTGTTGTTAATTGTTATTATTATTTTATTTTTGCTGTCAGATTATCATACATGAATAACACATGTTTCATTGTTGTGGTGTGAATTAACATTGCTTTCTGATCACTTTATTGTGCACTTTTTGCACAAAATTAGCTTTTTCTTACTGTGGACATTGAAAATGATGCATGTGTTCTCCCGGGGTTATCACTTAATTTCTTGATTGCCATTTTGAAAAGGTTCCTGGTCATTAAGCATATTTTCTGACTGTCTTTAACGCATTTGCCCTGTTTTGATCCATGTTCCTGTGAAATTTATTTATATTTATTACCTTTTTTTCATCATTATTTTATTTTGAGGAGATAAAAATTGTCCTTGTTAATCTTGATTGACATGGTAATAAAATCATATCACATTATTTTGGCAGTTAAAATTTTGGGCTGGTTTTTGTTGAAGTGGGCGGGTTTTGGTGAGCTTTTGGGCTGGAAATCGTCAACCCGATCTGGCAACACTGAATATCACGGAATGAATCAAAAGTAGGTCATTACACTTAAATCAAATCACATATGAACTAGTATCTGTAAATATTAAGCCGCAAAAGACTATTTAAATATGAATCATGCATGTTTCATGTGTCTCTTAATAAATGAATGGCGCAGGCATGCGGTTTCATTTACTTCACACATACTGAAGCACGCGTGATGCTCGCTGTAATTTCAGAGTTTGACACCTCAGTAAATGAGGACATAAATACATGAACAATATCTCCAGAACTGATCTCAGAGCACTTTATAAGCATTTTACCATTTCATTTGAGTAAAATTAGCGCCATAGAATCGAATGGAATATCTTTTTATGGTGCCCAAAGAGTTCAGCTTTGGGGATGGGTTAATATCATGGATACATTTATTATATGTTGAGCCTCAACCATCCATATATACTAACAATGTTAATTTTGCTTAGTTTTTAATTATGCACTATCCTCTATCTCCCTTATTTTTTGTCATAGCTATTTGGACTCTCTCAATAATGCTTAGAAACACTTCCTGTATTTCAGGGAATAATCCAAAAGAGAACTGACCTTAAACTAGCGTTATATGTGGACCATCTTGTTACTTTGTTACTTTGCTAGATGAATTTAGGAAAAGATCTGGGTATAAACTGAACCTACAAAAGATTGAATGTCTATACATAAATCAATCTAGCCATAAAATAAAACAGACTGACATTCCCTTTTATCTGAATTATTGAAATATTGACATCATAGCATCAGACAGTTTCTATAGATTTGTGGGAAGTCCATCAATGATGTCAATCCCTGCGTCCCTGCGTTTATTTTGTGGTGTCGCAAAATACATAGTTTCCGGTAATACCTTTTCATCATTTGAGTGACTGCGATCTTTATACGCCGCCCACCACGAGACGTGAAGAGAGACAGAACGACCAGCCAGGACACAACCAGGAGCTCGTTCCTAAACGAGGGACTACATCTGTAGCATGGTCACGCGATTTAAGCACTGGAGTTTTAAAACAACCGATTTTAAGCCGTTGAAACACAAACAACAGAGCTATATGCGTGCACCGTCTCTTTCTGTGTGAGAGGAGCGCGCTTTTTCTTTTTTGCCGACTTTGAACAATTACATAAACACACTTATATGCGTCAGAATCGCCATCTTTGCAAGTATCCTCATAAACACAGTGATTTAGGTCTTAAGAAAGAGTAAACGGCAGAAAGAGAAAACGCATATGTAACTGTAACTTAGATATATTGGATCCGGACTTCAGTCTTAAAGGGGAAGCGTTCCAATATTCGTTCGGTCTTCCATTCATGTTAATCATAGCACACTGCTAGAACATCTCTCACTGCTCGACTAAATCACTTTTGTAACTTTAATGAGAATAAATAAAAAATAATAATGATATATTTATAATATGTATAGAATCTATACATAATACACATGTTAATTATATCTATGATAGATAGATATAAATAACACAGTGAAGACTAATTAATTTACACAATGTATAATTTCTTATTTATTGTCGTTTTTTGTCCTATTGCTTGGAATTAGTTTCTTATCCTTATTTCATCACTGACTGTTTATTTATCTTTAGTGCGGTTGAGTTTTTCTCTTTAGGCTTGTATTAGTTTGATATTGACATTGGTGACCAGTATTATGAAAATTCTATGGTATCAAAGATTTTAATATAATAAAAACCTTTTTAAAATAAAAATAAATCACTATATCGTGATATATATTGTTATCATGATATAAAATTTGTCATATCGTGATAAAAGATTTTGGTCATATTGCCCACCCCTAGTGACTGCTATGCAAACTCACTGTCAACAAAAAAAAACACATAAACTGAGCTTTTTGACATGTTGCATCATCCTCCTGGAGGTGGCCGCAAGATGGGTACACTGTAGTCATTAAGGAATGGACATGGTCAGCAACAATAGTGGCATGACGTGAAGCCAAGTATGGTAACCCTTGGATGGGAAAAAAATTTCCATCCAAGTGCGCACACAGCAGTAAGTAGTGTCGCACTGCCGCCTTTGGCTTGCTCAGTGGCGGAGACTTAATTTCTAGCGATTATCATCAATTTGATTTCATAGATACTATTTAACCTAAAATAAGTTAGACAATGACATCTCTGAATTGTATAATGAAATACTGAAGATTTAGTGTTTAATCTCATTATTATACATTACTGACACTCTATCCTGCAATTTGATACAATTTGTTAAGTGCTTTGACACAATCTGTATTGTTAAAAGCGCTATATAAATAAAGGTGACTAGTGAACACACACACACACCGTGAACACACACCTGAAGCAGTGGGCGGCCATTTTTGCTGTGGATAAATTCCACTGAAGGTGGAAGAATTCGCTGTTCATTCACACCCCCCCAACAACAATTCCTGCCAGTACTGGGAATCGAATCCGCAACCTTTGGGTTAGAAGTCTGACTCTCTAACCATTAGGCCCAATACTGCAGACTGTGGTTTTTAATCGAAATACTTCAGCATGTCTGGCACTAATAATCATGCTACATTTAAAATCACTTAAGTATTTTTTTTTCTTCCACATGCTGATGCTTGGCTTAAAATTCAGCAGATCCTGTTGGCCCTGTCTACATGGCTAAATTAATGCTGTAATATGATTAGCTTATTAGACATTTGCATTAATGACCTATGGAACAGGTTTACCTGAAGTGGCCAGGGAGTGTACATGTATATATTTTACACAGAACAATTAAATAACACATTAAATACCTCAATATGTTGAGTTGACAGTTTGAACTCTTCAGTCCAGCAGCGAGCAGCTTCACTCCTGAATCTTGCAGGTCATTGTTACTCAGATCCAGCTCTCTCAGAGAGTTTGATGATTGTAGAGTGGAAGTCAAAGTTTCACAGCACTGATCAGTGAGATT
>CM050415.1:46922051-46989551 GCA_027564155.1 Gymnocypris eckloni scoliostomus
TATACAGCTGAGGAAATTCAGGGTCTCACCAGTTATCCTGAAAACTTTCTATTCAGGGGCCATAGAAAGTGTTCTGACTCAGTGTGGTATAATAATGCCACAAACCAGGACTGCAAAGCTCTACAGAGAGTCGTGCGCTTAGCTGAGCGCATCTCAGGGTCTACTCTCCCCTCTCTGCAGGACATCTACCTCAAACGCTGCAAAAGCAGAGCTGCTAAAATCATCAAGGACTCGAATCACCCCGGTAACCACCTTTTCATTTTACTGCCATCTGGCAGGCGCTACAGGAGCATGTTGGCTAAAACTGAAAGACTGAGGAGGAGTTTCTTCCCCCAGGCCATCAGGCTCCTAAACTCAGTCTCATAACATCATAACATCCACAGGACTCAACTTAATAAACTGTAACACATCCATTATTCCCCATCATCCACACTGCTGCTATGTGTACATTCCCGGTACAACCTATTTGCACATTCTCTTGCACTGCACACTTTATCTCATTGCACATCTTACCCCTTATTTTATTTCATTATTTGTTTCTTATTTCATTCTCACCATATTTATATATATACTCTCTCGTGTTTTGTTTCATAGTTTTTATTGCTTTTATGTTATTTTTATCTTATTATTATTATTATTATTTCTTTTTGCACTTTCCATTGAGCGGACCATCCTGACTAACATTTCACTACTTATTATACCCTGACATTATTATTATGTGTAATGCGTTTTTTTTTGTGCCAAATTTGCACAAATTTGTCAAATATGGAGCTCGTCTTTAATTTTAGCCTATAAATACGATATAATATTTGGCAGTATTCAATGCATATGAATTTGGCCATTCACAGGGCGCATTTACTGTAGTAGCGCGAACACACATAACAGAAGTGCTCACTCAGAAGAGAGCGCTAAAACACAGCACAATAATGAATAAAACAGATCGCTGCAGCTTGACAAAGCCCTTTAAAAGTAACTGTTCAAAACACTGCAATAAAAACTCAAAGCTGAGCGGCAGTCAAACTAGTTGCGATAAAAGTGTGCACGCTTATTGTGATTATTAGGGTAATCTGCCGGAAGTGTAAAATACAATCTTTGAAGTGTGAGTTTAACAGTGCGTCTTCAGCCATGTATTCAGTCAGATTAAATATTTTCTTCTTAAAAAAAAAAAAAAAAAGATATTATTAAGAACATATTTGAGCATCTCTTCAGAATTGTTCACGACTTGCGTGTTGTGAATCGGGCCTCTGGCCCAAAAGAGAGAATTAATGAATGAATGAGACAAGTGGAGAGGAAAGATAGAGATAGAGCCAATTCAATTAATGAGGATTATTAGGAGGCCATGATTGACAAGTGCCAGAGGAGGGAATTTGGCCAGGACACCGGGTTACACCCTACTCTTTCCAAGAAGTGCCATGGGATTTTAAATGACCACAGAGAGTCAGGACCTCGGTTTAATGTCACATACGAAAGACAGTGCTTTTTTTTAAGTATAATGTCCCCATCATAAAACTGGGGATTTAGGTCTCACACAGACCACAGGGTGAGCACCCACTGCTGCCCTCGCTAACACCTCTTCCAACAGCAACCTAGTCTTCCCAGGAGGTTTCCCATCCAGGTACTGACCAGGCTCAACCCTGCTTAAGTGGGCAACCAGTTTTGGGCTGCAGGGTGATATGGCTGTGGTTTAAAACTACAACACCAACAAAAACGACACATGCAGCAAAACAGAACTGCTCCAACAGCAGCAGCAATGAGAAAACACTGCTGCTCATACAGACGATTTTTGACATGCTCACATACTGCTTCTGATATGACCCTGTTCCAATCATTATGCATTCCGCTCATGCCCCCGTGCTCTTCATATTTTGTATGTCTCTCCCTTATCTAAGAGATTCGATTGAGATCATGAACTCGTTAAGAGAGAGATTCTTGAACTGAGATGCATTCCAATTCACTCGATTTTTTTCATTAAGTCAAGTCAAGTCACCTTTATTTATATAGCGCTTTTAACAATACAAACTGTGTCAAAGCAACAGCACAATATCAACATAGGAAAATAGTGTGTCAATAATGTAAAATGACAAGATTAAACACTCAAATTTCAGCTAAAGGCATTTCATTATTGAATTAAGTGATGGCATCGTCCAACTCAGTTCAGTTCTAATAGTCTCTGTGCAATCAAGTCGATGATATCGCTGGAAATGAAGTGTCCCCAACTAAGCAAGCCAGAGGCGACAGGGAACCAAAACTCCATCGTTGACAAAATGGAGAAAAACCTTGGGAGAAACCAGGCTCAGTCGGGGCAGTTCTCATCTGGACAGACGAAACCAGCAGTTCAATTCAGTCCAATTTGTGTGTCATTTCAGTAAAGTAGTAAATCTCCACGATAAAGAACGCGATATTGCGTAGCTTGTTAGTGAACTACAGCTATTAGTAAATACTGCTCCATCTGAAAGCATGTGATGGAGATTTACTACTAATCACAGAACCAGCTTTACTGACGAGATGCTCATGATAATCGCATTTGAGTATTTGCACAGCCCTACTGTCATGTAGCTTTGCAACAGTGTCTTCTGTGCTTCTTTTGTAAACAAGGATGAATAGATGAACCCAGTATTAAACATGCAGCACGAACACAAGCATGTAGTTTGTCATTGTTATTGATGCAGTTTCTGTTACGTGATGTAGCAGTGTCTGACTGGGGTCGAGATGTGGGTGATGACATCATCATTGGCTGTCCAAAGGAAATTACCTTGGTGTCATTTTCAGATTTATCCACTCTGGGACCCGGTTTCAAAAATAGCGTTATGTGGCTCCAAAATGCCGGATCCGTTCTGGACAAAACGCAGAATCGTTACAAAATATTTACGTATACAGCTAAATGCATCTCTGTGTATATGGGGCCTTGCTGTGATTGTTTTTGCATGACTATGTAGACCAGATGAACGATTGAAACACTTCCCACATTGACTGAATGTCTTGTCACAATGTGAAGACTTATACCTCATAAGTCTTATCTCCAGTGTGGATCATATTGTGTATTTTCAGTTGTACTGACTGACTGAACCTCTTGTCACAGTTTGAACATTTATAAGGTTTCTCTCCAGTGTGGATCCTCTCATGTGTTTTCAGATGTGATGGATGATTGAATCTCTTTTCACAGTGTGAACACTTATAAGGTTTCTCTCCAGTGTGGATCCTCTCATGTTTTTTCAGGGCTCCTGAATGATTGAATCTCTTGTCACAGTTTGAACACTTATAAGGTTTCTCTCCGGTGTGGATCCTCTCATGTGTTTTCAGATGTGATAGATGATTGAATCTCTTTTCACAGTGTGAACACTCATAAGGTTTCTCTCCAGTGTGGATCCTCTCATGTTTTTTCAGGTCTCCTGATTTATTGAATCTCGTGTTGCAGTGTGAACACTTATAAGGTTTCTCTCTAGTGTGGATCCTCTCATGTTTTTCAGATGTGATGGATGATTGAATCTCTTGTCACAGTGTGAACACTTATAAGGTTTCTCCAGTGTGGATCATCTCATGTGCTTTCAGATGTGATGGATGTTTGAATCTCTTTTCACAGTGTGAACACTCATAAGGTTTCTCCAGTGTGGATCCTCTCATGTGTTTTCAGGTCTCCTGATTTATTGAATCTCGTGTTGCAGTGTGAACACTTATAAGGTTTCTCTCCAGTGTGGATCATCTCATGTATTTTCAGGTCTCCTGATTTATTGAATCTCGTGTTGCAGTGTGAACACTTATAAGGTGTCTCTCCAGTGTGGACACTTTCATGCAGTTTTGTACTGGTCGCTGAAGTAAAGTCTTTTCACACTCAGAGCACATGTACTCCCACAGCAGGATGTATTTTCTGACGTACCTTCAAATTTTGCAGATGCAAAAAATTTACCACACAAATTACATGAATGTGGGTTCTCTTTTGAATGTACTTTCACATGTTTCTTCAGAACTGAAGCCCATAAAAAAGTTTTACCACACTGATCACATGCATGCAGCTTTTCTCTAGTGTGACTGTTTGTGTGATCATAAAGGTGTGCTGATTGTGAGAAACTCTTCCCACATTGATCACTAGTTAATGGTTTCTCTCCAGTATGAACTCTCATGTGATGCTCCAGATCTGTTTTGCATGTGAAACTCTTTACACACTGAGTGCATGTGAAAGATTTCTTAGCTCTTCTGTTCATTAAATCTTTCAGTTTGGTTTGAGGGCAACTCAACAAATTTTCTCCAGTTTTGACATGATTTTTCTCCTCAAATTCACTTGATTCTTGATTCTTCTTTTTCTTCAATCAACTCTGAAATGAAAGTAAAATGGTGAAATATGAATATAAAACTGAACCCTGCTGTAACAGTGCAGGGCTTCAGACTAACATTTGAGAGCAGCGCTACTAATTTCTACAGATGGTGGCGACAGAAGCAGATTTGGTAGCACTGGGTTGCTGATGTGTGGGGTATCAAAAATAAAGATAATTTTATTACAAAATTACTACAGCTTTGCATTAATAAGTGCAGTTACTAATAATATTACATGTTTATTTCTTGGTAATACACATTTGACAGTAAAGCACTGAGCTTGAGTTGGGAAGTTGGACCCAATTTACATTTAGTTACATCAGTGACATGCAAAATCAAATTGTCATATAGACAATTAATATATTCTACCAATCATACCATTATTCTTCTATAGTATTATATAGAACCAGGGCTCGAAATTGCGACCATTTTGGTCGCATATGCTCCCGAAATCTAATCTGTGCGACTCCAAAATATATTTGGGAGCATTTGTGCGAGTGCGAATAATTGCTGTGGTGCGACCTCTACAGTTCTCTGCTAAATGTTCAAGAATTACTGCACAGCATGTGCCACATGACCGGGAGCTAAAGCAGGTTAAGCTTTTCATTCGCGCGCTGGTCTAAAGTGTGCTTTTTCTGAGCCCGTGCACCCGAAACGCGCGAACTAAAAAGCCTGTCTAACAGCGCCTGATTACTCAACTAAGTTATCTTTTGAGCCAATACTGTCAAAACACACAAGGTTTACATATAGACTCAGTTGGTTATGTTTAAAATGAAATTAAACCGGTGAGTGGAACCGAAGCGTGCCTGTGTATTAGATGCGTGCAGCTCTTAAAGGGACAAAACTAAACATGCAGCCGACTGTCAAGGTTCAAGGTTCAAGGTTTCTTTATTTGTCACATAATAGTTATACAGGGTATAATTAGAAGTGAAATGTAATCGAATCAGGTCCGCTCAGTGGACAGTGCAAAATAATAAGAATACAAATTATATAAAGTAACATAACATATGTTATGGGCATACATATGGTAAGAAAAGGAGAAATAAGAGTAAAATGTGCAATGAAATAAAAAAAGTGCAAAACAATAATATGTGCAAAAAACAATACGATGTGCAAAAGACAATAAGATGTGCAAAAAAAAAACAAGATGTGCAAAAAAAACAATAAGATGTACAAAAAGAAAAAAAACAGTGTACTGGGACTTAATAAATAGTAATGTGAATAAGAGGGATGTGCAGACGGGTTGTTCATGGTATTGTACATAGAGCAGCAATGATGAGAATGTGATGATATTTACAGTTGACAATGGGTCTTGTGAGTGTTTATGAAACAGAGTTTGTGTTTAGGAGCCTGATGGCCTGAGGGAAGAAGCTCTTCCTCAGTCTTTCAGTCTTTGCCATCATGCTCCTGAAGCGCCTGCCAGATGGCAGTAAACAGAAAAGATGGTTACCGGGTGAGTTGAGTCTTTGATGATTTTAGCAGCTCTGCTTTTGCAGCGCTTTGAGGTAGATGTCCTGCAGAGAGGGAGAGCAGACCCTGAGATGCGCTCAGCTAAGCGCACGACTCTCTGTAGAGCTTTGCAGTCCTGGTTTGTGGCATTATTATACCACACTGAGATGTCATTAAAGGGATAGTTCACCCTACAATTTTATTTCTGTCATTATTTACTCACTGACATGTTGTCCCAAACCTGTATTAATTTATTTCTTGTGGTGAACACAAAAGAAGATATTTCAAAGAATGTGGGTAACCAAACAGTTGCTGGTCCACTTGATAGTAAAATATAAAAAAATACAATGGAACTTACTGAGGACCAGCAACTGTTTGGTTTTCCACATTCTTCAAAATAGCATGTATGTTCAGCAGAAGAAAGAAACTCACTCAGGTTTAAAACTAATTTTGAGTGAGTAAATGATGGTATTAATTAGTGGTGGGCCGTTATCGGCGTTAACGTGCTGCGTTAACGTGAGACTCTTATCGGGCGATAAAAAAAATATCGCCGTTAATCTATTCTCAAAGTTGGGTTGGGAGCTGGGTCTATACTACGCAAGCTATGATGACTTTCACCCTGATATTTTAGCGCGGATGTATACCTAGCCGAATTGCACTGTAGGGGGCGAGAACGAGTCTTCGAACTAGAGGCTCGCAGTCCGTGATGAACAGATTGTTAACGGCTGGTCTATGTGGTAATACAATCGGGCAGGACATCCAAACGCCACCTATCATTCATCAACCTCAAATATGGCTTTTCATCTGAAAGATGTATGTAGTAACAACTTTACATGGCCGCTCAATATGATGTTAACCTAGAGAAATGTGCGCTATTGAAGTGTTTGTGTGGAAGCGCTTTGCTGCAGGACAGGCTCCGTGCGCTCACTTGCTCTTAAAATCTCCCATTCATTTTGGTCATACAGATAAAAGTAGCCTAATACATCTCGAATCTGTAAAGACTCTACGCTTATTTGTGCACTCAGAATAACAACGAAACGCTATGCTTTTAAGCAAACAGGATGCGCTTTAGGTCTCATGTGAACTTGAGAGAAACTTCAAAAATATATCTATAGAGAGTGAAATGTCTAAAAATAAAATAGAAGACGTGTGTTAGCATGGATGATTTACATGAAATTTAATCTGTGCAACACTGTGCATAAGATGGCTTTCAGTTCAATATAATAACAAAAACGACATTTTGGGTTTTTATTCAACTAATAAGGTGGGCACGCTGTGATCTGTACTATATTTTTACTGTAAAAAAAAAAAAAAATACAACACGGGAGTGGGAGTCATTCTTCCGGGAGTGGAACGGGATTTTCCTCCAGTTTTTTCGTGGGATTGGGACGGGAAGAGATTAAAGTTTGTGATGCATTTTGGAAACAGGAGATGAGCCCCTGGTCTAATGCGCCACCTGGCTTGAGAAACCCGTTCTCAAAGACTTACTTTTAGTCATTATTTGGGTAGCACACATATTCTGAATGCCTTCGGCAGAATTCAAATGAGCCATTTTAATCTAGATTAATTCCAAGATTAATCTAGATTAAAAAAATTAATCTATGCCCACCACTAGTATTAATATAAAACACTATGACAGAATCGACAGACAGATGACCGAATTTATTCTTTAATGTTAAAACAACAAAACCATAGAGAAAAACATAACTCGCTACTCTTGACTGAAAAAAACAATACAGTTACTTTAATAGGAATCAATCTATAGTGTTTTATTTTTATTAATTGTTCATTCAATTTCTTGAATGCTCCTACTAAATATGCCTATTGTACCTGATAATTAAACGCTGTTTGTATATTATGTGTAGTTGTAATGTGTATCTTTGTTCTTATTTTTTCATAACAAAGATAAAATAATGACAAAGATTTTTTATCTTCGCCCACTTTGGCCTAAATATCCACCATTCTTATTTATATTTTGTTTCTTTGAAAGGCGTTGTCTTTATAATAGGGAAATTAGTTTGGCAGTACTGCTCAGACAAATTGGTAAAACTAACATGACAAAGAACTGTGATAAAATCGTGAAATGTCTAAAAAATTTAAATTGATATGATATTTTTGCCATATCGCCCACCCCTACTTGGAACTGACCGGTTTTGTGACCGCACTTGCACAAACTGCATTGAAATCATTTTCCAAATTTTCATTTGTGTGGAAATATTACCAAATCTGTAAACAGCCATTAACAGAAGCCAGAGACGCTGAAGACGGACACAAAGAACATAAAATACTGTAGCAGCCTGAGCAAGCTCAACGTTCACTATGCAAAATATAGAAAGGAAATCCTAAATATACAATTGGGAGTGGGGGTCTATATGAATGTATTTCTGAGGGGAACTGTTTTGAGAAAAGTTTAAATGACATTTTCTTCTCATCTTGCATGTATAAAAAACAAAGCACTGCAGCTTAAGGATCAGGTTCAATTGATGAAGCTTTTAATCATCAGGAAGGATGTTGCCCGCCCTTCCGCTCAATTGGCGGTTGTGTTGCTCCTTAATATTCAGTGGGTGCTCATAAAACATTTGTGGTGCTCCTAACTTCTTGAAGTTGGGAGCACCAGTGCTACCAAGTAAAAAAGTTAATTTCGAGCCCTGTATAGAACTGACTGACAACTTGAGTTATTTTAATTTATTCGCAATTCAGTCGCAAAGTGAATCAAACTTTGATGCTTTGTAACTTTTCTTATTACATACAAAAGATTTTATTTCTTGATGATCTGATGTTTTATAATAGTTATTTCATCATTTCAAAATATAAAGTAAGTAATGAATGACTAATAAGCCAATAAGTGCTTCTCTGCTGCCATCTACTTGTTATTGTGGTAATTTGATGTATTTTTATAAAAACTGTATTAACGTGTCTATTAACCACAAAACTATATTTTGATATACATTGTGTTTAGTCCAACTGGATCGTTTTTAGAGTTTTAAAGTGCTGGAAACTGCTGTGTGGAATGCTTGAAAGTTATTGAAAAGTTCTTGAAATCTCTCTCTCAAAAGGTTGTACAAACCCTGAAATTAATGATCTAATAACATTGGACTATTTCTGCCACAACACCATGATTACAGTTAGCGTTACTGCTTCTGGGTTTCTGCGTCTGAATCTGTGCTTTTTTATCTGTTCATAACAGAATTTGAATGTTTCTCACTAGCAGCTACTCGCAGCAACCTTATTCATTCAGTGGCGAGTTCAAATGCTTCTCTCTAGATCTATCAGCAGTTTGAGCACTGTGCAGTAACCGTGTCACAAGATCAACATTGGTTCCCAAGTAAACCTGTTCTGAGCTTGTTTGCTGACCAGTTTGCTTGAGCTGCTCTCAATTATTGGTCCTATCGGTAAGCCCCGCACCGCCTCCCTTGCTCACTCAGAAAAACAAACAGAGTTGCTAACTGTCTTAGGCTGCATTTATACTGCAGGTCTTGATGACCAATTCCGATTTAGTGACTATATCTGATTATTTGTGCGACTTGCTTACATTTCTTTTAAAAGTGACCTGTTTCCGATGTGTGCATTTTACACTGCACTTGGTTGAAACAAGCCAAAAATAGCATATATGACATCACACATCAATTTGAATAGTACATAGAGTTTAATTTATTTACATTAAATTCATACAGAAACTTTTTTAGGTGATAATATTCCCGGCGGAAGTATTGCGGTCATGGATAAAAAATAATAAGCTTGAAACCAAAATTCCTGATTTGCAACATTTTGCTGTTACTTGTAAGTGTAATTCATGTATTGTGAAACTGCAGCTTCATGCTAACATAAAATAAATATGATCTGCATTCTTATGACTTCCATTTTTCTGCGCTTACACTTTTGGCACGTTTTTTCACAAAAATACTGTCAAAAGCAATGCAAGTCTGTGAACAGTGATTTGCCAACTAAAAAACAGTATAAAGAACTACAAACGGATTGACCGTGTAAAACCTATCTGTATGTGTAAAAGAAACACTGTCAAATGTCTAAATGACTTGTGTCGAAATAATCCGATATGTACAGCTCCGTCTTTCTTTTATCAGAAAATGGAAGTCAATGAAGGCTTGAAATGCGATTTACATCTTTACAAATCTTACCGTATGCATGCAAATCTTTATGGCATTATTTTACCTTCATACTTTTGAACAAATGTTCTGTACATGTATCATGCTGCTCACATATTACTGTTGCACATTTTGTGCTGAACACAATGCAATCAGCCTTAATCCATTAAAAGTGTGTATATATATATATATATATATATATATATATATACTGAGAAAACAACAACATAAATGGCAAGGCACGTTAAAACTTCTCCAGGGCCCAAAACCCCCTCAGACCAGAGGGTTAAAGCTTTGTAAGCCTAATGTATCACAAACAGTCATTAAATATTAACAAAGAATAAAAACCAACCTCCTTGTTCCTCCTGTTTTATTATCCAGGTTTCTGGTTCCTCTTGTTTTGTTCTCCAGGTTTCTGGTTCCTCTTGTTCTGTTATCCAGGTTTCTGGTTCCTCGTGTTTATTCTCCAGGTTTCTGGTTCCTCTTGTTTTATTCTCCAGGTTTCTGGTTCCTCGTGTTTTATTCTCCAGGTTTCTGGTTCCTCTTGTTCTGTTATCCAGGTTTCTGGTTCCTCTTGTTTTATTCTCCAGGTTTCTGGTTCCTCTTGTTCTGTTATCCAGGTTTCTGGTTCCTCTTGTTTTATTCTCCAGGTTTCTGGTTCCTCTTGTTTTATTCTCCAGGTTTCTGGTTCCTCTTGTTTTATTCTCCAGGTTTCTGGTTCCTCTTGTTTTATTCTCCATGTTTCTGGTTCCTCGTGTTTTATTATCCAGGTTTCTGGTTCCTCTTGTTCTGTTATCCAGGTTTCTGGTTCCTCTTGTTTTATTCTCCAGGTTTCTGGTTCCTCGGTTTCTGGTTCCTCTTGTTTTATTCTCCAGGTTTCTGGTTCCTCTTGTTTTATTCTCCAGGTTTCTGGTTCCTCCTGTTTTATTCTCCAGGTTTCTGGTTCCTCTTGTTTTATTCTCCAGGTTTCTGGTTCCTCTTGTTTTATTCTCCAGGTTTCTGGTTCACTCGTTTTCTCCTCACTCTTCTTTAACAAACACCATCTTCACAGCAGCAGATCTCAGTTCAGATGATACCTCCAGATATTCCTGCTTGATTCAAAACTTGGTCACGAGTGAGGATGAGAATATTAAAGATATTTACGGACCTGATTCAAAAACTGTATTTTTACATTTACAGAAACAACATTTTTAACATTCTGTATTAAAACAGCATCAAGACAAAACAACAGAGAGTGCGGTGAAACTGATCTTCTTCCTCTGAGGTTTAATGGTGTTTGGCAAACAAACGCGTGTGTTTAGCGCCACCCGCTGGACTGGAGTGAAGTGGCGAGAGGAGGGAAATAATGAAAGGGCCAGAACAGGTTTTATTCTTGGTACAGATTCTCAGCCATAAGCAAACAAACACATCAAAACCAGCCTTTAACCAGAAACCCCAAAACTATATAACTTATTAATTTAATATAATATCAATTTCACTATATTTTAGTGGTTGGTGTGACATGGGATGTTTTTAATCATTAAACTGTGCTGTATAAAAAAGAAAGTTGGGAAACACTGGTGTAGCCTGCAGATAACAGACATGGCCAAAAATATCGGCACCCTTGGTAAATATGATCAAAGAAGTCTTTAATCTGAAGTTGTTAGAAGTGTAATTAATCTGCATAGTTAATCCTTTTGATCTTTTATTGATAAAATGCACAAAATCTGACCTTTCATTGGATAATAATAATTTAAAATGAGGGGAAATATTATGAAATAAATGTTTTTTCTTAAATACATATTGGACACACATATTGGCACCCCTAGAACTTCTAATGAGTAAAATATCTCTGAAGTATATTCCCGTTCATATTCACAATTTTGAGCACTCCAGGGTGATTATGAACATGAAATTATCCAGCCATGACTTCCTCTTTCACAGAAATATAAAAAGGAGGGAAAACAAAGCCCAAATTCCCTTAATCATCCATCACAATGAGAAAAAACAAATAATATATTTCTGATGTGCAGCAAAAGATAATTGAGCTTCACAAATTATTGAAGTGGCTTTAAGAAAAGAGCTAGAGCAGTGAAAATTCCCATTTCCACCTTCAGGGCAATAATTTAGAATTTTCAATCAACATAAAATGTTAGGAAACTGCCTGGAAGAGGACATGTGTCTATATCATCCTAATTCACAGTGATAAGGAGAGTTAGAGTGGCTAAAGACTCTCCAAGGACCACAGCTGAAGAAGTGCAGAAAATAGTTGAGCCTCGGGGTCAGAAAACCTTAAAAAAACTGAACCTGACCTGAACCCTGTAGAAAATGAGTGGGGTGAACTGAAGAGAAGAAGCACCAACATGGAGCTGGGAATCTAAAGGGTCTGGAGAGATTCTGGATGAAGGAATGGTCTCTGATCTCTTGACAGGTGTTCTCTAACCTCATCAGGCATTGTAGAAGAAAATATAGAGCTGTTAAACTAGCAAATGGAGGTTTCAAAAAATTATTGAATAAAAGGGTTCCATTAATTGTGGCCAATGTGTATTAGAGAAAAACATTTATTTCATAATGATATTTCCCCCATTTTAAATTCTTATTATCCAATGAAAGGTTAGATTTTTTTATATTTAAAATAAAAGATCAAAAGGATTAACAATGCAGAATAATTTTCACAGCCTTCTTTGATCATATTTACCAAGGGTGCCGATATTTTTGGCCATGACTGTAATGCTACTTCTACACTATAAACAAAGAATGTCATACTTCTACATTTAAAAATGTAGAATTACGACCATATTAGCCCGGTTCTGTCGACACTGCACTGGCTCCCCATTAAACATCGTATAGATTTTAAAGGTGTACTCCTCCCCAAAATGAAAATTTTGTCATTATTCACTTACCCCCATGTCATTCCAAACCTGTAAAATATTAATTGGTCTTCAGAACACAATTAAATATATTTGTGAAAGTACTTCTGAAGTCTGTAATATCAGCCGCAACACAAGGATGCGCTTATTTTCATTCAAATCAAAAGCGTAAATACACATAGTGCATCTTTGTGTTGCGGCTGATACAGAAGAATGTACGCAGTTTGCGTTCAGTGGATAATCTCCAAAATGGTGCTACGGTGACACTGAGAGACAGGAGGAGATGAATTGTTGAAAAAGTCGTTATTTATATTTTCTTTGCATACAAAAGTATTATCACAGCATCATAAAATTCAGATTGAAACACTGATAAAGTAACCCTTTAAAATCTTGCTAATTACTTATAAAGCCCTGAATAGTTTAGCACCTCAGTACTTGAGTGAAAGTGAAGGTAAAGTGACGTGTGGCCAAGTATGGTGACCCAGGTTGAATTTTTGCTCTGCATTTAACCCATCCAAGTATACACATACAGCTGTGGACACACACATCGTGAACACACACAACCTGAGCAGTGGGCAGCCAATGCTGCGGCACCCGGGGAGCAGTTGGGGGTTTGGTTCCTTGCTCAAGGGTTTAACCTCAGTCATGGTATTGAAGGTGGAGAGAGAGCACTGGTTATTCACTCCCCCCCCCACCGACAATTCCTGCCAGACCTGAGACTCGAACTTGCAACCTTCGGGTTACAAGTGTGACTTTTATCCATTAGGCCATGACTACCTTGAGGAGCTCTTATCTCATTATAATCCTTCACGTCCGCTGCGTTCTGGCCATTTGGTAATACCTTGAATATCAAAATCAAGTGTGGGTGGCAGAACCTTTTCCTATTTAGCTCCCAAACTCTGGAACAATCTACCGAACACTGCTCGGGAGGCAGACACACTCTGTCAGTTTAAATCTAGATTAAAAATCTTAGTCTCTAACCTGGTTTACACATAACACACTAACATGTTTCTAATATTCAAATCTGTTAAAGGATTGTTAGGCTGTGTTAATTAGGTCCCTGATTTCATTGATAGAAATTTGAAACCTGAATGAAAATACCAGATCCAACATATGACCATGATAGTGTGTAGGCCCATGAACCCATTAAACAAAGTCAAAAGAATCCATTAGATGTTTAAATACAGATGCCAAAGGTCTTTCAGGGCAACACAAATGAACATTAAAATCACCCAAAATTTTAATCTTATCAAACTGTGGGATAAGTCATCCAACCAAGTCTGCAAACTCATCTAAAAAGGCATTGTTTGAATGAGGAGGCCAGTAAGTAGAAACACAGAGGACGGAACATACCTAATCAATCTGAAAGAGCTGTACCGAAGCTTGAGTAAACAGCGGCCGGGATGATGCGAGTGCTGTATTTTTGTTTAAAAACAACGACCAGACCTCCTCCACGATTGTTAGCCGAGGAGAATTATAATGGGTGCAATGCAGAGATACAAGCTCAGAGAAGGGGCTGGAATCCCCTTCTTTAACCCAATATTAATTCATAAATAGAAAATCCAAATCCTTTTAAATAAAAAAGTTATGTAAAATAAAAGTCTTATTGACCAATGAATGTGTATTGATTAATCCCATCCTGAGAGGCAAAGAATTACTAAGCTGCCGGTGATGTCGATCCAACACCCGGAGAAGGCTGTAATTCACTCCGGGGCACAAATCCACGGAGAACTGAGACGCATGGGTTCGATCAAAGAGACTGGGACAATCGGTGGAATCCACCGAAGGGGCTGCTCCAAAGAGCGTCCCACCGGACAACGCTCATTTCCAGAGCCTGATCACCAGGAAAATCCAGAACGTAATCTGGACTTTACCCTGAAGGCTAATCCTGCTATTTTCCCTCGTCTCCTATGGCATCTCCTCCGAAAGGCTTTAAAAGTCCATCGGCACAAAAAGGCAAGGATATTAGAGTTGAGCGGTGGTGGGAAAGTATGTGAGCCACTATACAAAACATCAGGCAGGTGCAAAACTTGGTTTCTGATGTCAAGCAATATCTGATGGTCATAAGTTAAAAATAAAGAGTTTGCAATGTTTAAAAATGAACTAAAAACAGTCAGTAACAGCACACAAGACAAACAGAGCAGACGGCTCACCACACACACTGGCGCCATCTTGATCTCATCTCAAATGATTATTTGCAGCTCGTAAATGTATACTTGTTCTGTGGATTAAAGACAAACCTCCAACAGTGGACCAGTGGTACAACAAGATTTTCAAAATTCGTCCTTTAGAACGTCTTGAGGCCATTAGCGATGGGAAAGAAGCTGGTCCCAATTCTTTTGTAGTCTCTCTCAGAATACATCGCAAGTTTGTAAAAAAAAGACATAGAATGTTTAAATTAGAAATACTAATGTGCTTTAATAGGGTGCTGGAAGGTATTTATTTCAGGGCCGGCTCCAGGCATGGGCAAGGGTGGGCTAAGCCAACCCAAATGACTGTCTTGCCCACCCAATCAAAATTAGACAAAGATTGCATAATTTTTTTTGTGCAGTGATTAAAACCAATCTGAAGTGAACTGTATTTTGAGAAGTTTAAAATATATCTGGAGACTGCCCCCAACAATAATAAAATAACACCAGAAAATTGCAGCCTTTTTCTTTTATTGGCTGAAATCAAGGCGCGCTGAATTCACGCGGAGCTTCAGTCTGTTGCAGAAAAGCTGAGGCTGACAATGAGCGAAAACAGGCAGAACTATTTGCGCGCTATCACGGGAAGTTTGAGAGTTACAGGGATGTTTATAGGCTACATGAATATGTATCATAGCCTACCGTATATATCGTAGATCCATCGAAACCAATGGAGCTACGATCAACTTAGGCTTACGATGCTTTTGGGAAACAGCCCTGATCAGTTTTAATGTTCTAAAAAACCTGCTCATAACGTGCATTCATTCGTTGGCTGTGGCAAGAACGTAATATAAGCATCTAAAATACATGTAGGCTATACAGTTCAGTTGAAAGCTTACCACTTTTGGCTTGCTGTTTATGCTGAATGTAAGAATGAACATTTAAAGTAAAGAGCCTGTTGCGATAAAAGTTGCGTACGTTACTATAGCAACAGTCTGCTCGACATAGCGTTCCCCTTATGACGTAAACCAGTGGTACGAGTAGCACTATAGTGGTACGCAGAGGAATCGCTAATTTTTTTTTTTTTTTAAACAATACATTTTAATTTAATATTTATTTGAGTAAATGTTTTTTTGTTTTTTTTACAATTAAGTACAATACAGTTTTTATTTAACTTTTAGGTACAAGACATTTTAATAATATTATTTACCTGTTAATGTTCAAACTGTGTATTTACAATGTTAAAGTGGTTGACAACAATAAATATTGTTATTAGGAATAAAATGAACTGTGCAGAGCTGTGGCTGAATAGTTAGGCCTACTACGCTACTGTATTTTAATGTTGGTCATTATGGTGGTACTGGAGAGGCAAATGTTTTCTGAGGTGGTACTTGGTATAAAAAGTTTGAGAGCCACAGATGGTAAACCACCAACAATATCCAGTGATGCAATATCCTGCAATATCCTATTTTTTTATGTAAAGTAGGTCTGTCATTTAGATGATTCATGTAATTCATAATTGATTATGATGAAAATAGAATTTACCTGTTTTGCGTTTTCAACTATACAACTGAATTTGAATGGATGCATATTTTTACAATAAAAAAATATATTATTTTCAGTTCAGATTGATTACTTAAAAAAATTAAGTAGAAAGTGCTCTTTAATGAATTCCCTAAATCCATTTAAATCCTTTAGTTATTTAGTTTCTTTAAATAAATACCATTACTGTAGTGGTCTGGTCTTTAATTTTCCTCAAAACGACTGGTCCTCCCAATGTTCTAGACATGATTATGGCCTTGTTTGGTATTAATAAAAGTTTGTTGAAAAGAATCACCAGCATAGAAGCAATGATCCAGAGAAACAGAACAAAGAGGGCTTTTTTCAATAAAGACATACGTTTATTTTGCTGTGAAAGTGCATGATATTCTAATCTAGGCTATCCATGAAAGCTTTATTCAGTGTACATATAATATAGTTAATATAGCAATATCTACATTATACACATCTTCTAGACTATGTGATGATATGATGACTAAAAAAATGCCCACCCAGAATATCTGCCAGCCCACCCTTCCATAGACGCCAAGAACCGGGCCTGGTTTATTTTAGTAAACATTGTATGTAATTCATCTGTCTCTCTCATACAGTATGCTATTGTGGGGGGTGTTCCTTTTGTGTTCTTCAATTTGTGAAAACAATAAAAAGTTATTGTACAAATATATATAAGTAGCTGACAAATAGTAAAACCAAAGCCTTTTTTAGTAAAATACCTTTTTTGAAAATAAAGCATATTTATTTAGTGTCTGATTTCTGAGAAAATGTAAAGGTCACTAACTTCGTCAAGTATTTAATTGCTTTTTTTTTATTCTGAACTGTAAAATAAATTTGTCCCATGGTGTTACATAACAAAACAAATCACGAAAAAAAACTCTTATTAATACATAAATAGCATTAGAGAGATTTATCTTCATTATTAGACACTGATTTTCATAATGTGCTATTTATTTAACATGATATTATAATTAACATAATTTTTCCCCATGACTTGCTGGACAAATTCAATACAAACTTTGTTCCAACCTGTTAAAAATTCTACCATTTTAAGTTGAGTGGTATTTATATTTCCCCTACTGCAATACTCAGCTGTTTTTTTTTTTTTTAGATATTTTGAGATAAAGACAAATCTGTTAATAAATACATTTTCAATTAGGGGTGTATTCACTTTTGTGGCAAGCAGTTTAGACATTAATGGCTGTGCGCGGATTACATTCATTGAAAGCTTGTGCATGCTGAACATAAACAATGATATAAAATGATCAATGTAAAAAAATGATAACAGTTTGGTAAACCCATCATTTTGTTCTGGCATGGTCTAAGGATGTTCTGAATTTGAATGGATTATCTATTTTCTCAGGGCTGAAGAGAGAAAATCAGCATGTTATAATCTATGTGTAGAGACACTTAGATGCTCGTGCAGTGTGTGCAAATACTTTTTGTTTGAGAAAGCTGGAATTGATGTTAATCAGGTCAAAATATTTTAAAAGCTGTTTACGAATTCACGAAGTGAATCCTGGATGGTTGAAACCTTTTCAGGTTAACCAATTTTATCATTGATAATTCTATGATTATATTTCTAGAATGCAACAGTGTGCACTGAAACTAACAATAATATAGAGTATAATAGCCTATACTGTCTGGGAAAGAGTACATTTGAACACGCTCAGTTTATTCTTTTGTTACATGCAGAACATTCTGAAGCTAAATTATTTCCATATTAAGAGTCTTGTATGCGTTATGTTTTCATTTATTAATATAAGAAGAATGACACAGAGAGACATGAGACTGACTCTGGGGTCTGACTACTTTCTTAACATGAAAAAACATCACAAAGGAAGACTACGGATTTATACTTCTGCCAACAATGGAAAGATTTGAATGGACAAGACCAAAACAAGAAACTGATGCTCTGATTATGCAAATTGTACAGTTATGTGGTCAATTTAAAAATGGCAATGTCTTAATTTAAACTCTCATTACGATTGGAAAGTCTAAAATTTGTGTCTTAGTCTCTTCATAATCCTCACAGACTGAGATAAGTGCAGGCAGCTTCGTGACTCTCTCCTGTCAGTTGTATTCTCTTGCTGGAGTCTCTTGTGATGATTGGATCCGTTCGGAGGTAATTCAGTTGTTCTGGGTGAATTAGGCCGATGTTAAACTGACCATATCAGACTCCAGATATCAGCTCCAGGACTCTGACTACTCTCCTGAATGAAGAGGACAACAGAGAGTGGAGATATGAAGTTACTCAAATCAAGTCAAGACCTCAGACACATATACTCTTAAGATGTCAGGAGAGAAAACAATGAGCCCACCCTTATGTCTCTACAATGTTCTGGTGCAGACATATGGCTTGTTCATGTATTATTCATGCTGTGTTGTAAAATTATCCCACCCCCAAGTTTCTATGACACAAATTTCTGTCCACGCTTAAGTATTTACGCCCGATTTTCCCCTGCCGTGTGAATATCTTACACCTGATTGCTTAATGCCATAGTACACCTCTCTATAACAAGTCAGGTGATTTTACACCTCATTCATGGGTTTGCGACACATGACACAGCAGGAATTATGAGCTAAAGTTCGTATGAAATCTAGTAATTAATAACTAGATTTGTAAATTTTCTGAAGGAATTGTGAGAGCTTGCCATGGCAAAACTAGCAATATTTGTTGCAAAAGCCCAAGCCCAAACATGATAAGAGTATTCTGAAATACTGGAGCAATATCTTTGTAGCTAATGTAATTGAAGATGAGGGTAAGCAAAGAGCAAAGTGTTATAGTCTGATGCAAAATCTTCTCAGCCCTACAAAACCAAGTGAAAAGACTTGTCAGCAGCTGGTAACAATGATCAAAAACCATTTCAATCCTCAACCAAGTGAGACTGTACAAAGATTAAAATTTGATTTGAGAATGAAGAAGCTGACTGTGACAGAGTATGAAGCTGAGTTGCATCGTTTACCACAAGACTGCAATTACGGAGCAACTTTAGACCAAATGCTGAAGGATCGGTTTGTTTGAGCCATTGATGACAATCGGATTCAGAGACGTTTCCTGTTCCTGGCGGATAAGGTGGAATACTTAGGACACAAAGTAGACAGGGTCTGCATCCTACAAGAATGAAAGAAGAAGCCCTGAACCGTGGAATGTCACAGAGATCTTAAAGCATATCTGGGGTTGATTAACTATTATAATAAATTATTTCCAAATCTGGCAATGCTGCTAGCCTCATGCCTCTGTTTCTGAGAAAAGATGTTCAGTGGAAATGGAAAAAGTCACAACAAGAAACATTTGATGAATCTACTGCTCTACTGTGATCTCCAGATGTGTTAGTACATTATTAATCAGATTGAGAACTGATTCTGGCTTGTGTCACCTCATCCTACAGGGTTTGTGCAATGCTCTCGTGGTACAGAGAATGTGGAGAGATCCTTTGGGTCCATGTCAAGAACACTAACACCTGCATATAAGTGCTCTGCACCGTTGGACAAAGAAGGTTTTGCAGTGGCATCCAAAGATTATCAAAAGATGTGCATTTGCAATTTGCACTGATCATAAGCCCTCGATTAACCTTTTCAATGAAACGAAAGCAGTTTCTCAAATAGGATCAAAAAGAAGGCGAAGGTAGGGTGTGATGGTAGAAGGATATCAGTACAACATTGTGCACAAGCCTGGAAAGTACCTTTGAGACACTGAGAATGTGTTTCAACATGCAGGGATTGCCTAAAATGCAAGTGCCAGACAATGGAACATCCTTTACAAGTGATGTATTCAAAACCTACATGAAGAGAAAATACATTTAGGATATCTTCAAATGGCCTAGCTGGACGTGCTGTTCAAACTTTAAAGGAAAGGCTGGAAAAAGTGTCAGCTACCGAAAAATAGACGGTATGCAAGAGAGAGTCATTCTCTAGATCTCTAGACATTCTCTACAGACAGTAATCATTATTTAACCCCCATCGGTTTTGAACAAGCTCAGGATCTTCAGTACTGCCCTCAGACTGAGCTGTGCATGAGAGCAAGAGAATGAAAATACAGTAACAATAAATCACAAAAACATACCAGCAAAGCAAAGAGGAAGGTTTGAGCTGAAACCAGCAGTTTTTCAATTATTCTGGAAACTGTAACATTATAAGCATTCTCTCTGTGAGACATCAGTTATAGAAAAATAGTAGAACTTGGGCCTTTTTCATACTTCAAATATATTTAAAATAAATAATTAATTTTTTAAACGACACAATTTAATTTCTACCTTCAACCTGTTACCTTGCTCCAGCTGATTAGCCAGATTATTCTTGTTCATCTTCCTCAGGATCTTCACCGTGTTCTTCACTGCATCTTCTTCTCCAAAATGGTCCACCATCGTATCCACTGTTTTTAACCTATCTGCATCCTCCATCTCAGAATTTGATAAATCTTTATGATTTTTCTTTAAGTGCCATTGAAACACCTTTAGCTCTTCTTTTCCCAGTTCCTTCAGTGAGTTTAGAAGCAGCTCATCAACAGATGCCATCGTCCTTCATCGACTTACAGCTGCAGGACAAAAAGAAAAATATTTGAATTATTTCCGTAACGTGGACTCAAGCGCTCCAATGTTATTTGAATTATGAAATGAAGCCGTGATCCGATCAGGACCCTCAGAGTCAAACTAGTCTGTTAAAGAAGCAGTCTTACATTTAGCAGACGCTTTTATCCAAAGCGACTTACAGTGCATTCAGTCTATACATTTGTCTTGTCAGTATGTGTTCCCTGGGAATCCAACCCACAACCTTTGCGCTGCAAACGCAATGCTCTAACCACTGAGCCACAGGAACACAAAGAAGTCCTATAATGCTCCTTTTTACAAGATCCGATTTAAGTCTCAGCTGTCAGAATGTGTCTGTGAAGATTCAGATCAAAATACTGATCTATGAAATGTCCCTTTTTAAATGGAAGCAAAAACATGCTGTTTTCATGTGTACTAATGTCAAGTACAAATATTTTGTTTCTGTGCTTAAATAGTTTTTGATTGTTACTTTATTTTCATTTGATGAACTCGGATCTCCTCTTGTTATTTAGTATCCTGACTTTTAAAGTGATCATAAACTGCGAATTCAATGTTTTTTCTTTCATCTTTTGACAGGTTTTTATATGCTATCAAAATATCCTGTATATTTCATTACTCAAAAACACCTTTTATTGAAACCAAGCCAGAAAACAACTCAATTTGAAAAATGTGTGATTATGAAGCCATACTAATGCTAAACATCATGTAAATAACAGGGTTCATGCCTGATCTGTGATTTCTGATGGGTAATTATTCAACTTCATTTAATGCTGTTTATGCATCAATTGGGATTAAGTTATATATATAGACATTTTTCAAAACATGTGAAACTGCGTGTTTTATTCTTGGCTCATCTGCTTTTTTTGTGCATAATATATAAACTGTAAACAGATTTGGTATTTTTTAGTTTGAACTTCTGTTATCTGGTTTTCTGATCACACAAACACAAAGAGCCCTTTCGTGTTAACTGTCCAGTGCACACAAAGTTCACATTAGTGCAGTTGGTTATGTCTCTGAACATAATCAGCTGGGAAAGGAATCACATTAATATCAGTATATTAGATTTGTAAAACTATGTTTCTTGCTGACCAGTGTTGGGGAAAGTTACTTTTAAAAGTAATTAATTACAATATTGCATTACTCTCTAAAAAGCAACTAACTCAGTTACTTATTTACTGAGTTTATCATATTTGCATTTCACTGTTTTAATTCATTTTGATGAATACTGAATCTGTGTTTTTTTTGCGAGTGGGATGAATTAATACACATTCACATTTAGTCTAGATTAGATCTACAGTAAAATCATGTTCTCACAGCGCACTGTCATCAATAAATGGAAAAAAGTAACTGGTGTTACTTGTTTGAAAAATTCACTTTACTTAATTTCGCTACTTTACTAGTTCCTTGAAAAAAGTAATATTATTACATAAATCGTGTTACTTGTAATGCGTTACCCCCAACACCGATGGTGAAAATACAGTCCTTATGCCACTCAACCAGGACTCGTCCTCGTATGAATTATTTCAATGAGGAATGTTGTGAAGTGTTCTTACTCAGAAGAAAACTCAAGACTACAATGGAGGCGTTACACAGAGTTCAGAAACACTGTGCACTGAACTCCTGCTGGAGTGACTTTGAAGATTTACAGAGCTTCTTCATGCACAAACACACTATGTTGAGCATAAAAAAAAAACTACAACAAAAATTAAACAATAAAACAGTCAACGATTTTGCACACAAGTCACATACAGACTTAGATGTGCAAGCCAAGGTTTGACACAGAATGTTACAGTGGACAGACTGAATTATGATTAACATACACTCGAACAATACACTAAAATTGCTTTAAAATATCAAATAATTGTTTTGTTTTGTTAGCAATCAAAAATGAAATGAAATCTATATCTATTAGTACTTTATGATGTGGTATTTACTAACCGAAAATAATGATGATGTAGATGTTTCTTGTTCCTCCACTGAACTTGTGTCTTGAGCAGATGTTTATATCTTTCAATTTTACACTTCCGTGAAGGACGGTGGAGGGGGGAGTTTTCTTCAGATCCTAAAACTGTAAAACCAGTTTCAGTTTTTCTAGAGAAAGGGGGAGTGGAGATTAATTGTACTGTATGTTATCTGTCAAGCCTTTCAGTAGAAGGATCGCAAAACTATGTGAAAAGAGACATTTACATTTATGCATTTAGCAGACGCTTTTATCCAAAGCGACTTACAGGCTATACATTTATATTGTCAGTATGTGTTATATACTGATATAACTATGTGCTAACGCAGTGCTCTACCACTGAGCCACAGGAACACTGAAAAAGACAGCTGGCTGAACTGAAACAGACAGAGCACACTGATATATATATATATATATATATATATATAGATTTAAGCAGTTTGCCTTCACTCCCACTTTTGAAAAAATAAATTATATTGCACATCCTCTCATGATACCTGGATTGTACCCCAGGCACATTGTTTTTCCATTTTTGAAGCATAAACCCCATAAAACTGATGCAAGCTTCAGATCTTTCAATGTTTCTCTATAGCACTGAAACATACAGATGTCCGAGTTCGCAACTGATACTCGACTGTCATTGGCTAGTCTACGTTCGAGGGGAGGGGCTTACCGATAGGTCAATTGTCTTTTGCCTTTTGAGCAAGACCGAGGAATTTTAAGGAGCAGATGTTTTTTTTTTTTTGCTATAGGAGATCTCCAAAATCAATAAAAATTGTATTGTGGTGCCAGTCCATGCAGGGCTTTAAAGTATACTAAAGTTATTATATAGTACCTTTAATTTATCTTGAAATAAATTGGTAACAAGCGTAAAGTGGAATAGAGGATATATGATCCCATCACAACTACTTAACAACCTAATCTATCAGTGTTGTTTCACCATCATCCCTTCTTCTATCTTCTCTCTGTTAAGCACAATGACTTCCTCTGCTGCTTAACAACATCTACTGTACTGGATCTCCACTGCATATGTGATATAAAGGAGATTCTCTGCTCTGACTCATTTTAAAATGACATAAATTGCATAATTCTGATATGTAATTATCAGAAATATGTCACTTTTGAAGTTTTGACACAGTGGATATATCTTTGAGTGTTTAATGAGAGCATTGTAGATATCAGGAAATGTATCTTTGTTAGAGAAAGTGTAGCCAATAGTGACTGTGGAAAAGAGTTTTTGTTCACAATTTCTGTACAATGCACAGCTTGTCACAACTTGTTGCACAGGCAGGAGTACGTATCTTTCATTCTCAGGTGTCGGGCAGGGGAAGGAAAGTCACATCTTACCAGAGACACAGAGCAGAGCAGCTTTATGTCACTCTTTCTATGACAAATAGAGAAAGAGAAAATGTCCATTAAAGCAAGTGAGTTTTATCATGCTGTTCAAATATGACACAGGCAGTCAACTGAGAGATCACACTGTCCTGATAGCATGATAACAGGGAGCTGAATGTAATGTGCATCAAATATCAAGTCCAGACAGTTTCTGAGTTGTAATGACTTCACAACCTCTGATTTAATACACGCACACACTTGCACTGATGCAGCCACAACGTGGTTTATTTCTTACTGTCTAAAGTACTTCACTCTATGATAATTGTGTGAAGATGGCTGACTGGGTAAACAAGACAACATAGTGAGTCTGTTCATTTCTGTTCATAAGTTTGTGAAGAACTCTTTTAAAGTGATATAGGTCAGGGGTCACCAAGTTGAGTCCTGGAGGACTGGTCTCCTGCAGAGTTTAGCTCCGACCCTAATCAAACACACCTGAAGCAGCTAATCAAGGTGTTAGGTATAATTTCCAGGCAGGTGTGTTGAGGCAAGCTGGAGCTAAACTTTGCAGGACACTGGCCCTCCAGGATCAAGTTTGATGACCCCTGATATAGGGATTGTGAATTCAAAATCAAAATATTAAGGGATGAAATGACAATACTTTAATGTTAATGTTACAATAATAATTATCTGTACATCTAAGAAACATTCTTTTAAATTAGTTATTGTTTAAAGCAAAAAAGCAAACATCAACCTACGAATAGTGAGTTTTACAATTAAATAAAATATTTGGTAGTAGAACAAAATCTTCAAGATGTGATATTATATAAACTGTTGCTTTTATCATTGAAGAAGAAAATAATAATATTTTCACATAAAGGGAATTTCACAACTGCCTTGGAATATAATGCATAATTTGTTTTTCAGAATTGAATATAGTCTTCCATACATGCAAGTGAAACAGCAGATTTTACTGTCTGTTATGCTGGCATTTTGGTTGTTTAACACATACCGGTATACAGTTTCTCTTTCTCTTAATATGAGTATTCAGTCATTATTGTGTCTCAGATAACAGTATTGATTCATTTTAATTAGGTTAGATTATGAACACATCAGTTCCAGATCTTGAATTGTGAGTATAAATAAACCTGTTCATGTAATTTCAGTGTCTGTGATTAAAGAAGAGATGAGAATTGTTCTCCTGGAGTCACATGCAGATGTTAAAGCCTGCTGTGGAAACACAATCTTTGATGAAAGGTGTTTTCAGAGTCACTGTCTTCTCTGTGTTTGTTTCAGAGGCATGATGGGATGGTGATGAAGAGACTTTTGGGGGTCACCAACACTCCTGACCTGTTCAGTCCTGCTCTCTCGCCTGAAGAACAAGACGTGAGGAGACGCTTCCATCAGTCTTCTCCTGAAACTCGCCCTGTTACTAGTCCTGAAGTCTGGCACATTTACAGAGTGGGACAGAGACACTCTCAAGCTCATTAATGTCATTTTTTGGTGCAGGAGCATCTGAGTATGTGATTGTCATCTTCATGCATACGTGAGCATTAAAGACTCTGAAAATGAGTCTCTACTGCAGACCAGCAGATGTCCACACCATCATCTACAGAGGAATGGAGACCAATCACAAGTGCAGAAACTTCTGGAGAGCATTGAGAAGATAAATGGTGGATGAAAAATAAGGCCAGCGACTGAAGACCCAAGATTGTTCCTGATAAAAGAAGACCCAGTCTGCCAAACAACAAACAAGATCCATAAGGATAAACCTCTACATCCAGTGCATTTATTTGTGAATTTCATACAAATAAGATTATTTTTTGACACTAGAGCAAATTACTTTTATAATCCGTAGATAAAATGATCTCTTCCCAGCTGGAGTGGGAAAGAGTGCAACTGGAAACAATATCCTGGGAAGGGATGTGTTTCAGTCAAAAGCCAGCATGAAATCTGTGACTAAGACATGTCAAATAGAGAGAGGAGATGCCTGTGGTCGACCCGTGACTGTGGTGGACACTCCAGGACTCTTCGACACGAGCCTCAGTGATGAAGAGATCAAGCAGGAGATCATGAGATGCATTGAGACCACATGTGTTTCTGCTGGTCATCGCTGTCGGTCCGTTCACACAAGAAGAGAGAGAAACCCTTCAGTTCATCAAGATGATCTTTGGACCGAAAGCAGAGGCCTACATCATGGTGCTGTTCACACGACGAGACAGCCTCACAGATCAAAGTATTGAAGACTGTGTTAAAGATGGAGATCCACGCGTCCAGAAACTGATAAATGACTGTAGAGGAGGATAGCCAAAGTAATGTCCCGGGATACTAACAGGTTAGAAAACTAGGGGAACAAAAAACAAACAAAACAAAAACCTTACATGAAGAAATTATTCTGCTGCACAAACAGCAAAAGCCATCAAAATACAAGATATAACAGAACAAAATACAACAACATCTACTACCAGTCAAACAGAAACTAAAGAACAGTCTGTTTGCTATTTAATTAAATCAGTATATTTAATGATCTGTTCTTCTTTTATAAACCCTTTTCATTCCTCATTTAATTTCTAATATTTCTGTTATACAACTCAAATGTGATAATGTTTTAATATAAAATAGCTTTTATATATATTGTATTTATTGTCTCAGTGTTTCCCTCTATTTTCTGTCCATCTTAATCACTAATTGTTAGTCACTTTATTTACATTTATGCATTTAGCAGACGCTTTTATCCAAAGCGACTTACAATTGCATTCAGGTTATACATTTTTAATCAGTATGTGTGTTCCCTGGGAATCGAACCCACAACCTTTTGCACAGCTAACGCAATGCTCTACCACTGAGCCACACAGGAATTTGAGATTATTTGTCAGCTGAGACACATCGCACTTACACAGTTTAACCTCTTCTCTGTCAAATGCGGTATTACATTTATGTTACGTTTGAATGCCATGCTTTGTGTTTAAAAAAAGTGTCTTTAAATTGGAGTCTTTAATGCTAAATGGTTTATTTGGTTCAGACCTTGTGGTTTGGAAAGACGTGAAGTAAGTAAGTGATGTAGTCTCAATTTTATTGACAATTTAAGCTTTGCTAAGGCAACCGTCAAACAATAATAACACAAAAATCAACTTGCATTTAGCTATTAAACTATTGTTTTTAGTTAATTGAATGTTTTTTAATGCACAATTTAGCATGGTTGACTTGATTTTGATGGATTTGTTTTTATATTTGCAAATGTTCAATATCTTGTCTGCTTTGCTTATTTCATTAAATATAAAGAAATTAATAATTAATAATTTCTGTAATACAATTGAATGTGGTTTGTAGTGGAAAGCTCCTAGTTATTAGATTATATTACCCCTTAAATGCTGGTCTTTAGCGACCCAGGACATAATTTACTAATTAAGTCATAAACTACTACATACTAAAGTTTTTTTTTTTTTAAGTCAGACATAATTTCATAGTATTCCTCAATCTATTCATTATAAACAATATAACAAGAAAAGAGTTATATAAAATAATGCTTTTTTAAAGAGTTTATGTAAATGTTTAAGTATATTTTTTCCTGCACAACTATTTACATATCTGATAACTGTGAAACATAAACATGTCTAAATCATTGGTCTGGGGCCGTGGAAAATAATTAAAGGTTGTCTCTTGACGCATCCCTTTTTCTTTTCTTTATTTCCCTCAATATCTCTCTCTCTCCCTCTTTTCTTGTATCTGTCACTTCTTCACCAGCAGATCTACTGTTATGAACAGAACTGTGTCCACCTTGTGGCAAAACGACCACTTCATTGCAGCTAGTTTTTACAGAAATATATTTATCTTAAAATTAATTATAATTTTATGATGTTATCTAACAAACCTATATTTTATACAAACATACCAAAACACCTTTTCTAAAGTGCCTAAATGTCAAAATCAGTACAATATATTTTTGAAACATATTGCTGTAGTATCTTCAATAAAGATCAGTCTACAACGACACCTTGTGGTTACTCAAGGATACTACAATTGCATTGTGATGTTTTTGTGTTGCTGACTCCTCAAGATCCCTCCCTTCCTATACAATAAATCCATGTCACTATCTGTCTGCTAAATGTATTAATGTAACTTTCCAGTCGATAATGATGTCCTTTAGCACAGTATTCTGAATGATGATAATAGTGTGCTCCTGACAGCCTAACAGGTGCTAGCAGTTTAATACTCAACTAGGTTATTAAAGACACAACTATAGTGTATTTACAGATGAAACTGACCTGCACCTGAAGCCCTGAACAGGTCAGTGATGTTGCTTCCTCTCCTCGATGAGTCCCGCGCATTTGTTCGGAACAGTTTGACGGAGGAACAGACGTGACCCGATTCATAGCGCAGCTCTGCCAGACAAGACAAGACGATTTATGATTTATTATCGATGTATTATCATATGACAAAATAGGAAATTATCCCTTTGGTAGGCTACATTGAGAAGGCAAAAATATAAAATAATAATAACTAAAATAAATAAAAAGCATGTGGCCAAATCAGCCGCCAGGCCACCAGAAATTCGCTAGTGCTCCCGATGGCCAGTCCGGGCCTGGATGTGACGAATAAGCTGCCAGCGATCATTAAAGTATTGATTTTGAAGTCACTGAAACGCTAATTTTGAGAATATGGCTGAGATCGTGGGCCACATGCTGCCTAATGTGCGCTAACAGCGATGGTCAAATGATCTGCTCAAATTGAACCCTTCTAAGTTTCAAAAGGTAACGAAATATGATTTATTGTATTTTTCTGTAATTGTTCTTAAAATATCAAGATAGTTTTTTCTTGCTATTACACCAGTTAGTGTGTGAGTGTGTGTGTGTGTGTGTGTGTGTGTGTGTGTGTGTGTGTGTGTGTGTGTGTGTGTGTGTGTGTGTGTGTGTGTGTGTGTGTGTGTGTGTGTGTGTGTGTGTGTGTGTTTTAAAGCCTCCAGGGTGGCGCTCGTTTCATTGTCTGTCAAAATTACTTTCAGTTTAAAAAACATTCGAGGTGTTGGTGATAAAATGGCGCACAAATCAGGTAAGAAGTTCAGCAAATTCTACATGTACTAGCATGATTTATGTTCCTTTAATTATCCATCATAATCTAATCCTACTGAGTCAACAGATCGTTTCTCTTATTAAATCGTTTTTCAGTAGTTGGGTGTTATTTGTTTCAAATTGGTACATCGAAATCAACAGGAAGCGCCAACGCCCGTTTCACAATGCAAGCGTGAGCGTGAGCAGCACGTGCCCATTGTTCTTTCATACGGGCAGCGTTTTTCACGCACAGCTGAACCGCTGCTTGTACTGCAATACAGACGAGTATCGTTATTTCTGTCATATTTTCCAGCGTTCTCCTCTGAATACTGTGTCCCATGTGCTTTGATATATGATATGGCCAGCATACTCTGTGATGTGACCGTGTTCCTCTCCCCTCTGTCCCACACACATATGTAAATAATATTATATATAGGTAGTTTACACGATAAACCTGAGCCAAGTTTTCAAGTTGTGTAAACAAAAATATTGCCAACCCTGCCAGGAAAAATGGTCTGACCCATCTCAAATTTTGTATGAAGAATATTCATTTTTGCCATTTAACAGAAGTTGCATATGCTAGATTGAATTGGCAATGTTACGTAAATCTTTGGGGTATCAGTCTGTAAAATTAATACATCAGAATTGGGGTTCAAATAGGCCTCTGGGCTCTGGAAGAAAGAAAGGACTCACTATTCAAATGCACTGTAGCCATGTGCTTATGTATATACTGTGTTTTTTCTATTAAGGTGTATCTATTGTATTGTTTGTTTGGTAATAATTATCGAGGTTAATTGATGTGAGACACACGCTGTGAGATCCAAGACAAATCTTGGAAAGAATTCCAACAATAAAGTATAATTTGATTGAAAAGGTTATATTAAAGCTAATAAATGCCTCTAGTTTTATTCATTTAAGTTAAAGTTACTTTGAAGTTTGGGCAATAACTCGTGGAAGTCATGTGTTTTTGTGCATTACATTTTTTTATAGGATGATTGTGAAACACGAAACACATCACTTACATGATTTTATAGTGACGTGTAATTTTATTAATGTTAATCGGGACAATTTTGATCAGGAACAATGCACTGTGAATTTAATTCAGCCTCTGCGTGCGTATGAATGCTCGGGCGCTGAAAAAAATATGCGCTGCATACGCCCTGCTTACACACAGGGCCGTGCAGACCTTTGGAGGGGCAGGTGATCGAAATATAAAAGGGGCACATGAAACAAGGCTTTAAATAGGGCTGTGCACAAAATATCATAACAGCAATGTAGGGTTGATAGTGACGCATTCCTTGCTGATACGCGTATTGATGCGGATGCTGTAAATAGGCTACTGTAACAATAAAAGTAAAAGTATGAATAGATTTTAGTCAAATGACATTAAAAAGACCAGACACTTCCACCCCCATGAAACTTTTCTCCCTCAAATAGCACGAACGAAGTGAACACATGCACCTTTGTTTATGGTGCTTCTGCTGTGTATAACGTTAGAAGTGGCGTTTGCTGCAGGCTAAACACAGCGATTTAAACAAAAGCTGTGCAATGCATGTTCTCTTCACGTTGTTCTTGTAAAATAATAATAATGATAAGTAAACAAGCATACCACTCCGCTGAGAACCCCACTTACTTAAGCTGCAACCGTAGCGCGGACGATATTGAAGAGGTGTCTGAGCGCGAGGGATCGTTCGGATGAGGTCGTCAGGTGAAAGGTTATCATGTGGGTGATTTTATTTACGGCAAAATTATTGATCATTAATTTTACTAATAGTTAGATTGGGAAGGCCTTCACAGAAGGGTGTTTAAAAAAATAAAAAAAATAAATAAAAAATTGCCTTGACAAAAGGGCACTTTGGGCATCATGGGGCAAAGGGGCAGGTGCTCAAGCACCCTCCGCCCCAATGCACGTGCCTGCTTACACATGCAGTTTGAAACTGGCGTAAGCTTACGAAAAGTATGCATAGGCTATTTCATAACAGATTATATTTTTTATAATGTAGTATTTTTATTTAAACTGTTTTAATGTGTCACTTTAAAACGAGATACAAATATGCTTCGGCGCATGTTTTCGTGACGGATTGTGTACTGTTGTTATGCTGTCAAAGTGTTCTTTGTCACGAAGTGCCATTTTTAATCCTCCTTCCTATATAAAGTAAAGAAGAACATCTACAGCAAAGAATGACTTTAATAAGATCGACAAATAAAACGGAGCAAACTGTAAGCCGTGATCACACAGCATGACTGAAACGAAAGTGAAAGGTCTGAGATGCCTAAAACATCACTTCATATATCGACCCTTATTAACAACTATGGTCTCTACGATCAATTAGCTCACTGTGGTTTTGGGAAACCCAGCCCAGTGTTAATATAGTGCTTGTTAATTCAAAACGATAGTTTTTCTAAAAATACCATGGTTCAACTGTGCTTAGTAGGTTATAGTATAATATAGTATAATAGTTATAGCTTCATTTCCATATGTTAGTGGTGTGTTAGCTACAGTATATGGCTGTGGATCATAAATGAGTGCTAGAGTAGTAAGCTAAAGCAGACGTTGGTGATAGCCTTTGAATTAATTAAATTTACATGGAAAAACGTACATCTTTGGGTTAGTGGTATTTCTATAGCAATATTAAATCTTCATTCTGATTAATTTCCAAATCATGAGTCCATAATAATGTTCATCAGATCCACTAACTGTGTGTGTTTTTTTCTTGAGCAGTTCGCAGAAGCAGTCCAGACTTGGATCGGCCCAGCAGTAAGTCGATTGCTGTGTTTGTTTTAGTTTACTAATACATCTGTTGAGCTATTTTGACATTTATGAAACAAAGACTGTCAGTCTCTCTAATACTTAATGCTAAACAAGACCACTTACAAATTGCCAAATTATGTAGGCCTTTTCTTAAGCATATTTAGAAAAACATAGATGGTTACATAACAGAAGCATCAGGAGGTTAGCATCTGTTTGATGTGTGATCTGCTTTTCTCCAATGATGAATTTTGAAATGACATAGAAACTGTATGGGCTGAGTGGATGATTTGGACATACAGTAGGCTTATAAATGACCTGGTATAACTGCATCACTTCAGCTCAAACCGCTCTGAAAGATTTATTTGAAAATCACTTGGAGGTATTAAGTTGTAAAAGACTAAATTTGGTTAATTCTTTATACTGACAGAGGGGATGATGCCAACCCCTCAGACAATATACAGAATTAACACAATTTTGCCATAAGTTAAATATCTTACGTTTCTGCAATATATTAATCTATTGTAGAAACTTAATTTCCTGTAAAGCTGTTTTGCATCAATTGTATCGTAAAAAGCGCTACACAAATAATCTTGAATTGAATTGAATTAATCCATTCTTAAAGTTGCAATGTACATATCTTCTGATTTAAGACCAAACTATTTAGATTAGGGCAATATTACCTTTCTCCAAATACTTAAACTGTGACGACCAAATATACCACAGTACATTTCTCATGACATGATCATAACATTATATTTTATCTGCAAATAATGAAGTGGCCTGTAACTCATAAAACGTCTCAGGTTACGTATGTAACCATAGTTCCCTGAGAATGGGAATGAGACACTGCGTTCTCTTTCGAGGGTCGCTTTGGGAACGCCTCCAGCGTGACCGGTTACCTGAAGCATGATTACAAACACCCAGTGCACTTGACATTGGCAGGTGGACGCCTATGACGCAAGCTAATGAGCATCTGCGAGCATAAAAGGGCACCTGTGGAACACATCATCCTCTTTTTTTCAAGGGGGACCGACAGGAATGCCCGAAGCATGGCCAAGAGATGCAGTGTCTCGTTCCCATTCTCAGGGAACTATGGTTACATACGTAACCTGAGACGTCCCCTTCCGAAGGGAACTCTACACTGCATCCTCTTTCGAGGGTCGCTTTGGGAATGCTATGCCAACACCGCCATGCTGAGGGAAAAGTGTCCAAAAGATGGATTCCTAAGTCACAGACTTGAGGCAAGCTCAAAGCTCGCCATCATAGACTAGCTCACGAGAGTATGGCTCTCGGAGTGGAAGTCTCAGAAAGCGACTCTCTAAATAGAGAGGAGACTTCTACACTCAACGCTATGAACAGCTAGTGAGGCTCAGCACGGAGCATGCACGTAGTACTGCCTAAGCGGAGCTCTGGAGAGTGGATGCTTAGGCAGAATGACTCTCTAAACGAGAGAACACCTGGCACACTCGATCCAGGTAGGGGAACTCTTAAGAGTGGAGGTCTCAGCATGATGACTCTCTAATTGAGAGGAGACCTGGCTATACTCAGCGCCAGAGGCAGTTAGTGAGGCTCAAGAAAGAGCCTGTGCATAGTACTGCCTAAGCGGAGCTCTAGAGTGTGGAGGCTTCAGCAGAATGACTCTCTGACGAGAGGATGCCTTACAACACTCAACCCTAGTTGAGGGGCTCTTTAAGAGTGGAGGTCTCAGCATACCGACTCTCTAAAGCGAGAGGAGACCTGACTACACTCAGCGCCAAAGACAGCTAGCGAGGCTCACAATAGAGACTACATACTAATGGTGCTGCCTAAGCGGAGCTCTGGAGAGCAGAGGCTTCAGTAAAATGACTATCTTGAACGAGAGGAAGCCTAACACTCGATCCAGGTAGGGGAACTCAGAGTGGAGGTCTCAGCATAACGACTCTCTAATTGAGAGGAGACCTGGCTACACTCAACGCCACAGGCAGTTAGTGATGCTCAAAGAGTCTACATTCTCATATTACTGCCAGACGGAGCTCTGAAGAGTGGAGGCCTCAGCAGGACGACTCTCTAACGAGAGGAAGCCTAACAACACTCAACCCTAGTTGGGGGGCTCTTAAGAGTGGAGGTCTCAGCATAACAACTCTCTAAAGCAAGAGGAGACCTGACTACACTCAGCGCTAAAGACAGCTAGCGAGGCTCACAATAGAGACTACGTACTAAAGGTGCTGCCTAAGCGGAGCTCTGGAGAGCAGAGGCTTCAGTAGAATGACTCTCTTAAATGAGAGGAAGCCTAACACTCGATCCAGGTAGGGAACTCTCAGAGTGGAGGTCTCAGCATAATGACTCTGTAATTGAGAGGAGACCTGGCTATACTCAGCGCCAGAGGCAGTTAGTGAGGCTCAAGAAAGAGCCTGTGCATAGTACTGCCTAAGCGGAGCTCTAGAGTGTGGAGGCTTCAGCAGAATGACTCTCTAAACGAGAGAAAGCCTAGCAACACTCAACCTTAGTTGGGGGCTCTTAAGAGTGGAGGTCTCAGCATACCGACTCTCTAAGCGAGAGGAGACCTGACTACACTCAGCTCTAAAGACAGCTAGCGAGGCTCACAATAGAGACTACGTACTAAGGTGCTGCCTAAGCGGAGCTCTGGAGAGCAGAGGCTTCAGTAGAATGACTCTCTTAAACGAGAGGAAGCCTAGCAACACTCAATCCGAGTAGGGGAGCTCTTAAGAGTGGAGGCCTCAGCCTGGCTACACTCAACGCCAGAAGCAGTTAGTGAGGCTCCTCAGAGCCTACCTCCTTTACTGCCAGAGACGGAGCTCTGAAGAGTGGAGGCTTCAGCAGAATGGCTCTCTACTGAGAGGGAAGCCTAACAACACTCAACCCTGGTTGAGGGGCTCTTAAGAGTGGAGGTCTCAGCATAACGACTCTCTAAAGTGAGAGGAGACCTGACTACACTCAGCGCTACAGACAGCTAGCGAGGCTCACAATAGAGCCTACATACTAACAGTGCCGTCTAAGCGGAGCTCTGGAGAGCGGAGGCTTCAGCGAAATGACTCTCTTAAATGAGAGGAAGCCTAGCAACACTCGATCCAGGTACAGGAGCTCTTAAGAGTGGAGGTCTCAGCATAACGACTCTCTAAAGTGAGAGGAGACCTGACAACCCTCAGCACTAGAGAAAGCTAGCAAGGCTCACAATAGATCCTACACACCAATAGTGCGGACTAAGCGGAGCTCTGGAGAGCGGAGGCTTCAGCAGAATGACTCTCATAAATGAGAGGAAGCCTAACAAAACTCGATCCAGGTTACATTTTTTTTTTTTTTTTTTTTTAGCTCGCAAGCGCCCCTAGGGGGCATCGACGCATATCCGCACTCGCGCCTCCCTTCGATCCCTCCCAGCATAATTAACATGCTTATACCGATGGATGCGGGCTGAATATGGTTTATGATCTTACTATGAATATCTGAAGAAGGAATGGGAGGCTCACGGGAGCTGGGAGGTTATGCCAGAGAGAGATCGCTCATCAAGTCTACTGCGAGCCACTCCCCCTTTTCCGTGCATCCACTGTATGTTTACCTAGCAGAAGCGCACGCTTCATAACCTCCAGCAGCTCTACATCGCGGGAAGCACACCATGAGCCAGCAAAGCACTTCCTGCTGGATCAGAAGATGTAACAGACAATACATCTTCCTCCCGCAGTTCACTCTCGTCAGCCGCTGTCGAGTGCGAGATGAAAAATTCCTCTCTCTCAAAACTCGTTCGCAAGCTTCATCTGCGATCGCCACAAACTCAGTCTCTTCACTGCCTCAGCAGCGGCTGGACCCGAGCCGCGGGGGGCAGATGATCGCCCCAATTCTCTCGAGAAAAAGGGACAACCGAGAGCGGAGAGGAGACCTGACTACACTCAGCGCCAAAGACAGCTAGCGAGGCTCACAATAGAGACTACATACTAATGGTGCTGCCTAAGCGGAGCTCTGGAGAGCAGAGGCTTCAGTAAAATGACTATCTTGAACGAGAGGAAGCCTAACACTCGATCCAGGTAGGGGAACTCAAGAGTGGAGGTCTCAGCATAACGACTCTCTAATTGAGAGGAGACCTGGCTACACTCAACGCCACAGGCAGTTAGTGATGCTCAAAGGAGTCTACATTCTCATATTACTGCCAGACGGAGCTCTGAAGAGTGGAGGCCTCAGCAGGACGACTCTCTAACGAGAGGAAGCCTAACAACACTCAACCCTAGTTGGGGGGCTCTTAAGAGTGGAGGTCTCAGCATAACAACTCTCTAAAGCAAGAGGAGACCTGACTACACTCAGCGCTAAAGACAGCTAGCGAGGCTCACAATAGAGACTACGTACTAAAGGTGCTGCCTAAGCGGAGCTCTGGAGAGCAGAGGCTTCAGTAGAATGACTCTCTTAAATGAGAGGAAGCCTAACACTCGATCCAGGTAGGGAACTCTCAGAGTGGAGGTCTCAGCATAATGACTCTGTAATTGAGAGGAGACCTGGCTATACTCAGCGCCAGAGGCAGTTAGTGAGGCTCAAGAAAGAGCCTGTGCATAGTACTGCCTAAGAGCTCTAGAGTGTGGAGGCTTCAGCAGAATGACTCTCTAAACGAGAGAAAGCCTAGCAACACTCAACCTTAGTTGGGGGCTCTTAAGAGTGGAGGTCTCAGCATACCGACTCTCTAAGCGAGAGGAGACCTGACTACACTCAGCTCTAAAGACAGCTAGCGAGGCTCACAATAGAGACTACGTGCACTAAGGTGCTGCCTAAGCGGAGCTCTGGAGAGCAGAGGCTTCAGTAGAATGACTCTCTTAAACGAGAGGAAGCCTAGCAACACTCAATCCGAGTAGGGGAGCTCTTAAGAGTGGAGGCCTCAGCCTGGCTACACTCAACGCCAGAAGCAGTTAGTGAGGCTCCTCAGAGCCTACCTCCTTTACTGCCAGAGACGGAGCTCTGAAGAGTGGAGGCTTCAGCAGAATGGCTCTCTACTGAGAGGGAAGCCTAACAACACTCAACCCTGGTTGAGGGGCTCTTAAGAGTGGAGGTCTCAGCATAACGACTCTCTAAAGTGAGAGGAGACCTGACTACACTCAGCGCTACAGACAGCTAGCGAGGCTCACAATAGAGCCTACATACTAACAGTGTGCCGTCTAAGCGGAGCTCTGGAGGCGGAGGCTTCAGCGAAATGACTCTCTTAAATGAGAGGAAGCCTAGCAACACTCGATCCAGGTACAGGAGCTCTTAAGAGTGGAGGTCTCAGCATAACGACTCTCTAAAGTGAGAGGAGACCTGACAACCCTCAGCACTAGAAAGCTAGCAAGGCTCACAATAGATCCTACACACCAATAGTGCGGTCTAAGCGGAGCTCTGGAGGCGGAGGCTTCAGCAGAATGACTCTCATAAATGAGAGGAAGCCTAACAAAACTCGATCCAGGTTACATTTTTTTTTTTTTAGCTCATAGCGCCTAGGGGGCATCGACGCATATCCGCACTCGCGCCTCCCTTCGATCCCTCCCAGCATAATTAACATGCTTATACCGATGGATGCGAGGTGAATATGGTTTATGATCTTACTATGAATATCTGGAGAAGGAATGGGAGGCTCACGGGAGCTGGGAGGTTATGCCAGAGAGAGATCGCTCATCAAGTCTACTGCGAGCCACTCCCCCTTTTCCGTGCATCCACTGTAGGTTTACCTAGCAGAAGCGCACGCTTCATAACCTCCAGCAGCTCTACATCGCGGGAAGCACACCATGAGCCAGCAAAGCACTTCCTGCTGGATCAGAAGATGTAACAGACAATACATCTTCCTCCGCAGTTCACTCTCGTCAGCCGCTGTCGAGCGAGATGAAAATTCCTCTCTCTCAAAACTCGTCATAAGCTTCATCTGCGATCGCCACAAACTCAGTCTCTTCACTGCCTCAGCAGCGGCTGGACCCGAGCCGCGGGGGCAGATGATCGCCCAATTCTCTCGAAAAAGGGACAACCGAGGCGGAGCTTTTTCCCACAGAAAAAGGCTCACAATGAACGCACTCCATTCCCTCGAGAACAGAGCGCGTGCTCTTCGCCCAAACACATAACGCATAGATCGTGTGTGTCATCTAGTGTCAGACAACGCTGACACGGATCGACACACCTCCTAAAGCGCTTCTCAACAGACATATTTCTACTCACACTTCAGAAACAAGGTCTCCTGAAGGAAAAAAGAGGATGATGTGTTCCACAGGTGCCCTTTTATGCTCGCAGACGCTCATTAGCTTGCGTCATAGGCGTCCACCTGCCAATGCCAAGTGCATTGGGTGTTTGTAATCATGCTTCAGGTAACCGGTCACGCTGGAGGCGTTCCCAAAGCGAACCTCGAAAGAGGACGCAGTGTAGAGTTCCCTTCGGAAGGGAACTATATTGTTTCAGAGGAGAGTGTTGTTGAATGTGTATAAAATGGGCTTTTAAAAACAAAATAAACTGAAATGAAACAAAAGCTAAAATTAGCTCTCAAAACATCTGTACTTTTGCATTTAATAGGAAATAATAATTCAAAGGAAGTTATAATTTAAAAATGATAAAATATTATAGAGCATTGTATTTGTTAGCTGTTATTATCATCATTGTTCCAGTTGAGTGTTTCGTATGAGCCATATAATACTGTATGCTGTTTTAAGATAAATCATTTAGGTCAAATCATCCAAATGCCCAATTACTAGCCATTTCTAAGATATAATTGATTAATTTCAATGGTGCAAGTCTGTATTCTACTTGCTATTTAATAAGGGGTGATAATAATTCAATTCCAAGCAAGAAGTGCGTTCTGAAATATAGAGTAGTCTAATAGTATTTTCAGTTTTATTGTTGCTTAGTGAAATTTTTACACATTGAAAGTGTGAGGAGTTATGAACTCTCTATATGGAAAATTCATTCATGGTTTCAGTGGACACAATGCACTTATTAACACCAGCTCACTTTTGTTCCTATTTTTGTTGCAGGCAGGAGGAATCGCAGTGCAAGTTTTAATCGCCCTAATAGTATGTGAATCAACTAAGTATAAATCACAGTTCATATAAAAAAGGTCATTTTAAAAGGCAGTCAAACTGGAAAAGCAATGTTTGCTTACCTGCTAATCAATCAAATCATGAGCTATAGCGTTTGTGCCTTAGCTAAAACAATCTAATGTATTAATTACCTAAATCAATCAGAATACTAAAGACTGCTACTAATCCATGTTTTTAACATCAAAACAAGCATCTGAAATGGGATTTATGTTTATTTACACAATTTAGTGCTGTTCAAGGCTGGCATACTGTACATGATTTACACAACAATTGCATAATGTATGCATTACATAATAGGGCAAAAATACAAATATAGTTGATTATTATCTTGATAGTGTTAGCATGATTATTAATGTTATAAAAAATAATAAAATAATACAAAAATAAAATCATATTCAATTTTTAAATATCCAATATTTTGGCTACAGATTAAACAAATTAAAAACCTTTTAATTTGTTTATTGGGCTTTACAGATTACAAAATCAAGCATGTTCAGTGGTTATTTCAGTAGCATAAATATATTAATAATTAGGATTAGATAATTTATAATAATAGCTCTCACACAGGTTCAGTTCTAATGCTGCCTTCACATGCTATTAGAATGATCATAAATACAAGTTTGGACATGAATGCCCTCCCTAGTCGTATTTTCAACTGGGAAACATACACGGTTTAATTATGGCAGAGGAGATAAACATAGCAGTGGTACTGTAAAGTGGTATTTGTTTTATCATATCTACATTGCTTTCTCTTGCCATTACAGTCATGCATGTTTACATATATAAATAACAATTTAATGCATAACCATTAAAATTACCATTTAATGCATATTGTATTTATTGAATTGTGTATTGAATGCAGTGAACACAGTTAAATGTATTTATTTGACAGCTCCGGCCAGGGACAAGACACCAAAAACCAGGACTGTCCCCAGAAAATGTGTCCGCCTGTTCACCCTGTTTTAGTGGCATTTTTGCCCAAAGGCCCTGTTAATTTCCTAATTACCCAATAGTAATAAGGATTGATATAGTAAACAAGTAACATTTTTTAACTATTAACGCATGTATTAATTTCAAATTACTGCTTTATTGTGACATTAGGCATAAAAACCTTTAGGAATTCAACTGTTCTGTGCTTTCTATTGAAAAAGCAGTGTGCTCACACCTCTTTCTATTCAACATATTTTTAGTGTCAATTCAGGCATCTACAAAACCAGACCTGAACCTGGTGTTGTGTGGAAGTGATGCTGCTCTGAAGGCCTCCGTTTCGAAGTGTTTCAGAGGGGGGAAAACTCTTTCCACGTCACATCGGTCTGAGTTCAGCTTAGAGTGTGTGATGGAGGAGGAGATGATTCATGGGCGTCTGATCAGTCTGGTGGAGCTTCCGGCTCTCAATCAGCTCTCAGAAGAGGAAGTGGTTCGTGAAACTCTCAACTGCCTGTCCCTCTGTCATCCTGGAGTTCATGTTTTCCTCCTCATTGTTCCTGATGCTCCACTGACTGATGAAGACAAAGCAGAAATTGAGAAGGTCCAGAAGATATTTGACTCCAGAAAGCACTTTATGCTGCTATTCACCACAGATCTCACTGTTGGAACAGTATTAACAGATTTAGTTGAATCCAGACCAGAATCTCAAAGGTTAATCAGTCATTGTGGAGGTCAGTACAGAATGATGTGGTTAAATGAACCTGAAAACTCACGACAGATCCCAGACCTACTGAAATATATAGAGAACATGAATACTGAACCATATTCACTTCTGATGTATATGAAAGCTAAAGAGAACAGAGCCAGACGTGAAGCAGAGGAGAAATATGAAAAAAAACTGAAGATAATGGAGAATGAAAATAACAAGTTAAAGCAGAAGGTTCAGTCTGAAGGTAAGTGGATAATATTATTCTAAAATAAAATAATTTTTCTACAATTTCCATCATGATGTTTAGTCTTGCAAGTCAGTTTCACAATCCTGTTACTGGAGGTACAAAAACACTACACATTTTCAAACCATTCCTAATCAATTGCACCTGAATGACCTCATCAGCCAATTAATAGAGACTAAGACCAGAAATACAGTAGGTGGGTCAGAAAAGAGAAATGTGCATTGTTAGTGTGCATCCAGGAACAGAGTTGGAAAATATTGGTTTAAGTTCAGTGACAAAAACTCTCAGTTGTAATTTTAACGTAATATAATCAAATGACAAGTTATTGTTAGGTCTAAATTGTCTAGATCTGAACCATATAAACATGGTAAATATAGGGCCTCCAAGAACTGGATTGGGAAACACTGACTTTTAAACAGTGGTGTAGCCCAAATCTGCAGGGCCCCACAGCAAACTGGCTTTTGCTTTCTGAATACAGTTTGTTATTTTATGAGGAGTGAAAATTGTATTCTGTGACTTAAGCATTCACATATTGTGGCATGTTCAAATGCAGTTCTTCGTGACCATTGCTCTATACCGTCATCACTTTTTTTTGTATTGCATTTACATCAGAAGCATGTATAGTGCCTTAAAATGCTGCTTCCATTGGAAGCACACAGAGTAAGAATGTCAGTGTGCAAAGTGGATGAACACTGAAAGTAATTGAAATGCTGGTGTTATTTGACAAATGAACCAACTGTAACACCTACAGTCTCATAATCATTCGTAAATGTCTACACTTTTCATTCTTTTGTGTTTTTATTTATTTATTTATTGTACAAACATGATTTTCAGATGCTGACGGTGAAGCAGATGATCAGGAGTGTCTGAGGATTGTGTTGATCGGGAGAACAGGAAGTGGGAAGAGTGCAACAGGAAACACTATTCTGGGCAGAAAGGAGTTTCAGAGCAAACTGAGCACCGATTCAGTGACAACTGTTTGTCAGAAGGAGTTGGTGAAGTGGCTGGTCGATCAGTAGCTGTTGTTGATACTCCAGGACTCTTTGATACGACTCTGTCAAATGATCAAGTGGTGGAAGAAATAGTGAAATGTGTTTCACTGTCATCACCTGGACCTCACGTATTTGTCATTGTGTTGAGTGTAGGACGATTCACCAAGGAAGAAACAGACTCTGTAGATCTAATAAAGAAGATCTTTGGTCCAAAAGCTGCTCAGTTCTGCATCGTTCTGTTCACCAGAGGAGACGATCTTGAGGATGAATCTATAGAGGATTATGTGAAGAGAAGTAACCCTGCAGAACTCAAGAAACTGATTGAAGAGATTGATCCAGAAAGAAATTGTGGAAACAGATTCCTGGTTTTCAATAACAGGGAAAAGCAAGACAAAACCCAAGTGATTCAGCTGTTAAACATGATAGAAGAGATGAAAAATACTAATGAGGGCCGATACTTCACCAACAGCATGTTTGAGGAGGCAGAGATGTCCATTAAAAAGAGGATGGAGGAAATACTGAAAGAGAAAGAAAGAGAAATTCAGACTCAGAAACAAGAGTTACAAGCTAGATATGAGATGGACATGAAAAACCTGAAGAAGAAACTCGATGAAGAGAAAGAAAAAGCAGATGCGGAGAGAATAAAATGCAGAATCAACTGAGAGAAAAAGAGGAAAAACTCAGAAAAGAGTTTGCAGAGAAAGAAAAAACAGAACAGAAAAAACGAGAGATTGAAAACCAGAAACGATCAAAAGAGGAAAAACTAAGATCTGAATATCATCAAAAAAAAGAAGATATGAAAAGAGACATTGAAAATCAGAGATTACAGTATGAAAAACAGCAAAAAGAAAGAGAAAAAGAAGATAGAAAGAGAGAGGATAAATACAGAAGAGATCACGAAAAGATGAAACATCAACAAGAACATATTTTGGCAGAATTACAGATGAAACAAGAAGAGGACATAAAAAAGCGAGAATCTAAGCAGCAAAAGAAGAATGAAGAAGAAGAGAAGGAGAGACAGAGATGGGAAAGAAAAATAAAAGAGGCTGAAAATGAAAGAAAAGAGATTCAAGAGGATATTAAACGACAGCAGAGAGAATGGGAGGATGAAAATAAACGACAGATGAGAGAACGAGAGCAAGAAGAAAGAAAGAGAAAAGAGAGACACGAAGATCAAATGAGAGAAAAACAAAAAGAACTAGAGAAAATGAGAAAGAGATTTGAAAGAGAGAGAGAAAAAGAACAACGGAAGATAAAGGATGAGAGACAGAAACAGAAAATAGAGAGAGAAGAAAAAGAGAGAGAATATAAAGAAAAGACACTGGAAACAAAAATACATTATGATCAGCTCGAGCAAGAGAGAAAAGAGAAGTGGGAGAGAAGAAAACGAGAAGATGAAGAGAGACGAGAAGAAGAGAGAAAGAGAAGAGAAAGAGAGGAGAAAGAGACAAAAGAAATAGAAGAGGAAATTAAACAGAAACACAAAGAGGAAATAAAAGACACGCAAAAGAAACATACAGATGAAGCCAGAAAACAAGCAGAAGAATTTTGTAAGTCGACAGAAAGAAAACATCGGCACGTTCTGGAGCTCACAGAGATGATTAAAGAACGTCAGGAGCATCATGAATTACTGGAGAAACTCAACCAACTCCTGAAAGAGCAGAAAGGGGAGCTAGAACAAGAAGTTGAAAAACTGAAAAAGAAGTCAATCTGTGTCATTCTGTGATTTTATTAAGCATAAATTCAAGACAATATTATTAATGCCTCAGGTTCATTTTGTGTAGTTAATTGAAGCTTTTGTTTGTAATTAAGTAATCACTTTATATTTATCTATTTATTTTACTGTAACTGACAGAATACAATATTATGTTTTCGTTTTAAAGCGTGCTCCAGACAACATAACAAATAACAAAAGCACGTTTACAATTCACGTTTAACAAATAACATTATACACGTTTAGACACTCTACAAATAACAGTATACTTTTATATACAGTATATACACTATATAAAACAATAAAATACAAAATATATAAACATAATACACATAATCCACAAATGTACACAGAGTGGTTGTAGATGTAATGATTGGTAAATAGATGTTGGCAGAGTATTATTGTGTTAAAGTGCAGTGCATGCTACATTGACGTCCAGTTGGTAAAAATTGTGGTGGAGTTAAAGTGCATGGTGAATGGTATGGGCAGAGAGGTGGGCTGTGTAAGTGTTAGTTTTGAGTGTTCAGCAGCCTGATAGTCTCAGGGAAAAAGCTGTCCCTCAGTCGGCTTGTGCGCGATCGGATACTGCGTAACCGTCTGCCTAAGGGCAGCAGAGAGGACAGTCCATGGCTTGGGTGGCTGGAGTCACTGATGATCCTCCGGGCTTTCCTCATGCACCGCCTGGTGTAGATGTCCTGGAGGGAGAGAAGCTCACCTCCTACAGTGTGGCGGGTAGTTTGCACAACCCTTTGCAGAGCTTTGTGATTGCTGCTGGTGCTGTTTCCATACCAGGCGGTGATGCAGCCGGTCAGGATGCTCTCCACAGTGCAGGTGTAGAATGAGTTGAGGATGTGGGGACTCATTCCAAATTTCCTCAGGCGCCTGAGGAAAAATAGGCGTTGTTGTGCCTTCTTCAGCACTGTGTCTGTGTGAACAGACCATGTGAGGTCCTCAGTGATGTGGACTCCTAGAAACTTGAAACTGCTGACCCGTTCCACAGGTGTCCTGTCGATTATGATGGGGTGTGTTCTCTCTTCTGTCTCCTGAAATCCACCACAACCTCCTTGGTTTTGTTGATGTTGAGTGAGAGGTGGTTTTCCTGGCACCAGCATGTCAGAGCATGCACCTCCTCTCTGTAGGCCGTCTCATCGTTGTCAGTGATCAGGCCTATCACCGTTGTGTCATCTGGGAATTTGACAATGACGTTGGAGCTGTGTGTAGCTGTACAGTCGTGTGTGTACAGGGAGTACAGGAGTCGGCTGAGAACGCAACCCTGAGGTGCACCAGTGTTGATAACCAGCACAGATGAGGTAATGTTACCCATTCTGACCACCTGACGTCTGCCTGACAGGAAGTCCAGGATCCAGCTGCACAAAGATTAATTTAGGCCCAGAGTCTGGAGTTTCATAACAAGCCTAGCAGGCACTATGGTGTCTTCTATTTTATTTTTGTATTGTTGTTTGGTGGCTTTAATGGTTTTCCGGAGGTCGTAGTTGGCTTGTTTTTGTTCTTCCATGTTTCCGGATTTAAAGGCAGAGGTTCGCGCTGACAAGGCTGCTCGAACATCGCTATTAATCCACTGTTTTTGGTTGGGGTAGACGCAAACTGTTTTTGTCGGCACCACATCTTCAACACCTTTCCTGATGAAAAATGTGACGTGTCCGAGTAAACCTCGATGTCGTCATCAGAAGCAGCCCAGAACATCTTCCAGTCAACATGTTCAAAATAGTCTTGTAGTGTAGAATCCGATTGGTCCGACCATCTTTGATACATCCTGAGGGTGGGTGCTTCTTGTTTAAGATTCTGCCTGTAAGCAGGAAGGGGCAGAACGGATGAGTGGTCTGATTTGCCGAAAGGTGGGCGGGGGAGGGAGGGATTTGTAGGCATCCCGGAAGGGAGAATAACAGTGATCCAAAACACGATTGCCACGAGTGTTTATGGTGATGTGTTGAAAGTATTTTGGAGCTATTTTCCTGAAGTTGGCGTTGTTAAAGTCCCCTGTTATAATGAACGCTGCCTCTGGGTGTGCGGTTTCCTGCTCGCTTATACTCCCGTACAGTTCCTTGAGTGCTTGTTCTGTGTTGGGTTGAGGGGGGATGTAGACAGCTGTGGTTATGACCGCTGTAAATTCCCTCAGAAGCCAGAATGGTCGACACAGAAGAGAGGGATTTCAGATCAGGGGAGCAGAATGATTTAACAGAGTGTATGTTCCTCTCATCGCACCACGAGTTGTAAATAAAGAAAAAAACATCCCCTCCTCTGCTTTTCCCTGTGAGCTCTTTCATTCTGTCCACGTGGTTAACAGAGAATCTCGAGAGTTCGATGACTGAATCTGGAATCTCCACAGATTCAGAGGTTTCTGTGAGGCAGCAGTCCCTTGTTTCTCGTTGGTATGAGATGCGCGCCCGCAGTTTGAGTTTGTTGTCCAGTGACTGAACGTTAGCCAGCAGAATGGTAGGGAGTGGAGGTTGAAAGGCACGGTGTCTCAGTCTGACGAGGTCATATTTATGTTGTATATTGTAATAGATGACCTGCAAAATGATTCCTGATTCCCGAAAGGAGGTTTTTGTAACAGTGCTATGAACTGATCTCACTAGTGTTCTCTAGGCAGTGAAGTAGTCTGTATGTTTGTTAGGTTTATGTTTCATCTGAGGCCAAAGTACTGACAAATGAGAATATGTGTTTGACTGAAATATTTGATTTTGAACTGGAAGTTTGAGATTTGTACAAGTTGGTGTGTAGTTTTGAAATTGTGTTTATAGTTGTGAGAAAAGGGTGAATTGTTTAGGGATTGTTTAGCTCTATTCTGAGTGAGCTGTCATCAGTCCATCATTGTTTTAATGCCGGAGCAGATGTAGACAAGAATGTCTCAATTGAGGTATTCTCGATTGAAGCGTTTGAGGTGTTCTGCTGTTGGATGTAATAATGAATATAGCAGTGTTCATTCGCTCCCGACATCTGAACCACTGAAGATGCAGTGGATTAGCTTTGTTTTTGTATGGAATGCACCCCTGGTTTATTTATGTTTGCACAAATAATTTGTGATCCAGCTTCACCTACAGAAGAAGTGAGTAAAAAAAATTTTTTTAGGAACATTGCAAATCGCCTTTCCTAACAATGTGCTAGGTAGCAAGTTTAACAATGAATGCGGCTATAGTTAAGAGTCTTTCAGAGAGCAGCTTTGAAGAGAGGGGAGGAATCAGCAGAGCTCATTTGCATTTAAAGGAACATGCAACAAAACGGCTTGCTGTGAACAGAGACATTTTTACCAAAGTATGTTATAGGATTTTCATTAAGACCCTAAAGAAGCATGTGCAACTTGTGGTAAATGGGTATCCAATGACCCCTTTAATGAAATGTGTAATATGCAAGAAAAACTGTATTAGCTACTCCCTTTATGTAAACCTCTCTCATTAAACGTCGGTATTGCATATTTGCCATTTTAGTCGTTTTTTTATCATGTTTTATTTGTGTCTGTAGATCTGAACTGAATCCTTCTCCAAAATGCAATGGGTTCTGGTTAGGGATGTAACGATTAACCGTGAGCTGGTTGAAAATCAATTCATATATGTGACGATTCAAATCGGTTGAGATGCTAAACATATCGCGATTCAATTAGTGGTAGGAGTTTATACAAAATGCATGTCTGTGGGGAACTTACTGTCTTTAGAAAAGTTTAGATGTAATTTTTTTTTTTTATCTTGCCTCTGTATAATGCATATTAAAGTAAAAAAGTGCAGCGCTGCTTTGTTTACAGCGGACACCAAGGAAACGCTTAACGTGCCACCTGCTGGCAAAGAGTGAATCTGTGTATTCTGCTCGTCTGCTGTTTCCTTTCATGCAGATCTTTTTATGCATAGTTTCACTAAACTGATGTAAAATAATTCATCATGTAGTTCATGATACAGTTAACAACTTTGTGGATATTTTGAATAATAATAAAAAAACTAAATAAAACTAATCTGTCAAAGCATCTGTCATTCATCACTATTGTGCCTGCATGATTCATCGCTATGGAAGTATTAAGATGATACATTATTGGGACATGTACTTTTTTACATGTTGTTTGAACATAAATGTGTGTTGGCAGTGTGTGTACACAACCACCCTATAAATGCTAAAAATCCATCAAGTGTGTTTTTTTTTTGGGGGTTTATCTAGAAAATCTCCCTTTCTCAAATCAAGCCATTCTCAGATTCTTGTCTGTGTGATGCTCGCACGATAGTTGATTGACACGTTAAACTGTCTTACGTTAGACCTGCCCTTAGTGAGCTGCCATCAGTCCGCCATTGTTTCACCGCCGGAGCAGATGGAGACAAGAATGACTCCTAAGCAATTGAGATGTTTTGTTGTTGGATGTAATAATGAACATAGCAGTTGTCATTTACCCCAATATCTGACCCGCTGAAGACGCAGTGGATGAGCTTTTTTTAAATGAATGTGCCCCCAATCTGCCTAAATGAGTCTATGTTCATGCAAATCATTCGTGATCCTTCACCCACAGAAGTATTAGGGCTTTCAATGAATCTTTGCAAATTGCCTTTCCTAATAACGTGCTAGTGTTAGCAAGTTTCACAATGAATGTGGCTAAAGTTTACCGTCTCGCAGAGCTCTTTTGCATTTAAAGCGGCATGGAACAATATGGCTTGCTCTGAAAAGAGCTAATTTTGACAGGTCAAAAGGGTGTTGTTTTACACTACCATTGAAACATTTTAACCAAAATATGTTATAGGCCTATAATTTTGATTAAGGCCCTAAATAATCATATCAACTTGTGGAAAATGGGCAACCGATGACCCCTTTAATTATATTTAATATTTAATAAATAAATAAAGCTGGCATTTCATGTAGTCTTGGGTGCCGCTTTGTTTGGGCGGCCCAATGCTATAAGTAGAATTGATGGCTATATCAGCTGCAGAAATCATTAATAATGATAATAATAATAATAATTTGTTGCATTTATATAGCGCTTTTCTAGCTACTCAAAGTGCTTTACAATGTGAGGGGGTATCTCCTCATCCACCACCAGTGTGCAGCATCCATTAGCTCCCCTTCAGGAACTCAAGCTGCATCGGAGAACGCATTGGGACCTGCCTCAGCATAACCGCGCTCTGAACCACGTGTGTAATCTATCCACTGGATGGGCGCGACGTCATGGGCGGGTGATGTCAGAGACCAGGAAGTTTAAAAGCACGTGCGGTGAAACCAGCTTCAGCTTTCTGTCATTCAGCAAGCACTCTGTGCGTGTCTGTTGCAAACTGTTGTCAGTCCTATTTGGTGTTGTTTCTCCAATCACTCATTAGCTCAATAATCACTTGGAGTTATTTTAAGACAATGCATTTGGGCAAGAGCAGATCGCATTACAATCTGTGTGTTCCTCCCTGCAAGCACGTAGATAAGCGGCGGTGTTCCAGCGGTTCCTCTCGTAAACCTCTAGCTCAGGGGGTTGCTGGGCGGGAGCAGCCCTCGCTACATACCAGCTCCTCATATAGGGATACACAGAAAGAGAACATTGCCAACCCGCTACGCATGATCAAGTAGGGTTCTCAGCTCTGATTTTTCTCCTCATGACTCTCCATGGGAAATTCCCGTCAGGAGGGATCTCTACTCACAGGTGGGGGCCACTGGTTTCTACCCTCGCCCGGAGCTGTGGAAGCTGTGGGTGTGGCCCCTGAGGGGGCCCAACTCATAGTCTCCGGTCTCTCAACCGAGGTTGTTGAGACTATCCTCCAATCCAGAGCTCCCTCTATGAGTAAACTGTACGCCCTGAAGTGGAGACTCTTCACTTCATGGCACGGAGACCGCCAGCTTAACCCAGTTAACTGTCCGATTGGTACAATGCTGGAGTTCTTGCAGGCTCGTTTCTCCGCAAGGTTCTCTCCCTAACCTTTTTCAGGTTCTATGACCTAGATTTAGGAGGCAACTCTTGCTCTTCTGTTCTCTTGCCCTTGCTGTGCTTCTTCCACACTAGACAGGGATTTGGATGTCTGACGGCGTGGGTAACTCGTTCCCAATGCGTTCTCTTAGCTTCTAGGAATGAAGCAAATGTTCGCAGGGATGACAGAAGTTTGGCCCTGCGACGCAGCGTCTCATTCCCTCGGGGAACCATGGTTACATACGTAACCTGGGACATTCCCCTTCAGGAACTCGAGCTGCATTGCAGGGCCATACTTCCGCATCCCTGCGAACATTTGCTTCATTCCTAGAAGCTGACACCGGTTTCACTGCACATGCTTAAGCTTTAAGCTTTCTGGTCTCTGACATAATCCCGCCCATGACATCTCACCCATCCAGTGGAAAGATTACACATGTGGTTCAGAGCGCGGTTACACTGAGGGCGCTCCCAACGTGTTCTCCGACGCAGCGTCTCGTTCCCTCAATCCACAATCGAATAAAACTCTCCGAAACTTGTACGAACCTGGAACTGATATTTTTGCCACAGAAATACTCTGTTATACATCCCAAAAATGTTTAAACATTGCCCATGAGAATCCAACTCTTTAACAGTGTAAAAAACTCTGAAGGCATGAAACATCATTATACTACCCTTTAAGTACTTAAACGTATAGGAAAATATGGTAGTTTTGTATGTTGTTCCAGGTTTAGCATAATCTGAAGTCATATGGGGGGTGGGGGTCATAATTTCATGTGTTTGGTCATCTCAGATCCTCATAAGTGTCAAAGCTTGTGGATTGAAGCTTGTGTGATTACTAGTTGCATCGGTATGCAAGTCCCGTAGTAGAAACAGAGAAGCAAACAGGGACAAAATAAGCGTAGCTGCTGTTCCAACCAAAAAAATTATGTGTTCAACCCAAGAAAAATAATGATAATGTGCATTTGATCCGATGTAGCTGACATACATTATGAGATACATTATGAGAATGCTTGGCTAAAGAGATATGTCTTTAATCTAGATTTAAACAGATTGAGTGTGTCTGAACTCTGCATGTTATCATGAAGACTATTCCAGAGTTTGGGAGCCAAATGTGAAAAAGATCTACCTCCTTTAGTGGACTGTGCTATTCTAGGTACTACCAAGAGTCCAGAGTTTTGTGACCTTAGGTAGCAAAATGGATTGTAGCGTAATAGAAGACTAGTTAGGCACGCAGGAGCTAAACCATTTAGGGCCTTATAAGCAGTGTTGAGAGTAACGCATTACTAAAGTAATGCATTACAATAACAGATTACATTTTGCTGTAACGCAGTAGTGTAAGGCATTGCTAATCAAATTTCAGTAATATTTTACTCGGTACATGTTCAGTAACGCTTGCGTTACAACACACTTTTAGCCCAAAATGTAATTGTTCAAAGAAAAAAATAAGAAAAAAATGGCAAGTCCGTGAGACATTTACGTATCAAAAATATAAGTTCTATTTCCTGTTCGTGGTCAATAACCGCATGCGGTATTCAAGTTTGTAATTAAAGACTAAACGACGACAGCTTCTGATATATTTGATTGTGATTTACTTCATTCATCTCCCTCTCGCTGGTGGAAGTTTGTGTTGTGTGACGTAGTCCAGTGAAGGCGTGTTTAGGGCGGGTTTTACAGGAGTGCCGCGAGGCTTCTGGGCCGACAGTTGAAATGCGGCATTATTTCGGCCTCTGTGCTTGAGGTCCGAGGCTATTAGCCCCGTCCGGCTCACACTGGCCAGTGGAAAAGCAGCTAATGGGTGAAGATGGCAGAAGACTGTACAGTCGTGAGATGCCTGGATAGCCCACTGTCATGCTACATCAGATCGCCCTCTACTGGATGTACAACGCTCTGCAGTACATTTTGTCATTTTAGAATGTTAAAGCATAGTCCACCCAAAAATGAAAATTCTGTCATTTACTCACCCTCAAGTAGCTCCAAACCTGTGTGAATTTCTTTGTTCTGAACACAAAGGAAGATATTTTGAAGAAAGTTTGTAACCAGGCTGTTTTGGGGCATTATTGACTTCCATATTAGGGAAACAATACTATGGAAGTCATTGGTGCCCCAGAATTGCTCTGTTTCCCACATTCTTCAGAATATCTTCCTTTGTGTTCTGCAGAACAAAGACCATCATACAGGTTTGGAGCTACTTTAGGGTGAGTAAATGATGACAGAATAAATTTTTTTTGGTGAACAATCCTTTTAAGTTCTGCTTCTGAAGTTATTTTGGAGAAAGTAACTCAAAAGTAATACAGGAGTCATGCAATGCGTTAAAATTCTGAGACAGTAATATTGTAAGGTAAGGAAATATTTTTAAATAACAGTAACAAGTAATCTATAATGTATTACAGTTTGGAAGTAACTTGCACAACACTGCTTATAAGTAAATAGTAGTATTTTGTAACTGATGTATAACTTAATAGGTAGCCAGTGCAGAGACTATAAAATTGGGGTAATATGATCATATTTTCTTGACCTGGTAAGGACTCTAGCCGCAGCATTTTGTACTATCTGTAGCTTGTTTATTGAAGATGCAGGACAACCACCTAACATTGCATTACAGTAGTCCAGTCTAGAGGTCATAAATGCATGAACTAACTTTTCTGCATCAGAAACACTTAACATGTTATGTAGCTTGGCAATGTTTCTAAGCTGAAAGAATGCTGTTTTTGTAACATGAGAAATGTTAATTTCAATAGACAAGTTGCTGTATAATGCAACACCCAGATTGACTGTAGAGGATGTAATAGTACATCCGTCTAGTTGCAAATTGTAATACAAGAGATTCTGTAAAGTGTTTTTTGGTACAATTAGTAAAATCACTGTCTTATCTGAATTTAATAGGAGAAAATTATTGGTCATCCAATCTTTTATATTTTTAACACACTCCGTTAGCTTAGATAGTTTAGGTTTAATCTGGTCTTGTTGAGATATATAGTTCATCAGCATAACAATGGAAACTAATCCCGTATTTTCTAATAATATTACCAAGGGGCAACATGTATAATGAAAATAATAGAGGACCTAGGACAGATCCTTGCGGCACTCCATTCTTTACTGGTGATAATTGAGATGATTCCCTGATTTAAATAGACAAAGTGATAACAATCGGACAGGTAGGATTTAAACCATCTTAAAGCCTGCCCATGAATACCCATATAGTTCTGTATTCGATCTATGAGTATGGCATGATCTATAGTGTCAAACGTAGCACTAAGATCAAGTAAAACTAGCAACGAGATACAGCCTTTGTCTGATGTAAGAAGCAAGTCATTTGTAATTTTAACAAGTGCAGTTTCTGTGTTATGGTGGGACTTAAAACCTGAGTGAAATTCTTCATAGATATAATTTTTTTGCAAGAAGGAGCACAATTGAGCAGACACAACTTTTTCTAAAATGTTAGACATGAAAGGAAGATTTGAAATGGGTCTGTAATTTGCCAGTTCACAAGGATCTAGTTGTGGTTTCTTAATAAGAGGCTTAATAACCGCCAGCTTGAATGGTTTTGGGACGTGGCTTAGAGATAATGACGAGTTAATAATATTCTTCTTTTACAGGTATCAATAAATTAGTGGGTACAAGATCTAATAAACATGTTGTTGGTTTAGAATAAACATCTGTTTGTTTGTTAATCTAGCCACTGTGCTAAATAAAAACCTTGGATTGTTTTGGTTATGAGTTTGCGGATATGTTCGGTCTTGGCAGCATTTAGAGCCTGTCTATAGCTGCACATACTGTATTTCCACGCAATTCTAAAGACTTCCAAGTTAGTTTTTCTCCATTTGTGCTCAACAATACGAGTTTCTTTCTTACAATAATGGGTATAACTGTTGTACCATGGCGCAGTACTTTTTTTCTAACCTTTTTTAAATTCTCTCTTATTTTTCTTGAAGATGGTATGAAGGTGTGTTAGATTAAAAAGAGATGTTAAATAAAAGCGTAAGTATATTCACTGTAAAATAAGACATTAATAACACTGATTTATGTTCTAACCACTCAGGCAAGTGAATCGGTGTTCATGTAGCTTTTAGTCATGACTGAAACACACGCCTTTGAAAATTATTCACCCTTCGTACACAACAGCTGTTCAAATGAGTGTAAAAAATACCTACTATAAAACATGGGCTTACCATATATTTGATTCAAGTCAAAGATAATTAAAATAATAGATGATACTGTATATACAAGTTTTAGAGAAAAAACGTTTAGTGGAAATTCACTTTTGTTTCTTTACTAGGCTACATTTTCTGTTCCCCTCGATCAAACTGTGGTTGTCTTTCTCAGTGGTGATAAAGACTCATGAATGAGGATTGAACCTACAACCTTTCACTGTCCAGAGCTTCATCAAGTAAGTCTATGATGATGTCTATGATGTAATCTTTTACCGTTTGTCTCATTACTTCTCCATATTTATGTCTTCTGTTTATTCATGTGTCTACATGAAGTTATCAAATAAAATATTAAGCTATCATTTATGATCATGAGAATAAAAGAGAGAGACTGTTCTCTGGTATTTTGCAGAAATGTAACATTTGCTTGTGATTAAACGTCTTGTATTCAGTAATTTTCCATTCTGTGCTCTTACCTCTGTTGGGAGGATCCAATGACGCCTGAAGAGTTTATAAATCTGTGGTTGTTTAGAAAATTAAAACTCCCCTGAAGACAGTTCATGTGTCTGAAGATTGACATCACAGTGAGTATTTGTATTACAATAGTAGATATAGTGTGTTATAAATGACAGACAAATACAGTAAATGTGATGCATTTTAACAAAATGTAGAATGAGGGGGGTTTCATGTAATCATGAACCGCAGAGTCTAAAGGATGTGTGGAGGCTAGGAACCTGACACATTTTACAAGTTCTATTAAATATCAAGTGTTTCGCAAAGAAAAAGAAAACATACAGTTTTCAATATTTGTTCTATCCCTCTTGATAAAATGAAATTACTGCCTTCATTTACTTAGTGTGTTGTAATGATGCATACATATATTTTCAAGTAATGTACAGTTTAAATATGCAAACAATTAATTTAATCTGACATATTTTTCTGTAATGTGGAATAATGTTGTCAGGTTTTTGAAAGGTAAATGACGATCAAATAAAACCACACAATGATAACATCCGCTTGAAAGTTTCACAGTCTGCAGATCCAACAAAACAAAAACAGGAAACAGCACCTCGTTTCCTGAGCAGCTGTGGTTTTTTTGAAGCGCACAGATAAACACTGCTGTTTTGTTTTCTCCACTGAGTACAATAAAATGAGTGAAAGAGAAACTGAAGCTTATAATTATGGTTTCCGGTTTTTCTTTTAAGTTAATACATTTTAAAGATTCTCTTTTCAAGGTTTTGAAGTTCAGCTGAGAACAGAACAGCAGAAGAAAATGGTAGATATAAAATAACAATTAAACATTTTAAATAATAGAAATACCAGCTCAATTTATGTTTTTGGTGCTAGAAATATGATTATAATATTTTATTATGAATTTGTCTAATAATCTAATAATCTCACAGGCTAATGATATGCGTTATAGAGGATCTCAGATGGACAATCATCCTTCAAATGATGCAGGTAATCTTTACCAAAATATGATAAATATAACATAAATCATATATTGACCACATAAACACACACACATCACTATCACACTGCATGCTGTGTGTAAATAATTGCACAATAGTTTGAGTTTCTCTCTTCCTGTTCAAACTCCTTTAGCAGTACGACAGCAGAACAACAGCAACATAAATATTGTTCTTCTGGGGAAAACTGGAGTTGGGAAAAGTTCATCAGGAAACACCATCCTGGGAGAGAACAGATTCCCGTGTGGAAGAAGTCTGTCTGCTGTTACAAGTATATCTAGTGTCGAGAGATCAGAGAGAAATGGCAGATCTGTGTCTGTTATTGACACTCCTGGGTTTTTTTGTACTAATCTTTCCCTGAGCAGCTGTCGGGGGAGTTTGCGAGTAGTGTGTTTCTTTCTACTCCAGGAGTTCATGCCTTTTTATTTGTTGTGCCGTTTGGCAGGTTCACAGAGCAGGAGGAAGACATACTGAAAAAAGTGAAGGGGGTGTTTGGTAAAGATGTGCTGAAGCATGTTATTCTCCTCTTCACATACGGGGATGAATGTATCAGAGAGAGAATACAGGCTGAGATTGATGAGAATAGTCTTGTCTGTAAAGTCATTCAGAGCTGTCAGGGTTATCATGTCCTCAATAACAGAGATCTGACTGACAGACAGCAGGTCAGGGGTCTTCTGCAGAAGATTGACACGATGACAGAGTGGAATCAGGGCTGCTACACCAATGAGATGTATGAATGGGCACAAAAGACCTCATGGGAAACATTGTGGGAAATACTTAAAGACTGTTTCTATGCTGTAATTGTCTTTTTCCAGAACTTGTCTAAAAGGTTTGATTGTTATGATCTGGGTTTGCCTCTTTTTCTCTCTCTGTCTCACACTCTGTTGTACACGCACTCACACACACACACGCACATGCATACTGACACATACATCTCTCTCTCCCTCACCTGTCTGTCATTTCAATCAGCGTTCGCGCTGCTTTGCAGTGCCACCTGTTCTCACTCATCTAATCAGTCCCTCTATTTACAGCGGCTGTGTTCGCGGCTCTCTGCCGGATTATTGTATGTTATGCATTCATGTGTTCTCTTCTTATCTTAGAGTTTAGTTTTCGTACCTTGTCTTGTCCCGCCTGGAGATGCTGAAGGCTTCTGGTTACTTCTCGGTGTCCTGCTACCGCATCCATTCTGTGTCTACGACAGACTGCCTTGTTTTGCTCTTTTATTAAAGACTGTGTTAACTATCCTTTGCGTTTGGATCCTTACATTCCCGTTCGTGACATTGATATTAATCAATGGAGACAAAGAATGGCTCCGTACACAAGACTCTAAAGAACGAAGAATTCAGTTATTGACTTTTGATTTATTTCATAAAACATGGCTAAATATAACCTAAACCTGGGTGAGAGTCTACTCTCCTTATGAGGGGAAATTATGTATCAGAGCAAAAATGAGAAATTAATGAATTGATGTAAGAGAAGAATTATCTGTGTGTGAGTTGAGAAGTTTGGTAAAACTTTATTTTAAGGTGTCCTTGTCACACGTTACAATAAAGTATGCATAATTGCATGCAAGTAAGCCAAACCCTAACATATAGTAAGTACATGTAGTTAATTAATATTACTCAGTACTTTAATGTATAATTACACTGGAACGAGGACTCCTTAAAATAAAGGGTAACCAAAAGTTTATTATATTTTAGCTGCATTGTACTTTCACATACTTTAAAAGATGTTAATTTTTAAAACAGATCATATTTGTTTCTCAAACAGAACAGGTATACAAGATACTTTTATCTTTAGATGTTTCATTTATTAAAAAGAGTCTCATGTAAATAGATCCTTTCTGAACTATGACTATATATAAACCAGTCTTACAGCAGACGTTTCATGACGTAATGAATATTCAGCCAGCACCTATTAACAGCATGTTCTGCTCATGTGCATTATGCATTATGCCTATTAAATCATTAGAATATAACTTTTCTGTAAGAAACATTTTACTAAATATTCTTAAGTATATTTAATAACTCTGTTAAAAGGTTACAGAAAATAATCTGCTCTGTTACTCTACATATGTGCTCTTAGTTTGTTTAAGCTTTGTGGTTTTTATGCTTAGTGGACATTTCCTTCAGAGTGTAATTTTCATACATGTACCGATATGTTTATGGATATGTTTCATTATACCTCTTCAAGTCTGACATATACTGACAAATGCATAACATCTACTTAATAATAAACACTGATAAGAACTTATTGTAATGTCACTTTATTTGAACCTTTTGTTTCATTTTGGTAGAAATATTTAGTTCACTCAGAAATTATTAGTGAATTTCACAAAATATAACAATAAAAATGACCAGTGACAGTGAAATATAGCTGCAAGCAGCAATTGTGGAGCCGAGCACACCAGAAGAAGAATGAGGAGCTAAACATGGCAGCGAGCATCAGTCCAACTGCAACAACAAGTCATTGTTTAAGATGATTTTAGTCAAAATGGCTGAGAAATCAGTTGATGTGATAAATGAAAACCTTGAAAAAATGAATAGTCAAATTTGGTGAAAATCAGACCAACAGTCTAGGAGGAGTTTGAAAAAAGTAGGTTTTAATGAAAATCAAAATGGCAAACATGAAGTTTGGAAAATTATAGCATAATTGGTATCAATGTTCTCTGCATGATCCAAGGAATCTATCAAGACCAGGCTTGTGACAATAGGCAAAAATCATCAAAAGCTGTTACATTGTTTATTTTTATATAATTAGCATTTTTTTTAATTAAACGTTTAAGTATCTGCAGGGCATTAGGCTGATGACACTTAAAAGTTTCATGATGATGCACCAATGCATTCATAAAATATGGCATTTTATGACAAAATTTCAAAATGGCGAACATGGCAAAATTGTATGTCTCACCAAAACTAAAGAGACCAGTCGTGTGATTTTTGGCCAAACAATTCAGAAGTCATAGGCCAGGAATTTGAAGAAGGATGAGTTAATTATGAATGATCCTAGCCATCCCTTGCAGAATGTTTTTAAGTTGCTGTTGAAAACTCTGTTCTTCTAAAGTAGAAAACTCAGAAGAGAAGACCAGGAGACTTCGGATTGGATTGTCAGCAGAATTTCTTTATTCTATGACATGTCCTTGGTATCTGCAGTCATCGAAAATCTCATTCTTAAGTAATTTACAGGTTGTCTTATAGGTATTTTTGGAGGAGGGACTTTTGAGGTGGAGACAAACATCAAACAAAGCAAGCCTCTGAGGGCAATAAACCTAACGAATCCACGCCTGGCAAGGGTTCTTTGAATCAACATCTGTTACCAGACTTCCCGTGGTTCTAATCTCATCAACATAATCAAATGCATAGACACTAATTCAATCAACCTAAAACGAATCCACGCCTGGCAGGGGTTCACACAAATCAACGCCTGGCAGTCAACATGACTTGATTGAGACAAAGCACAGTTATACATTGAGTCAGGACGTGGATAATAAGAATCTAAATTAAACCATTTAAATAGAATTTGTAATCCCCTTTGAGAGTTCTAATAACTCTCACAAAATACAAATTTAGACACTTAAAAGTTAATTCTTGTAACTTGTAATCTGTTACAGGCACATAGTACATGTTCTGTGTTGTTTATATGTAATTGCATGCTGACACAGAAACAAAACATGCAATTAGGGTCCGTGAAGTTCTTACGGGTAATAATCTCTTCTGGTTGGAACTGTCATTTCCTCGTGAGAGGCGTCATTGCTGCAAGAAACACTTGATACTGCGGATGCATAGATAGTAAAGTAGGAGAAACAAGAGCAGAATTGCTATTTCCTTGATCCACAGCCAGGGTTTACCTAACAAGTTTCGAACCATGAAGAATTATCTTCAGTCATCTGGTGTAATTTTGCTGAAAGACCAAGAATGTCTTGTTGGATTTTGTTCAAGTTCTCGGTTGGATCCATTAACCCGGTGCAGCATTCAGGACCGATAATGGTACAGGATCCCCCTTGTGTTGCAAGAATGTAATCCAAGGCCACTCTGTTCTGTAAGATCATCATCTTGTGCGAGGCAAGAGTGTCCTTGATGTTGCCCAGGGCCAAAACCGTATCATTGGCCAATTTCTGTACTGAATCCGACAGGCTTCTGACTTGATCGAGAGCCTGCATGACACCATACGATGGGATTAATGCTCCAAGAGTTCTTGACCACCACGTTTGTACACAAGTGAGTCCTGGAATGCAGCCATCTTTGTTGGTAGAAGCTGAATTTTGTAGATGTGGAGAACTTGAGGTGGAGTGTGTATTTTCTCTGATGGCTGGTAGGACATAAACCAGGTGCACCTGCCATTGAATTGGCTGGGTAGGATGCTGTAGACAGAAGTCCCACATAACCACAAAGTGCCAGTCGGTGGAGGAATCATACACCACTGATTTATGGCAAAAAGTTTCGGTAGGGATGGGTTCCGTAGAGACACTCTTTAAATCATTCTCCTCTTTCGTATCTGATGTAGTAACGCATACATCGAATTCGGTTCTTCTTTCAATCACAAAGCTGCAACGCTCACGAGGAATTTCACCCAGTGTAGTCGATGCTGGAGCATGATTTTCCATGCACCAATAGAACATCCTTGGCATGAGTAGATCTGTCATGATGGGAGTAGCTGAAGTTAGGTTGCAGGATGGTAGTCCAGGAATGCAACACGAAGAAGCTGGAGGAATTGTTACGTTGTGACATGTATCCTTGTTGTGTAATCCACTGGTATGATGATCGAATAAGGTACACGTGTCACATTTGGAGATAGGGTGTGCCACCCATGGGATTCCTGCTCCTACTGAAGGTGCGTGCGGCATGCAAACGTTCTTTCCAGCAAACAAGGCATTTCTTGACATATTCATCAGCTCTACGAATATGTTGTTTCTGGGGTCTACACTTTGCGTGATGTCCATGATGGTTAATAGTACGAAAATCTTGATCATGTTGATGGATGACTGAAGTTCCCGTATGTGAGTCTCTGCGTATTTTTTTTTTTTTTTTTTTCTTCTTTCTTTTCTCTTTCTTATGTGATAGTTGGCTCGGCAATGGGTCTAGTTGTTTTCTAGAGGTTGCGGCTTCATCCGCAGGTGAGAAGGGCGGTGCATATGGATCTCAGGACAGCCATCAAATGGTATCTGCACAGAGGAAGAAAGAAACACAAACAAGAGAGAACAACGGCACAGAGCAGTATTTGTAGAGTCTGCAAACATTAGGGTTGTATCCTCTGTTCAAAATATAGTCTGCTATGGTTGTTCCTTCTTTCCCTATTTCTCAATTCCTGCGACACCTAAAGAACAGTGAGGAAAGGATGGACTAATGGAGGGGAAAGGCCTATGAGGAAATCTTCACCGCAGGGTTGGCCCCCGAAGCCTGTTGCTTTCGGTTCTTCCCTGGGCTCCTCACTGGTTCTTGTGTCTTATCCTATCCCTGCAGGGGAGGAACAACCTTACAATGTGACACATGAGTCCAAGTTTTTCTTCCCTGACACATTACTGCAGCTGCTGTAATCAACATCACTTGATGTGGTCCGTACCACTTAGGCTCTAATGGCTTGTTTTGAATGCCTTTATCATGACCCATTGACCTGGGACGATTGTGTGTCCACCTTCTGGTGGAGTCTGCCAACACGACTCAACTCTCTCTTGGCACTCTGCACTGCCTTTGTGAGGTTTTCACAGTAGCGATCAGGGCATCTGAAACAATGTGCACATCAGCATTTCTAAGATCAACCTGTCCTGATGCTTGTGGCCTATAGGGACAGTGAAGGTTCCACTTAATCTTCAACATTCTAGACACTTCCTTGACTACCTGTCCTGTGAAGTGGGTACCTTGATCTGAGTCAATGCAATCTGGAAATCCCCATCTGGGAATGAAATCAGTGACAAGACATTTAGCAGTATGTGCAGCTGTAGCACGCCCTGTTGGATAAGCTTCTACCCATCTTGAGATCAATGTTCTTCTAAATTCAGTTAAATGTGTGTGTGCTGCTGGTAAACTCTGAGATAGTCTCTCTATATCTTTAGGACATAAAGCGTTGGCAACAGTTTGTATTTGCACAACAGAAGAATTGGGAGGAACACTATCAGTTTCCTCAACATTGACTGAATTTACAGGCACATCAGTTACTGATTGGAGAGCTACATCTGTTTCAGAGAATGCTTGTAAATCAGGGTAAATGTTATCAGGCTGACTTACTTCCACATCAGTTTTTGCCTCTTTCTTGAGGTTCAATTTCTTGGTCAAAGTGGATATTCTAGCACGTTCATCGTTCTGTTTCTCTAGCTCTGAGTTACGCTGAGACTGTTGTGTCGCTAGCATTACACTGAATTCTATGTGACAACAGATAATGCCTTTCACATTGTTCTTACGAATGCTTGCTCCTAGTACCTTTTTACACTCATCTACCGACCAAGTCTTGTCTGGATGAATCTCATATTTCTGCGTTAGTTTTTGTCTAACTTTTCAGTGACTATTAGGTCCATTTGTTCCCCTAACAGTGTTTTGAATTCACTATTTGACCACAACGGAGTCGCAAGACCCATCTTTTCTGTGGTTGGAATCAGCCTAGCATTCATTCTAACCATTTTGTAAGTTTCTTCGGTACCACACAAACAAAACAAACACTTCTCTGATCAACAGAGGGTACACTTGTTTTTTAGCACGTAAATGCCAAAAAACCTTCCCTGCCTGAAACAACAGAGGATAACCAAAAATTAGCACGTAATGCTAACCTTCCCTGCCTGAAACAGAGGATAACTCATTTTTAGCACGTAATGCCCAAAATCTTCCCTGCCTGAAAGAACAGAGGATATATTTTCATCTCTAAAATAAAAACTTTAGAGGATAAACTCTTCCCTGCCTGAAACAGAGGATAAACGTCCCTGCCTACAAGAACAGAGGATACTCTCATCTCTAAACTAAAAAACTTTAGAGGATAAACTCATCTCTAAAATAAAAAAACTTTAGAGGATAAACTCTTCCCTGCCTGAAACAGAGGATAAACGTCCCTGCCTACAAGAACAGAGGATACCTTCATCTCTAAAATAAAAAACTTTAGAGGTTAAACTCATCTCTAAAATAAAAAAACTTTAGAGGATAAACTCTTCCCTGCCTGAAACAGAGGATAAACGTCCCTGCCTACAAGAACAGAGGATAAACCAAAATTATTAGCATGAAATGCTAACCTTCCCTGCCTGAAACAGAGGATAACTTTTAGTTAAACAAACCCTACAGATGTATGTTAACTCTTCTCTGACGGCACAGAGGATACACTGGTCTTAGGTTCTTTTGGATTAGAGACAGCCACTCACCAGAACCCTTGGTTCAGAGAAAAATTCAGTCTGGGAATCTTTGTTCAGCTTGAAGTTTCGCTGGATTCCAAAAAATGCAGATCTTTGTTTGAGCTTGAAGTTTTTCAGGTGAGGAAGCTGGAACTCTATCCGGGGCACAGCAGCATCTGTTGAAAACTCTGTTCTTCTAAAGTAGAAAACTCAGAAGAGAAGACCAGGAGACTTCGGATTGGATTGTCAGCAGAATTTCTTTATTCTATGACATGTCCTTGGTATCTGCAGTCATCGAAAATCTCATTCTTAAGTAATTTACAGGTTGTCTTATAGGTATTTTTGGAGGAGGGACTTTTTTGAGGTGGAGACAAACATCAAACAAAGCAAGCCTCTGAGGGCAATAAACCTAACGAATCCACGCCTGGCAAGGGTTCTTTGAATCAACATCTGTTACCAGACTTCCCGTGGTTCTAATCTCATCAACATAATCAAATGCATAGACACTAATTCAATCAACCTAAAAACGAATCCACGTCTGGCAGGGGTTCACACAAATCAACGTCTGGCAGTCAACATGACTTGATTGAGACAAAGCACAGTTATACATTGAGTCAGGACGTGGATAATAAGAATCTAAATTAAACCATTTAAATAGAATTTGTAATCTTTCAGTTGCTTCCTTCTACTCACAGATATTATTTGCCTTTATGTAGGATCAATATATTTAAAAACTCTTTTATACCAGCTGCCATCGATTTCTTAAATGACAAATAATTTTATGTATATTAATAATGGAAGTCATTGTTTTTGTTTGTGTGTTGTGGTGCTTGTTGTTGTTGCATAAGGTTTACTGCTGGCTGTGAAACAAATTACACCTTGGGGATAATACATTTGACTATGACTATGACTTAAGCAAAAATAGCGATTTTTCATATATCCCGTCCTGACCACTATAGCGTGCGGTGAAACGGTGCAGGTAGCCTCAGGTCATGATTATTATAACACAAAAAAGTTAGGTCTGTCTGAATAATCTAAAATGTTGCTTTTCATCTAATGTCAAATAATGGTGTCAGTTGTTTCCCATTTAAAAACAATCCATGCAGATAAAATCACACCTGGGGCAGACTTCACCAATAAGCAAGGTAAGCGGCCCTTACCTTGAAGTCTAGTGATAAACAGTGCATGAGCGGATTTAGAGTGTTTTTTCACTGCATGATTCTGTCTATTAAAATGAATTAATAGATTAATAGACTTGCATTTTAGACACCATATTGCCTGTTTTTGCTCCATTTCGCCAACAAAAAATAATTCCAAACAGCCACAGCACTGTTTTGTGTCTCTGAGCAACATGATGATGTTTAGTTTCTAAATGAATCACCCGTTAAATTATTCGGTTCATTCGCAATGACTCACTTGTTAATTAGTGACTTGCTGCTACCTACTGGCGATTAATATTTCCCATTTATTTCACTGATGTGAACTGAGCACACAGAATATGAATAATCTCAAAAACTGCAGCTGTCCACAGTAGTCAGACATCAGCGCAATAACACACTCGGCAAAATATCCAACTGAAATTCCAACTGATCCATAGCTAAGGTTTATCCAGAAAAGTCGCTTGGTTTGTCAATATCTACCTCTTACTTAGATATAAGTAAGAGGTAAATAAAAAGGTAGATTACTAAATATGTCCTCTAAGTACCAAAGGAAGTGGAGACGACGATGGACAAGGGATGATGCCTAACATGATAGCAGCTCAGGGTCAGTGGAGCCAGCCTTGGCGGGTGAGGGCAATCCCCTCATGAGGGATCAACACATGACGAATTACATCCCATACTATAACAGTCAAACAGCATCACTTCTTTAATGTTTTAATAAGCAGCTGGGCTGTCACACTTACAGGAGGAAAGAACAGGTATGCCACCCCAAATTACTGTGAATGTAGTACAATTCTCATTTGATTTTATATGATCATTAATGGGTTATGGAAGTAATGTCACCTTCCATGGAAATGCAAGTACTTTAAACACTACATTCAGTAGGCATGCCAATTATGGATGCAAGGTATTGTTTGTTACCTTTGATTTCCGATAATAGGGTCCTCCCTCCATTATGTAGACGCATAGGACACATACATATTATTGTTATAGCATTTAGTAGTAAAACTGGACAGTGAAATGCTCCAAAACTAACACGTCCTATGTAATATTTCCAAGAAGGACAATTTATTCCGAGCCTGCTGGATCTCCAAGTAAGACGGAGGCAAAGGCCCACGTCATGAAACAATGACAGCTACCTCCAGAAGTATACCCCTGTGTTTTTTTAATTTTCACAGTGTCCTACTGTATAATATGTAACAAAATGACTTGTTTGACTCTTTTCATCAGGACACACAATATAACACCTTTGTAGGTCAACATCAACAACACAGAAGCCCTGAATCTTAACAGACCTGTGGACATATGTTGAGGCGTAGGTGCTGATGTTTTGAAAACTTTATATCTGAATGTATACAACTAGAAAGTTGAGTTGAGAAGTCAATTACACAAGAAAAAAATGTTAGAAGAACTATATGTTGCCCTGAAATACCAGCTCCAGCATCTGGAAATATGTGAAGAATATCCCGTGTTCCTGTGGCTCAGTGGTTAGAGCATTGCGTGAGCAGCGCAAAGGTTGTGGGTTCGATTCCCAGAGAACACATGTACTGACAAAAACATGTATAGCCTGAATGCACTGTAAGTCGCTTTGGATAAAAGCGTCTGCTAAATGCGTAAATGTAAAATGAATATGTTCTGATTTTGAATGTCCAAGTGACACTTTTAAAATGTCGTAGTAGTTATTAATAGGTTAAATGCTTAATGACTCGGTATTGATACCCCAGGGGTTCAATTCAGGTCATGACACAATTTCCATCTTCAGTAATTCATCAGAGCAGTGCTTCCCAAACCTGCCCTTCCTGCACTTGCTTTTTACTTCAGTGCGATAAAGTACTACATTTTTTATAGTATTTATCTGTTGTAATAAATCAGAAGACGAGAAAAAACTAGGCAGTTTATATATGGCAGCTTCAGCCAATAAAGCATCCTATACTGCCATCTCCTGGTTATAACGGTAATTAAAATGTCTTAATTTAATTCGTAAGTCTTTTTTAAGACACGTTTTTGGCACATTTCTTCATAATTGAAAAGTGAACCTTTAAATAAAGTGAATTTTACTGCACAGATTTGAGAAATAATAAAGGCTTTACATTTTTCTAAGATTTTAAAAGTGTTCATTGTCTGAAGTCTGAAGGTAAGTTATCATAAACTGTTAAGATGGTGTTTATTTGCCAGCATTTAAATGTAGTTACGTGTATGTATGGGTATTTCCCTGAGATAACAAGACTGCGTATACAATTATATGTTCTTTAATAACATGAAACTGTGTGTTAATGCCGCGGTCAGTATTTACAGAGTTTTTTCTCTGATTCTGATTAAAATTAGGCAGGAGAGGTTTCTGTGAGAGTCTCTACCTATATACAGCACATATAAAATGAGCTTCACCGGAAGTTTACGAGCTGGCGTTTCTTTATCCGGAAGTTCTAAAAAGCGCTCCGTGCATATTGGTAGTACAATGACAGGGGCACACCCGATGGCGTAATTCAGAATGTGATGCAGTTTTACTCCACAAATTCAATAAGCACAAATGTTAACATTTACTTTCAATGTTGAAATCCATCTGAGTGTGATGAAAATAATCTCTATCTTCTGTAATGTCTTCTGTAGGGTTTGATAGTGCAAGCCTGACAACAATTTTAAAGCCATTTATATATTTTGAGATATGAATTCCAAAATTGATATAAATGTAGTTTTGCTGTATTTTTCCCGGAGGTGAATAACAGGCTTCATGACTGTGAATATCAGTATCAAGGTGTGGTTTTGTGATTGATCTGTCTAGAGTTGGTGGATCTTCTGTCAGAAATCACAAACAGGTATGTATTGTTTGTGTGTATTGCTGCATAATATTTCAGTAAATTATATATATGATTGCCACAATAATAAACCCATCCTTTGATATGACTTGAATTCGGGATTTAACCTGTCACACACTATTGTATCTCCATATATACCTGCTTGTTTTCTTGCTCAGACGTGTTCAAATGTCCATACTAACTTAGTGTAAGCCATGAATGACCGTCATTACTTATCATAAAACCGTGGATATGGACAGGGTTCAGATCACTTTTTACATGATAGATGAGTGGTTGTGAAAGTGTATGTTTTAACATTGCTTGCAATTGCCATGTTGCTCATTACTGTTAATTGCAATATAGACCTTATGTGGACATTTCTCTGAGGTGAAGTAATCCTGAGTAATTTCTTTCACAGAATCATGTCAAACATCTTGATGGTGAAATTCAATATGAGGGATGGTGGCCAACTTGAAAAGAAGCCATTCAAATCTACTACTTTATGCTATGTAATTCAAGGTAATTTTGGCCTTATGATATAAAATTTTTATTGGTACCCTTTATCTATTCAGGGGACTCTCTAAAAGACCTGTCTTTATCAGAAATGTCCTGTTCACTTTCACACAGTTACACTCCTAGTTAAGGGTCTTTCTCAAAGGCACCGCGGTGGGATTGATGAGGGAGCGGAGAAACGGCTAAAATCTAACACTTTTAATGCAGAAAATATTTTACTGACATAAGATTATTGTAGAGTAAAATAACATATAGTACATGTTGATGACCTTCTCCTAATGCTTCGTTCATGAAACAGATGCAAAATCTTGTTCCATTGTATTTTAAATTGAGTTGTAGGGCCATAAAGACATTTTCAAAATAAGTAATTTTTTGTTTGTTTTTTAACTTTGCCTTTTTAATATTGATATTCTCTTCCCTTAGATGCTTTGAAGAGGTGGAGCCCCAATACTACAGCCTCAGACATGATGCAGCAGTGGCAGAACACCTGAAGCACGCTCCAGGAATAGCTGAGGGGGATACAAAATTGAGCCATAAACGAATTTCACAGACTCTAAAAAACATGTTAACCATATTCCATTTTATTTATGGCTGT
>CM050415.1:46994551-47021360 GCA_027564155.1 Gymnocypris eckloni scoliostomus
CAAGAGTGAGACATGTGGCGGAAAGAGTGAGATATATATGGATCGAAGAGTGATACAGAGGGAGGGAAGAGCGATATGGGTGGAGGGAAGAGTGAGACAGACGATGGAATAGTGAGACAAACAGACAGGAGTGAGAAGGATGTAGGGAACAGTGAGACGGATGGAGACAGGAGTGAAACAGATGGTGGGAAGAGTGAGACAGATGGTGGGAAGAGTGAGACGTATGGAGGGAGCAGTGAGACAGATGGAGGAAAGAGTGAGACAGCTGGAGGGAACAGTGAGACAGATGGAGGAAAGAGTGAGACAGATGGAGGGAACAGTGAGACGGATGGAGGGAAGAGTGAGACATATGGAGGGAACAGTGAGACGGATGGAAAGAAGAGTGAGACTTATGGAGGGAAGAGTGAGACGTATGGAGGGAACAGTGAGACAGATGGAGGAAATAGTGAGACAGATGGAACCAGGAGATAGACGGATGAAGACGAAATGTATAACGGACGTCTCTCCACCTCATCAGAGACTGACATACAAGAACCTCCCAAACCTGCTCCCAGAAAGAGGGCGGAGCCTCAGGCCCCTTCTAGCCCCACCCCCAGATCACCGGATCATCGCCCTGACAACGGTTAGAATCCTCCTCTCTTACTCTTACTATTGTTACAATGTAAACATCATTAAACAGACAGTTCCGGCTCTACGTGCTGATTGGATGAGCCAAAACCTTCCAGTAGCTGTTCGGGTGATAATTAATGATTAATGTTTATTTCAATTCAAACCAGCAAAAAAGTCCCATTCACTCTCTTCCCAGCATGCACTGGGCAATGAATAATGTATAATGTTATATTGATTGACTTTTTGCCAGTTTTACCTGCACTGTTGTCAATAGTATTCCCATCAATTTACTAAAGATTAGCGGAGTCTGATCATCGTTTAATTGTGGTTGTGTGAGTGTTCATGTGAATAGGACTGAAACCATCAAATACACAATACTGATTAATTTAAAACTATATAAATAAATATCTGTATAGAGCCATTTTTAGGTTGAATTCACTTCATAGTTGCTATAGCACTTCATTGTTACAGTGATGATAGCTTAATTTGAAATTCATATGGCTCTACATCATGTTTTGTTCAAATAACAAAACAAAACTTTCATCAAATACTATTTTCTTAGTTTTGTTCATAGCAGAGTTATTACTATAACTGATATATATAGCGGTTATATACAGTGTATTTGGTGATAATTACAGTGATGGTTTACCTTGATGTTTTAAATTCATTAATGAAATGCAAACTACTGCTTGTATTAGTATCAGCTGAAATGCATGCTTTATTGTGTCTTGTGTTTTTCTCGTTCTGGTCTCAGTCTGCCTCAGAGGGTCAGTCCGTAAGGAACATCCCTGGATGAAGCTGGTTGATCCGGGTCCTTGGTCTCGCCTTCCTCCGGCTCCGGCTCCATTCGCTCATTCCCGCCACCGGCCCGTGACCTTTAACCCCTTCCTGGAGGACGATGAGGATGAGTCCAAGGATGAAGAGGTAGAACGGGCTTATTGGTTCTTCACTGGTTTGGTCTCCTCTAGTTTTAGTTTGGACTCCTCTGTATTTAGTCTCCTCTAGTTCAGATGAGTCATGTGATCTCCAGGCTGGGAATAGAGCTGCTGGTGTTAGCAGATGACGTCAGAATCACGTTCACATGAGAAACACACTGATTCATAGTCTGTGACTCATTCACAACTACTTACACATTTTACACAAATCCAAGAATTGCACACACAAAATGCACAATGCCTCACATCTCAAGCACTGCATTCAAAATAAAACGAACACATCTCAAAAGCAAACATTTGCAAACGCCTTTGCCATAATATTAATTATGTTAGATTTGTGTGTGTTACATGGAGTATTGTGTGTTGTGGTTTGAAAAAAGTGTTTTATGAAAGTGAAAACTGAAATTGAAAGATGAATTAGCATATGATTTTGCAGATTTGCTGTGTGCTTCTGCTATTTGAGTGGAAAGGAAAAGTTTGTATGTAAGCAGTTGAAAAAAAACCTGTAATCTCTAAACAATAATGCAAGTGGCACAAATGATGTCAGTTTGATCAGAGAAGGTCAAGAACCATCACCCAGTCATGATGAGATCAGATCTGAGTCTAGACCTTCAGAGACCTGAGTCCCAAATTCAGACCAAGAACCAGGATCTTCACTTTAGTGAACTGAAACAGAGAACACGGAGTCATGTTCAGGGTCATGTGATTTCTCTCTCATGCTCAAGCTGTGGCTGAAGCTCTTATCACTTGCATCTAGTTGATGTGTGTGTGTGTGTGTGTGTGTGTGTGTGTGTGTGTGTGTGTGTGTGTGTGTGTGTGTGTGTGTGTGTGTGTGTGTGTGTGTGTGTGTGTTTTAACATCAGACTGTTTTTCTCTTTATCAAGAAAACCTCAGTTGCACACAAACCCCAAACCTCATCTTCAGTTCCCAGCATGCACCAGGCTTCAGCTTCTGTTCATGGTTTCCCGCTCATCAAGAGGAAGGTGAGACACAAACTGTCTTTGATGTACTGCTGCTGGAGTGAAAGATAGCTTCACTTACAGTATAAGAGAGAGAAAATACTTACATTTCATTATTATTTTAATTCTTATCAATTTATTTCAGGTTTCAGTTAGTATGCATCAGTTTTTCTGTGTAATCATATTTAAAAACATTCATAAGAATGTTGTGCTTTCAATGTTAGATATAAAAAGAGATTTTTGAGGAACCGTATGTAGCATCTGTTGCAGTTTAAAATGTTTCTAAACCTTATATGTGACCCTGGAGCACAAAAGCAGTCGCTGGGGTATATTTGTAGCAATAGCCAAAAATACATTGTATGGGTCAAAATTATACATTTTTATTTAATGCCAAAAATCATTAGGATATTTATTAAAGATCATGTACCATGAAGATATTTTGTAAATTTCCTACTATAAATTGTGGTCCAGGGTCCCAAACAATTTTGATATAACACATATTATTAACTTCTCAAATTCCCTTCTGCTTCTGATGTGTGGGATTGGATCAGCATCAGACGTCTGAGTCTCTGTTGTGGATGACTGATTGAGTGTGTGTGTTCAGGTGGTCACAGACACACGCGTGTCGGAGAAGCAGGTGTGTGTGGAGCAGAAGAAGCTGGAGGAGCGTCTGCTGGAGCTGGAGAGGAGAGGAGTGCAGCTGGAGACTGAGATGAGGAGACGCACCAATGGTGAGAAACACAACAACAGATGTAGTAATGATCAGTGTTGAGGATAATGCATTACAAGTTCACGGAATCAGATATCTGTGTGTGTGTGTGTGTGTGTGTGTGTGTGTGTGTTCCAGAGGGTCTTCTAGTCGACTGGTTTCTTCTGATTCATGAGAAGAACATGATAGAGAGACACAGAGCTGGTGAATATGTGAGTAACACACATTTAACACACATCACACAGATACAACAAATGTTGAGCAGAATGTGTGTGTGTGTGTGTGTGTGTGTGTGTGTGCGTGTGTGTGTTGTGTCTGTGTGTGTTTGTGTGTGTGTTCAGGGTGAAGCAGCAGCGCCTGGAGGATCAACAGGCTGATGTAGAGTTTGAGATCAGAAGCCTCTTCAACAAACCAGGTGACCAGAAACGCAATAAAGCATGTTTGTACTTGTGAATATGTTTGTGTTGGTGTGATTTAATACTGAGTACTAGTATCTGAGTACTGTATGTTGATAGTGAATGTGTGTGTGTGTGTGTGTGTGTGTGTGTGTGTGTGTGTGTGTGTGTGTGTGTGTGTGTGTGTGTGTGTGTGTGTGTGTGTGCGTGTGTGTGTGTGTGTTATTCTCAGAGCAGGACTGGAGCTCCGACGACAAACATCAGGAGCATCAGCTGATGTCTCGCCTGCTGTCAATTATCCAGCAGAGGAATGACATCATCAGCAGCCTGGATCAGGACAGGCAGAGGTCAGAGGTCACGTGGCCAGCAGTGTGAGGTCACTCGACGATCATGTGTTGTTACTGATGGATGTGTGTGTGTTCTTCATCAGGGAGAAGGAGGAGGACGAGATGCTGACATCTGTGATCCAGAGGATGGGTAAGGAACGGCCCTCTTTCTCTCTCTCGCTCACTGTGCTGTAGTTTTACTGCTTTAACACTGTGTTTCTCTCTCTAGAGTTCCTGACACAGACGGACAAATCCTGCTCTAAGCCTGAAAACACCAGCAGCAGAAGAACAAAGAAAAACAGCTGAAGAACAGAAAGAGACACAAATAAAAACACCCAGCAGGACAAACTGAACTGCTTATTTAAAAGTTAATACGCATGTAGCATGGCCACATTTTTAGCAGTTTTTATAATTTCTATCCACCCTTTCCTTTATTTTTATACACTTTATTTGTGTGATATGTCTTATTTGTTTTATGTCTTGAGCTTTAGTTATTGCACGCTTCCCATCCCTCCAGCTAAGCAGCGTATCTTAATGTTGGCTCTACTAGTGGGACAAAATAAGCTTTCACAGCTTTAAATCAACTGAACTAATTACTTGGGATTTTATTCACTATTGTGAAGCGCTAGGGACGCCTGCTGGGCAAAACTGTGTAAATGCAACTAAACCTGAGACGCAAGCTCAGTCTATGAATTTACAAATCATAAAAAAGGCATTCAATATGAAGTTTCTTAAAAATATTTGTGTGTGTTATTATTAGGCAGGGCTTGGCAGTACATCCCCACTCTGGTTTTTGTTGTATACACGCATTCAGATTATAATGAACCTAACTGAATCAAGACATGTTAAATCATTAGACACTCATTATCCGGCTCAATGTCATAATGCTCAAATGTTTAAATGTTTTCAGACCACAAGATGTAATGAAGCCTCATTTGCTAAAGTCACGTGACTTGTCGAGTTTGATTGCAAGCTGATTGGAAACGAAAAATTTGTCAATATTTTGTGAATAACAATCTTAAACAGAAATGTACATCATTTAATTGGCTTCATGCTTTGAGCATTCTTCAATTGTCTGCTTATTATAAGCAACTATGTGCTCACTTTTTCAAATTGGGAAGTTGTGGTTATTTTGGGCTTGTTTGCTCAATTCTGCTGTGTATTTGGGATGGCGTCCATGTCACACAACAAACAAAAGTGTGTGACTGCTTTCAACCTGCTCAAGACATGTCAGATATTGTTTTCATTGTAGTCTTTATTTTCCTCAGCCGTTCAGTTTTCATTGAACCAGGGAAGTCACGTGTGGATTCATTTTTTCTTCTAATTAATTAATTCTAATTTTTAAAAGGAGTGTTATTTATTTGTATTTACTTTTGTATGTTCAAGCAATAAAAAAATTTATAAAAAAAACTTTTGTTCGGGGACCGTCAGTGTTTAATGCTGGTATTTCTGTACGGACTGAAAACAGCAGCACCGCCGGAAGTTCATTCTACCCTTACTTCCGCTCGTCCCGCAGCCAGCTGCTGCTCCGCGAGACGCCACAATAAACAGTTATCTACGATTTCAACCATTAAATAGTTTTCACAACACACTAATAATGTCTGACAACGAAGACAAGTGAGTTCTGAGTGCGTGTGTGACAGTCGTTATGATATGTATACTGTAGTGTAAGTTACATAAGTTCATGATAAACCTGTAGTGTATATAACGTTAACTGTGATTTTGGTTTGCTCGTGCATCTATCTCTGGTCTCTGTGTTGCTCAGCTTTGATGATGGAGATTTCGATGATGCTGAGGATGAAGAGCCTCTGGATGACCTGGAGAACGTCGAAGATGTAAGATTAATAGATGTAAAGTGGTGTGCTGTGGTTGTTTTCGTCACTGACTCGTGTAGATCAGGAAGGAGACTGTTTCGGGTGCAGTGGGAGTTGTGTCCTTGCACTGCCACACTGTGTGTGATTGTATTGTATGTGAGATTAAGTGCTTCTAATGAAGATGTTAATGTGTTTTTTCTGCTCCATCTCAGTCCCACGTGTGTTGATTAGGTGCATGTTATAGATCAATTGAAAGTGTCCTTTTTTGACATTAATACGACCCCTAACATTCATTATTGTAATGTAAACATGGTATAATAAGAGTAAAATAGGGTATTATTTCTAGTACATGTTTATAAGTAATTCTAAACGTGTCTCATTGACATTGTGTGTGTGTGTGTGTGTGTGTCTTTGCGTGTGTCTGTGTGTGTGTGTCTGCGTCTGTTTCTGTGTCTGTGCGTGTCTCTGTCTGTGTGTGTGTGTCTGTTTGCGCGTGTGTGTGCCTGTGTCTGTGTGTGTATGTGTGCGTGTCTGTCTGTGCCTGTGTGTTTCTCGTGTGCGTGTGTGTCTGTTTCTCGTGTGTGTGTGTTTGTCCGTCCGTGCGTGCGTGTGTGTGTATGTGTGTGTTTGTCCATGCGTTTGTTTGTGTGTGTGTGTGTGCAGGAGGATCGGGAGAACGTCCAGATCCTGCCGGCGGGTGATGGACCGCAGGCCAATCTGAAGAGGATCACCACTCCTTACATGACCAAATACGAGCGAGCACGAGTGCTGGGAACACGAGCGCTGCAGATCGCGTGAGTGACCTCTGACCCTTCACACACAGCGTATACCGCATTGACCCGAATATAGACCATGTTTTATCTTGGAAATACGTCTTTAAAAAAGCAGTCGTCTTATGTTCAGGTTCTAGAGCAGTGGTCGGCAAACGGCGGACGTTTAACTGATGAAAACACACTGTTATTTTCATCACAAAATAAATGTGCTCTGCAGCACATTTGTCAAGCAGCAGTTGTCAAGCTTGTCATGTGGTAGAAAAAGGTTTGCGCACAGCCACTTTGAAACTATTCAAAGTTATTTTTATTTTGTATATATATATATATGTGATGAACAGAGCTGTGATATTCCACTGGCTCACTACCAGTTACACAATACACTGTAACAGTCGGTCACAGGCAATTCTAGTTGCATCTTTCATCAAATAATAGACCTATCTTAAATCATCATTTAACTGTTCTGGCCTGCCATCTAGTGCGAAACTTGTTTTTGGCCCGATGACAAACTTCCTTGCCGACGCCTGGTCTAGACTTTGACATGTCAATAATACATCCACAATAATAGGTGGCACCAAACACGCGTAAAACGAGTGTGCTGTGAATTTTTTTTATTTTTCGTTGTATTGCTTTGGACAAAAACAGAAAGGCATTCATAAACAGGGAGGTTTACAAATATTGACTGAGATTACACTTAATTTTCATTCACATTCTGTACATCGTGTACCAAATTAAGTATAAAATTAAATAAAACATTCGATAGAAAGAAAAATAAATAAAGACAAAGAAGAAAGAAATATTAGGGAGTAGGATGTTTTCATATTATGAAACCAAAATCCTCTAATAAAGTATACACAAATCTTGCTTTGGGACTTCATCTCTCTTAACGTCTCCAAATAAATGACAGATTCCTCTTTAAACACAACTAATCGTGGGGGAGTTTTAAAACATGTACATTTGTGAATGTAACATTTTAAGAAAAAGCAACAAATTATTTATTACATATGATACCTTTTTGTCCTTAAATAACAAGCCAAGCTTAACGATTTCCCCTGAGAGGATCAGTCTTACAGGTCGTCTTTGGTGAATCCAGCAGAATGCATCGTTCCAGAAGTACACTGAAAAACAAGTGCTCAACTGTTTCAGTCTCCAGATTGCATAATTGCCATATATTGAATCTAACTCTTAAAAATGATTTAGCAGGATAAATGTGATTTCGTTATTTTAAAATGTACCTCTTTGCATTTCGGGTTGACCGGGAATGTAAGAAAATTAGTTCTAATTTCAGACACTTTTTTCTTATCAAAATGACTAAATATATACGATCTCTTTACTGGTCCTGGAAAACAACGTTGTATTAAACAATTCCTCAATCTGTTGGAACATTTTTTATCATAAGATCAGACATTTTGAGAGTTATTGTTGAATATTTTATTTGTTCCTTAACTAGATTTATCATCTGCAATGGTATACACTTATTCATTTTATCGTACATTTTAGGGGAGCAACTTACATTGTATTTACCACAAATATCATCATAACTCAATATATTCCCTAAGTGTTAGTGACCATATGCCTTTCTTCCACCAATCATCAATAAACAGAGATTTTCTATTCACCCAAATACACCTGTTATTCCAGATAGACATAGTATGTGGGCTAAAATTATGTTTAAAACCAGTTTCCAGTATAATAGCACTTGTTAATGAAACGCAGAACGTTTTACGGGGAGTTTAGAGATTTCAAAATCACATTGTAACAAAAAACTAATACCAGCACATGTATTGAATATAGCTAAAGAAACCAAAATGAAGATTCGTTGTTTATGAACGACTGTAACCACTTAAGTTTCATGACCCCATTCATAATATCAAAGTCAATTGTTTTAAGACCACCCTCTTCATAATCTTTAATCATATCACTTTTACGTATATCATGACTTTTCATTTTCCATATGAAATCAAAGTTTAACTTATTTATCGCCTTTATCTTTTTTGCAGACACTGCTAAAGAAAAACATGGATAGATTAATCTAGAAAGACTTTCTATTTTCATTAATAAGATTCTACCAAAGATCGTTATGTCTCTCTGCAACCAATTGTTCATTATTAATCTACATTTCTCTAGATTTTTATCAACATTTAAGTTTTCTAAATTGTCTGTTCTCTTAGATAACCAAATCCCCAAGTATTTAATTTTTTACTGGGATATTGTTAAATTATATATTATGTTAGATGATATGAAGAGCTCTTTTCCAAAACGCTCTAAATCCATTTTAATAGTTTTCATGAAAATGAAATTTTTTTACCTAAACCCATACATTTTGTTAATATTCAATTTATCCTGTTAAAATGGTCTGTTGGCTCAGTCTGAACTTGTTAAACAATGATTGTTAAATGAAACAACAATATTGTCGATTATAAATGCAAAGGTTTTTTTTTATTTATTTATTTTTTTACGCTACAAATCCATCCTTTTTTTTTTATGTTGGTTTATGTCTTAAAAAAAAAAAAAAAAGAGAACATGCAACATCACACGAACGGGTCTCGAACCCGGGTTTCCGGCGCAGGAGGCGGGTGCTCTAACAAGGAACGCCAAAGGCTACAGCCTCTAGCGTCAGTCGGTTAAACACCACCTTTACTGGTATACGCATCTGTTACATTGACATCCCACAGTGGGTATTAACGCGCCACCTGAGAACCTTCTTTTTTTGTTGTTTTTTGTGATTTTCTTTGTCCAGTCTGCGTTTTCTACCCCCAGGTGTAGGTCTCACTGGCTCATCCAGGCCATCAAACGTGTTATTAGAGTTTAAAACACTAATTTTGAAGACTGAGCACAAACATGTTGGATTGCATCGAACGAATTCTGATTGGTCGAGAGGATATATCGCATTTAGGCTAAAAACAGGTTCGGCGCTTATAGCGGTTTGGAAAAGAACTGCATCTTGCAGTACATTTTAAACAAGGAAATATAGTGATTTGGCATGAAACACTGATGGAGCAGTGAATAGGTTCAGTACACAGCAAAATGGCATGACAAACTCATTTTTATTTTTTTTTGGCGTTTATCGTGTTTTGGAAAAGAGCTCTTCATATATAGGGTGATCATGGATGGCCAACAGCTCGCATTTTGACATATTCAACCATAAACCTGAAGCTTTTGAAAATATCATGACAGACTGGAGTGCTAAAGGGATTTGCTGTTCATTTCTAAGAAAAAGAGTCGTATCATCAGCAAATTGACTGATAATACAATGATTCTCTTCTAAGTTTATGCCTGATATGTTGCTCATTTTGATTAAAATAGACAACATTTCTGCAACCATGATAAAAAGTAAAGGTGAACAACCACAAGGTCCAATACCTCTTTTGACCGTGAATCTTGAACATGAACCTTGAGTAAGAGCGACAGAGCTGGTTATGTCTTTATATAGCGTTCTTACAATATTTATACATTTTGAGCCAAAACCAAAGTGTTCTAGAGTTTGAAAAATAAAAAGTGTTCCACACAAAGGCCTTATAGAAATCTCAAAATAAAATAAACCCATCTTCTTCAATCAAATCAAAAATGAACCTAATATTATTATGAATTGATCTATCCTTTAAAAATCCTGATTGTGTGACACTGATAATTTGTGGTATTCCAGTTTTCAATCTAGAAGCCAAAGTCATAGTAAATAATGTGTAATCTGATTTTAGAAGTGTTATGGGACGCAAGTTATCTAATAATCGCTTATAATTCTCTTTAACAAAATTATAAGGCCTTGTTTCATAGTTGGTAAAAGTTCGTTATTCCTTATACACTCCTGTAAAGCATTCAACTAAATACATTTGAGGTCCTCCCAAAATGTTTGATACAAATCTGTGGTTAAACCATCAGGACCTGGAGATTTACCAGGTTTGCTCTTTTAACAGCTGCATCAAGTTCTTGTACGGTTATTTCTGATTCACAAACTTCTTTAAATATACTATCTATTGACGGGATATTATTTTTTATCGTCTGAAAAAAAGAATTGATGAAATGAAAATTATGACGAATACAGTTTAGAGTAGAAATCAAACACCTCATTTGCTATTGTGTTATGATCTGAATGTTCTACTTGGTTCACAATTAATCTAATTTCTTTCCTGACGTCTTTTTTCCAGGTTGATCAAAATATTTTTCCCCCCTCTTCCAGCCACTTAGCCCTGGATCTCACATATGCCCCTTTTGCCTTTTTAATATCAAATTCATCTAAAATGGAGTGTAGCTCAATACGTTTTTGTCTCTCATCTTCTGACATATTAGGTTGACAACATCACTTATTAATCTCTTGAATCAATTGAAATTCTTTTTGTCGTTTCTTTTTTATCAGATTTTTACTAAATGTAATTGAATATTCTCTCAATTTATGTTTTAAGTATTCCCATTTAATTCCACTCGGCATTCTTTTTACTTTAAACTCAGCTATTATTTTTTTAATATATGCACAAAAGTCATCATGATTTAGTAAATCTGCATTAAATTTCCAATATCCTTTAGTTTTATAAGATTTCTTATTTTGTTCTAAGATTAGATTGATTACACTATGGTCTGTTAAGGGGGCATCTGAAATACTACATTTAGTTGCAAAACTTGAAAGAATATCAGATCCTAGCCAATAATCGATTCTTTGAGTGGCATTTGGTTTGAACCATGAAAAGTGTCTGGAAGTGGGGTTTAATTTTCTCCATAGATCAGTTAATGAATTTGATCAACAGAAGTCTTGAATAATATAGTTAATATGGGAACTACTAAATTTAGAAGGATGTCTATCCATACATTCGTCTGGTGTCATGTTAAAATCTCCACCAATTAAAACATATTCTGTAGGATATCTAGCTTTTAAATCATTTATGACATCTGTTATTGTCTCCAGAAGATCCTTATTTTGGGAGCGGGCATTATATCCATACACATTAACCAAGATGAAAAACATTTCGTCCAACTGTAGTACTACTGCGAGCCAATGACCATCCACATCAGCCCTGTGAGTAATCCCTTTACCAGGGCATGTATTCATGCAAACAGCGACACCTGCAGATCCACTTGACCCATGACTGAATAACATGTCATCCCCCCCCACTGTTTTTTCCAAAAGGTAGCATCTGCCGATTCTGAATGGGTTTCTTGTAAAAACAAACAGTGTGACTTTTGCAAAATAAAAAAATGGCCTTTCTTTTAACAGAATCCTTTAAATCCCTACAATTCAAGGATGAAAGCGAGATTTTAACTTGAACAAAAAAGGAACTATAAATCGAAATTAACAAAAATAAGAGTGCAGTCTATTGCAACACAGATTAAAATGTAAAGTTTGCGAGATAGAAACCAAAGTCCCGTTTCTTTATCAGTCCATCTCACCTCATATCAACGAGAAACAGTCAATACCCACTCGAGAAATACGTTTACCATCGATGTACCCAAATGGGCCTCTAAAGCCAGCTGCTTTGCCTTCCTTCTTGTTCGATTATATTCGATGTATATTCCTTCTTGTTCGATTCTTGGCCATAACTCACGTCTTAAAAGTCTATCTTCTTTCGTCAAATCCTCCGCAAAGCGGATGCTAGCTTCCTTGCATACCGAAGACGTCTTGGTTCTTTTCCATATTTCATCGCGGACCATCCTGCGGGCGAAGAGAAGGATCACCTCTATGGGTCGACTGGACTCTTTCCTTCCCACCCGATGCACGGCATCCACAGCATCTGACATGCTAGCAGCAAACTCCGGTGTTATCTTGCCAAGAAGTAGAATCACATCCTCTCTTATCCGCTCACTGGCGTTCTCCTTGAGACCTTTTATGCGAAGACACCACCTTCTTTTGTACCGTCCCTCTTCCAACACACGAACTTTCAGATCATTATTGACTTCAGTGAGTGAGCCAATTAGTTTTTCCATAGTTTTGATTTTGTCTTTGCATTCTTTTAACTCCTGTGCGTTTATTTGGACGGATTTGGCGACGCTAGCAATCATCGCACTGTGTTGCTTCATTTGCATGTTTAATTCCTCATGCTGAACATCTACCTTGGTTCCAAGAGCTTTGATCGCATCCAATATAGCCAAATTAGACACTTAATGTTCCTCGTTTTCTGTCGATTTTTAGTTTGTTTTACCTTTCTGGGGTTTACATGGTGTGGGTGGGTCAGAGTCAGTGCCTCGCTCCCTTTTGCTTGAACCGACGGTTATGTCCATTGCGTAACAGTGTTCCTCCACATCAACCATGCTTTCAACAGCTTGGGGTATGTTTAACTTAATAGCAGGTGAAAATGGAATATAACTTGTCAAACTAAACAAACTCGGGATTAAATGTGGGAGCACGTAATAAACGTAACTACTCGTGGCCGTGGCTTTTCGTGTGCCGTGAAATATGTAATAAGGTGTGCTGTAAATGTGAGTCGTGACTGTAGCCTGATGGGAACTTTGTGATTGTAAGACAGAACCCAGATTTGAAGATTTCACGTCTACTGGTAAAGATATTTTGCTAGGTTACTATGAGATGGATGGACTAACTGTTATATAATTCAGATGGGCTACCTGTTATTGTTATGGTATATCAAAAGTGTATATTTTAAATGTTATTGTTGGTACATTTTACCAGTATTTGCCATACTTCCAAAACAAAATGTTTAAACAGGACAAAATATGCAATATGAAGAATGTTTTTCTCTCTCAGTAAAACACACGATTTGGTTTTCAAAAAGCCTTTTCCAAAAGGTCCATCTTGAAAAAGGAGGGTCGTCTTCTAATCAGGGTCGTCTTATATTGGGGTCGGTTCATCAGTTTTGAGGTGAACACTAGCGTATATACAGCCGAGCGCATAACCTTTCAGAGGAGGCTCATTTGATGGCATTGACACATGCACAGCAGGATATTTTCTGTTGATATTACGAGTGATAAATGTCTTCTCGTCTAGAGTTCAGCTAGAGTCTCTGAATTGCTCGTCAGTGCAGCCGCCTGCTTGTGTTTGTCTCCTGTTTGGTTCAGTGTCAACTTCTTACAATTCTGATAATTTATATCGCACAAAGTAAATAAACACGGCAGTTTTATTTTTGTGTTATTGATATGCTAATGCAGTTAGTGTTGTCAAAAGACCCGGTACTTCGGAACCAAGTCGGTACTAAAACAAAGAAAACATCACGGCACCAGGTTTTGTAAAGTACCGGTGGTACCGAGGACCCGGTTCTTGACGCGAGGCTGTATGGACGGAATCTCGGAACCTAGTTTAAAAACGGAATGTTCAGTTTCACACGGAATGTCACGGAATGTGTCGATGTTTGGATGAATTAATCAAAAGCTGGTAATTACACTTAAATCAAATCATGATATATCGTACTAGTGTCTGTAAATATGAATCTGCAAAGGTCGATTCAAATATAAATCCTGCATGTTCTGCGAGTCTGTGAATGAATGAATGAACGGTTTTGTTTACTAGCGTTACATACGCTGAAGCGCGTCTGTCATCTAAATGAGAACATAATATCACGACATACTTTTGCAGCTTAATATTAACAGATGCTAGTCCATATCACGATCTGATTTAAGTGTAATGACCTACTTTTGATTCATTAATCCAAACACGACATAAACAACATCTCCAGAACTGCTCTGAGAGTCACTTCACTTCATTAGTAAAACCAGCGTCATATCATAAACACACAGAACTATTCACGGCAGCCCGTCAAAATAAAAGTCTGCTTTAGACATTGTGCCAGAAATATATTAGGCGACTGTTATTTAGTGGAATGTATTCGATGCTACTTCTACTGTTTAGAAAAATAATAAAACTTTATTTTCTAATAAATAAATAATCACACAATATTTCTTCCATGTTTTAATTTGAATAGTAAATCCCCTTGATTTACCGAAAACAAGTGCTTAAATTGTATTAATTAAAAGACTAATTAAATTAGGGTGAAACATACTTTTATTACTTGTGGAAAAACTTGACACTGTTTTAAATAAGCAGAAAGAGTGGCTCTGATTTTTGTACATTGTATTTTAGTTTGACTTTATTAATAAAAGGTGTTTTTTAATCAGCATGCTTTGGTAACGAGAACCGTGTATTTTCTCTGGTATCGGTACCGAATACTATTTATTAATGTTTTTAGGTTTGTTTTTCTCATCTTGTTGTGTGCTTATGTCCGTTTTTATTCAACATTATCATGTTTTTTAATATTAGTCATGGTAGTACTTAAACTTATTTTAATTTCTAATTTACATTAGTTTGATTTTCATTCAATATTTACATTTTATTTCAGTCTTATTTCAATTAATAATTTTTTTATAGTGATTTCAACGTTTTTTTAACCATAAATACATTAATACACACAAAAGCCAAGTCAATTGTATTTATATAGCACATTTTACAAGAAATATTGTTGAAGCAGCTTCAGTTTTTTTTATTATCATTACATATAAGAACAATACACATTATTAATATTTCGTGCCAGTATTGTAGCAATATATTAATGCCTTAAAGTCACATAAAGCAGTTTAGAGCTGGACGCTGATATAGTTTATTTGAAGATATGAAGTATCAGATTTGCGGAGGAATAAATGCTGATAATGCTGCGTTACTCATCAGTGACATCACTTCCTGTGTGACAGGATGTGTGCGCCGGTGATGGTGGAGCTGGAGGGAGAGACGGATCCACTGCAGATCGCCATGAAAGAGCTCAAGTACGACAACACATGTTATTACTGTACTGTACTGATATATTACACTTTTGATTCAGACATTTAAAGAACTGTATGTTCTGTAATAAAAAAAATACTTTTCTGTCGGAGGAAATATATATATATTTAGTTTTACTTCTTGATTTATATTTAGACTATAGAGTAAAATGATTTGAACAGAGCATGGACAACAGTTATGAGAATGAGTTTTTGTGTATTAATGCTGTTTGTGTTGATCAGGAGCAGGAAGATCCCCATCATCATCCGCCGGTATCTGCCAGGCGGGAGTTATGAGGACTGGGGCTGCGAGCTCATCATTACTGACTGAGAATCTCTCACACACACACACACGCACACACATGCACACACACACACACACACACACATCAGGTCTGTGTGTCACAGCAGTGTTTACATGTCTTCTGCTCTGGAGAGTCATGTTTCATCCAGCAGTACATGCGTTTGTCCGCAGGAGGGCAGCAGAGACACATGACAAACACCCAACACAAAGAGGAAGAGCTCGGTTTCATTATTTAATGTCCATTCCTTTGTTTTATTCATACAATATTAAACTTTTTTTGTAGAAAATATGCTGTGCTCTTGTTTTCTCATTGTTGTGAAACAATGTGACATTATCTGTAGATTCATACTGAAGTTTAAACTGCAAACAGCAAATCAAATGTACACAATATGATGTTTTATTAACAACATTAACTAGGAGAATTAAGCACGATCAGATAATCAGTCTGGACCAGGTGGAGCTCGTCAGCTGATCACCGTAACAAGCACATCAGGTGTATACAGCCAACTCACCTCTGTTCTATGACGGGTTTCCAACTTTCCAGCACCCCCAATCTAATTTCATTAATTAGGAGGGGGGGAGTTCTCAGGGTTCGAGCTCGGAGCCCTCCCTCCGGACAGCACGCCAAATATGCCTACTTATTGCTCAACCATATTATATTAGTGCAAGCACGTGAAATAATAGTTTGTAAAAAACGGGGCGTTAAAGTGTAGAGTTATGTTTTTAAATAATACTAATAAAGTGTTGTAAACCGTAAAAGTACCAAAGGAAGGAAAACGTGTAATAAACATTCAACTCGTATTTTTTTCCTTGTCAGAACATTGTTGAAATGGCCCTTTGTGCAGAAATAAAATATATTTTTGTATATTTCAAAAAGTGTTTGGCGGGATTTGATTCGAATTCGTCGGTGATGACGAACCGTTTCCACTGAACTGACGCACGAGCGGCGGGATCTTCAGTGTTTGCGCGGGTTAAAGTGTCTGAATTCACCACTTCTGAGGTGAAACTACTACTTCAGGTGGATGAACCTCTGCTGGTGTCTTCCTGTGGATAATCACGTCCGCGTGCGTCTGAAATCACACAATAAAGAGTAAGTACTTCTGAATAAACCATTAGCCACTGTTACAAACGCACGTTCATGTATCACTATTTAACAACATTTACAGTGCAACTTCCCTTTATGATCACGTCTTGCTTCAGATAGATTGCATGCTTTCTTGCAAGGCTGGATGTTGAATAATCATGAACCATATTCAGGCTGTTTAATTGCATTCGCCCAAACTGATCTTAATTATGAAGTTGGGTTGGTTTTGTATGGTCTAGTGGTCATGTGGTATATGGGACAAACTGTGTTCAGCATGGCTTTCATGCAGAAGGCTTCATTGGGGCCTTAAATACATTGGGAACCCTATACGTGCAGGGCAGGACTTAGGGGACGGGGCCCCTGGGCTTGAGGTTATGTTGGGGCCCCTTAAACCTGCAAATGCCCTCAACTAGAATATTATTATGGAGCAACACAAAAGACACTTTATAATTAATATGCAACACGTCTAGCCTAGTCAAAGTTTATATGTAGGCTAATATTAAATAGTCAGTATAATGCAACACACATGCTCTCTCAGCTGAGAGATCAAATCCTGAAATAACACTGAGCAAAATATCCAGTGATGCATTATTATTAGTATAAAATTGTGTTGTCTTATTTTGTCGGATTCTTAAATTTAATCAAATTCAATAAAAATAAATGTTGGCTATTATAACAATCAAATTAAATCTCTATCAGCAACATCGATAGATGGATTTTGCATAAGTTAAGTTTAAATATCACATTTTAATGTAGAAATATTAGATGATAGCAAACATTAAAAATAATGTTAAATATGTTCCTTATGGGATAGTGAAGGATACATCGCATGCGCACTACTTACTTACAAGGCCAACTTATGTATACTTATGCTGCGTCCTAATTTATACTACGCCCTTAAAGTAAAGGAACAAAGTACACACTTTTTGAGTGTGTAGTAGAGGCGTAGGCAAGTTTTGGGACATATTATCACGTCACACAATTGCTTCTGTCACATTTTTTGCGTAACGATGCATGTAATAGTTAATGGCCAAACGGATGTTTATATAAGTTCAAACTGTTGTTGCAGATTAAATATACCAGATATTAAATTAGTATTTTTTTCTACCAGGTTAAATGTGTATTACTAGTAACTCAAAAATCTATTTAACCATCGTCGTGCACATCTGCCATGTTTGTAGTTTTTAAACGCTTATTATTCGTGGTTGTAGTTCTAAACTGAATCCTTTGCCAAAAATCCACAATTTATCCTGAAATAGGAGCCCATCCGAGGACTTTTGCAGTGGTTTGGGGACACACTTATTTTAATCTCACATGCTATTAATTTAGTATGGATAATATGCACATTAGGACGCAGGGCAAGAATTCGGACACGTGTTCAGCGCGGCGCGCTCGAGAAGATTTGCGCGAGTCATTCCTGTCGCGAAGCTGATGGTAAAATATGCGACCTATTTTAATTTTGTTGAGAAATTGCCACTTTAAAATGCTATGGAGAAAGTTGAACTAGTGATGAGTGATGGAAAAACCTTCAGATATGACAATGATGCATAGATTAAATCATATCTGATTAACTATTGAGTAAGAAATAAACAATATTATATTATTGCATGGGCGTAACCACCATACACTTTGGGGTGGACGTGTCTCCAATATTGGAAAAATACCAATCTGTCCCAATAATAGGCCTATTATATTGTAATATGTGACATATGATATGCCCTCCTTTTATAAACCCTGGTTGTAGCCTAGTGGATCTGTTGTTATTTCCGATTTACTTTCAATTTAGGAAAAACAAGGGAAACAAAACTGTGACCACCCCCCTCGATTGTACACTTGGTTGAGCCCGTAAACGCCGGCTTGCGGCATCGTTTGAAAAAACCGCTCAGTTCAACTGTCACTGGTGCTTAAATGAAATGAAGGTAGGAGCTAAAAGAAAGAAGCAGGACGAACAGGCGGACATTCGCCTTTTTTTTCAGACGGTAAGCAAGTAGACACCTAAAAAGTAGTGCCATGGTCAAAAATACCGCGGAAATTTTTGAATAAATGTGAAAAAATATCCCGTTTAAATGGCTCAGTATTATAGCTAGGTAGCTAGCATGATACCCTGAAAATAGGCTGAATAATGAACTGCTGGAGTCACAGACCAAGGAGTCCCCGCACTTCCCACTCCATTGATAAGCCTCTATTCATTCGTTGATGGCCTGGCCTGCTTGTTTTTACGATCTGATCCGCGACTGAACTTAAAAAAATATATATCTGGGGAAGGGCTCACATTTGGACCCCCCCAATATCTATACCATGGTTACGCCCTTGTTTTGCCACTTTAAAATGCTATGGAGAAAGTCGATTATTATGTAAAAAAGGCAAAAACTAAAAAGACTGATGAAAAGAGGAGAAAACATAATATTAAAATATTTGTACACTACTCATGACCACCTTTACTATAATTTATCACGTATTACTCTAAGCTTGTTTATTGTGGTAAATGTATAATAGATAATCTGTTAAGGGAATAGATTTTCCCTATAGATTTATATTACAACTGTGGCGTGTTATAGCTGTTGTTTCTCGTAACAAATGCAATTAATAAAAAAGTCATTATTGGCCTGGTAATGATTAATAGGCTAGCCTTATTATAACACATGCTACAGTTAAGAACTATACTTGTTCATAAGAGCAAGAATCGAGAGCAATGGGTTGTAATGATGATGATGGAAAACCTTCAGATATTACAATGATGCATCGATTAAATCATTAAGAGTCTGATGAACTGTTAATGAGTGAGAAATAAACAATATTAATATAATAAAATGTTAAGTTTGATTGACTTCCCATGGTGTGTAGTATTAGAAAATTCTGTCAAACTATAGATTATATATCTAATGTAAACAAGTATTATCAGTTCTCTCCTGGCACTAAACAAGATGCACACAAACGCGTCCTTGCTCTTGATATACAATCACTGATGAACACCACTTTGGTTTTAATGATACGAGGGTGGATTAGAACCCGGAACCTCAAACATGCCCATTTGCGATGTGCCCCCCCCCCCCAAGGGAGCATGACCCGGGGTCCACTTCACCTAACCCCCCCCCCCCCCCAAACCAAAACCCAAACCAAAACTACGCCCTTGAGTGAGCTATACATGACATTAATAAGTTGTATGTTTAAGGACTTATTTATCGTTCCATATGAATTCAAAAAAGTGGTTTAAATTCATGCTAGATGTCTGAAGTTCGTTCTTCAGGTATGTTGTTTCCACATCCTTCATGTAACTGGATTTAATTTCAGCCACGGTACAGTATTCAGTAAATAGCACGCTCAGATCCACTTCTGCGAACACATTTGCAGTGGCTTATGAGAAATTAATTTTGTCCTCGTGACTCATGGACTCACAGTCGTATGATGATAAAGAAGCAGAAAATTAAACATGTTTTCAGGATCTGGTTTGCAGTCGTCTAACTGCACACTGTCTCTCTCTCTCTCTCTCTCTCTCTCTCTCTCTCTCTCTCTCTCTCTCATGCACACTGTTTAGGAATGTCCAAATCCTGTTGCAGTGAGACCTGTGTGTGTGTGTGTGTGTGTGTGTGTCTTTGTATCCAGTGAAACTGCAGGCCATTCCCCCTCCCTCCCTTCGCTCAGCCGGAGCTGAATGAGTCTCTTTGTTTAACCAAAGTATCACACAGATGATTAAATCAGGGGAATTAGAAATCAGCCTCAACTCTCAGCACATGCACACATGTAGGACAGCATTCACACACACACAGAGTTAATGCAGAAATGTAGAGGTATTTGCGATGTATGCTGTCATGATAATGATTCAGCCAATCAGAATAAACATACAAGCTCACACTGAATGGGCTTAGCGTGGAATAATAGCATAATGCATGCACACATACTGTGCACTATATTTCTGCATATGGAAATACATCAAATCAAGCATACTGCATTATTATATACAGCTTGCAGTTTGGTGTATGACTTAAACGCAATATATTTCATACATAGGCTACTGTATTCTGCTGAAGTCCATGGGTAAAATCTATTAAATGCACCTTTAAAAACGAAATAGAAAATTAATTAGATAATTAAAACATTTAGCTTAACATTTTTAGGTTTAATGTGCTACTTGTAATTATTCGAGTGAATTGTGAACTACCAATTTCTAAATGAAACCATTTCTACATATTTTATAATCATTGTAATAGTAATAAATAATAGCCTACCTTTGTAGTGTGCTGATTTGAACATAGTAATTAATTGAGTAAACATGTGGCCGTTAAAACACATGATTTGTCCTGATCTTACAGGTGGAGAAGATAAGAAGCAAATGAATATTCAGGCAGGTGTGTATGAAGACGAGGACGCGCTTGAACAGACTGCAGCTTTATTTAAAGTGAGGGAAGTTAGTCACTGCTCTCTTCTATTTACACCGATAAAGAAAAACAACAACACTTTTACCCACCACAAAATTACAGTTTCCAACATCAGAATAAAACACTACTGATAAAAAAATAACGAACAAAAGCAACAAATATAAATAATATTCTGTAATATATAACGAGTAAGCTGTTTGTTTGCTGTTTCTGAATAATACTAATAAAGAGGGGGGAAACTATAAAAGTACCAAAAGGAAGAAAACATTGAATAACTAAAAGTTTACAGTAACGGTCTTTACGATATAATACCGCAATGTTTTATTTTTTGTTAAAAAATTATTAAAATCTTAAATGTTCTGAAACCGACATTGTTTCCATGAAATACAAAACGGTGCTCTTTCAAAATCTCATATTACATTGTCACATGGGCATACGAGTCTATGACGGCTAATAAAGTTGGCACCCTGAAAATAGATCCGTGTGATTTAATTTAATGCGTCAGCGATGACGAACAGTAGCCGATGGACCGAGGCACTGGCGGTGTTATCTAAAAAAAGGTAAGTTATGTGCCAGAAACTCGTAATTAGGTTAATTCCGATGCGACGGAAACATTGCATTACAGTACTCCTCCTATGTGTTTGTAGTAATTATCGCATCCTGGCACTGATATTTACACACTCTGAAAGTCATAAAACACAAATGTCATTAACAAACACTAGACAGTGGTGAAGACTTTTCAGTGTAGTTATGGCAAAACAAGTAACAATAGAAAAGATTACAACAGCGAAAACACGTCATTATTTGTTGATAAAAACAATATGGCCTTATTTTGGTTAATAAAAAGAGATTATTCATTCATACAAATTAAAAAAAGAAACACGTGGATGTACAGATAATAGCATCAGGTGTAAGTTTGTTTGCGTGTATGTATATTTAAGTGAAGTGGAGGGGGTCGATGTATGGTTTGAGTGTTACTGCCGAACCAAACCCGAGTTTTTGTTGTATTTTTGTAATGTTTTGGTCTCAGAACTTTGGTAATGTGTCTCATGAAGGACCTCTTGTGTCAAATTTCTGCCTCCTTCATTTCATCTGGCGTTGTGTGAGTCTGTGTTGGGTTTTATATAAGCCTGAGGCACGTGAGAATATGTTCCCTGCAGATCTCCACACACACAAGTTTCTCGGTGCAGGTGAGTGTTTGTCATGATTTTCAGTCACACTTCTGTTGGACCCTTCGGCGACTGGATACGAAACCAGATCGGCGCATCACGGTCGAGATAGGGTGGTGTATACGGGCTGCTCCCAGTGCGTTGGGCTGTGCGACTGTGGCACGGAGCCGGGATCTGGAATGGCGGTGTACAGGGGCCTCTGGGGCCCATGTAGGAGAAGGCGGAGTAGGCCAGAGGTCTGGCTAGAGTGGGCGTAGTATGAGCCTGACGCCTGGTGCTCGGCGTATTCGGCGAACTGCGCACGGGACGCCAATGAAGGGAAGGCGGTGCTGTAGTGTGGCAGATAAGTGACATGCGACCCACTCGCCGCAGCATCACTGGAGAAGTGCGCCTCGCTCTTAATCTGCGTTTTCACACCATCCGATCCCAAGTGTTGCTGGGAAGGCAGCTGCTGCTTGGAAAGCCAGGCGGTGGAGTGACCGCTAGCAGCCGCCAGTGCGCTGGAGATGCCGTAAGTGTACGGCGAAGCCGAAGACCCGACGCCGGGGCCACTCGACGACTGCGGATGCCCGTTGGGCGGCAGGTACTGGTCGAATTCGTTCACGTCGAACGGCTCCATGTTGGCCATCACATCATGGCTGATCTCGCCAATGTCCACATTTCCGAAATCGATGTGCGGTTTTCCGCTGGCGGATGAGGAGGCGGAGCTTCCGTCTGCTCCCAAACCGCTCCGGGAGGCTCCGCCCTCACGCTTGCCCTCGCCGGATTTACCGCCCTGCATTTCTGTCTTAGGAGTGGTAGGGGGCGTCGGAGGGCTGTGACTCTGACCTGAAGGAACAAATGGATAATTTTAGAGGAAGAAGTTTAGGGTCGGTAAGATTTTCGTTGTATTTGAAGGGTTTTGCTCACCTAGGCTGCATTTATTGCATTTAATCTAAAGGCCTATTCACACCAAGAGCGATAACAATAACTATAAATACAACTATATTTGTGTCCACACCAGTAAACGATAGCTGTCTGTTATTGTAGTTCCTTTTGCATTTACACAAATTCAACCAGTAGATGTCCTCGGCATGCACGTTTCAAGCGTTTAAAGCCCGGGTCACACTACAAGCGACATGCAGCAAAAAATTGATTAATTTCAATTAAGAGCTGGCGACTCCCGGTGACACGAACGACAGCGACCGGATGGGGGGTGTCCAGCGACACGACAAAGTTCAGATTCCTTCAACTTTATGCAAATGAAGAGCAACTTTTGGGAGCGATAGCCAATAGGAAAGAAGACAATAAAGCTCATGTGATTGTTCTCCTCTCAGCCGTAGATAAACATATGCAATGAAAGAAAGTATGCTCTGTTTCTCATTCATTTTTGTCTGTATGTACTGATTTAATTTAGATTGCCTCCAAATGTTTGTACTTAACGGCAAGAAACCTGATTCGCTATCAAGGCAATCAGTAGGCGACCTCATCGCCAGCCCTGGCGACATGCAGCGACAAAAGCCACTGCTAGTGTGAACGGGCTTAATTTAGTCAGTGTAGTGGAATAAAAACAACACATAGTCGTTTCAACTGCAACTTCAGTGGAGGCAAGGCAATGTTGGCGAAACTAGTGAGGCATGTTGTATGTTACTCTGTTTGCTCCTCCACAATTTTGCCTGCTATGTCAAATGCACAAGCCCTTTAAATTTGAATGAAGTCTGATTAGCTGTCTGTGTTTTATTGTTTATCAGCTGAATTTTTGTTTACGTTTTTTAATTCTGAAAGTGATCCCAACAATATCTTTCCTCTATATTGTTATCATTATAGTCGTGCTTAAACTCTGCTATTCTCTTAAATTTGAAATTATTATTAGAACGTTATCTTTATTGTTATTGTTCTTGGTGTGACTGGACATTAACACTATAAATGTCTTTACTGTCACTTTTGATCAATTAAATGCATCCTTGAGGAATAAAAGTGACCCCAGATGTCTTAACAGCAGTGTAGGCGGGTGTAGCTCACCTGTAGCATGAGGATGGTGTCCGTCGCCCAATGGTGACCCTGCGGCACCGCTATGTACCACATCCAGGTGCAGGCTTTTGTAATGTGATTGGCTGTGACTGACCTCGCCCTCGGAGAGGCCGTCGCCCTCTGAGTTGGATCCCGGTTTGCCGTTCTTGCGTCTACGTGGCTGGTACTTGTACTCGGGATAATCTTTCTTATGCTGCTTCCTCAGACGCTCCGCTTCCTCGATAAACGGCCTCTTGTCTGTCTCGTTCAGCAGCCTGAAACACACATGTGCACAAAAAGATTAGATTTTGCACAGTATAAGATGCAATACCAGAATATTTGATAGTGAAACAGTAACCCAATCACTGGACAAATGAAGAAATGAATCCTGTATCATCACAATAAATTCAAAGGGCAGGCACACAATAAAATCTTATTTCAATCTACAGAATTTCAACAGTTCATTAGTGCTTGTTAAGTTTTAATATTAATATGAATGTCTTTTTAAAATGTGTTTACTACATATTTTTCTTACCCTTATTTACAGTATGCAAAGACATAAGTTAAATGTCGAAAAACTGAATCTGGCTCAGAGTTGTCATCTGCGAGACGCTTTCATTCAGCGACTGCATGAACCAAACACTCGCTCTCTCATGAAAATAAACTATTTTAGAAAAACACACACCGTAATAGCTGCAAGATGGCCTTCTGGCTCGGGTTAATAGTTCTGTTTACGCACTGTGGCCTGTGTATTTGTGTGTGTTTGTGCTGTTTTCCACGGCAGCTCCTGAAGGGATTTGTCCCTCTAATCTGGCATGTTGAAGGAATGATTATTCTGAGCTAAAGCCCCTGAGAAACTCAAAGCCAGAGGCCGAGTTAACATCAACAGAAGGGTGTGCAGATAATATACGGCTGATAGTGAGGTGTGGCCATCAGATCGACAGCAGAACCCAAGAGAGCCATTAAACTGCAGCATATCTTATTAACTGGTAGAATTACAGTAATGAATTGATGGTGGCTGTTTCTTGAGTGGTTTATGACAGTGAAGGGATGGAGAATGTGCAGATGGACTTTCAATTTGGTCACATTGATTTTATGGAGATGCATAGGTGTTCTTATTAATTTTTTACCCTGGACCACAAAATTAGTCTTAAGTCGCTTACATTGTATGGGTCAACAATACATTGTATGGGTCAAAATTATTGTTTTTTCTTTTATGACAAAAATCATTAGGCTATTAATTCGAGATCATGTTCCATGAAGATATTTTGTAAATTTCCTACCATAAATATATAAAAATGTAACTTGATTAGTAATATGCATTGCTAAGAACTTCATTTAAACAACTTTAAAAGCAATTTTCTCAATATTTAGATTTTTTTTGCACCCTCAGATTCCAGCTTTTTAAAGGGTTTTATATAAGCCAAATATTGTTTTATCATAACACACCATGCATCAATGGAAAGATTATCTCAATTTAAAAAAAATACCAGTATGCATTTTTGTGTGTTTTAGAATCACATTTTGGTTGTTGTTTAATGTTAATTACTATTCTTATTTTACATTTTTACTTTTACTTCGTCTAGTATTATTTTCATAGGCTATGCATCTTTTAGAATTATAAAAAAAAAAAAAAATTGTATGTAAAGCACAAGTGAAAAGCATGTGCTGTATAAATAAACTTACCATTGGATTGTTTGGCTATATGATACAAATATGAATTTGTGCATTCAACACCATAGACCTATATAGTAGTCAACATTTGAAGTGGATCAAAAAGTTGTCCTAAGACAAGGACGCACTTTGGTTTTAGAACAACTTTGATGAAAGGTTTTGATCCACTTCAAATGTTGCATGAGTATACATACACGGGTAAAGCGTTACGTTTTGCTCTCACCTCCAGAGTTTTCCGAGTGTTTTGCTGAGCTCGGCGTTATGCAGGTGCGGATATTGATCCGCCAGTTTCCTGCGCGCGGCCTGCGCCCACACCATGAACGCGTTCATCGGCCGCTTGACGTGCGGCTTGTTCTTGCTGCTCGAGTTCACGCGCACGGGCATCGGCACGAGCGTCCAGTCGTAGCCGTTGAGCACCTGACTGACCGCCTCGCGGATGCCGATGGGGAAGCGGTCGTCGTCTTCGTCGGACTTCACCGACACCTCGGCGGAGCCGGTCGCATCATCACCGACGCCCGGTATCTGAGACGCCTGACCGGGAAGAGGGGAGTCCGCCCCACCGGGAGCACCGGACGAGTGACCGGGGGACATAGAGTGACCGTCGTCCGAGACCCCGGGACTCATCTCCACCTCTGACATACTGTGCTCCTCCGCCGACATCGGTCTTCTCGCTCTGCGGACACAGGTGTCTGCGCTAGCTCTAGTTTTTTTCTCAAAGGTTTATTCTCTAAAAACGACGTTCGTCTCTAAACAAGTGGCCAATATTTTAACTATTATTAAATATGTATTTTAGGTCCTCCAAAGGCACTTCAACACGCTTATTTTTACACGATCTCCGTTCTTTCAGATCGCATCCATCCGCCGTTATCCTTAGGATAAAGATGTGCTGAAAAACCTGCAAAAAAAAGGTATTTTTATTAATTACCATCATTGGTTGTCACGCCACATTTACATGTTTTGTAAAGTATATCTTCTCAATGTATACCCTTATAACACACCTACATCACT
>CM050415.1:47021460-47221460 GCA_027564155.1 Gymnocypris eckloni scoliostomus
CGATCCCATTTGCACCATCTGGTCGTGATTTCCTAAATTATTATTGCCATTATTTTTTCATTTTTTACATACATTTATATGTAACTTAAGAAAACAGAAAAATACTCTATGAATAATACAGTATTTATCTGTATAAAAACGAGAATTACTGTAATTATTCGATAATTATATAATATTTAAAATAACAGCCAAATTAAAAATAAAATTTACAATTTAAAATGACTGGAAAGAAATATATTCAAGAGTTTTTTTCTCCCTGTGTATTCTGAACATTCATATATTTAATATCCATATATTTAAAATATGTATCATTTAAATATATTGTAAAAATATACAAACAAAAAAAGAAATATATTTGCTAAAATATATTTTAAAATATGTTTATATAAATATATTGTATTCTAATATATTTTGGCATCTTTTGTAATATATATATATATATATATATATATATGTACTGTATTTACTAATTAAAAAAATTAAAATAAATGGCCAAATATATTTCTAGAAAAATATTTATATTTATTTTTTACAGTGTATATATCAAAAGCATTTTAACAATATATTTTGACCTCTATGTTTAATTCCAAGAAAATGAATTTTCTTGCTGTTTAAATACACAGATAAATATATATTTGGTATATGAAGGTTGAAACTAAATCTATTTACTATTTCAAAAACATACTTCATTGAGCTTCACTGTGTGCCACATATATTTAAAATACATTTTGGCCAAAAAAAAAAAAAAGCCATACATGTTAAAAGTAGCATCCAAAAAATAATAAAGAAATTGAATAATTAATTAAAACCGTGCATAATTTGTAAATGTATGAAACCAATACAGACGGGTGCTTATTGAAGCTTCTAGTCGTGAGCAGTAAGTGATTATTAATGAAAACGAAGGAGAATCGCACATCAGAATGAGCTTTATTCACAGAGTGTGTGTTGTGTTTTTACTCTTCCTCGTGTGTTTGTGTATTGATGCACTGAGAAGAGATCCAGGCAGATGAAGTCTTTCCGTAAAAGTGTAGTTTATTAAAAATCAGTTACCAGAAGTAGAAGTGATAAAGATTACAGATGATCAACAACATTAACATAACAAAGATTAACATCAATAACATAACAAGATGTACCTTTCACATGTTAAACAAAGGAAGAATATTTCCTGTAGCTTAAATGGTAGAGCATGGCGCTAGCAACGCCAAGATCATGGGTTCGATTCCCAGGGAAAGCAAGAGCTGATACAAATATAAGACCTGTAACTTGAATGCAGTGTAAGTCGCTTCGGATAAAAGCATCTGATGAATGTAAATATCACGCAGACCTTTGTTTCGTCAAATGAAGGAAAACAAAATGTAGCAAATTAAAAAATTTAGAATCAGAACCAGAGCTCACTTCATCGTTATCGTTACTTCAACAAACAAACAATTAAAAAAAACGCTTTGCTGAAAGTTACAGTCAAATATGGTTACGTTTACTGAAGCGTTGCACTTTTCTAGAAATTTTATTCGTAAATACACAATACAACTATAAATACTTATCTTGATACTAACAATAATAAGTCTCTGAACAGAGAAAAGGGATTCAAACTAAAAATTAAACGCTAAATAAAATGCTATAATTATAAATAAGTGTAAATAAACAATAATTGTATTTTATTATATTTATATATTAATAATATCTGACTTATTTATACATAAACGAGAAATAGTATAAACTAAATTCAATGCGTTTTTTAAAACAGCAACGTAAAAATAAACCACTGCAGTTCTTTTCAATTAATATTAATTACCAATTTGTTAACTTTATTGATAAGTTGCACTGTTAAAGAATTGGACTACTGTAACGGTTTAATTAAAACTATTATTTAAAGATAAAAACTGACATCTTGAAAATACTGATAACTTTATTGACAAGTCGACTTTCATAATCGTATCACAGAACTGATAATAAACATAATTTGATAACACTCATAATAAACAGATTCAGACTGAAAACATGCCAAAAAATAAAGCATACCTCTCTGTATCATTCTTACTTATGTACTAACTAACTAAATATATAATTATATCAATTAATAATTAACCTGGCAGAGCAGGGTGCTTAAAATGAGAATATCAGTTTTACTTTGTATTAATAATATATGTCAGAAATAATATAATAATATCTGCTTTATAAGACAGAAGAGAATATAAAGGGCAGTCAGAGCATACATTACACTTCTTTTAAAATGGCTTGTTAAAAATAAATGAACTTTAAAAAAAATATTTGATATTAAACATAATCAGCTTGATATGCAAAAAAAGTAATATACGTGTAAAAAAATAATCTCAACAGCATTAAAATTGTATTTATTTTATGAATAACTTAGTTTAAAATGAGTGTTCAGTGTTGTTTTCTGTCTCATAGCACACCAGAAAGTAACTGACTGCAGGTCTCAGATCAGTATGCAGTGTATAGTTGATGTTATAGTTTATGTAACGCTTTATCGGTTATAATAACTATAATCTATCGTTCCCAGATAGCTGCGGGATGATATTGTGACAGAATGTTTTCTATAATGTATATTTCATAATGACGAACACATGTTGTGAAGGACACAAGTTCATAAACAGACTGCTAATAAAGTTTAGACGTAAACACACAGCAGGTTTACACACAAACAGCGTAACTACAGAGTGATTTAGGGATATGTACACACCTGGAAAGGGGTTTTCAGACATGATGATGGAGTTAGATCCACTCTGACGGGGTTTTGGTGAGTTTTGCTGGTTTTGTTATTGTTTCGTTATCAGCTCTGGCTCGCGCCGGCCGGAAGCGGAAGATCAAACATCATCAGAGAGAGTTTGAGCGCAGTGTCACTACTCGATCCGTACCGGAAACATGATTTGTACTGCGCATGCGCGAAATTGCTTCCACTTCCTGTCACCGCCAACGTTTTTGCGACAGTCTAGTGAAATTGATTATTTTGCGTTTTATATACAGCTTCAAGAATTTCTCTTAAAAGGAGAAATTCCTGACAATTCTACAAATCGTCGGAAGGTTAGACGGCGTCAATTTTATCATCAAAGGTAACTATTAGTACTGAAAGATTTTATAATGAAAAGAGAATTCACTTTCTGTTACAACCTGTAACGTTACTTGTTCAGCTCCCATATCTGAATATGCAATTTGATCTTTTACATTGAATTGCAGATTCTTCTGACTTGAGTTTTTCCTATTAAAATAGATGACAGACTCTTCTGTCGGCCCCAGTTTGCAGTACATGAGGCTAGTTGTCCTGTCAGAGGAAGAGAAGAGTGCCACAATAACCCTGGGACTGGAAATCACAGTGGCGTCAGAGGCACTCAAAACAGGGTTATTGCTGGATACTATTGGCCTACAATTATCCAGGATGTGAAAGAATGGGTAATGTACTACAGATGTGGTGCTTTACTTGCACTTCTACTTTGCCAGTTTTTTCCTATACAAGTATCTATACTTAAGAATGTGTCTAATTTTGCCACCTCTGATTGTTAGATACCTCCTTGATTTAGAATTTATATTTATTGTCATCAACTTGTATCAGGTGGCTGTTTTCTTGACATTGTATTCAAAAATTGTGTTTCTTTTAGGTCAGATCCTGTCACCGCTGCCAGTTGAATGACCCCATTAAGACTGTTGTGCCAGTCTTGCATTCTATTAAGGTACTGCTTACAAGGTTTTAGCAAACTGATGAGACTAACAAGCTAGTCTCAACCTTGTGTACATTTTTGCATTTGGTTGATGCTAATTTTGTGCCATGCAGGTAAAAGAACCTTGGGAGGTGCTTGGTTTGGATTTGATTGGACCACTGCCAGAAACAGCACGCAACAACAAGTATGTTCTTACCATGACTGACCTGTACACCAAGTGGGTGATTGCAGAACCTACGCAATCTAAGACAGCAGCTGAGGTGTCTGCAATAATAACCACAAAGCTGTACTTGTTCGGCATGGTTAGGAAAATCATTACAGACCAAGGGAAGGAGTTTGTCTGCAAGGTGAAGTTTTGTAAATGTTTAATTGATTTTTCCCTTACTCTTGTCTCAACACAGGTGAACATGTCCAGCTTATTCAAGATTCAAGATTTGTATTTGTCACATACATGATTATATAGAGTATATAACCAGCAGTGAAATGTGAGTCAGGTCCGCTCCATGGACAGTGCAAATATTATAGAATACAACACAGAGGAACTATACATAAATGAAATAAGTAAAAAATAAGATATAAAGAACAAAATATAAAAGAATGTGCATGACAGTATACTGTAGACTTAAATATTAAGATAAGCACGAATGTACAAGAGAGGAATGTGCAAACAGGTTGTACATGGTTGTCATGTAGCAGCAATACCAATAAAATTATAATATGTGTATATATTATTACCTTATTTTTCCTGAAAGAGCTGGCGCGGCCATTTGTAAATTTAATGTGTCTGGATTCCGGTCTCATCTGCTTCTAGCAATATTTAGCTGCGCAAAACAGCTCGTTTTGCTGCTTGATATTGCTAACTGGTGTGTCTTACCATATTATTTTAATGTATTTTAATTATGAACACTGGTTTGTAGTGCAAACAGTTTTACCGTTTACTGCACTGTTATTCTTCTCCTTATCTCCCTACCGTGCTTAATGAAGCGGAAGTCTCATACATTCACAGAAAACGGCTTACTTGTATGTTGAAACATAAGGTGGATATGTTGTTGTCTACAGTTACTCCAGTCTTGCAAATTTAACTTATGATCCCTCTGCAGCTCAACGACAGCATTTTCAGTACACTCAAAAAAAAGATTTTTGCTCTTTGTTCAATTTCATTAATTAAAATGAGCTCATACAACATAACTCTTGTTAAAAATGGTCCCAACTTAATTTTATTAAATATACACAATGTAATTTAAAAACAATTAGGTTTACACGTTTTTTTTTAATTGAGTCAACAAGAATATTTTTCGTTGGATTTTACTTGTGTAACTAGGAAGTGGATTTCCCTTCCCATCATGCTTTGCACAGGGCTGGATAAGGAGAGTAAATCTTGAAATAAAATGTTATTTTAGGCATTTTTTATTTAGATGATAAAATTGGGAGACTTGTTAATGTTTAATGTTCTTTTATGTTTGTATTTAAAAGAGTTTCTGGTATGTTAGTGTTTTGGGGGGTTACCATTGTGGTAAAGTGTAGAGCATGTGCTTGGGTTGAGGACCAGCTAACATGACACAAAGATGTTTTAATAACAAAGAAACAATTATGGGCATGCCATGGATGTAACAATATCATCATATGCTATGCCTAACAAATTGGCTAATGCCTAAAGTTAAGTAAATCCAACAAATAATTTATTTTGTGTAGAAACAATTTATTATCCAGTTAAATGTTTTAGCAAGCATAAAAACATCACTTCATCAATGTATCAATTTAATTTAAACTATATTTGATCAAATTGAGTTGGCCCAACTCAATTACAATTCATCCAATGAATTATTTTTTGAGTGTAGGCTACTGATGTTAAAATCACAATGTAGCGGCTGGATTGCAACTATTACATATATAATTTGCCTATTTACATTGTCTATTTTGTATGTATATACCTAATTTATCTGTTCTATGTTTCTTTATTTGCTTATCATATTTTATATTTTACTTTGCCCTGCTGTTGTTTTGGCAAAACTTTATCTAGTTGGAATGACCCAATTTTTTTTTGTAGTCTTCACTGAAGGAATTTAAGTTCATACAACAAGATTACAACAACTCATTTCAAACTAATTAGATTTTGGTGGAAAAATGTAATTAAATTTCGTGGAAAAGTTTACTCTAATTTTTTTAAGTTCGTTCAACAACTTTTTTTTTTGAGTGTATGCTGAAAATCCAACATGCCGTCTCCAGTGCTTACCATCCCCAAACCAACGGGCAGGTAACTGTTTGGATACCTGTCTTGTAAGATCTATTGTTGCCTTATGTTTATTTATCAACTTTATAAATGCATTGATATGTACAGGATGAAAGAACTAATCAGAATATCAAGCGCCGCACTCAGGAAAGTATGACAACCACAATGACTGGGACCTCCACCTTCCTGCTGTGGTGTATGGAATCAACACTGCAAAGCAGGTTTTGTCTTACTTATTATATTTAGGCTATGATATCTACGGTTAGTTGTCAATGGTAAAACTGAATTGGTGAATTTATTTACTATTTAATGTCATGGGTGGAGTTTTTCAAACTTATAGATAAATACAAACTTATTAGTTAATGGGAAGCTTCTTTATGTGATCAGTACTCCACTAGACACAGTCCCTACTTCCTCCACGTCTGCCAGAGGTCATGAATGCCTGTCCCATGGGAGATGATTGTGAAGTTGTTGACCCAGAAGATGACATCGACACCAGAGTCAATAAGATGAAACTTCTCAATTAAACGGTATGTATTTGAATAATAAAGGTAAATGAAGTAGTGAATTACTATCAGAATTACACCTAGGCATAGGCTGATCAATGTATTTTTTTTGCTGCGATTCTGCTTTATCTCTCTTTAGTTATAAAAGCAATTGAATCTTCATGTGAAGCCACTCTCCCTCACTCTGTTACATTGTAATGATTAAACCTTGTTCCTTATTGTTCTATCTTGGCCTGACTGAGACTCCATTAATCAAGAGACCAGAGAATTCTGGATTTTTCAATGAGTTTTAATTTTGGGTACTGTTCTTTTTTTGTAGGTTCTTCACAACATAGAGAGAGCACAGAGCATGCAACAGAAGTCATTCCAAAATCGCAAGCGCAAGTTTGTGCGAGTATGTTCAGTTCAGGCCGGTGATGATGTTCTGCTCTCACGGGACCCCAAGAAACGACGGACAGGAGACACATTTACAAGTCAGCACCAAGGACCATATACTGTGTCCAGCATCTCTTCCAAAGGGGTGGCCACTATCGACAAAGGGTCAGCTTGTCAGAGGGTCAATGTGTCAAGACTGAGGACATACTACAGATTGAAAAGTAAGAGTGTTTGATAAACTGTATAAAACCGTTTGAAATTACATGCTTATAGTCCATTGTCACGTATTTGTATATCATCAGATGGACCAACTGAGAGGATGTTTCTCCAGGACCACTGCTACTCAACATTCAAATGGCAGGTAGAGCATCCATATGCTTGTTCAGGTGCAAGATGGGAGAAGGACTTGGACCCTATTCAAGATGAACTGGTAAGTATTGTGTTTATTTAGTGACACTTTGCATATTTAAATGATAACCATTACTTAATCTGTTAAACGTTCTTTATTTTTAGTTAAAGTATGTGTTGGACAAAATCGGCCATCAGAAGAATTGATCATAAAGCAAGGCCAAATTTGCCTGACACGAGAAGACTTCTGGAGCCTGGGTTTAAGCCAGTACATGGAATCTAATGTGCGTATGCTTAGTGTCTTAATTTACTGCACAAAAAACTAATTCCTAGATAATGCATAATGTTACACATGGCAGCTTTCACAGGGATGTAATCATTCTGCAATTAATTTCAGATCGGAAATGCCTGCCTCAAGATTGTGGAAGAAGCTGCACGAAGACATGTACTTTATACTACTATCTTCTTTGGTATTAATTTGGATGTATGCATGTTTAATAACTTATGTTCTTTCCTTAAGGGGAAACATTTTCACATTGTGGACCTCTATGCTGTTCCCACCTGGAAAGACAAAAATGTGGACCCAGTGCATTGTTTGCCTGTAAGTTTTTTTTTTTTGCTGTCATGTACTTTTTAACCGAGAAAGAGTTCTATTGGGAATAGGCAAAAAAGTATGTTATTTTTGTGCATGCATATTATTTTGTCACAATGAGCAGGCAGGCGGATGAAGCTGATCACTTTCTGCTCTGTGTTGAGTTTCTTTTAATCTTTCTAGTTGTAATATTTCCAAATTCAACAGGTAGGGTTAGTGAGTTCGATTTTTGTGGATATTAACAAAATATCCATTGATTGCAGGTTTTGTTTGTAGCTAAGAGGGAGATACTTTTTCTTGATTCTCTTCGCCCTGATGGTTTTGGAGATGAGACCTACAGAACCATATTTAGGTTGAGACTAAAGATAATTAATTTACTGGCCTTGTTCCAGGCGTGTTATTTGGTTACAATTTCCAAAAGGAGCCTTGTTCTCAGGCTTCAACTTCATTTTCGAGTCTCATTCTTAGGCTTCAAGTTCATCAAAGAGCCTCGTTCTCAGGCTACAGAACTGATCATGTAATTACACATTATGTATTTTGTGTTTTCTTTGGAATGCCAGACACATTTGTAACGTATATTGGCAGGAATTCAACTCTACAAGTCACCAGAAGGGGGGGGGGCAGCCAAAGAATCAGCGTCTCTCTAAAACCCCTCCCCCTTTGCATCAGCGCAAAAGCGCGCGATTTCGTCCGGTCACAGAACAAAGAGAAATGGCCACTAGAAGATTTCCAAGAGACACATTCATTTCATGATAATAATTCATCTACACAAGGAACATGTGGATATTAATTGTGGTACTCTTTCTCTCATATGCTTGTGGAATATGAATTATTTGGGAAAACGTGGGCTGATTTCTAATCATACTTTAAGCTGGAATGTTTAGGTTGTGTTTAGACTTTTATGAATGGTTGCAAAATTTTATGAATCAGTACGATAACGAATGTGGTGATATTATAAATGTGTAAATCTGATAAGAGTTTTAATACAGGCGTACAAACAAGTTATCTGTCCTCACATGAAAATGCTTTGCAAAACCAGCCGGGCAGGCGGGGCTCCGCCCCGTACCGACGCTCTGATTGCACCAGCCGCCTTTAGGGATGTCCAAAAAACGGACTGTTTAAAACGACGCGCGAGCGACGCGCCCACCTCTTCTCTCTCTTGACTCTCTTGAACTGTGGAACTCGTCGAAGCTACGCTTCCCGTTTTTGCCCACGCCCAGCGCCCGGTCCGCTGGACGCTCACCTCGGAACCAACCATCGGAGGGGTCTAAGACTGTGCCAAAGCCGTAACGGAGCCACGAACGATTGCAGAGGAGAGCTTTCCCGGTGACATCACGCAGCCGTCTCAAGTCTCCACACGAGAACAACCGAAGGAGCACGAACCGACCACGTGAAACCCGAAACAAAGAACTCACGCGGGAAAACGAAACCAACGCATCCAGCCTGCTTGAAACCAACAGAAAGCAAGTAACAAACCAACGTTTTTATCCTGACTAAACTGGTAAATTCGATCTGAATGCAGTAACAAAGCAAAGATTTGTTCGTGATCATTTCCTGGGTAGTTAAGTTATGCAATAGAAAGGATGGTATTCTTTCATACAGTTAACCTCAAAACTCTCGTATGTGTGTGTATGTCTATGCTTTATTAGGTAATCCATTTATGTTAGAATAGCAATATCACGAATAAACCTTTTCCATTTTATAAACAAGTGTCTCTGGAATGTGATTTTAAGTATTTTCATCCTTATTTGCCCAAAGATAACGCCACCTAGCTCAAACTTGCGAAATTATTAATCTTGTTTATTGTTACCGGGGCCACGGGAATGGAAGCGAGATTGTAATTGAGATTAACAGAATGTACCTTTAGTGATTGCTGGACAAGCACTTAATAAGGTGTAAACTGTAGGTTAAATATTAATATGACTTTAATCAAGCCATATTAAATATTTAATAACTAATTCCCGGAGCTGAAACAATAGCTCCATATTAAACTGGATTTCTTTACAAGAATGGTGGAGAATGCGGGCAATTAAAGACTAAAATCTGAAAATCAAACCAGAGACAATATACATATTTCTCACTTTTATCCGGAAGAATTGAGTAAATATAGAGAAACAAACGGTTATTTGTGATATTGCATTCTTGTTTGTGAAACACAGTGAGTTTGAATGAAAGAGAGTGTAACTGTTAACTCGAGTTCGAGAAGAAATTAAACTGCAGTAAATAATTAATAAAAGTCGCTCTAAAGCGCATGAGAGGCGAACGAGCGTGTCCCTTGTTGCCCCTCTCTTAAGGCCTTCGTGGTAATGCTTTTGTTAGCGTGTTCCACTGCAAACCCAGCCACGTGACTCCGCTGTAGAATATTAAAGTAGCTATTTAAGTAATTCTCAGCCCATTTTGATTTCACGAGTGAATTCAACGCACGGCGCTCAAAGGAGTGGCCAGTCGTTTTGAGAAAGGGAGAAATTTTGCAATCGATTGTTTGTTTATGTGTGCGGTCTAAACAGACAAATATTCGCATAATAGCCCGCTGAGGCTTTGTTGGTTTATAAGTAACCCGTAGATAAATTTATCTCGCCCTAAATGAGTGAGATTATATGTGCTATAGAAAATTCAAGTCTGAACAATGCTGCTTGTTTCTGAAGCGTGAAGCACATTTTCCCTTTTCCTATAGGCACTGAGTTGCCATAGCGACCAGTTTAGCCACGTGGAGACTTGGCCACGCGTAAGCTAATAATAGCGCTAGCGTAACTGAAACAAAGAAGCTTTAGCCATGCTGGTAGCATTACGGCTAGCGATTAGCACATAGCATTTAAAGCTTGAATGCAGTGGGTGTGTGTGAAAAAGCCACTCACGTTTTCCCTGTCTCTCTCTCTCTCTCTCTCTCCCATTTAAAAGACTAACGTACGTTTTAAGTTGGCTGTGTTAATGTTTCCCAATCATCAGTGTTAACAATTTCACAGGTTGGTTTAATATAACAGCTGATTAAAGTCTTTTACCTTTTGTGGGACCAGCTTAATAAGTGGTGGGTTATTAGAAGATAATTCAGTATTACTTTGATAATATGGTGAGGTTGATTTAATTAAATTATAATGGCTTTTTATGATTTCATAACACATCAATGGATAAGCGCTATTGTTAGGAATTTTAATTGTTAATTGAATGTCACAATTGATTACAAATTAATTTTGAATTAATTTAATTTAATAAAATTTTCAATTCCTGCTTCAACAACAACAGCATCCATTTATGAACCATAAACGCCTTATAATTTGACCACTACAATAAAACCTTAAGTTATCAAGAGGGCCAGAAATTTTTAATTTCATTTACAAGTAGGATACAGATTATTATTATTATTAAATTCTTTATTTTGATGTAATGACAATGAGGAATGCTTAAGTTTGGAAATTATTTTAATTACTATTATGGGCATCCAAAACTAGTGATTTAGAAGCTGTAAATTAATTTAATAATTAATTGTGAATTCGAAAATTCTAATTACATTTAATAATTAATTACACTTCCTGTTTACATTTTGCAACGATATTGGTTTATCAACTCAATTGCAGATTGCACGTGTAATTTCTAATCCTAGGTGAGCCTATTAATTTTAATTATAACATCATACATTTTAATTAGAAACCACAAAGTCTAATTTTAATTATAATTTCAGACTTACCACAAGTCTGGCGCCCCCTGTAGGCCATACTTCATTTCCTTAGGTGATCTGATTAACTCAAGTAAAATTAATAATAATTTAATTAAAATAATTTTATTAAATAAAAATTAGTCCTCTTTACTTAGGCCTGAGAGTAGATAGTGCTCCCCCTAGTGTTGTGTTGGAGAAGTGACAGTGACACCATACCGTCAAAGTCACTTCTCACCAATCTGGAGCATAAAACGTAACCTTAGCATAGCGACTCAACAGCACCACCTTGTGCCAACGTATTAGTTTTAAATCTTGGGAATAAATCTTAATTTCTCTTTTCTTTTCTCCCTGTTACTAACTTCTAATTTGACTTGTTTGCTTAAAGCTAACCAGGGGAAGATCACGAATAGAGCGAAATGTCACAATTGAACAGATGTGTATGAAACTTGAGAACCACATTCAAACTGTTTATCATTTACCCTCTATTGTGAAATCCTACCCCTCCCAGTTAAAGCAGGTGCAATGAGAAGATAGACATCGGCAACATTTTTAAACACGCGCGAAACACGCTGACCAGCGTTGCGGTGTAAAATCCTGCCATTAAGGGACAAGTACTGTCATTGCTGTTATTTTCCTCCATCAAGGAGAAAATTGAAATAGCAATACCAATCTTATTACAAAAGAAAACTGCCTACAATCCTCTGATTAGAAGCGTCCTTCTAAATCAGACTTAACAAAGCGAAGAGAGAATCTGCTATTAAAAAGAGATCGGTCTAGTGTTATTGTCCCTGTGTACTCATTCTGTTAGTGTGCTTTTCTTTCTGTTTCCCAACAGTGCTGCCTCGACGTGGGCGCAATGTCTACGCAGAAGCTGCAAATTACACGCACCCACCACAGAGGACCACAGAAACAGAATCACACTCAACACTAGCATACACTACACTGTGCACATTCACCCCTGTTGTTTTGTTTGTGTTTTGTTTTGCTTTGTTTCCCATTCAAGGTCTGTGTCAGTTCGGTCCAAGATCCCATCACCGCCAGAACATGTCTCACAAAACAGAACATGTCGGTCACTGGGAAGACTGGAAATGTGGCTAAGTGCTACAACAAACAGCATCCTCCCTAAAGCTGCTGAAGCACTCCAACATCAGACACAGGACCAACTAGATGACAACATCACAAGCATCATGAGACAAGACCCAAGTCAAAACTACAGTCACAAAGAATTAGCCAAGATCACCTCAAGCTTAAGTCACACACTCATCGCCACCCTCAAACTGAGCGACAAGCACGCCGCACAACGCCAGCAGGAGCTGACAAGCGCACAACGACGCGATAGAGCAGCTGGAACGTGAGCGACAGGAAGGGACCGATGAGGAGGAGATCAACAGGCTAAAGAGATTCTAGCAGCTACCAGCCACGAAATGCAGCAACTCAAAGAGGACTTCGCTGATTGTGCAGACAAGCTACAGTATGCAGAGAAGCTACTAGAGAAGGCAAAGACTGACTTCAGGGACAAAACAGCAGAATCAAGGCCCTCGAAGCTCATTTGGCTGAATCAAGAAAGCGAGATCAGCCGCCTAACACAACAGCTCGACTACGTCGAGGAGTCTGAAAGTTTCCAAGAGGAACTCAAGCACGCTTACGAACTACGCCAGGAGCCGTCAAGGACAGGACGTGCACAAACCGCACCCCTGCCAAGCAGGACCAAGTCACCTGTGCCTGGACTGACACGTGAACATAAGACAGAGGGGGTGGTGTTAAAACAGTCACCAGCGCCGTCTGAAGAACTTTATATCACGACAGAACCAGAAGAATCTGCTGCAGCCAGCCGCAGATCGTCGCACAGCTTGGACCTAAAAGACCTTGACAAGCTCGCCCGAAACGTTGGCAAATTCAACCCCAGCGTGCCAAACAGCCAAAAGGTCCAAGCGTATCTGCAAGATATTGATTTCCATCTGGAAATGCGACCTAACGTTACGGACAAAGATAAACTCTATTTACTCCGAACGACATCCAGTCCTGAAGTACGCAGCTTCCTGGACCGGCAGCCTGTTAACACCAAGACTGATTATCAACGGCTGCGAAAAGCCCTTATTAAAGAGTTCGCCGACCCTGAGTCCGATCAAGGCTTAGTGGCTGCCCTGGAGACGAGACAAGGACGTCACGACACTCCTCAAGCTTACTATAGTCGACTCAGACAAGCATATTTTGGAACTCGCAATGATTCTGACATGGAAGATGAACTGAACTTTAAAACTCTCTTCCTCAGGAATCTTCATCCTGGTATAAGCCACCATCTTGGCGTTCTCGCATGTCCACGAACGATGAACACTCAGCAGTTGCGAGACTTGGTGCAAAAGGCCTACTACAAACAAAAGATGGCCTCAGAAAAGAGCGCAAAACCCCAGCAGTTCTTGATTTCAACACGCAACACCATGAACTGGCTCTAGAGGGCACCCAACGCCAAGACAGCTAAGCCACCACACAGAGAATGGAATGCACTCCCGTCCAACAGAGAACGAGACTCACACGCTGACACTCGACCTGAACAGAGGTATGACCGATGGGATGAGCGGCGTGGGCGTCAACGCTCACCTGGACAACACTGGGAGAAGTGGTCTCATGAGAATCAGTGGGAAAAGGAAGATGAACCAGAGTCAGCCTGACTAGCTGTCACAGACGGCAGTGACAAGCTGAACAAATCAGCCCCAGAAAACAGCACCGCTTCACCTTGCTCTCAGAGAACAGTAAACACCCTGACTTCAGATGGACATGAAACCCCACCTGAAAACCCAGCAACAGAGTTAAACACTAACTCAACACCCAATACTCCAAATCACAGCGGCGTCCAACAAACACCTGCTGATGAAACTCCAAGTTCCTGAAAGTGCTGTCTCAGTCACCTGCCATTCCTCCGGAGAACACCAGATCAGGTCTGACATCCTAAACGTTTCCTCCCAAACTCCAGCCCTCAAATGACCAAAACGATGCCTCACCACAGCAGGTGCATCACATGAAGAGTCCTGGACCTTTCATGCCCTCCCACCCAACCCTACAGTAGCAGCAGTAACCCGCCGCCAGCACGCCACTGGCGAGCACACCCCTGCCCTCCTGCATTACCATACCACCTCAGTTCGCTGCTGACGATCTCCTCACCCTCACATGCGGATTCGTCACTACGAACCATGACAGCTCACATGTCAAAACCATGTAACACATCCTCCGAGCTCCAAGCTCCACTCTGTCGACTACATGCTGCATCTGCAAGACGGTGTCCACACGTATGTCCCTGAGCCACTCACTGCGCCACAGCTCGTAGTACCTCACGGCCAGAGGGGAGTACCGACACACGCACACGATGCACCATGATGGGTTGCCAGTGCCAACCGGCAAATCCAAACCACCGACAGGAAAAGGGGGAAGATCCGACCCACTGACACAGACCGACAACCATATGCACCACACAAGCATAATTATTGTCATTTTAGGAAAACATATAGCAACCATGCTTAGACACAACCCATATTCTCTCCTCCGCAGCACTGCTAGGACCAATCTAGTAGAGAGGAGTTACTCTCAATTTTTTTTTCATTATTATATAATTTTTTTTTTATTAAATTTTTTTTTAATTTTTTTAGTTTTAAATTTTTTTTTTTTTTTTATTTACTTTATCGTTTGGTTTCTTTATCGCGTGTCTCACTTTGTGTTTCCTTTCCTCTTTTCACTTTGAACCCCTTAACCAAACCTTGAATCCAGGTCCTGAAATTGAGATCGACTTCCGTCAGTAAAGTCGCTGTAACTCGCTGTGAGAACCGCTGTCGACCGATCGAGGCCACCCGCCAAAATCATGAACGACATGATACGATGTAAGTTCCTCGATTGACAACGTAGCCATGAATAGGATTCCGTGCTACGATACCTCTTAGCCTTGTTCAAACGTTGTAACCCGGCCACTGCGGGCCCCGCTAGTCTCATCCAAACCCATCTCGCCCCTTTCCCGGTAGCGCTATTCCCATATACGCAAACCCGAAACAAGTGATTTAGTTGTTTTAGTTTGCCCATTATCGGCGTTAATAATGTTTACCGGCTCAAAGACGTTGTGAATGTGGGATTACGGCAAGGGAAAACCTATGTAAAAATCCAAACTCCTAAAGTCGCTATGTACACGAGAACAACGAACAGTTGTATCTGGCCCCAAACTCAAAGATGGGCACGCTCACTTAGGACATTCACTCCCCTAACCGAGTAAACTCTGCGTGACGCGATAATACCAAGGGCATCTGCGGTTTAGAATCCATTAAACCCGACACTAGCTGCCCGCGAAGCAACACCACGTTCTCAAGTTGAGGTAACGCAGCCGAAATCATCAGAAATCGATGGCTGGTCAACACCCCAGCACGAACAGCCACCCTCACATGCGATTAACACGACACCACTACGCCGCATTAATTTGCCCAACCAAACGTTATGGATCACTGCCCGAAGGCGCGATCCTCCATATTGACGAGTTAGCATTGTATCACCTCACCGACGACGGATGTCAGGTTGAAATCGAAATCTCTTATTGAATTGACACCGCTGACAGCGCTAGAAGCTATCGCCGCCTTCCGCCCGCCGGTCCAATTATTCGGTCCTGGTCTGCCGCTGACACGGCGCTTTGTATCTCTACTATCGTAGGATATGTTATGAATTTGACACTGGCCTTCCTCCTACACAAGCGAGTGAACGTCGTCCAAGAGACACTCAACAAATGCACGTCAGGCGTCCCTCGCCTTTTTCGACGTGGTAATCCCGACCGAGAACCCGAACCCGAGAATTTGAACAACCTGACTGAGATCATGCCTATACCGCCTCGTCGAGCCCCTGACAATTAAAACAGTCGAAAATGACCCAATTGTCAATAATGATAAACAATGCATCCCTATGTCTTCTCAAGTTTCTAACCTGTTCCTTCCCAAATTACCTTGCACCAGGCTTTAGTCAGTGATAGGAATGATGTTTGTGTCTTGTATGTGCCTGTTCTTCCTGCCTCTTGTTCCAGGGCCTTGACGAGGTTCCATCAGGGAACATCACCAAGCCCGAGGGGGATATGTAACGTATATTGGCAGGAATTCAACTCTACAAGTCACCAGAAGGGGGCAGCCAAAGAATCAGCGTCTCTAAAACCCTCCCCTTTGCATCAGCGCAAAAGCGCGATTTAAATCCGGTCACAGAACAAAGAGAAATGGCCACTAGAAGATTTCAAGAGGCACATTCATTTCATGATAATAATTCATCTACACAAGGAACATGTGGATATTAATTGTGGTACTCTTTCTCTCATATGCTTGTGGAATATGAATTATTTGGGAAAACGTGGGCTGATTTCTAATCATACTTTAAGCTGGAATGTTTAGGTTGTGTTTAGACTTTTATGAATGGTTGCAAAATTTTATGAATCAATGCGATAACGAATGTGGTGATATTATAAATGTGTAAATCTGATAAGAGTTTTAATACAGGCGTACAAACAAGTTATCTGTCCTCACATGAAAATGCTTTGCAAAACCAGCCGGGCGGGGCTCCGCCCGCATCGACGCTCTGATTGGACCAGCCGCCTTTAGGGATGTCCAAAAACGGACTGTTTAAACGACGCAGCGACGCGCGCCCACCTCTCTCTCTCTTGACTCTCTTGAACTGTGGAACTCGTCGGCTACGCCTGCTGCTGCCACGCCCAACGCTACCGGTCCGCTGGACGCCACCTCGGAACCAACCATCAGAGGGGTCTAAGACTGTGCCAAAGCCGTAACGGAGCCACGAATTCGACGATTGCAGAGGAGAGCTTTCGGTGACGCCACGCAGCCGTCTCAAGTCTCCACGAGAACAACCGAAGGAGCACGAACCGACCACGTGAAACCCGAAACAAAGAACTCATGCGGAAAACGAAACCAACGCATCCAGCCTGCTTGAAACCAACAGAAAGCAAGTAACAAACCAACGTTTTATCCTGACTAAACTGGTAAATTCGATCTGAATGCAGTAACAAAGCAAAGATTTGTTCGTGATCATTTCCTGGTAGTTAAGTTATGCAATAGAAAGGATGGTATTCTTTCATACAGTTAACCTCAAAACTCTCGTATGTGTGTGTATGTCTATGCTTTATTAGGTAATCCATTTATGTTAGAATAGCAATATCACGAATAAACCTTTTCCATTTTATAAACAAGTGTCTCTGGAATGTGATTTTAAGTATTTTCATCCTTATTTGCCCAAAGATAACGCAACCTAGCTCAAACTTGCGAAATTATTAATCTCGTTTATTGTTACCGGGGCCACGGGAATGGAAGCGAGATTGTAATTGAGATTAACAGAATGTACCTTTAGTGATTGCTGGACAAGCACTTAATAAGGTGTAAACTGTAGGTTAAATATTAATATGACTTTAATCAAGCCATATTAAATATTTAATAACTAATTCCCGGAGCTGAAACAATAGCTCCATATTAAACTGGATTTTTTTACACATTGCAACCTTCATTGACCCAGGATCCTGGACTGAAAAAACAGGAAGAGACCTTGAGGTATGTAATGATTTAATTGTGTAAAGCTAATGTAAACTTAATTTTCTCCTCCCATAGGTCTTTTCATCTTGTAAAAAAAAATAAAACACACAAAATAGCATTTTAAATGGTTACTGCCTCTAGTGGGGCCTAAACTTATAAACTTAGTTCAATTTGAAGCTCTAATTTGCTTCTACTTTTTTTTCAGTCAGTTAGATTCAAACACAAAAAAATATATATATTTTCCCCAAAAAAGTTTTTTAATTCAAACTGAATTTTAGTCTTAACATATGTATATTCATGCAATTTCATAAATATGTAATAAATATAAAATATATATTTAAAACTATAAATATGCTATAAACTCATTGCTCTCCACCACCGCACTCAAATTTAAACTCAAATTTAACTGTTAAGTAAAAAAAAAGTCAAAATGACAGTGATTTTCTAGCATTAACATGTTATAATGTGTTTAAGTGTGTGTACCATTTATGCACGTGTGTGTGTGTGTGTGTGTGTGTGTGGGTGGGTGGGTGGATGGGTATGTGAGTTTTTTATGTATTGGGGATATTCTATACTCTCAGCCCTTTCGGTTGGGTATGCGTCTTTTGTGGATTGTGTCAGATTTTGTATATGTGACCTTGAGCACAAAACCAATTCTTTGAATTGAAAATCAATTTTTTTAATTTGTTAGGACAATATTTGACCGAGATACAATTATTTTAAAATCTGGAATCTGAGGTTGCAAAAAAACCTAAATATTGAGAAAATCGCCTTTAAAGTTATCCAAATGAAGTTTTTAGAAATGCATATTAGTGATCAAAAAGTTTTTATATATTTACGGTAGGCAATTTTGTAGGGGAATTTACAGTAAAGACCCTCGGACCAGGTGTGTTTAATGAAGACAAATTACTGAAGATGATAGTTTGCAGTTTCATCAGCAGAAGTAAGCTTCAAGACTCGCAATCGAGTTCGTAGGCTGCTCTGCTTACATTTCACTCTTGCCATAACTTGATTAATAGTCAAGAAATAATGTAATAATATAATAATTATTATTTTACAAACTTTTTTTGTTTTGTTTTTTTATTACAACCACAGAAACTCTGCGTATCCACTCAATTTTTTGTGTGTTCACAATTCAAGTGTGACGAAAGTCATAAAGTCTCATACCATAATGATCAATGCTTGTTTTAAAAATAAACTAAAATAATTTTCAGGTTGGAATGATCCTAAAAGGATTAGGATATGTATGTATACATGTTTAAACAAGCCAGCAGTTGTTTTTAAAACTAACTGGATGCACATTTCCTTTTCCAGTGTTTTCTCAACAGTGTTCAGGGAATTCCTGTGGCATCTACATGCTGATGGTAAGAATGTTTCATTTGTGAAAGCTGTTAAATAATAAAATCAAAGCCTTAGTGTTATTTGTATTCCACAGTATGCTCTCAGCACATGTACATCATGGCCAGTAACGTTCACAGAGGTAAGCTAGATGTTCACAAAAATATACCAAAATACTTCTATGTGGCTTTTTTTATTTTTTTGTGCGTTTTGCACTTTTTTTAGGAGGAGGTGCCATTGATTCGCCAGTGGTGGTGCATTCAGTTGATGGAGAGGTTTTGCCTTGAAGGGTATGACAGACTCTATAGATACAATTTCAGTATCTCGGCTGTATTAAGTCACTGTTGGCGAAGTGATACTAGAAAGGTGTTATACAAATAGAGTGCATATACATTTACATATTTGACAAAGGCACGGACAGAGATTTGCACACTGGACAGAAGAAGCATCCCAACTCCTTCAGGGAACCCTTGAGCCTGTCTTTAGGGTGTCAAAATCCACCACCACCAAACAGTCACCCAGCAGAAGAGTTGTGGTTGAAGAGGACACTGATAAGGTAAATTATTCTAGTGGTCATATATCAAGGAGTCGCATGCAAGCTGGATAAATAGTTTAATTTGTTTGTGCCATTATATATTTGTATATTCAGGTGCAACAGCCTACCATTGTGAGAGACCTTCATACAGCTTGGAACTGGGCACACAATCACAGAGACTTATTCCGTGGAGAGGTGACAGAGCCTGCTTTTCTGCAGATGAACAGTGAAGATAAAACAAATGCACTCAGGAAGGCCCTGAGGAGTGAATTCCCTGAAGCAAAGGATGACTTTTTGTTTAGATTTCAGTCTCAAGATGACATGGGAACATTTGTGTCATACTGTGTTTATAAACAAAGCCTGAAGGTCAATGCCATGTTCCTCAATCAGCAATTGTAGTGAAGGGGGGGAATGAATGAATGAATGAATACATTAATGAATAAATGATTTGAAAAAATATATATATTTTTGTGTTTCTTAGATGCAGACATTTGTTAAAGTATGCTGAAATAAGTAAAACATATCTTAAAAAAAATAAATGTAAATGTAAAACACTTATAAGCATCTGTATTACACAAATAAAGTGTAGCGAATGTAAACTTTTTTTTCTTTTAATTTTACTCAATTTATTTAATTTGTGCACATTTAATCGATTACTCAATTTAATCAATATAATTTAATTGATATATTTTATCAAAAAAGTGTATTTATATCAAGAGAATCACTAGTAAAGGACTATTTTCGGTACAGATCAGGTGGTGTGTGTCAACAACACATGAAAGCATTACATAATTATTAATATTATAACAGTGTTATTATAACTACCCGAAATTACGTAAAATGTTTTTCTTTCGTTTTAATTTTATTATGCCATACATCAGAACAATACACAACGAAACATTCAAATGTAAAAGAAAAATAGAAAAAGATGAACAACATTAATATAATGAAACAGTGCCAGAGGACAGTAACAAAATATAATAGACAAAAAATAAAATAAATAACAATACAGCTTGAAATCATTTATAAAATGAGAAACGTTTGGTTCGGAGCCTGACCACTTCATTTTATGAGTATGAAACTTCCCCATTAAAATTAACAATTGTATGACATATGCTTTATCTTTGTCAAATCCATGATCACTGAAGTATATTATTACATCAAATCCACTCAACTGCAAAGAAATGTCCAATATTTTCTTAGTGAAATTGCCGTAAATTGTTTCGTCATACAGACAGGAAGTGGAAGCAATTTCGCGCATGCGCAGTACAAATCGTGTTACCGGTACGGATCGAGTAGTGACACGCAGATCTGGCGCCTACTTCCGGTGAACGTCAACAGAACTACACACTGATTAAACTATTTACATTTGTATTTACTATTTACATTAACACATTTCACTGCTGGTTATACTGTGTATAATTGTGTATGTGACAAATAAATAATTCTTCTTCTTCTTCTGGATTTTGTTGGCCTATTGTTTTTATTTCAATGCACTTTTAAAGTATGAATCACGTTAAGCATAACTTGTACACATGAATTGTGCTGTTCATGTCCCACAGGTTTAATGTCTTCACCTCAACATCTGAACCGAGGTGTCACTTATTTACCCCCCAATACTCTTTGATTTTCTGTTTACAACATGAAATATTTAGCATCATATTCATACATTACTGGACAGAAACAGTTATGAGAGGCTGTCAACCTCCAAAAGGTTTAAAAGTTGTAATAGTGGTCCATTACTTCGATGTGTCGTGCTGTCATTGACACTATAGTCACATCACACTCATCACAACACACTGTGTTTGACTTTATGGTAACATAATAATGACCCACTCTTCTTTCTCTACATCGTACTTGATCTCTTGAGATTAACTGGCATCAGATTCAACAAGAGACACTCCTTTCCTAAGAAACGCTTTTCCTCATTCCACACATCTACATGTAAAACAGGTTTTAAGGTTTGCACTTGACTATCATTGCACATATTCATATATATAATATATCTCTTTATCCATGAGGACATTATATAACAGACCGCTCTTATCCTGAACGCTTATAGTTTTCTATATCAATATAATGATGATGTGTTTGTTTATTTGGTGAGTAGACGTGTAATAAGTGTGATAATGTACAATGAGTCTTTCATTTCAAAATAACTGTACAAATAACTTACTGTACATTATTTCTTGCATAATTATCATTTCTTCATCCCTCTTTCATTTACACATAAACACACTTCATCTCTTTAAAACAGCTCTTCAAAAGAAATAAATCATCTGATCTTATATCTGTAATTTCACTAATAATCAGCGTCAAACACATGAACTTCATCTCGAGATGACAAGAAAAATATGAAAACATTATCCTCAGAATCTCACAAAATGATGAGTTAACATTCATGTGTTTCGGCTCATAATACTTACATAAACACAACAAATATATTTCATACAATAATTTTCTGTTGCAGGGAAACTGGTAGAAGAGCACAACATAAACTATGGTCTGGAGTGTCTGAATAAATTCTGCTGATATGAGAATTCATAAGAAGATTGTAAAGTTATCATTACTGGCTTAGTGTTTCTTTTTTGTGTCACTTAACCTAGATTACAGTTTTTGTCTCAAATAAGTAACGATAACTCAAAATGTGACATTCACTTTTGAAACTTATCATATGCATATTACAATAGCAATGTTTGTATTGTGTATTTATAGAGCATGAGTAAAAGATACTGTTTCTTTATATGATTGAACAGTGTGTATTAATTTGATATTCGGTGAAGAACAGCTCTGTTACCCAGGACAAAAGACACACTGTCACAGTATGGGATGGGCAGCTGCTGTTTACTGACACAGACTGAAAAATACTCTCATTTTAAACATGAAATAAAGCACACGCTCTAAATACAAATCTAAATACAAATCCGGTTTATTGCAGTTATTCATTTGTTTTATGGTAAATCCATAGGTGCACATACATTCCCTGCAGTTGTGTTGTTTGAACATACATCAGTGTGGTTTTATTGTGTTCATGTGTTTTCTCAACAGCTGTAATAAAATATGATGATACAAGCCAACATATGCAACACTTAACCGTTAGCCCCCTTCAGTCTTTGTAATTATATTATAAACACAATAACTGTATCCTTTATATTTACACTAAGTTTGAGAAAACAGACTTCTGTTGTTATGACGCAGATATAATTATTCCAGAAATCACGCTGAGCACAACAGCAACTGATATCCTCCAAAAACTAAACCTTTCAGCTACAAAACAATGTAAAGACTCACATATTGAACACATAAACATATTTATATACTGTATGAAGAATCTGAATAAAAGATCATTCATTACATCTTTCAGAGATGAGTAACTCTATGATTATCACTGAATAACTTCAGAAGAGTCAGACGACATTTATAATTATTATTATAACACTTTAGTCCTTATAATGATGGGGTATATTTACAGGCAAAGGAAGAGTAAAATCATAATACAGGATGTATTACACAATTAATAATACAAGAACAAAAACCATGAAACACAAGTGAACTGAGGACACCAACAACACATCCGGACAAGACCGACAGAGACTGGATCAAGAGCTAACAGACTAACAACAAGACTTGCATTGATGGAATGTTGAGATGAGCCAAGATTCAAACTCCAACCGACAAAATACAAACTTCAACTCCCAGAATCCCTTGAGACTCAATCAAACTTCAACTCCCAGAATCCCTTGAGACTCAATCAGACTTCAACTCCCAGAATCCCTTGAGACTCAATCAGACTTCAACTCCCAGAATCCCTTGAGACTCAATCAAACTTCAACTCCCAGAATCCCTTGAGACTCATTCAGACCTCCCTTCTATCTATCTATCTATCTATCTATCTATCTATCTATCTATCTATCTATCTATCTATCTCTCTGTATAGAGTCTATGATACTTACCAGCAACTTAATAGCAACACTCTAGCAACCATCCAAACCAACCTAGCAACCATCCCCGAGTACCCTAGCAATGACATCACCAAAGCAACTGTCCCGATAACCTAGCAACTTCCTAGCAACTACCCTGAGTACCTTAGCAACCACATAGCAACACCTTAGCAACAACCCTGAGTACCCTAGAAACTGCATCTATTTATTTTTAATAGACTGTATTACCTTCATAACATTCAGAATATCATTTTTACAACTTATAAAACTTTTGTTTTAAACATTTAAAGTGTTCTGATCTTGTTTCTCAAGCCGTCTTCTTTCACTTCAGTTGATCGTTTAATTCACTGATCTCATTATTAATCATCACAGATGATCAGCGGAGTGGAGTTATTATTACTGTAATACCCCAAACTAACAAATGGATAGAGTTTCTCATTAAAAGACAGATTAGTGTAAGTGTAGATATGAGAGCTGGACTTCACATCATTAAAAGAGACGAGACCGTTCTCATAATTCACAAACACACCGACCCGCTGAGGATCCACTCTCAGAGAAAGAGCGTAATCACGAGAGTCAGACTGAAAGTAGAAGTAAAAAAAGTAAAGTAGAAACACCCCGAGGAGAATCCCTCCTTCCCAAGAACACCAAGATATTCATAAAATCTGTCTTTTCCTCGCTCCACTCGTTCTGTTTGTCCATCTCTCACTTGTTTCCCATCATCAGACACGATGAGACGATGATGAGCCGTATCAGCGTCCAGAATCACATTCACTGTGGAAATAGAGACATTTCTGCTTTACAGATGAGTATGAATAAAGATAATGACTATTATTTATGTTTATATGAATCATGAGAACTTTACAATACAAGCTAAAATAAAGACACACTATTAGATGTAAATAAATCTAATGTTTAATGTTCATTATATTATAATATTGCTGTATTCACTTTGTTGTTCATTTATGGATCCACTTGTGTTTCTGTTTTATCTTGCTTGTTTTTAGTTATATAAAATAAAATTATAATACACAATGTATTTTTTAATAATTATTCCATGAAACAACTTTTAATTAAAATAAATAATTATGCCTTTTTACTCACCCGTGTGTGTTCTTAAATATATGAGAGCTGAAAACAGAAATATGAAGTTATAAAGTCTTCAAAACAGAATTAATCTTTAGATCAATAATTTCAATCCCTGCTTGAAGACCAACAAATACAAGATCATCTTACAGAGTTTATATATTTATAATAAAATAGTAATAACTGTATATATGTATTAATGCACAGTTTTTTCATTCTTTGTTTTACTAAATAATTTTAAAAGTAATGAATTTATATTTTAATAAGATCATATAAAACATTCACCTTTAGGTATAATTGTCTTCAGACTTTGTAAAAGTTGATCACGTTCTAAAGAAAATTCAGAAAAAGATGAGAAAAGAAGATTAAAATGATATCATTGTTATTACTCTGACAAACAATTTATGATCATTCAGTTGAGTTAACGTCACACAAGTGTTCATCAAACACCATGAACCTGATCATGAAGCCGGTTTAGTTTACTAGCCTGAGATTAGTGTCTTCTGTTTCTTTCATTAAACAACACTGCTTGTGCTAAGATCAGCTCTATATTATCTTTTTATAAACCAGCCATGATACACAACTGTGACCATTTACCAGAAGATATACACACAACTATATGAATGCACACAACTATATGAATGCACACAACTATATGAATGCAATATTCTCATCTTCTCACTCTGTAGTTGAAATTGTTCTATAGAAGACAAAGACAAGAGAAAACATACAACATTCAGACAACAAATATAAATATGATCGAGGAATAATAAATTACAGGACCTAAGATATACACAAAACTATATGAAAGCACAATGTCTGCTAATTCAATATTTTGTGGATGAACACACTTGACATTAAAACTGAATTATATTATTGGTCTCACTTTAGTTTGTGGACCAGTGCTCACTATTAACTAACTATTAACTAACTATTAATTAGAGTCTGGTATCGTTTACATTTTATCAATTATAATTCTGATTCTTATCGATTCTGTTTCTTATCGATTCCCATTTTTAATCGCACATTTAGATACCAAACATATTATTCTGTGTCTCTTTTGAAAACATTTAATAGCAGCTGAATGAACAAACATCATCAGACTGAATAACACTGGAACCCATTAAGACTCTTGTGTGCAAAACAGAGCGCCACGATTTATACACAAAACTATATGAATGCACAAAACTATATGAAAGCACAAAATTATATGAATGCACAAAACTATATGAATGCACAAAACTATATGAATGCACAAAACTATATGAATGCACACAACTATATGAATGCACAAACCTATATGAATGCACACAACTATATGAATGCACAAAACTATATGAATGCACAAAACTATATGAAAGCACAAAATTATATGAATGCACAACACTATATGAATGCACAAAACTATATGAATGCACACAACTATATGAATGCACAAACCTATATGAATGCACACAACTATATGAATGCACAAAACTATATGAATGCACAAAACTATATGAATGCACAAAACTATATGAATGCACACAACTATATGAATGCACACAACTATATGAATGCACAAAACTATATGAATGCACAAAACTATATGAATGCACACAACTATATGAATGCACAACACTATATGAATGCACACAACTATATGAATGCACACAACTATATGAATGCACAAAACTATATGAATGCACAAAACTATATGAATGCACACAACTATATGAATGCACAAAACTATATGAATGCACAAAACTATATGAATGCACACAACTATATGAATGCACACAACTATATGAATGCACAAAACTATATGAATGCACACAACTATATGAATGCACACAACTATATGAATGCACAAAACTATATGAATGCACAAAACTATATGAATGCACACAACTATATGAATGCACACAACTATATGAATGCACACAACTATATGAATGCACAAAACTATATGAATGCACAAAACTATATGAATGCACACAACTATATGAATGCACACAACTATATGAATGCACAAAACTATATGAAAGCACAAAACTATATGAATGCACAAAACTATATGAATGCACACAGCTAAAACAGACTAATAATGAGCGGCACGATTGTATTTATGCAGGTTGTGTTTTGTTGATTCTGTCTTTATAGGTATTTTCTTTAGTTTTAATAAATTGGAGTTATTTTAGTAACGTTACTTCAACATACTACATGGAAATGAAATAGCATATATATATATACAGTATTTGGGTGTTTGGCTTAGTGTCATGTTAGAATCATACCTTTTGTTGTTTTAATATTTTGAATTGTTTTAGCTTTATTTTTTGTTTTCATTTAAATGTTTAGTTTTGAAATGTTGTTGTATGCATTTGTCATTTTATTTAATTTCTTCATTTTCTTAAATGTGTATATATTAGTGGTGGGCCGTTATCGGCGTTAACGTGCTGCGTTAACGCGAGACTCTTATCGGCGATAAAAAAAATATCGCCGTTAATCTATTCTCAAAGTTGGGAGCTGGGTCTATACTACGCAAGCTATGATGACTTTCACCCTGATATTTTAGCGGATGTATACCCAGCCGAATTGCACTGTAGGGGGCGAGAACGAGTCTTCGAACTAGAGGCTCACAGTCCGTGATGGACAGATTGTTAACGGCTGGTCTATGTGGTAATACAATCGGGCAGGACATCCAAACGCCACCTATCATTCATCAACCTCAAATATGGCTTTTCATCTGAAAGATGTATGTAGTAACAACTTTACATGGCCAATATGATGTTAACCTAGAGAAACGTGCGCTATTGAAGTGTTTGTGTGGAAGCGCTTATGCAGGACAGGCTCCGTGCGCCACTTGCTCTTAAAATCTCCGTTATTTTTGGTCATACAGATAAAAGTAGCCTAATACATCTTTCGAATCTGTAAAGACTCTACGCTTATTTGTGTGAACTCAGAATAACAACGAAACGCTGCGCTTTTAAGCAAACAGGATGCGCTTTAGGTCTCATGTGAACTTGAGAATTCACCCGTGTCACCCTCTGCTTCAACCTGTGTGTATGCCTAACGTTACTGTGAAATTACCACATCAGACGTGAGCTAACATGGATGCAGCTATGAAGCCGGGTTTGCTTCAGGAAAATTTATTTTTAAGACGCTTCCCAATGGAAACTGTAAACAGTTCATCACGACCTCTTATGTAGGCTTACAGTTCAAAATTCATGTTTAACTGAATAAACAGTTAGTAAACACAAGTACATCTTATTGAACATAGTTTATTTTCATCACCAATTATCATAGTAGAACAGCTTTCTCAAGCAGTTTGTGATGCATTTTGGAAACAGGAGATGAGCCCCTGGTCTAAGCGCCACCTGGCTTGAGAAACCCGCTCAAAGACTTACTTTTAGCCATTATTTGGGTAGCACACATATTCTGAATGCCTTCGCAGAATTCAAATGAGCCATTTTAATCTAGATTAATCTAGATTAATTCCAAAATTAATCTAGATTAATCTAGATTAAAAAAATTAATCTATGCCCACCCCTAGTATATATAGTATTTATATAGTTTTAACTTATAGTTTTAGTTACTTTTTCTTATTTGTAAGTCACTTTGGATAAAAGCATCTGCTAAAATGACTAAAAAGTACAAATTAAAATTAATAATAATTACATTATAATCAAAATATTTTTTTAATGAGTATTTAGCAGAAATATTATTTACCACAATTTATTTAGGAGAAAAATTTCAATGTGCAATATTTATATTTCTGAATTTTTATATATATATATATATATATATATATACATTATGTAATATATATATATATATATATATATATATAATAATTTAATTTCTTTTAAAAATATAAAATCAATTAATTGGAGATTTTTTGATTATTAAAACATTAAAATGGAATCCAGAAAATAATGGAAAACTTAATTTGTTACAGATAAAACTGTAAAACTCAATTAACTACACAGGCTTTTTGATTAATACAAATGAATTTAACCATTAAAACAGAGTGTAGGAAAATGAAAATGATTTGGAAATAAAACAGATTTCATTGGGCCCTATAATTATAATACATGTTTTGGTGGTAATAACAATAGACTTAAAATACAAATATAATAGCAATGATGCAATAATAATTAGTTCAAATAAAGTATCAAAAGCAAGAAATCATATGGATTTATTGAACAAAACTGTTAAAATACATAAACATTAGAACTAATGTAGATTACGCACGACAACAAAGGCCTGCCAGCGGTATGATTATTATTTCTACACATTACTGATCGATCTAATCCTTATTTAATATTGACCAAGCACCATTTAATTCAAATGTCCACTTAATCTTTAATATTTGGCCATTTATTCAGGACATAAATGCTGTAGTCACTGTTATTAAATGAATATGTGTAAACTCAGAGTGAGGATTTGAGCTTTTATTTTGAAATCTCGATGTATTCTCCTGTGTTTGTATAAGTTTATAAATGACAATGATTAAATTACAAATCTGATGAAATGGCACACGTTGCGTTCCCAGATGAACGTTATAATAAACCCAAAAAAACATGAGTTTGAGACGCTCCACACACATAAATGAGAAGTTTCTGTGAAACCGCTGTGTGAAGCACGCTCTTAACCTGCATGCGTGTAAATAATTAAAGCGCATACTGTATAGACCCTTTTAGGGCCGATGTCACGATTACGTCACAGCGCTAGCTGGAGCCAAAACAAAGTGAAAACTGGAGGCGGCTCATTCAAACTATTACAGATTCATCTACACAAGGAGCTTAACATATCATCTTGTTGTGATGTTGGTGGCAGAATCGATGTAGTTCTGCGCTCGTTCATACTATTACAGATTCATCTACACAAGGAGCTTAACATATCATCTTGTTGTGATGTTGGTGGCAGAATCGATGTAGTTCTGCGCTGCTTCATACTATTACAGATTCATCTACACAAGGAGCTTAACATATCATCTTGTTGTGATGTTGGTGGCAGAATCGATGTAGTTCTGCGCTGCTCATACTATTACAGATTCATCTACACAAGGAGCTTAACATATCATCTTGTTGTGATGTTGGTGGCAGAATCGATGTAGTTCTGCGCTGCTCAAACTATTACAGATTCATCTACACAAGGAGCTTAACATATCATCTTGTTGTGATGTTGGTGGCAGAATCGATGTAGTTCTGCGCTCGTTCATACTATTACAGATTCATCTACACAAGGAGCTTAACATATCATCTTGTTGTGATGTTGGTGGCAGAATCGATGTAGTTCTGCGCTCGTTCAAACTATTACAGATTCATCTACACAAGGAGCTTAACATATCATCTTGTTGTGATGTTGGTGGCAGAATCGATGTAGTTCTGCGCTCGTTCAAACTATTACAGATTCATCTACACAAGGAGCTTAACATATCATCTTGTTGTGATGTTGGTGGCAGAATCGATGTAGTTCTGCGCTCGTTCAAACTATTACAGATTCATCTACACAAGGAGCTTAACATATCATCTTGTAGTGATGTTGGTGGCAGAATCGATGTAGTTCTGCGGTCAAGCCAGCCGCACTTTTACATGCGCGTGTAATCGTGCACTTACGGTACCACCGTTATTTTAATGTTTGCAAATACATAATTTTTTGCACAAAAACGTTTGTATTGTACATTAATTATCATATTAATGTTAATAAATGTTAATATTAATGTTGTTTATTCATTGTTATTTTTTATTTTAATGTATATGTATTATATATATATATATAATTTTCAAACACTCATAAAAAGCTTTTCTTTATAGGTTAGCTCATTCTTTCAATTGATATTTATTCAGAGTGACTCTGACTGTCACGGTCTTTATTAATTTTACTGTACAGTTTTGGAGAAAACTAAAAGCAAAATCACCGAAAACATCAAAATGCGTCGTAGCACTTACACTGTCCCATTTTACCAGACTCATAAAAAGTGTCCCTTTATACGTTATCTCATTCTTTCAATTGGTATACATTCAAAGTGACCCTGAATATTACAGTATTAATTTCCAAGGCAAATTAATGCCTTAAGGAGATTATAAAGGGAGCAAATGAGGAGGGTAACGAGGGAGAGCAGCTGGGGCAAATTAATCAATAAACGGGTAACAAGATGGGTGGGGTCAAGACAATTGACATGAGAGCACGTGGCACTCAAAAAAAGAGACAAAAAGACAAAAATCACCAGCCATGTGCAAAACAAGACATGAACACGCAGCTAATGAATACACAAGCTACGTGCCACACAGCACAAGATATAACATGAATGCACGCAGCCGATAGAAACACGAACTGCGTGCAACACAACACAACACACGTGGACAGAAGAGCGTGCGGCCGAGCGAACTCGAGACCACACACTCACACAAAGAGACAGAAACCGAACCCTGAAACTCAAGGCATGAGTGCCGGGATCCGAACACCACGCTCCAACACGAAAAATAACAACTTTTTTGTAACCGTGCAACATTATGCTAATTATTTGCTTTTTCATGAATAAATACAGTGTAAGAATGCACTTTTTGGGGTGAGTTTGCCTTTAATTTTCTCCAAAACTGAAAAGAGTGACTGTCAGCTTCACTCTGAATAAATATAAATTGAGAAAATGAGATAACCTATAAAGGAAATATTTTTATGAGTGTTTATAAGGAAATTATCCAAGTGCAATTTGGGGTGATTTTGCCTTTAATTTTCTCTGAAACTGAACAATAAAATGACTTAAAAATAAATAAATTGATAGTCAGTGTCACATTGAACAAATACTAATTGAAAGAATGAGCAAATCTGTAAAGCAAAGCTTTTTATGAGTGTTTAAAAATGGGACATATATATATATATATATATATATATATATATATATATATATATATATACACACACACACACACACACACACACACATATATACTATACATATACACACACACACACAGACAAACATTACAATAATTTTTTTTTAATAAAAAACATTAATGTCAAATGTATTAACATTAATAAATTATGTATAATAATTTATGTACAATACAAACGTTATGTTTATGTACAAATTTAATGTATTTACAAACATTACAACAAAAAAGTTAATTTAAAATAATCACAAGTATAAAGGAAACGCCTGTTTGACGGCTTCTTTACATGCATTTTGACCGCTCTCGGCACCCGTACCGTAAGTGCAGGATTACATGCGCAACAGATAAAAGCGCGCCTGGCTTAACCGCGGTGATGTAGTGGAGGCTTCAATTAGACATTTTAACGCATTCCTGCTTTCTCTGCCAGACAACAAAAAACGACGAAACCTGTGGTTAAACGAGATAAAATGAGCAGACTGAACAGAAACCATCGTCAAACATGATCGCGTTTGCAGCTCACACTTCTTATCTGAAAAGGTTCAATAAAGTATTGTCTTTTGTTTTTATAGGTGCGTCTGAATATTTCTTGTATTTCACGACTATGTCGTGTATGAAATAATGTGTGTGTGCACGTGTGTAAAACAACAAACTGACGATTTATATGCTGCTTAATCATCTGTAATTGTATATACATTGTTGTGATTAATTGTGGCTGGAATAATAATGTAGCTGTAAAAATAGTTGCCTGCTGAAACTGAAATATATACACATCTTCATGACTAGATAGACACAGTGAATTTGTCTTTACTAAACCCGTTAGATGTGAGTCACTCGACCGGAGATAACGGTAACGTAATCCCGTCAGATCGTCTATTCTTTGAGTAAAAGCGTGTGCAGGTCGCATAATCTGGTTTCTTCCGTTAAAGTTAACCTTTTCAAATAACAGTCGGACAGTGAGTGACCTTACATATGCAGGTTAAATCTGAATTTGTCCAGTAATTGTTAAAAACAAGCTAACAGACTTCACAGCTAGCGTTAGTGAAGCGGTCCGGGGACTCTTTCTGCCTCCAGCTAAGCCCCGCCACAGAAACACATCACAATGTTTACTCACAGAAAAAGGGTCTATTAGAAATGCATAAGTATTTAATTAAATCATAGCGTTTGTAAATTCACAATTATGCTTAATTATGATTTTGAAACGGGTTTAATATATCACGCAGCCTTGGAAAACAGTCTAATAATGTGTTTTATGGATTCTCGTTCGTGAAATGCACCACTTCCGGTATTTTCCCGGTTAGTCGACGCGAGCAAAATGAAGTCGACGATTTTTTACAAATCAGCACTAATAGATATACAGAGGAAAGAAGTAAACTAATCAATGAACTTCAGAAGAACAGTGAGCAGCAATTAACATCAAAAGGGATGTCTGTTAATACAATTTCTTAAAATAACTCAGTTAATTCTTAGAATATAGATTATTATTATTATTATCATAATTATCATAATAATAATTGTTCTTATTAGTATCATTATTTTCATTATTATAATTACCATTATTTTCATTATTATAATTACCATTATTATTTATAATTATAATAATAATAATTGTTCTTATTATTATTATTATTATTATTATTATTATTATTATCATTATTATCATTATTTTCATTATTATAATTACTATTATTATCATAATAATAATAATAATTATTATTATTATTATTATCATTATTACCATAATTATTATCATTATCATCAACATTATTATTATTATTATCATTATTAGTATTATTATCATTATAATTATTATCATTATCATCAACATTATTATTATTATTATTATTATTATCATAACAATCATTATTATTATTATTATCATTATTATAATAATAATGCTAATAATAATAATAATTATTATTATTATTATCATTATTATTATTATTATTAGTGTTGTTATTGTTATTATCATTATTATAATTATTTTCATTTTCATTATTATCATTATTATTATAATCAAGTTATTATCGTTATCATCATTATTATTATTATTATCATCATTATTATTATTAGTGTTGTTATTGTTATTATTATTATTATTATCATTATTATTATAATCTTTATTATCATTATCATCATTATTATTATTATTATTATCATCATTATTATCATTATCATCATTATTATTATTATTATTAGTGTTGTTATTGTTATTATCATTATTATAATTATTTTCATTTTCATTATTATCATTATTATTATAATCGTTATTATCGTTATCATCATTATTATTATTATTATTATTATCATCATTATTATCATCATTATTATTATTAGTGTTGTTATTGTTATTATTATTATTATCATTATTAGTGTTGTTATTATTATTATTATCATTATTATTAGTGTTGTTATTGTTATTATTATTATTATCATTATATATGTAATGAAAACACTGAAGTGATTTTTGCATTTTATTATATGGTTTTATTCATTTAATATTTTTGTTTAGATGTAAAATAAAAAAGTAATGCACTGGGTTATTTGTTTCTTTCTTATTTGTTCTATTGTTGCTTTTTGCATCTGATCTTATTTTTAATAACAATGATACAATAAAACAAAGTATAAATTGTGATTATTAATATATGTATTAATATCAAGGAAGGAAGTGGAGGAAACAATGCAGCATTGCTTGGTGATTTTCAGAAAAGTTTTTCTTGATGTTTCTCAGAAGTCGAGTTAGTTCTGTCCGGTCACGTTAGTCAAGCTCACAGCAGCTGATCCCCATCCACCTATATGAATATGACACCTATATAAGGTATGTCAGTATTATCAGCAGTTTTTGCATTGCTCAATAGCTAATTACCCTCCTGCTTCCCCAACTCCTCCTCTGTCAGTCAGGATCCAGCCTTCTGATTCTCTTCTGAATCAGACTAATTCAAAATGTGTGCAAAATTACTGAACTTTAACGATATCTGCAATACATTTGTTGGTTCTGTTCTGTTTACCTTGTGGGGGGGTGCTGCTCTCCCTGCTCTTCACTGACTTGATTGCACAGATACTATTTAAACTGAACTGAGCTGGACGATGACATCACTGAATACAATAATGAAATGCCTTTAGCTGAAAAATGGGTGTTTAATCTTGTCATTTTACATTAGTGATACACTATTTTCCTATTTTGATATTGTGCAGTTGCTTTGACACAATTTGTGTAGTTAAAAGCGCTATATAAATAAAGGTGACTTGACCTATGCTAGAATGCATGGACCGCCAATCCAAACTATACGCTAATTGTCAATCATCTTTGATAATAGTGGTCATCAAATGATGATAGTTACTTTGCTGACTTCGTCGACTTTAAACAGGTGTAGCTCAGTCATTTTTCATCTGATTCCAACAAATAATGTATCATTATGAAAAACTAAAAAATGTTTAACAAATTGCTTATTGTGACTCATTTTGCCCGAACAGGTCACATACTGTTACAGTGAACAGAACAGATGTAAAAATATTGGAAGTGCTATTGGAGAAGCAATATGAGCATGATTTTAATGAGAACGTGTTTGAAGACAAAGAATAAATGTGTAGAGAAGATGCTAAGTTCATGGAGATTATGAAAGAGTCTGTATAACTCAAAGAAGGACTCTACAGTTTGAGACTGCCATTCAAAAGTAATGATGTTACTGTGCCTAACAATCTCTCCATTGCCAAGCAGCGCCTCCTTGAATAAGGAACACATTCAAAAGCAACAAGAAATTCCAGCTGGAATACAGACTTCATCAATAATATGGTTGACCAGGGCTATGCTGAAAAAGTGCCGAAGCAGGAGATTGAGCGACGTGATGGTAAGGTTTGGTATATTCTGCATCATGGAGCGTACCATCCCTGTAAAGGCAAGAAGCGGGTTGTTTTTGACTGTGGAGCAGAATTCAAGGGAACCTCTTTAAACTGTCAGTTATTATAAGACCCTAACCTCACTAGCTCATTGATTGGAGTTATTTTCAGGTTTAGGCAGGAACCAGTTGCCTTCATGACTGATGTTCTGGCAATGTTTTATCAAGTTATAATGACTGATGAGGATAAAGACTTCCTTGGTTTTCTGTGGCGGCCTGATGCTGACTTAACACGAGACATCATTGAACTTTGAATGACTGTTCATTTATTTGGAGCAGTTTCATCACCCAGCTGTGCATGCTTTGCTCCAATGAAGAATGCAGAAGATAATCAACACAGTATTGATTTAAAGGTCATTTTTAAATGTCTACAATAATTTATATATGGATGATTGTCTGAAGAGCCTACCATCAGAGGATGAAGCAATCCAGATGGCCAAAGATCTGCCTCCTCTCGGTCATAAAGGTGGTTTCCATCTGACACAATGGGTCAAGACTGATCCAAAAATAACATTGAGCTTAACTTAGACCGGGATCACCTGCCGGTAGAAAGGGCTCTTGGACTCCAATGGTGTGGGCAGACAGACACATTCAACTTCAAGACTGTCTGCAAAGAGTGAATGCACAGTAGACGTGGGATTCTGTCAGTGATCAGCTCAATCTCTGAACCTTTGGGATACCTGGCACCACTGATATTTCCAGTCAGGCTTATTCTACAGGAGTTATGCAGGATAAATTATAGATGGGATGATGATATTCCACCAGTTCAAGACCAACATTTGATCAAATGGGTTACCAATCTGGATCATCTAAGTGTCTTTGCTGTTGATCGATGTTTGAAGCCACATGGCTTTGGACAACCTGTTCAAAGTCACCTACACCACTTTTGAGATGCCAGTGAAAAGGGACATGGCTGTGACTTATCTTAGATTACAGAATAGTCATAACACCACTCATGTATCCTTTCGTCTTGGTAATTCTAGAGTGACACCTATTAAACCGGTAACCATTCCTTGACTAGAGGTAACTGCCACTGTTCTAGCAGTTCACATTGATAAAATGCTTAAGTTTTTTTCATGTTTTTGGACTGATAGCACAATTTCAGTTGACCTGTTGGATGCAGAAAAAGCCGTCATCCAATTGTGTCAATGAGAGATATTCATCGTGGAAATTGCTTCATTAGAATCTGGAAAATCTCAAATCAGAAGGGATAGTACTCTTTATAAGCTAAACCCCATTCTTGAAGATGGACTGTTTAGAGTTGGTGGTTGGCTATACAAGATTGCAATGCCGGAAGACGTAAAGCATCCTGTAATTCTCTCCAAAGATCAGCATATTTCCAAGCTTATCCTTAAACACATCCATAAACAGATTGGTCATGGTGGAAGGAACCATATTCTTTCTAAATTAAGAAGAAAGTACTGGATCACCCACGACACTGCAGCTGCCAGGAGAATCCTTTCGATTTGCATCTATTTCAGGCAACAGAAAGTGAAATTAGGTGAGCAACTGATGGACCTGAAGAAAGGTTAACGGCAGATCTACCTCCATTTATCAATGTAGGAGTGGATTACTTTGGTCCGATTGAAGTAAAAACAGGACCGCTCTCTCGTGAAATGTTATAGTGTAATCTTTACATGCATGGCCAGTAGAGCAGTCCATTTGGAGGTTGCTTATTCTCTAGACACTGACTTTTGCATTAATGCACTGCGCAGGTTCATATGTAGAAGAGGACAAGTGTCACATTTAAGATCTGACAATGGAACAAATTGTATTTGGCACAGAAGGAGAATTGAGAAAGGCCCTTGCAGACTTGAATCAAAACATGATGCAGAAAACCTTGGCACACAAAGGCATCCAGTGGAGTTTTAATCCACCCGTGGTTTCACACGATGGAGGTACATGGGAACGCATCATAAGAATGGTAAGACAAGTTTTGTCTTCAGTTCTATGTCAGCAAACACTGGATGATGAAGGATTGCACACATTTCTGTGTGAAATAGAGGCTATTCTAAATGATTGACCCCTTAAGTGTCTGATGATCCAAACGATTTGGAGCCACTCACTCCCAACCATCTTATTACAATGAGAAAAACACCATTCCTATATATTAATAATATTCGTGATCAGGGTGCCTCCGACATTCTTCCAAGCAGATTCAGTCACTCTTAACACACCTCACACCACAGGAAAATCTGATAAGATAATCTTTAGAACCACCAAGATAATCGGGACATTACCTAGGATTGTTGGAAGGGGAGTAATTGCCCCAAAATCAGCCGATTATCTTGTGGTGTACCCAGCATTAGACAGCTGCAGCTCATCCAGAACGCTGCTGCCACGATTCTGACTAGAAACAGTCAATCTGAGCATATCACACCAGTCCTTAGATCCTTACACTGGCTTCCGGTTACATTGAGGATTGATTTGAATTATTTTAAAGTATTATTACTCATTTAAAAATCACCTAATGTTCTAGGATTTCAATATATTGCAGAAATGCTCACTGAATATAAACCTAACAGACCACTCAGATCATTAGGATCAAGAAATACCAAGGATTCACGCAAAACAAGGGCAGTCTGCTTTTAGCTATTATGCTACCCGCAGTTGGAACCAGCTTCCAGAAGAGATCAGATGTGCTAAATCACTGGCTGTATTTACATCTAGACTGAACACACATCTGTTTAGCTGTGCATTTACCGAATGAGAACTGTGCTACATCCAAATGATTGCACTGTATTTTATGTATCCTCATTTTTTATTATTATTCTCAGATGTTTTGCTTCATTTTAAATATATTTTATTATCATTTTAAAATTTTAATTCTTTGCTCTTATTATGATTATTTGTATGATTATTTGAATCCTTTTTATGTAAAGCACATTGAATTACCATTGTGCATGAAATGTGCTATATAAATAAACTTGCCTTGCCTCGAAAATAAATCCAATGATGCCTTATTTGCTTAAAAAATTCAATAACAAGAAAACAAGCATTTTACCTTTGTTTTTATGAGCAAACACAGCTATCAGTATTCCAGCAATCACACCGAGCACAACACAAACTGAAATCATGATGACTGATGTCCTCCAAGAATTAAACATATTACCTGTGTTGAAAACTCTGTTCTTCTAAAGTAGAAAACTCAGAAGAGAAGACCAGGAGACTTCGGATTCGATCGTCAGCAGAATTTCTTTATTCTATGACATGTGTTGTTATCTGCAGTCATCGAAGATCTCATCTTAAGTCATTTTACAGGGTATCTTTATAGTCAGGATTGGAGGAGGGACTTTTTAGGTTGAGACAAAACATCAAAGCTGAGGGCAATAAACCTAACGAATCCACATCTGGCCAGGACAAAGTCATTTGCAGAATAAAGGTTCAATCTCTCAGTAGTCATTGATCTCATTGACAAAGGCACAGTTGTCCCAAGCCCAAATGGTCAGGAAACAATCTCAAGCACCTTTGCCTTGCCCGACACCTCTTAGTCAGGACGTGAATTCAAATCAAACATAGAATAACATTTGTGATCCTTCAATCCTCTTTGAGAGTTCTAATAACTCTCACAAAAATACAAATTTAGACACTTAAAAGTTAATTCTTGTAACTTGTAATCGTTACAGGCACATTGTACATGTTCTGTGTTGCTTATATGTAATTGCATGCTGACACAGAAACAAAACATGCAATTAGGGTCCGTGAAGATTTTACGGGTAATAGTCTTTTCTGGTTGGAACTGTCATTTCCTTGTGAGAGGCGGGCGCCATTTGCTGACAGAAACACTTGATACTGTGGATGCATAGATAGTACGCAAGTAGGAGAAACAACAGCAGAATTGCTATTTCCTTGATCCACAGCCAGGGTTTACCTAACAAGTTTCCGAACCATGAAGAATTATCTTCAGTCATCTGGCGTAATTTTTCTGAAAGACCAAGAATGTCTTGTTGGATTTTGTTCAAGTTCTCTGTTGGATCCATTAACCCGTGCAGCATTCAGGACCGATAATGGTACAGGCTCCCTTGTGTTGCAAGAATGTAATCCAAGGCCACTCTGTTCTGTAAGATCATCATCTTGTGCGAGGCAAGAGTGTCTTTGATGTTGCCCAGGGCCAAAACCGTATCATTGGCCAATTTCTGTACTGAACAGGCTTCTGACTTGATCGAGAGCCTGCATGACACCATACGATGGGATTAATGCTCCAAGAGTTCTTGACCACCACGTTTGTACACAAGTGAGTCCTGGAATGCAGCCATCTTTGTTGGTAGAAGCTGAATTTTGTAGATGTGGAGAACTTGAGGTGGAGTGTGTATTTTCTCTGATGGCTGGTAGGACATAAACCAGGGTGCACCTGCCATTGAATTGGCTGGGTAGGATGCTGTAGACAGAAGTCCCACATAACCACAAAGTGCCAGTCGGTGGAGGAATCATACACCACTGATTTATGGCAAAAAGTTTCGGTAGGGATGGGTTCCCGTAGAGACACTCTTTAATTCATTCTCCTCTTCGTATCTGATGTAGTAACGCATACACATCGAATTCGGTTCTTCTTTCAATCACAAAGCTGCAACGTTCACGAGGAATTTCACCCAGTGTAGTCGATGCTGGAGCATGATTTTCCATGCACCAATAGAACATCCTTGGCATGAGTAGATCTGTCATGATGGGAGTAGCTGAAGTTAGGTTGCAGGATGGTAGTCCAGGAATGCAACACGAAGAAGCTGGAGGAATTGTTACGTTGTGACATGTATCCTTGTTGTGTAATCCACTGGTATGATGATCGAATAAGGTACACGTGTCACATTTGGAGATAGGGTGTGCCACCCATGGGATTCCTGCTCCTACTGAAGGTGCGTGCGGCATGCAAACGTTCTTTCCAGCAAACAAGGCATTTCTTGACATATTCATCAGCTCTACGAATATGTTGTTTCTGGGGTCTACACTTTGCGTGATGTCCATGATGGTTAATAGTACGAAAATCTTGATCATGTTGATGGATGACTGAAGTTCCGTATGTGAGTCTCTGTTGTGTATTTTCTTTTTTCTTTTCTTGTGTGATAGTTGGCTCAATGGGTCTAGTTGTTTTCTAGAGGTTGTGGCTTTATCCGCAGGTGAGAAGGGTGGTGCATATGGATCTCAGGACAGCCATCAAATGGTATCTGCACAGAGGAAGAAAGAAACACAAACAAGAGAGAACAACGGCACAGAGCAGTATTTGTAGAGTCTGATCCTCTGTTCAAAATATAGTCTGCTATGGTTGTTCCTTCTTTCCCTATTTCTTAATTCCTGACACCTAAAGAACAGTGAGGAAAGGATGGACTAATGGAGGAAAGGCCTATGAGGAAATCTTCACCTCAGGGTTGGCCCCAAGCCTGTTGCTTTCGGTTCTTCCCTGGGCTCCTCACTGGTTCTTGTGTCTGCCCTATCCTATCCCTGCAGGGGGAGGAACAACCTTAATATGTGACACATGAGTCCAAGTTTTCCTTCCCTGACACAATACTGCAGCTGCTGTAATCAACATCACTTGATGTGGTCCGTACCACTTAGGCTCTAATGGCTTGTTTTTGAATGTCTTTATCATGACCCATTGACCTGGGACGATTGTGTGTCCACCTTCTGGTGGAGTCTGCCAACACGACTCAACTCTCTCTTGGCACTCTGCACTGCCTTTGTGAGGTTTTCACAGTAAGCAATCACACCTGGCATCTGCATTGGGCGTCCAGTAATAATCTCATGAGGGCTCAGTCCTACTGATCTGTTAGGTGATGCTCTCATACTACACAGTACTGCGGGCAGTGCTTCAACCCATGGTACTCCTTCCTGATGCATTTTGCTTAGCCTGGTTTTGATTGTTCTGTTTGATCGTTCAACCTGTCCTGATGCTTGTGGCCTATAGGGGCAGTGAAGGTTCCACTTAATCTTCAACATTCTAGACACTTCCTTGACTACCTGTCCTGTGAAGTGGGTACCTTGATCTGAGTCAATGCAATCTGGTAATCCCCATCTGGGAATGAAATCAGTGACAAGACATTTAGCAGTATGTGCAGCTGTAGCGCCCCTGTTGGATAAGCTTCACCCATCTTGAGAACTTGTCTATTACTACCAAAACGTCAGTTTTTCCTTTACAAGGGGCAACGATATGTAATCAACTTGCAGGTGACGAAATGGCCCTGGTGGAGCTGGGGTATGTGCTGCTGGTGTAATGGTTGCTGGTACATCATTATTTTTCTGACATGTAACACATCTCTTGACTGTTTCAGTGGCTGCGTTTCTGAATTTTGGATTCCACCATTGATTTGAGAACCTGTGATTCATCGTTGCTGGACCACTATGACCCAAACTGTGTATTTGTTGAGCCAAATATGGCAACAGTGATTCGGGAGCAACATACTTTCCCCTTTGGTCCAGCAGCCGGATGAATCCACAGTGGCTCCTTTGTCTAACCATGTCCATGCTTCATATAGAGGAACGCCTTTATACAGATCAACGATTGATTCAGGAGGTAGAATTATCTTCTGTGCTGTACTACCTGAACACACTTGTACAGTTGCATAGAAACAAGCCTGTTTAGCCGCTACATCAGCAAGAGCATTACCTTTAGCTTCCGTAGTATTAGTTGTGAGATGTGCTTTCACTTTGATCACTGCTAATTTCTTTGGGAGTTTCATGGCAAACATTAAATCTTTCACTAATCCAGCATGCTTAATGGGGATCCAGCAGAAGTTAGAAATTTTCTGGTTTGCCAAATGACACCAAAATCATGAATTACCCCAAAAGCATACCTGGAATCTGTGTAGATATTTGCAACCGATCCTGAAGCTAGCGTGCATGCTCTAGTTAAGGCTACTAGTTCTGCAGCTTGAGCTGAAAAATGATCTGAAGACGACCTGAAGCAACTACTTCAGTGGTGGAAGTTACTGCATATCCTGCTCGTCTGTTACCTTCAATAACTTGAGCTGAACCATCAACAAACAACTCCAATTCTCGTTCTCTATGGGAGTTTCTGCTATTTCACTTGTCGCTGCATATGTAAGCGTAACACAATCATGAGTCATTTCGCCTTCATCCTCTAACACAAATTCAGTCATTGCAGACATCATACATGAGGATGGGTTCGTGACTGGTGCACGCTGTATAACAATATTCGGGCTGTGAGAGTTGCTAACCAATTTCCCCAACGGGAGGAGGTGACAGAAGTGACTTTTGCTTGATTCATTAGTGCGGACACTGCGTGTGGGCATTTTACGTTTACAGTCTGACCTAACACCATTCCTGATGAAGCCTGAAGCGCTAGATGAACTGCCTGTACTGCTCTGAGGCATGGGCCCATACCTTGAGCGACTATGTCAAGTTTACCGGAATAGTAATGAATTGGGCGTAAGCTGCCCCCATGATCTTGCATTAGACATGCAGTCATAAAGCCTAAGTGTTCATGGACATAAAGCACAAAGGGTCTATCAGATTGGGCAATTCCTAATGCTGGTGCTTGACATAGTGCTCTTTCAAATCATTAAAAGCTTTGAGATGAAGTTCTTCCATACAAACAGTATCTGAATCTTTACCATGGCCTTTCAACAAATCATAGAGAGGCTGAGCCATCGAGGCATAGTCTTCAATCCAAGGTCTACAATAACCTGTTGTTCCTAAAAATGAGCGGAGTGTTTTAATGGTATTAGGCGGAGGTATGGCTTTGACTGAAGCCGCCGATCCTGTGTAATGGATCTATTTCCTGCACCAATTGTTTGACCCAGAAATGTGACTTGCTTTTTAGCAACTTGAGCTTTGTGAAAGCTGCATTTGTGTCCTTTTATGCAAATAGTCCAACAATGATGCCAATTCAGTTTGATGTACCTCATGATCTGTTGAGGCAATCAAAATATCATCAACATATTGGATCATAGTGGACTGTTTTACCGGACATTCTGGGTCACACAAATCACGTCCTGACAGCCTGATGATATATGGTTGGGGAGTTTTGAAATCCCTGTGGCAATCGTGTCCACTGGTATTGTTCATAGTCAACTGTGAAAGCTAACCATGGCTGGCTGTCAGAGTGCAACGGTACAGAAAAGAATCCATTAGACATATCAATTACTGAAAAATCTTACAATCTAATGGTAAGCCATTACAAATTGTAGATGGATCTGCCACTAGGGGTGATTTTTCAATATGTTTATTGGCTACTCTGTAGTCTATTGTAAGTCTCCATGTCCCATTAGATTTCTTGATGGGCCATATGGGTGAATTACATGGACTGTTGGTTTTAACTAGCACTCCTTGCATCAGCAAATTTTCTACAATAAGTTTGATTCCTGTATAGCTTCCTTATTAATCGGATATTGTTTGGTGACCGGAGGTGGAGTTCCTGTCAATTTAACTGGTTCTACACCTGTCAACAACCCACAATCATCCTTGTCTTTAGCCCAAATTGGATGATTCTGTAAGAAAACATACTCGGGAGGGGTTGCATTATTGGTAGAAATCTGTGCTGAGGAAATTTTTATGCTAGTAGATTCTGAGGACATGTCTAAAGTTAGATTTATTTGTCTCAGAAGATCCATGCCTAAAATTGCACCTGTATTTAATGGAGCGCATAGTAATTTTGTAGTCAGAGTTTTTGGGCCAAATTGTACCTCTATGGGCGGAGTTTCATACAAAACAGAATCTTCACCTATTACACCAGTTAAACAAAGTTTGGTTTTCTTGTATGGGATGTTTAAACCTTGTGCCAATTTTGTAGGAATTACTGTAATTTCTGCACCTGTATCAAGCAAAAATCAATCTCTTTCTCTTTTATGCTACCTTTCACAAAAATTCTTTGGTCATTGTGTTGGATTACAGGGAAAGGTAGCTACTCACAGCCCCAATAATTAGTTTTTTCCTGGTCTTGTTGTGCTCTTAGAAGAGCCTGAACTAACTGTCCTATAGTTTCAGTGGTCACTGGCGGAACTACTTCAGGGTTGTGTGCAGGCTGAGAAGGAGCAGAATTATGCATAGCATTTCTTTTACTATCTTGCAACTTCTTCCTACACTCTTTCTCCCAATGTCCAAATTTTTCACAGTATTTGCATTTGCTTTCTCTTTTAGACCATCTATTGTCTTGTTTCGTTGTGTTAAACGTAGCTGCTGCTACTCTTACTTTTGCTTTGACATCAGCATCTCTTTCCCATGTAGTTAACCTGTCTAGGTTACTTCTGAGAGTTCTGTTAGACCAAGTTAGATCTAAGAATGGTAAAGCTTTTCTGTATTCGGCTACAAGGCCATCTGACCAGATACGAACCAAGGGTCCCTTGTCATCTAGCACACTTTCAGGGTCATCAACAATTCCACTGTAGATTACAGCTGACTGACAAAATCTCTCAGTATATTCACTCACAGTTTCTTCTTTCCTTTGCACACAGGTAGTAATTCTAGACCAATCTATTTTGGGTCCTAAGATATTCTTTAGGATTTTCAAAATACCTTCTCTTAAATCACCCTTACTGGCATTTCGCAGTTCAGAAGTGACAGCAGATTCAAAACTGTTGAATTCAGATTCAGTTAGTATTTGTGACATCAGCTGCGTGACTTCTGTCGACATGTCATAAAACGCATTTTACTGATCAATGTTCTTCTAAATTCAGAAAAATGTGTGCGTGCTGCTGGTAAACTTTGAGATAGTCTCTCTATATCTTTAGGACCTAAAGCTTTGGCAACAGTTTGTATTTGCACCACAGAAGAATTGAGAGGAACACTATCAGTTTCCTCAATCCCCTGAGATCTCCTCCTCGCACCACACACATTGAAGGAATTTACAGGCACATCAGTTACTGATTGGAGAGCTACATCTGTTTCAAAAAACGCTTGTAAATCAGGGTAAATGTTATCAGGCTGACTTACTTCCACATCAGTTTTTGCCTCTTTCTTGAGGTTCAATTTCTTGGTCAAAGTGTATATTCTAGCACGGAGTTCATTGTTCTGTTTCTCTAGCTCTGAAATACGCTGAGACTGTTGTGTCGCTAGCGTTACACTGAATTCTCTGTGACAACAGATAATGCCTTTCACATTGTTCTTGCGAATACATGCTCCCAGTACCTTTTTACACTCATCTACAGACCAAGTCTTGTCTGGATGGATCTCATATTTCTGAGTTAGTTCTTGTCTAACTTTCTCAGTGACTATTATGTTCATTTGCACTCCTAAAAGTGATTTGAATTCGCTATCTGACCACAAAGGAGTCGCTAGACCACCTTTTCAGTTGTGGGGATCAGTCTAGCATTCTTTCTAAACATTTTGTGAGTTTCTTTGTTATCACACAATCAAAACACTAAAACTTCTCTGATCAACAGAGGGTACACTTGTTAACACAGATCAACTATTGTTAACCTTCCCTGGCAAAGCAGAGGATAACACAATTCACTAGCACTTTACGCTAATCTTCCCTGCATGAACAGAGGATAACCAATTCTTCCCTGCCAAAACAGAGGATAACAAATATTAGCACGTAATGCTAAATCTTCCCTGCCTGAACAGAGGATAACAAATATTAGCACGTAATGCTAAATCTTCCCTGCCTGAACAGAGGATAACAAATCTTAGCACGTAATGCTAAATCTTCCCTGCCTGAACAGAGGATAACAAATCTTAGCACGTAATGCTAAATCTTCCCTGCCTGAACAGAGGATAACAAATCTTAGCACGTAATGCTAAATCTTCCTGCCTGAACAGAGGATAACCTTCATCTCTAAAAAGACATTTTAGAGGATAACTTAGTTAACCAAACCCTACAGCTGTCTGTTAACTCTTCTCTGACGGCGCAGAGGATAGCACATTTGTTCTGGTCTTAAAGGTTCTTTTGGATAGAGTGACACTCACCAACCTTTGGTTGTACGGAAAGCAGATCGTTGTTTGAGCTTGAAATTTCAATCTGAATTCAGGTGAGGAGCTCTATCCGGGTCACAGCACCATCTGGAGGGACTTTTTTTAGGTTGAGACAAAACATCAAAGCTGAGGGCAATAAACCTAACGAATCCACATCTGGCCAGGACAAAGTCATTTGCAGAATAAAGGTTCAATCTCTCAGTAGTCATTGATCTCATTGACAAAAGGCACAGTTGTCCCAAGCCCAAATGGTCAGGAAACAATCTCAAGCACCTTTGCCTTGCCCGACACCTCTTAGTCAGGACGTGAATTCAAATCAAACATAGAATAACATTTGTGATCCTTCACCTGTAACACAAAGCAATTAATCACACTGTGCAAATCAAATTATTTTAATGAGATGATTAAAATATATAATGTTCAGTTTTGAATGCTAAATAGACAGTAAAATGTTTTAGCTTTACTTAACTTAATAGACTAAGCTGATAATCATATTTTTTTACATCATCAAATATACCACAAGAACATGACAATTACAGAAATAAAAGTGTCAGTAGTTACTTGTGGTGATTATCAGTGCCTCCAGCATGTGATGCTTCAGTTTGAATCTGCAGTGAATCTTGCTGTCTCTCTCATGTACAGTTACGGTGTGTTTCGCACTGAATCCATCTGTGTTTCTGTGTGTCTCTGTAGTTTCTGAACTCAAACTGACTCCTTCACTGTTCAGCCACTCAAGATCAGGTTCAGGGTTCCAGCCTTCAGATTCACACTGTAGATGAAGCCCTCCTGAATGATCAAACCCATCTACAGTGATCACCGGAGGACGCCCTACAACAACTAGAGATGAAGATGAAGAACATTCACTAACGAATAAAACAATATCATCAAAACAGTTAATGTTGGTGCTGGTTCACTCGCCTTCAACATTGACATCTACAGTGGTGTCATCAGACCAGGATTTGGACTGAATAAAACACTTATAACGTCCTTCATCAGAGACTCGGACTGATGAGAGTTTGAGTGATGCATCTCCTCTCTGTAGTTCTTGATGGATCAGTTCTGTTCTTCCTCTGTAGGACTGAATCTGATCTGTGTTTTCGTCTACATGATCATCATAAAGATGCACTAGTGTGTCTCTCAGATCAAGTCTAAACCACTCCACTCTCATGTCCACAACACTGATGCTGGGTTTGACTGAACAGGGCAGAATCACATCTTCACCAGCTACAGCAAGCACAGGACCTGCAGGTCCCACGACTTCATACTGCACTGTGAAAGAGAAAGGGCAGTCGTTGGCCTAATGGATAGCGAGTTGGACTTGAAACCCGAGATATTCGTTGTGGGTTCGAATCCCAGCTCCGGCAGGAAGTCCACGACTGCTCCCCGGGCGCTGCATAGTCGGCTGCCCACTGCTCCAAGTGTGTACACTTGGATGGGTTAAATGCAGAGAACACATTTCACTCCTCATTATACTCTGTATAATTGTGTATGTGACAAATAAAGCTTAATTTGTTGTTTGTTTTGTTGTAGAAAGAAAGGTCTAATTAAGAGTGAATCTCCTGTCAGTTGAACTGTCACCCTTCAGCAGGACAAGCGTTCCCATGTAAAGCAGTAACTGTCCTTCTCCACACAGCTCTGCATCCGGACATGTCTGCTTAAAAACACTGCTTGTGTGCATTTTCCCCTGTTTTATTAAATATTATTAAATGGCTCTTTGTAAATTCTAAGTTTATTCTAATTCGTCAATACTTCTGAACAATGACAGTTGTCTATGGCAATGTTAAATAACTGACCATTCATCCAGGGAACCTACAGTTTCTGTTCTGTGGTTAATAAAATAAGTAGCCATGTAATAAATGTAATAATGTGACATTATGTAATGTAATATTACAGTGAGCCAGCTATTATCACATAAACTATAATTAGACCTATAAATATAGTTCAGCTGGACGATGAATAGACATGAATACACACTTCAGCTCTTTATATGGGTGTGAATAATTACCTGCTCTTGAATCTGTAATTCCTCTAATAATCAGCAAAGTCAGACAAATGAGCTTCATCTCTAAAGGACACAGATGCTAAAATGAAAGAAGGAAACAAAGAATAATAAAGTCATTTCGTGTGTTAACATGCATGTGTTTGCTCTGAATACTTTCACATTTACACTTATGGGATGAATACAACAATTTACTTACAGATCTACAATCAGTTGGTTAAATTAGTCCAGACAAAGCAGGACCAAATGCACAACGTGTATCTACATGTAGTATTATTTGACTTTATCCCTTTTTTAAAGTGTTTATATAGTTTAGTATCACTTAAAGACCCACCTAACCGGTTAAACGCATCTGATCTCAAGTCACACTCATGATAAACACACAATTGTTCAGGTAAATGTGTTTCTCGACTTACCTTCGACTGAACACTGATGCTCACAAGAGTCTCTGAATAAATTCTTGATATGATTATATGGGTATTAACTAATAGTTGATACGAGAGGACGTACTATCTGATCATAACTTGTTCATCTGCTGGAATCAGTGTCTGTTTACAGAGGTGTGTCTTATTCTGGCTTTGACTGCAGGACTTGTCTAACTGATCTTTACAGAGCGCTGTGACTTTGTTCAGCAACGATTTAAAGAAAGCTAATAGATTTCTACTCTCTCTGTCTTAAATTGCTATATAGCCTACAATTTGTGGATCCACGCAAGTCAGACTGATAACACAGTCAGTTTTTCATTCAAAGCAGATAAAGTCATTAGGAAATGATATTTACTGCTGAAACTTGGCATTGATTTTATAAACCAGAGTGGGTGAAAAGCTATTCCATCTATTCGTTTCATATTGTGACGAGGCGAGGCACGTGTACAGGTAGAGCTCAACCTGTGCTGAGCACATGCTCTTTTTCCCTTACACTCCGAAGTGCCCTTTTTGGTGGTGATGTTTGTTTATTTTTTCTTCTGTAAATCACTGCTATAGAGCTCCTGCAGTCACGTGACCCATTCGGTTTACACCACCATGCTGGCAGGCAAGTACAGCCAAGAGCGAATATGAAATGAATGGCGCCAGCATAAGTTTCAAGGCAACAGAGTTCACTTTAATTCAAAAGACATAGACCTGTGCATAGCAAAACTTAATCGATTAAACATAACATATCCCTATAATGCCCTCGGGGTGCTTTTAACATGTATTAATATACGAACGGATAGATTTCCTGACCTGCAGTATCCTGAACTACCTCATCAACTTTCCCTCCTAACGTTACTCCAGAGACTCTTTAAAAGCCTACAAAAGCCTGCTGGGTACAAATGGACGTAATCTAATTTTTGGATGAATATTTAGGAAGGAATAAAGAATAATCACCAACCTGGTTGTTGTTCAGTATCTTCAGTGTATTTGATTCTGCAGGGTTCAGGATCTCTCATCTTCTCTCTGTCCTCTTTAATAAACTCAGTCTTTACAGATTTCAGCTCTTCCTGATGATTTGATGCTCGTTAAGTGAAGTGAAAGACACTTGTAGACTGCTGGGAATATTCCAGCATTTATTGGTGAATTACAGAGGAGGAGCATCACTGATAATGTGATTACAGTGGGAGGAGCTTCACTGATAATGTATTACAGTGGGAGGAGCTTACATTTACATTTTGTAAAAAATCTAATAACATTAAAACTCCCGAAAGTGTTTGTACTTCGTTTATAATTTGTCATTGTCCCTGAAATTATGATAACTATTTTGGACACTTTAACTGTTGTTTAACAAAAAAAAACATATATAATTACATAGTCCTTTAGTGGATGTTTTCCCGCACTCTACCTACCCTATTTATTTATTTATTTATTTATTTATGCTTTATCAGTATTATTATTAATTTGGATCATCTCTTAATGTAATATATTGCTTGGTAGACAGGTAACTATTATATTTGTATTAGATATGTAATTAAATATATTATAATCAATGTTATTTATTAATTTGTTGTTTATAAATATATAGCCTATGTGTGCATAAATAATCCTGTCATTCACAATGTATGTGTTACGGGGACGACAAGACGTGAGGCGTGCGGATCCATTTGCAGGGCTTTATTAGGAGACATGGTCAGAAACAAGCATGGGTCACACATTGGCAAACAGGTATGGCAAGACAGAGAGTAATCCTAGGGCAAGCGTAGGTCTGCGATCGGCATCCAACAGCGCAAGGCAGAGAGATAATCCAGGTACACGAGCAGGTATCAAAATACTAGAACACAGGCAAGGCAAGGCAAGGCAAGGCAAGGCAAGGCAAGGCAAGGCAAGGCAAGGCAAGGCAAGGCAAGGCAAGGCAAGGCAAGGCAAGGCAAGGCAAGGCAAGGCAAGGCAAGGCAAGGCAAGGCAAGGCAAGACTATAACGCCTGAGTGGGCTCTGTAGAGTAGCTATCGCTAGGACATATGCTTATACAATACTCGGCGATGACAGAGAGGAAGTCCAAGGCTTATATATAGTGTGATTAGTGCAATCAGCTGTGTGATTAGTGCGATCAGCTGTGTGACGTCAGTGCAATGGGTTATGGGAAATGTAGTCTTAGGTGCAACCGTTAGTGTGGTGCAGGAGTCCATGTGGTGAGCGAGTGACCTCTGGTGGTGAGTAACAGGGAGTGCATGGACAGGATTTGTGACAGTATGGCATACAAAAAGTTTAAAAGTGTGAAATTATTTAAATAAAAATAGAAACAATTCATTACATAATAATGTTAATCATAATTTAAGTAGTAAATAAATTAAAAGTTTATCCCATCCCTGCATAATTCCCAAAAATGTGATTAAGGCTTTAGAAATAAATAAAAAATCTGTAATCGCATGTATATTAATGTATTCTGCTGCAAGTTCACATGCTTAATCTCATTTTTTTTCTCGTGGCTTATTGTTGAGCTGTCGAATTGTTGTATGTTGAAATAATCAGTTTCAAGCCTTTGACACTTTTTTGTCTTCATTTTCTTTTATTGTTTTGGGGTGTTATTTTGCCTCACTGAAGGCACCCATAATGTTGATGCATTCAAACTAATTGATGTAAACTACACATTCGAGTTAATCGATAAAATTGATTTATCGCCCAGCCCTAAGTGAAACTGATGGGTTCATGGTGCTGGTCGTGTATTCTGTAGAGGCCACTGAAGACGAGCGCATTGATGAACCCAAGTGCAGTTTATTTACAAAAGTGAAATCCAAACATAATCCAAATATAAGACTTGACTTGAAACAGACTTAGCATTATATTAACAGGCTTGACATGAAACAGACTAGATTCACCGACAGCGGGTTATATAGGACAAGAAACAAAGGCAATGACAAGGCTACATGAGGGCAAGGGAAGCATGACACAAACAGGAACATAACTAAACTTCAAAATAAAAGACATGAAAACAACAAGACACAGAACCATAAAACCCCACATTACAGTAGGGGTTGAACGACTTCTGATTTTTTAAAGTTGACTTTTATGTATAACAGCTTATTTTTATCAGTTCTTTAGTCTTTGTGTTGTTATATTTCTCACAGATCCCTGCTGGTTCTAAATCAGATACAGTAAGTAGTACAGTAAAGATCACATTCATATGAATGCATGCATTAGTGAGAGCGGTTGTGTGTGAATTAATTCTACCTGCAGCGTCTCTCTACTAGTAGTGAAGCTGTGGGATTTAGTTATTAAGAAATATATGCTTCAACTTTTCAGTTTCTAAGCTATTTTACAGAGAAATCACAGAACAGTGTTGACAATACATTTCCGCGCTGAATGATTCTGTGCGCGTGATATATTGTACGCGCTACTGTCTGTAGCTATGTGTGTGTGATCTGTGTGTGATGTATTGTACACGCTACTGTCTGTAGCTATGTGTGTGTGATCTGTGTGTGATGTATTGTACGCACTACTGTCTGTAGCCTATGTGTGTGTGATCTGTGCGTGATGTATTGTATGCGCTACTGTCTGTAGCTATGTGTGTGTGATCTGCGTGTGATGTATTGTACGCGCTACTGTCTGTAGCTATGTGTGTGCGATCTGTGTGTGATGTATTGTATGCTCTGCTGTCTGTAGCTATGTGTGTGCGATCTGCGCGTGATGTATTGTACGCGCTACTGTCTGTAGCTATGTGTGTGTGATGTATTGTACAAGCTACTGTCTGTAGCTATGTGTGTGTGATCTGTGTGTGATGTATTGTACGCACTACTGTCTGTAGCCTATGTGTGTGTGATCTGTGCGTGATGTATTGTACGCGCTACTGTCTGTAGCTATGTGTGCGATCTGTGTGTGATGTATTGTATGCGCTGCTGTCTGTAGCTATGTGTGTGTGATCTGCGCGTGATGTATTGTACGCACTACCGTCTGTAGCCTATGTGTGTGTGATCTGTGCGTGATGTATTGCACGCCGCTACCGTCTGTAGCCTATGTGTGTGTGATCTGTGCGTGATGTATTGTACGTGCTACTGTCTGTAGCTATGTGTGTGTGTGATCTGCGTGATGTATTGTACGCGCTACTGTCTGTAGCTATGTGTGTGTGATCTGTGCGTGATGTATTGTACGTGCTACTGTCTGTAGTCTATGTGTGTGTGATCTGCGTGTGATGTATTGTACGTGCTACTGTCTGTAGCTATGTGTGTGTGATCTGCGCGTGATGTATTGTACGCCGCTACCTGTCAGTAGCTATGTGTGTGCGATCTGCGTGTGATGTATTGTACGTGCTACCGTCTGTAGCTATGTGTGTGTGATCTGCTTGTGATGTATTGTACGCCGCTACTGTCTGTAGCTATGTGTGTGCGATCTGTGTGATGTATTGTATGCTGCTGTCTGTAGCTATGTGTATGCGATCTGCGCGTGATGTATTGCACGCTACTGTCTGTAGCTATGTGTGTGCGATCTGCGTGATGTATTGTACGCCGCTACTGTCTGTAGCTATGTGTGTGCGATCTGCGAGTGATGTATTGTATGCGCTACTGTCTGTAGCTATGTGTGTGCGATCTGCGAGTGATGTATTGTATGCGCTACTGTCTGTAGCTATGTGTGTGTGATCTGCGCGTGATGTATTGTACACGCTACTGTCTGTAGCTATGTGTGTGTGATCTGCGCGTGATGTATTGTACGTGCTACTGTCTGTAGCTATGTGTGTGCGATCTGTGTGTAGCTATGTGTGTGTGATCTGCGCGTGATGTATTGTACGCACTACTGTCTGTAGCCTATGTGTGTGTGATCTGCGCGTGATGTATTGTACGCGCTACTGTCTGTAGCTATGTGTGTGTGATCTGCGCGTGATGTATTGTACGTGCTACTGTCTGTAGCTATGTGTGTGCGTTACAGTGCAGCAGTGCATTAGATTAGAATCTGATTACCTGTACAATATGTGTTTAAAACCTACATTCTGCCATTGACTTTCCAGCATCCAGTAATATAATCACACATGTCTTGTGGAGCGCTTTCAGAGTATGAAATAGTTTGTAATTTTAACTCTTTGGAAACGGAGCATAAATGTGGATTTATTATCCTATTGCGCCCTCTATAGGACCAGCGATTAGTCGACGTTCAAGCTTAAAGCGTCATGCAGAGCACTGAAGTCCACTAGTCTGTGCAACCCCTACGTTACAGTAGGCTATATATTTAAAATAATGTCTGACGTGGCTCAATATAGGCTCAATGTAACGTATTTAGCAGTAAATGATTTGAAATGCCAAAATAATAATAAAATCCCAGCAGCAAAATTTGAGCTTGATTCCCAGCACAGATCTCAAAATATGACATTCAGTAACATTTCTCTCTTCAAACATTGAAACAGTCACACAAATGAACACAAAAGCACTCAAAATCGCTGAGGACTGAATGAATTAGCCATATTTTCATCACAATCTCGCTGCTTTAAATGTTTATTTCAGTAGGAAAACTACTGAGAAAAGACACCAGAAAAAACTGCACAAGTAGCACTGAACCGGATGAAAACAATACAGAAATGACACCTTAAAAAGTGGTCCAAGACTCAGGACTCAAGTGTTCAACATTTCATTGCTGCTTAATTAAATATGTGAAATGCAGGACTGGTCGTCTCACCTCAGAAGACTCTGTTGTTGGTTATGGAGGGCTTTCATAGTTTTAATAAAGGTCTGGCGCCACCTGCTGGACGCTCAGCAGATCTTCATTCGCCTGAGACTTTTTAATTTTTTTCACTTTTATTTATCGTATAACTTTCTTGATTGTAGCTACGTTATATTTTCTCAAACAGGGGCGTAGCATCAAATGCTGGGCCCTGGTCAAAGAACAACAAAGAGTTTATGACACACAACTTTTATCTAAAAGTAAATTGTGTGTATTGAAACATTAGGATGTTTCATATATATATTTTTTCTGTTAAGAAATTGTTGTTTAAAAATATCACGTAAAGATAAGAGATAAAATGAAGAACAAAAACATTTTACTTTTTTTGCCCATCTGTTGCTATATTATCACTATCAGTCATTTCTATTTAGTGCATTCACTCTTGTTTTCTTGAAACAGCAAACAGCATAGTGTTTTATCAGCATGAAAAAAACTGTTATTGTATGAAATAATGAATGGGATCAGGGTCGCTGCTGGCCAAATGGGTGCACTAAGCAGAATTGTATCGTTATGCCCCCTGCCCCAAATATTATGATACAATAAAATAAAACACCTATTGGAAAAATAGAACTTTAAAATATATAAATTAAATCATTTGTAATTAAAATGTATTATCTACAAATGACAATTGTAGCTCTAGACAGTTCCTTTGGCTGTGATTTTAATACAGTTGTCTGATTGATTTTATCGTCTCAAGCATTCTAAAGTCATGCAAAAGAAAATTGAGCAGTTTTACTATGATAAAACCATGGTTATTTTTCTAAGGGTTGTGATGTAATGTGTTTCTGTTGAAGAAATTAGAGGCTGTATAGTATTTCTATGGTAAGAAGGTGGCCAAAAATGAAAGATTAAGTGGATATTTGAATTAAATGTTTTTAAGTCATTTTAAAGGCTATTGTTGGATTAGGTCTGTTTTATAACCACAACAAATATTGTCTTAATACTATCTTAATTCTTTGTAAACTATTATTTGAAGTAGCCTAACAAAACATGGTTAATTAGTGGATACCATCCATGGCTACAAAGCCAAAATAATTTGGTTTTATTCGTAGCAAAACCACGGCTATTTTTTGCAAGGGAACACGGAAACTCAGAGAGAATATTAGATGCGTTGTTGATGGTAAAATTATACATTATTATAACGTTATTAACGTCAACAGCCAAACAAACAGTTTCACTGGATTATGAATGTTAACGTACCTGGAAGTGATACACGGTCTTCGTCTTTTTAATTTTTATTTTCTCGGTGCCGGACTCCTGATGCCTTTTCACGGGTATAGCTGTCCATCAATTATGATCATTTGCATTCAGCCGCAAACAGTAAAATCAGTATATATATAAATATATATATTGAAGCTGTGCTATTAAACCACAATCATTCTGACCACCAAATCAGGCTACATTCCTGTGTGAAAAAGGTGAAGCAGTAACACAAGTACCACAACTGCAATGACAAAACCAGTCACATGAATAACCAGTCGCACCTGAGATTAGTGTCTGACCAGTCTAAAGCCCCCCCTCCCACCCAAAACCCACTGCTATAAACTCTCAGAGCTTGAGATGCTTCAGGGGCAGATCTTATAGTCATTCATTCAGGACCCAAGCTCTCCATTTACACACATACACAACAAAGGTGTTACCAAAAAGTTCATTAAACACGTTTATTTACAGCTATTTATACAACAGTAAAAATGAGAAAACACAAAGAATAAAATCTAGTGCATTTAAATAAAGCTACAACATCGATGAAATCTCCATTAGAAATGAAGCATGACACTGAACTCTGATCTGGATTTCTGTCAGAGCTCACGAGAGTCGGATGCTCTTGATACGGATTATGTGTGTGTTTCCACTGAATCCAGCAGAGTTTGTCCATCGGTTCCAGCCTCCTGATCTTCAGTCTTTATGAGGGGTTTTATTTCATGAGACTCTGTGTTCTGGTTTGATCCAGTGGCTGCAGGTTCATCAGATCCTGCTGCAGTCTGTGTTCAGAACAGGACAGGTATTTGAAGTATTTCTGCTGTGGGACAGTGAAGTGAACAGTCTCCTTATGTTACAGGTCTCAGACTATATAATGACGCTCACCTGAGGACTCTGATCCTGCTGTGATCTGCTGTCTGGAGTCTGGTTATTCCTCGTTGCATTCTGTGCTCAGGATAAGACAGATTTTAAACACTAGGATCTTTATCCTTTTTGATAATTAAGTTACTAAATGTGAATTCAAAAGAATGTCAAACCAATGCGACTTCAAACATGATACTAACCTGACAATTCTGCAGACATGTAATTTTAGGAATCACTGTATTCAGAGCAAAATGAGAAAAGATATTCAGTGGATTATTTAGAAGTATTTTAGCACAGATAATACATACTGTACAAATTGGGTTTAATATGAACAAAATTAAACTGAGCAGCAGAGGTCACTCTTTCACAGAATACTGACATCACCTGTAATTCGTCGAACCTGCGTCTAATTCTGTCCTGTAGCATTTATTTATGCAACTCTTTGCATCATTCTTCAGTTGCAGTGGCAAAGGAGAATTTATTTCCCCCCCCCAATGGAGACAGAAATCACAAACAAATTTGTACAAATTGAGACTTTTTAAATACCTTTTTGGTGGGAACATGCAGCGTTTGTTACACATGAAATATCTCTATTTTAAAACAAAATTGCCGTGTTTAACAGTGCACACATTGTTTTCCCCAATTGCAAGTCGCTTTGGATAAAAGCAAATGTTTTCACGCAAGAGAATACTAATGAATTATTGGTAAATAATGTTTACGTCAGCTGTTGGGGACACGACTCACCGCCGCAAATGAAGAATGAGCTGTTTGCATTTATCTTCTTGTTAAATCGTGCTTATCATCATCACTTCAAGCATTCTCTGAGCACTCTTTTCTCTGGTTCGAGATCTTTCCAGCCAGTCGGATTTCTCCTGGTTGCTGTTTTGGATTTGTTTGCTGGATTTTCTTGGCAACGTGAAATTACTCAACATAATTTACTCAGCATTCAAAATGATTGTTGTCCCCCCACTGAAGATAAATAGTGTCATCTTTCTACTGTTATAATCAAAATATGAACTAGTGGTATATGGAAAGTGAAACAGTGATCTTTGAGCAATGATAAACCACTTTCAAACTCCAAAAAATGAAACAAGTCTTGATTAAAGTCCATGTCTCATGCAGCACATTTCAAATCTTCTGAGTCTATGAGAGCTTTGTGTGAAGAACAGACCAAGTCTGACTGTGAATAGCAACTTAAATATCAGTTGACAAGCTCAGATAAAGTGCTATTGACTTTCATTGAAAGAGCAGGACATGTATGAATTTAGACGCACATGAGGTTGAGCGTTTGACGATGGGTTTTTAATTTGAACTATCTGTTTAATTGATTGTCTGAAATGATAATAAATGGGGATTTATACTTACATGGTGCGGATACAAGTGAAATCACCAGGGGTAAAAGACAGAGGCATTCAGAGGAAAAGACGACGATCCTCAGATCTCCCACTGATCCTTCACCATGAACTGAGAATATACATATTACAGAGGATACATTACGATTTAAACAATGGTGTTTGAGGAATACATTTAATCCTAACAACGTAATCAATTCATTATTGGCCATAGTAATGTTTTAGTGTGGCATAAATGCTCCTCATAGATATACAGTAGATAAACTCAAATAAGAACAATTTAAACAGAATATTTCTGCCTTGAACTCGATTCATGTTTATAATACATGTTGTTTATATACATATTTTAATTAGATGCAATACTGTATTAAGTGATCTGTTCTCTCACCTGTTTTCAGGATCAGTTCATTCATCAGTGCACCAGCGTTCAGTAACACCAGAACAACTGATCCAAACAGGTACAGGAGCAAACGTAGAGAAATCTGTGAGTTTGATTCATACAATTTATTATCATCATTTCATAAAAATAGAGAACACATTAAACAGTTAATTAAAACATTAAAATGAGAAAAACATCAGTATGAAACAATAGATCAAACTACTGATTCTTCATTCACTCAGTCTCCACATACAGTAGATGTAATATCTTTCTGATTCATTTCATTAATCTGTTCAGAGATTGATAGACTTTATAGATTGATAGACACTCTTCTGCTGCTCATCTGAGACTGACTGAAAGGGTCTTTTAATAGTATTTATTTTATTTCACTGCTTAACAGTGTGACAGTATTTAACTGTAAATTAATAGACTAAATATATTTTAACTAGATAGAAGATAGGACTTCATAAAGCTAGAAAAGTGTCTTCTAGTTCAAACAAAAACAATATCAACAAAAATGACCATCTAGAAGATACATTTTCAACATATCACAAGGTTATTTGCCCAATATGAGGGGGTGAATACTTTCCATATACACCTTTAAAACAGGATTTCCAAAACAATTTATAACATTATGGGGGCAACAACAGATGCCCACACTTTCATAAAGACCAAACAAACCGAGGGTTTGAATACAATGACCTAGAGTCAGTAGAACAACATCAGAGTAAGATGATCAATACTGTACCCTTATCATCAAATGACCGATGAAATATCCACACTGTCCAGAGTAACTGAAGAAACCCAATCACACAAGCCCATCCAATACGATCTGCACATGAGATATTAAGAGAAAATATCACTTCCATGACTGTCAGTGTTTCTTTAGTGTCATCACAAATAAGAAATGAACTTTCAACACGCAGTTCAAGATGTAATTCTCACATTTTGTTTGATTTTCAGACCTTACTTTAATATTATTGCTGTTCTATGGATTTTGTTTCTTCATCACATTTCTTTACTGTGTCTGAGTTTATCACCATATAGTTATGATTAAGTTAATTTAGTTACTCATTATCTTATTACCCTTGTGTATTTATAGCCCTTTGTTTGCTTGGTTCGGTATCTATTCCAGTCTATGTAATGATTTGGTTTGTGCTGTTTTTGTTTTGTGTAGTTAATAAAGTCAGTGTATTCAGCTTCAACCGTCCCAGGACAATAATGAGATACTAAAATCTTTAAATTCTTAATGCATTTAAAAACATAATCACACCTTTCTCACTTTCCAGAGCCATGATGTAGAAATAGACCATAACAGCATTCATTAATAACATCAACATTAACCACACTGATCTCCTGACCAGAGGTGAACCTGAAAAATATACCAAGTACATCATAAACATAGTTTGAAATAGAAATATAAACCACACTGATCTCCTGACCAGAGGTGAACCTGAAAATATGAGTGATTAATAAACACGTTTATACAAGTACATAATAAACATGAGTTTACTTATTATTCCATATGATGAGAAATAGTTTGTATCTGGGTTGAATATTGATTTAATTAAATGGCCAAAAGCATGATTAGCAGTAAGAGAGAAATCACTGAAGAACTGGAGGATTTATTTCTCCTGAATAATATAATATTCCTCAAATCATTCAACATTATCCAACTCTCAAATCCAAGAATATTATCATAGAGATAGTGAAAATCATATATTCATCAATAATGCATTGATTGATGTATGTATTTATAGCAGGGATCACAATCACTTACAGCCCATCTTTATCCCACAGGTTTCGTCCCAATCATAATTTGTCAGCACTGGTAAAACTGCAACTATGAATAATCCTAGAAACAGGAGAGTAAGTATGTTAATGTAGGAACTGTAGGTTACTGACAGACACATTCACAGATGATTAGATGAAAACCAGTGATGTACTGATCAAAGATGTAAAGATGTCAGTCATCATAGAGTGCTGAATACATCCAGTTCAGTTATGAATGAGACTCGCAGCCTTAATCTAGATCTGAACTAACACACTAAAACTGTCAGGACTTAATAAAAGGTCAATAAAACAGACATAAGAGTCCATCAACTGAATGTTTTAGATCCCACGCTTCTTGTACCAGTTTTGTAGCCTGAACGCGACCCAAATGCTGCGCTCTAGTTTACACTAAAAAACAAATCCACTGTTGACTAATTAAGGTTTGACTGATGAACTCCTTCCTCAGTTGGACATATATTGCGACACTATCTGGAGTTATGGAAGTTGCCATTGTTGATATTTTCATCACTGTCACTTTGGTAAGAGACGTTATTCACAGCTATTGCAAGCATACTTAAAATTACATTAATAAAGAGTTGAATTGAGTGCTTGTTGTTGTTGTTGATTAAAACATCATGCACTCAGTTTAAAACCAGAAGTGTTTTACTTGAATACTTCCTCCTAAATGAATCCATATAGTTTATAATGTTGAACTCACCTCCACTGGCAGATCCAAAGGCGTAAAACAGGAGGATGAATTGCAATGAAGGCAGAACATCAAAGCTTAAATAAGCCAGAACAAGGAATATAGCACTGATCCTTTCACCGAGCTTTCCAATGATTAAAGCCAATACTATAACATGAAGAAACATAAATAAACACACACACACAGATATATAAAATTTGATGACATTTCCTCATCTATCAGTTTCAGCATTTGATTCAATATGAGCACCAATCACTTTACAAAGAGGCTAATTATGTTTTAATGTTCAACAAAACATTAATGTGTCTCCACAAATCTTTAATATTGTTCACTATATGTGACTATTATATGATATCTGATTTGTTGTCTGGGTTGTACAGACTAACATTATTAAATTACTGCATATGTTCATAAAAATGAAAAAGGGAATCAAATGTATTTGAAATAAATGATGTATAGAGCTGTGACTTCACTTGACATACAAGAACCTGATGTTAGTGTTTTTAGATTGAGTGCCTGAAACAAACACTGCTAATCTAGTAAAACACAATTTCATAGCACAAACGTGTCACTGATGTGTGATGGTGTCACAGAGAAATACTTACCACCAATGACAAGGAAGAGCCATGGCAGAAGCATGATTACAAACAGCACTATTATCACGATTCTGTCAAACTCTGCAAAATTTAGACTTTTGTCCCAGGCCTTTTTAAAAAGAACTGGAAAAAGGAAGAGATAAAAAGAATCAAACATTTCCAAAAGAAGCACGGCCAAATAATAAAACATAATTGTCTTGTTACCAATGCCTTTTATCTGAAGTTGCAGTACTCTTAATTTCACAGACCGTTTCTCTGCAGCTCTGTGGAGTTAAGAGTGTTCCTGCCTGACTCTGATATTACTTATATTACTACTGGACGTGGCCAGCATACTGAGACATATCTTGACAGTTGTTCTTTTAAAGGTGCTGTAAGCTTTTTTTGAATACCACTTTTATAAAATGTCTCTACCATCTGACACAGATATCACTAAAACAGGTGCTCTGAGCGATCGCACCTGTCTCTGTGTCAGAAAACCTAACCACCCCCACCCCCACCCCCACCCGTTATGCCTGTCAATGAAGTTGCTTGATTGTGTTTGCTAGAGTAGCATATATTTAAATGGATGAGGGTGAGGGAGGCAGCAAGAGTGTTTAATCTTGTCATTTTACATTATTGACAAACTATTTTCTTATGTTGATATCGTGCAGTTGCTTTGACACAATTTGCATTGTTAAAAGTGCTATATAAATAAAGGTGACTTAACTTTTAGCAGCTTTGACAACTGTATGGTGTTCGTGTTTATGTTACTCTCAGAATGTTTGTGTCTGATGGATCTACAGCACTATTAGACCTTTAAAACAATACAGCCAAGACACCTTTTATACAAAAATACCTGTATGCTGAACCATGATTTACAACAAACAATGAAAAAATGTGTGTAACGTGTAAAATGTGACAGTTGAGTGGTATTTCATTTTTTTGATGGGGTGGGGGGCTTTTCTAATGAAATTTGAGTCATATCTGATATGAGAGATCTGGTGACAAAATAACTGGATCTACCATTGTAGTTTCTATTTTAAGGTCTTACATGTAATTGTAAAGAGTAAGATATATTCACAAAATGATACTTAAATGGTATGTGTGGTAGTAAAGTACAGTTACTGAAATATTGTGCATCACTGTTCATGATACTGATTGTTAATTGTTATTTAGATTTGCTTACCTGAATAAACAACAGTTGAGAAAAGAAAATATTCTATCATCAGTAGAGTAGTGTTACCTGTAAAACAGAAACAATTTAATTGTTACAATATCACTAAAATACAATGAAAAAGAAATGTCACTAAACACTCGTCAATGGACATTTTATTCAGCATTTTTCTTTTGGCATATCCATGATAAAGATTATGATTAATTTACTGATAATAACTTTTCTTTTTCTGATAAACTGACAAACATGAGGGCATGTATTCACAAAACATCTTATCTTACCACTAAGAGTTCTCCTAAATAGCAGTATAAGGTTTTAGCTAAGAGTTTTCTCTTTAAACCTATTCACAACGCTGCTGAGACAAACTTTTACTAAGGAATAGAGAGAAGTATTAAGCTAAGAGTAAGGGCGGGGTTGACCTCTTTGCTATGGATGTCGTCAGCATGCTTACTAAATATACACAGTGATTGGCTGATAGAGGTCTCTATCAGAGATTTATTCATAAAAATATTGTAGAGCACGATATCATGTTGCCATATCCAAATAAAGATTTATAAAATAATGTTAATTGTCACATTCAAATAAAGATTTTAACATGCAGGCTAAGTGTCACTAATTAAACAAATATATGTTCAGCTAATTTGCAGGAGCGGTTCTAGGACTTAATCTTTAGGGGGATCTTAGCCCTCAGAGAGACCTTTAGATACGATACAAATTACCTAAATAAACATTTTACTGTGCTTATGAAAACTGTATTACAATTTCCTATTAAAGTTACAGAAGTTACTTAGTGAGTGATTCTCATGTTTTTATTTTGTTGTTTGATTAACATTATTAGCTTAATATAAAAAAAGCATACTGACACACATCCAATATTTTCCTAATGGTTTATGTTTAAGACGTAACCGACTGCGTTTACTTGGATACTCATCGAGACAGCCATTGTGACATATTTTGTGTATTTGCTTATTTGCTCGAGAGGACGTGAAAGTGAATGACAGCATCATGCAAGTGCGTTTCAGTGGCACGATTTTCTGTTTCTATTTGGTGTGCTATTTATATGTAAAACTGACTTTGGCGTGCATATGAGACAATGATTAGCCATAGGGGTGTGGGGAAGGGGCATATCATAAGCACACCAAATAGAAACAGTAATTTGTGCCATTGAAACGCACTTTCATGAGACCATGCTGCTGTGCTGTCCGTGCAGTGCCTCTCAGAGCGTGCACGCTTCAATTAAATGTGTGAGCGCACATTAACAATCTATCACAGTGTGTGATTACCGCATTGAGATAGATAAACGAGCGAGAATAATCAACTTTCTGGAGGAAGCAGCACTGGCCTGATCATTCAGATAGCTGATTATAGTTTTAGGGGGCTGAGATGACAAATAGGCCGGGGTGGGGGCTGAAGCCCACCTAAAAAGGGTCTAGAACCGCCCTTGGCTAATTGTCAGTCCCTTACATGTATGCTTCTCATGGCGGATGCATATAAACCGCCTTTTAATTGACAGAGTAGAATAATTATGGCTGATAGTAAGACATGCAAATGTAAATGAAAACCAAACTGGACACAAGAACAGCTGCATCTTCTTGCCCAACTGGTCAATGAAAATGATATAATCAAAGGAAAATGTGGAGTTGGGATAACCTCCAAACCCTAAAGGCGATACGTTTTTAAAAGCTCATTATTGTCAAATGTTTCCTTCACTACTCCCAACATTTCACAGATTTAGGAGCTAGTTTTAACGCTAAAATGCTTTGTGAAACACTCTTAGAGAGAAAAATGTAGGAGTCCTAAATTTAGGACTGACATGCCCATTATTTTAAAGATTTTCTCCTACATTGGCAAGTTAGGAGCTACTTTTAGCCTTCAGATGTTTTGTGAATACGGGCTGAGAAGTAAATCATACCGTTTTTATATGGAGCAGCAGAAAGCAGCATGAGAGATCTCAGAAAATAAAGAGTACAACAAGCGATGGTCTCATTCAGAGATCCTGAAACAAAATACAGGCACTAAAACATGCATTCCCTTCATGGGAACTCGAACTGCGTCCCTAGGGGTCGCTACGGGAACGCCCTCAGCGTGAGGTCTGAAGATACATATGAAAAACACCACCTGTTGGCGGCGACAGCCCATGCGTCACTACCGCGTACCACAATATAAGTGCCGCCGGAGGATACATCATCAGCTTTTTCGTCTTCACTGACTGGTTTGTTTGAAGCAGAGTGAATCTGGTAAGAGTACAGTTTTCTAACTCTACTATGGCGAGCACTAGCAAGGCGTTTAGGAAGTGTGTGGATCCGTGTCCTCGTTATTTGACACCCGATGACACACACGACTGTTGCGTCTTTTGTTTGGGCATGGAGCACGCACGCGATGTCCTTGAGGGGGCGGTTTGCGTGCATTGTGAGCGGCTCTCTATGAGGAAGCTCAGCTCTCGCCTGTCCCTCTTTTCGAGGAAAGAGGGGCAGCCGTCTGCTTCCCGCGATTCAAGACCCACCGCTGCCGAGGCACGGAGGCGAATGAAATCGTGGGGTTCGCAGTTGGTGGTGGCCGATAAGCTGGAAAGGGACCGCCCCGGCGTCGGCCGAGAACGAGAGTGAGCTGCTGGATTGTGATGATGCGATCTTTCTGACATCATCAGATGCAGCAGCTAGTGCTCCGCTGCATATGAACGAGTTTTTGGAGGTTATGGATTATAAAAATAAATTTAAATAACCCCCAGCTCGAGTGAGCCTTCCTTTCTTCATAAATCTCGATGTGGAGGTTGAGAAGGAGTGGGAAAAGCTAGTTTTTCTCGTATTCATAGGTTTCAGCATACTAGTTATGCTGACACTGAGGGATGCGTGAAAATGGCTATGAGGGATGCCCCTGTGCAAGAGATGATAACCAGCTTATCTCTCTGGCGAGACATCCTCTCTCAAGGCTCCCTCCTGCCCATCTAAGCCCCTGAATCTCGCTTAAATGGCAGGGCATATGCAGCAGCAGGTCAGACCGTCGCCTGCTGCACACTGCTAAAGTCCTGGATAAGGTCCAGGTCTGAGCCCGAACAACCAGGGGTCCTAACCCATCTCGGTCTGAGGATCAGAGATGGGCTTAGAAGGCTAGTCTCGCGACTCATGCCCTCCCTCCTGCGGCTAGGGTGAGACAGAGGCGCAGGTCAGAGAGAGGCAAGCCCTCTAATTCCCCTGTAACCACCGTAAACTCCACCGACCGAGGTTAGGTGGAAGTTTCCTGCCAAGAGCGCCTAGAGGCGCTCCCTTGTGAGCGGCGGAGTTCCCTCTCATTCTGAGGAATGAGTCCTCCGCTCCTCAGAGCTCTGTGATAGGTCGCTCTCCGTGCTGGTCGAGCTAGCATTGCTCCCCTCACTATAGAGGGTTATCTATGAGCATGCCGCTCCCTGCTGAGCGTCTGAGTTCCTTCTCATTCTGAGGAATGAGTTCTCCGCTCTCCAGAGCTCGATATAGGTAGCATTATAGGCTCTCATTCTGAGGAATGAGTTCCCAACTAAGAACTGCAGTCAGGTGGACTTATGATGACTTCAGGCAGGTTCTGTATTCTCGAACTGCCTTACTGATGGTCTGGACGTGAGTCCCCTCGGAGGTTTCTGCGGATCCTCCTGGATCTTCAGTCATTCTGGTCACCACTGCAAGGGTAGAGCCAGCATTACTCCCTCACGATAAGAGGGTTACCTATGAGTATGCCGCTCCCTTCTGAGCGGCTGAGTGTCTTTTCATTCTGAGGAATGAGTTCTCCACTCTCCAGAGCTCGTTATAGGTAGAGCTAGCATTGCTCCCCTCGTTAGAGGGTCACCTTTGAGCATGCCGCTCCCTGCGGAGCATCTGAGTTCCCACTCATTCTGAGGAATGAGTTCTCCGCTCCTCAGAGCTCTGTGATAGGTCGCTCTCCTTGCGGGTCGAGCTAGCATTGCTCCCCTCACTATAGAGGGTTATCTATGAGCATGCCGCTCCCTGCTGAGCGTCTGAGTTCCTTCTCATTCTGAGGAATGAGTTCTCCGCTCTCCAGAGCTCGTTATAGGTAGAGCCAGCATTACCTATGAGTATGCCGCTCCCTTCGGAGCGTCTGAATGTCCACTCATTCCGAGGAATGAGTGTTCCGCTCCCCAGAGCTCGCTGTTGGTAGAGCCAGCATTGCTCCCCTCACCCAGAGGGCCACCTATGAGCATGCCGCTCCCTTCTGAGCGGCGGAGTTCCTCTCATTCTGAGGAATGAGTTCCCCGCCTCCAGAGCTCATGGTTGGGCTCGACGCCCTCTGAGCGGCGGAGTGTCTTCTCATTCTGAGGAATGAGTTCTCCGCTCCTCAGAGCTCTATGATAAATCGCCTCCTGCTGGTCGAGCTAGCATTGCTCCCCTCACTATAGAGGGTTATCTATGAGCATGCCGCTCCCTGCTGAGCGGGAGTTTCCTCTCATTCTGAGGAATGAGTTCCCCGCTCGCCAGAGCTCATGATGGGGCTTGCCGCTCCCTTCTGAGCGGCGGAGTGCCTTCTCATTCTGAGGAATGAGTTCTCCACTCTCCAGAGCTCGTTATAGGTCTCACTCTGAGGAGTGAGTTCTCCGCCTAGAGCTCCTCATTGGTAGCTGAGTTCCTCTCATTCCGAGGAATGAGTTCTCCGCCTCCAGAGCTCGCCGTCGGTAGAGCTAGCACTGCTCCCCTCAACCAGAGGGTCACCTATGAGCATGCCGCTCCTGCCTGAGCGTCCGAGTTTCTCCGCCCCCAGAGCTCTGTGATAGGTCGCCGCCTGTTGGTCGAGCCAGCATTGCTCCCCTCAACCAGAGGGTCATCTATGAGCGTGCCGCTCCCTTCTGAGCATCTGAGTTCCCTCTCACTCCGAGGAATGAGTAGTTCTCCGCTCCAAGGCATAGAACGTTCTAATAAGTGCACACGCAAGACTTTGGGCACTTTTCTAAAATCCACTTAGTGGTAAGTCCGCACATTAAAGATTCTGCGTTCTTTCTAAAAATCCCGTAAGGGTAGGGTTACGCGCACTGCTTCGTGCCCTTTTTTGAGCTGGTTAAAGCCCCGGTTTGTGCCTTGGGCCCCGCTCCCCTGTCCCATATATGTTGGGTCCAAAAAAAAAAAAAAAAGGGAAAGGGGGTGTACACTACCAAGAGGTCTGTTGAGACAGTTCCCTCAGTAAGCTTGGGAGAGCAGGTGGTAACCCCTGAGTGATCGGCCAGGACCTGGTGAGCCAGGTGCCTGGCCATATCTGAAGGAATCTTTTCTGATTCCAAGACCTTGAGCTCTACCCTAGGCCCGGTAATCCTGGTGCCTAACAGGTAAGTACTAGGGCAGCTCGGGCCTTTGGCCGAAGGGATAATATCACTGACAGCCATCACGTCCGGAAACTTCCTTAAGCCGGGTATAGTTGGCTTAGTGCTCGCCTTTTTGCGAAATTGGCTTGCATTCCCTCAGCATGGTGAAGTGGGTATAACGTTCCCGTGGCGACCCCTAGGGGACGCAGTTCGAGTTCCCATGAAGGGGAACGCCCCAGGTTACGATAACCATGGTTCCCCGAATGGGGAACGAGACACTCGCCCTAGGCTTTGGACCATGCTTCGGACGCAAGCTTCAGGACGAAGCTGATGATGTATCCTCCCGGCGGCACTTATATTGTGGTACGCCGGTAGTGACGTCATGGGCTGTCGCCGCCAACAGGTGGTGTTTTTCATATGTATCTTCAGACCGAGTCACGCTGAGGGCGTTCCCGTAGCGACCCCTAGGGGCGCGGTGTCTCGTTCCCCATTCGGGGAACCATGGTTACACGTAACCTGAGACGTTTATTGTTCAATTAACAGATAAAAGAGCTGAGGCGTCAATATATGCAAGGATACTGTGACATGTAAGTTAATCTTATGAATGTACTGAACTAAATAACAGCAAATAAATCAAATATAAACTGGAACTAAAACGCTCACCTTCGGTAACACCCCAGAGGACAAAAGCAATAAATAAAAAAATATTTGGACAAATGACTAGAGACATCTGAAGATGCAGAGCTGAAGGGTAGAAAACAAAGTTAATAAAACATATCACAATTTAGTTATCATTTCAACTCCTGTCAAGCCATTTATATAGTAATAATAACTATTAATACATAATAAAATAGCATAAAAGGACTATGATGTAAAACTAAGCTTGATAAACACACCATCATTTTGAGATCTGCAGTAGATCAGACAGCAGAGCAGAAGAGCAGATCCAGACGCAGAAACACAGAGAATCAGCACCATCATGTGTGAAGCAGAGAAACCTGGCAAACACAGACAGTGTTTAGCGCCAGTACAACCATCAGTATTCACACTGAACTCATGATTGTTAAACACAGCAGATCTGCTCTGATCTTTCACAGATTTAGGAGCTAGTTTTAGCCCTAAAAATGCTTTGTGAAATACTCAAACATTTAGGAGTAATACATTTAGGAATACCACGGACATTATTTTTAAGATTTTATCTAAATATATGACAGATATGTTCACTGAATATAAACCTAACAGACCACTCAGATCATTAGGATCGAGTCAGTTAGAAATACCAAGGGTTCACACAAAACAAGGGAGTCCGCTTTTAGCTATTATGCCGCAGCTGGAACCAGCTTCCAGAAGAGATCAAATGTGCTAAAACATTAGCCACATTTAAATCAGTCTCAAAACTCATCTATTTAGCTGTGCATTTGTTGAATGAGCGCTGCTACGTCCGAACTGACTGCATTATTTTATGTATAATCCTTTTCTATTTAACTGTTTTAAATTTCATTTTAAATCAATTTCTATATCATTTTAAATTTCCTTATTTTATTATTTTTAACTCCTTGTTTTTATTGCTGTGAATGATTATTTCACTTTTTATGTAAAGCACTTTGAATTACCACTGTGTATGAAATGTGCTATACAAATAAACTTGCCTTGCCTTGCGTCGGAGAGTTATGAGCTACTTTTAGCCTTAAGATGTTTTGTGAAGACGGGCCCTGAACTTCAGCTTACTGACTCTCAATGAAACACATTCCTATTGCCAAAACCATTGACATTTTTAGGTACCAAATTGGTACAATCTGAAATAACATGGACTGTTGAATTATCGTATGCAATGTACATTCACATTTCCAGACAAATATGCTTTATTTGCATCAGTATACAGGGGTGCATATTAATATCAGAAGAAAATAATAATTTATGAGTAGTTTTAAAGTGTAGAACTAAAATAAGGAAGTTACAGAATGACATGATATTATGCATTGAACACATAAGTGTTTAACTGTTCATGAATTACTTTTAGCTTTTATTAGATTATGAATGAATGAACAAGGAATTTATATAGCGCTTTATTGTGTATTGTTGTACACTCAACGCACTTTACAATCATATCAAGGGTCTCTCCTCAACCACCACCAGTGTACAGCATCTATTTGGATTTATATAAGCTCTTACAGTGTGTCTTTTATATCTCTATTGTGAAATTTTTTACTCTCTGTATGGTCTAAATAAAATAAATTCATTGTCATCTAACTGTTTTTGTCATCTGCTGGTTCGTCATGCAATAATAATGTTCTCCAAACTATGATGCAAATCCCAAAGCATCTTTTTTAGGATAAAAATTTCCTGACCAACTATAAAAGGACCATAAATGTCTGTTCTGTGAACACAAATTTTAAATAACTAAATAAATAAATTACATTTGTTTATGAGTTTAGGATCCAGTGCATCATTTATCTGTTACTCACCCAGTCTCTCCAGTACTACAGTTGTATTGGCTGAAAGTCCTCCAGCAAACACGTGACACATGTAAACTCCTTTATCTTCACTTCTGACACTCTTCAGTCTGAGAGAGAAGTTTCCTTTGGGGATTTCATCTCTGAAGAACTCAACTCTGTCTCTGTATCGCTCATCTGATGAATCTGATAGAGTCTCATTGTTTTGGAAGACCAGAACCAGAATATTCTTATCTTCATCTGTTTTCTTCCATGAAACCTCTTCAATGTGTTCAGGTGTGATGTGAGAGTCTACAGAGCAGTTCAGAGTGACGTCTTCACCCACAGACGCAGATATGGAGCGACTCGATCCTGAGACTGTCAAACGCTCTGAGAGAAAAACATATGGAACTATCAATATACAAGTATTTTCATGAAATACTACAATAACTTGCTAACATGCAGAAGTATTTTTTATACTCACCAACATCTTTTATTTGAACCACAGTTTCACCAGACTCTTGCTGTCTGTGAACTGTACATGTGTATTGTCCTTCATCTTCAGCTCTCAGATTGTCCAGCCGGAGGGAGAAGTTTCCATGTTTAATCTCTTCAGTAAAGAAATGAGCTCTATCCTGATAATCCTGCTGCTGGGCTTCTGGTCGACTCTCACCGTCCTGATACAGATGAACGAAAGTCTCTGAGTCTGTTCTTCTCCACTCCACCACCAGATCCTCTGTTGGTAAAGCTTTATCAACAGAACAGGGCAAAACCACTGAAGATCCCAGAGGAGCAACCAGAGGACCAGAGGGACCCCGCAATGTGAAACCTAAAACATTAAAGGGATCATTCACCCCAAAATAATAATTATGTCGTATTTTACACACACACATATATTATTCTAAATCTGTATGACCATATGATAAAATAAATTCATATTAAACCAGCATGTGGGTGAGTCAAATATGACAGAATTATCATTTTGGGGTGTTTTATAAAAAAAAAAAAAATAAATATCACAATAAAGGTTACATAAGATACAGAAAATGTTTGATCTGCGAAACAGCTACAGTATTATAGAGCAAAAACCAAACAAAACAGCAACAAACAACAACAACAACAAAACATACAACAGAGAGGAAATGTAAACAAATGCACTCATTAACAAATGGTTTCAAAGTTTAATCTGAAAACAGATTATCTGGTCATTTAACTGTAACGAGTAAAATCATTGATGATATGGGGTAAATGAGAAAGAGACATGTCTTCAGTTGGCCAAATCCTAAATCCGTGCTCTCTGATAAATAAATAGGCCTACTTTTCAATATTATTTTTTAAAGAGTTTTAAATATCCTATTGCATTATGAAAATATAAAACAAACATTTTTTTTGTATTATTAATTGCTCTTTATAGGTATTAATGTGATGAATACATGCAATTTATTATTATTACTGTTATAACAGGTAGGCCTAATTTTCCTCTTTATTAATGATAAGAGATTATATGACTGACACCGCCTCAAGAAGCCAGTTTTCCACAATGATTAAGCAAGAGAAATATGCATTAGTTTTGCCTAACTAAATGTAAATTATAACTAACTAAACAGAATAGGAAACAAAAACAAACAAACAACAACATATCTAGATTTGACTTTTCTTCTCACTAGAGAGACAAACAATATAAACATACCCTCAGTTCCCTATCTGTCGGTCACTACGAGTTATGTCGTGACGACATAGGGGATTTACCTGGAAGCCCCGAACATCTCTGACTAAGAGAAAACGCCAATGAAATTGGCTAGTGGATTTTGCATACCTGAGCCACTCCCCGTGCATACGGGTATAAAGGCGACAGGTGCATCCACTCATTAGATTTTTGCTTGAGCCGAGTGGATGAGAAGAGTGCTGATCTCCACAAAGCCGTTCATCTTTGTTTTGTTCCCGGTTGGCGTAACGGTGCGATCAGCGGAGTCCCTCTCATCAGCGATTCCCCTGGGCACTTCAACTAAAAGAGCAAATTCTAAAAGAGCAAATCACAGACGATCGCGTCTTTTTCAAGATGCCGTTTCGTCCGTGTCCTTCTGGTTGCGGTCGTTTTCTGTCTGCGGATGACGGACACGATCGTTGTCTTCAGTGTCTGGGCGCCCGACACGCTGAAGCTGCGTTCGTGGATGACTCATCGTCTGTGGGCGTATGAGCATGATTTCGCTGCGATCTCGCCTTTCCTTTATGAAAGGATTGGCACCCTCTGCCGCCACCCGTGCTGATCTCTCTGGCTCGAGTAGAGGATCGCCGGCTGACGCCTCTGGGAGATCTGAGGGTTACTGTAAGAGCCTCCGCCGGGCACGCCCCACGGACCTCTTACTCCTCACGCAGCAAACATCCCGTCCGGTTCCCGGGTGATTTCGCTGGTCTGTCCCATGGGCGCCCAGCATTTCATTCGTGCGCCATCTGTAGATAGGATGTCGATCGCAGCATCGGGGATGGGTTCACGTCCTCTGAGGATGAAGGTGCGGTGGGGCTGCCCCCCTCGGGTGTTGTCGCCACCGCCGCACGGACCCAGAGCTGACGGCCATGCTTGCCCGGGCAGCCATGAGCATCGGGCTGGAGGTCAACAGACCGCCCAGTCCTGAGCCCTCGCGGCTGGACGATTGGTTTCTCAGAGCGGGGTGTGCGGCTCACAACCGCGCCCTGCCCCGGTGCCTTTCTTCCCGGAGGTGCATGAGGAGCTGACGAGTTCGTGGATGGCCTCTATCACGGCCAGAAGCCGCTCGTCCGCCTCCTCCGTCCTCACTACCCTCGATGGCGGAGTGGCCAGGGGTACGCGGGCATTCCCCAGGTGGAGAGAGCGGTCGCGGTGCACTTGTGCCCACGAACGCCGCCACTTGGAGGAACCGTCCGCTCTCCCGTCCAAGGCCTGTAAGCTGACATCCGCTCTCGCGGCCAAAGCTTACAGTGCTGCGGGCCAGGCAGCCTCCGCCCTGCATGCCATGGCTATCCTGCAGGTTCACCAAGCCAAGGCGCTCAAACAGGTGCACAAGGGTAGTACCGACCGGGGTTGATGCAGGAGCTGCGCCGGCGACTGACTTCGCCTCTGACGACGAAAGTCACGGCGCGGTCCCTCGGAAGGCGATGTCCACCATGGTGGTCCAGGAGCGCCATCTCTGGCTCAACCTGGCAGAGATGAAGGACGCGTCGACAAGGCACGCTCGACGCCCCATCTCCCAGGGAGGGCTGTTCGGCGACACCGTCGAGGGCTTCGCCCAGCAGTTCTCGGCGGTACAGCAGCAGACCGAGGCGATCCAGCACATCCTGCCCGTGATGCACCATCCACCGCTGCCCCGGGGCCAGGCCTCAGTCTGCCGTCGCCGTGGGCGCCCTCCTGCGTCCTCCAGAGCCGCTCCGCCCAGGCCGAATCGACACATAGGCCGGTGCGTCGAGCCTCGCAGGAGAGCGCGCCGCCCCCAGCCAGGCCCCAAGTCGCCCAGGAAGTCGACGGCGGCCCTGACGCTGGCAACCCGGAGATGTTGGAGTTGCTCTTTCTCAGGAGACGGCGAGAACAGCGCCGCTCCTTCCCCCGGTGGAGGGCCGGGAGGAGAATCTTCTGTTTCGTTTTGTTTCTGTTCCGCCGCTGGTCCAAGGGCCAGCGGTACCCACCTTCTCAAAGAAAGAGCAATTTCCTTTTCCTCCGGGTTCTCAGGTCCATGGGACGACAGTGTGCGACGCCCTGCCTCCTCACTCTCGCCCACGACCCATTTTGCCAGTAGCCAAGAGAGTACGGTTCGGGGACGACATTCCTCCCCACGCACCTCTGGCCAGTCCCGTTCGGGACCCAGGGAGTTCGGTGAGGATGCCTCAGAACGCACCGCCTTCTGTGCCATCCACCCCTACTCCCTTTCGCTGCACCACCACAGGTACGTCGATTGTGCCGTTGGAGCCGCTTGCACAGCGTCTGGAGGCGTGGCTCACGCTGCCCAGCCTGTCTCGCTACAGCAATTCAGTTCGCCAGGCGACCTCCCAAGTTCAACGGCGTTCTCGAGACGTCGGTGGCAGTCCGGAACGCCCCTGTCTTGCGCGAGGAGATTGCTGTCCTCCTGGCAAAGGATGCAATCGAGCCGGTCCCTCCAGCCGAGATGAGGCAGGGGTTTTACAGCCCTTACTTCATCGTGCCAAGAAAGGTGGTGGCCTTGGCCAATCCTGGATCTGCGAGTCTTGAACCGGGCTTTACACAAGCTCCCGTTCAAGATGCTGGCCTTACAGGCGCATGATCAAATGCATTCAGCCCCAGGATTGGTTTGCAGCGATCGACCTGAAGGACGCTTACTTTCACGTTTCGATCCTTCCGCGACACAGACCGCTTTCTACGGTTTGCGTTCAAGGTCGGGCATGGCAGTACAGGGTCCTCCTTCGGGCTCTCCCTGTCTCCCGTGTGTTCACGAAGGTTGTAGAGGGCGCCCTTACCCGTTACGGGAAGTGGGCGTCAGGATCCTCAACTACCTCGACGATTGGCTTATTCTAGCCCAATCCAGAGAAGTTGGGCGATCACAGGGACTTGGTGCTCCGCACCTCAGCCAGTTGGGGCTTCGGGTCAACTGGGAAAGAGCAAGCTCTCCCTGTGCAGAGAATCTCTTTTCTCGGTGTGGAGTTAGACTCGGTGAGTATGACGGCACGCCTCACGGAGGAACGTGCCCAAGCAGTGCTGAACTGCCTGAGTTCCTTCAGAGGCAGAAATGTGGTACCACTGAAACAGTTTCAGAGGCTCCTGGGGCATATGGCATCCGCAGCTGCAGTCACGCCGCTCGGATTGCTTCATATGAGACCACTTCAGCACTGGCTACACTCCCGGGTCCCGAGGTGGGCATGGCGCCCGCACACTGCAGTAGGTATCTCCCAGCAGTGTCACCGCTCCCTCAGCCCCTGGACAGACCTTGCCTTTCACGGGCCAGGGTGCCCCTAGAACAAGTGTCCCGGCATACTGTTGTCACAACAGATGCCTCCAGCACGGGCTGGGGCGCTACATGCAACGGGCAGGCAGCCTCGGGGCTCTGGATAGGGCCCCGACTGCTTTGGCACATCAACTGCCTGGAGCTGTGGGCAGTGCATTTAGCCTTGCGGCAGTTCCGGCCACTGCTGTTGGGCAAGCGGGCAGACACTGTGCAAGCTCAGGGAGGACGAGGAGCAGGTCCTGCTGGTTGCGCCCCATTGGCCCACCCGGACCTGGTTTCCCGAACTCATTTCTCTCGCGACAGTACCTCCCTGGCGCATTCCTCTGAGGAAGGACCTCCTTTCTCAGGGGCTCGGCACCATATGGCACCAGCGTCCAGATCTATGGAACCTCCATGTGTGGCTCCTGGGCGGGACGCTGCAGACTTGAGTGGTCTACCACCGGCGGTGGTAGAGACCATCATTCAGGCTAGGGCTCCTTCAACAAGGCAAACCCACGCACTGAAATGGAGTCTGTTCGCGACCTGGTGTTCTTCTCGGCGAGAAGACCCCGAAGATGCACGATTGGAGTAGTGCTTTCTTTCCTGCAAGAAAGGTTGAGCGTAGGCTGTCACCTCCACCTTGAAAGTGTATGTAGCCGCTATTGCGGCTCACCACGATGCAGTGGACGGCCGGTTCCTGGGAAAGCATGATCTCATCGTGAGGTTCCTGAAGGGGCCAGGAGGATGAATCCTCCAGGCCTCCCTTGTGCCCTCTTGGGACCTCTCTATCGTCCTGGCCCTCGGAGGAGGCAGATCCAGCCTTAGCGTTGCTGTGTCCCGTAAGAGCATTGCGCATATCGTGACCCGCACCGAGCGTCAGAAGCTCCGAGCAGCTCTTTGTCTGCCACGGAGGGCAGCAGAAAGAAGGCTGTCTCCAAACAGAGGTTGGCCCACTGGATAGTGGAGGCCGCCGCCTTGGCGTACCAGTCGCAAGGCGAGCCATGCCCCCTGGGGTGAGGGCTCACTCCACCAGGAGTGTTGCCTCCTCCCATGCGTTGGCGCACGGTGCCTCTTTGGCAGACATCTGCAGAGCTGCGGGCTGGGCGACACCGAACACCTTCGCAAGATTCTACAATCTTGTTGAGCCAGTTTCTTCCCGTGTATTGGGTAAGTAATGGGCGAGAAGAACTGGCGGTGTCGCGCTTGCTGCGCCATTCCCCTCACCCGGGATACGAGCGCCTTTTTCTCCCCAGTTCAGTTCCCGGACGGTGAACCCTGGTGGAATCCTCCAAGCACCCCGGCAGTCAGACTGGGCGGAGCAGTCTGACGCCAGGCCCAGTACTGGTGTTAGCTCGCCGGGTCTCCGGTCAGCCCCTGTACTGGGCTAGGTGTCCAGATGGCCTGACCTTCGGGTAATCCCATATGTGTATTCTTCCACGGTAAGGTTTCCCTCATGGTAAACCCGTGTCTTCCCTGTGACAGAGCTTCTGTCAGGTTCTGCTGGCAGCCCTCCTCCCTACTCCTAGGTAGGATCTGCCCCAGAGTCCAGTCGTATGTAATACTGCCCCAAGCCTGGGCCAGTCCATATCAGTGTCTCCACATGTTACCTCCCTTCGGGCAGGATGTGGCCTCCGTAGCGCCCTTCTATGGAAGGCTCGCTTCCCTGCCGTTACGACAAGCTGTAACAACAAATAGGAAAGACCTGAAGCTGTCTTTCACTGAATGCCGAAATCCCTTCCGATTCCGTGGGGAAAGGAACAGCGGCTTGGCTATCTCCAGCAGCGATGTACTCGGTGGTCCCGGTGGGCACCAAGGTTAGCGAATTTGCACTGGAGCGGTAGGAAGGTTGCAACCTCTTGCATGGCATTTGTCTGTCACGCACTCGCTTGTCAACATCTGCATGCCACAAGGTGACGGGTTCAGCTTGTGGCGCCCATAGGACCCCTATGTCGTCACGACATAACTCGTAGTGACCGACAGATAGGGAACGTCTAGGTTACGTACGTAACCCCCGTTCCCTGATGGAGGGAACGGAGACGTTATGTCCCCATGCCACAATCTTGAACCATCGCTGGTTGCCAGGGACTCGTCTCGGCTCCTCAGCGTAAAACCTAATGAGTGGATGCACCTGTCGCCCTTTTATACCCGTATGCACGGGGAGTGGCTCAGGTATGCAAAATCCACTAGCCAATTTCATTGGCGTTTTCTCTTAGTCAGAGATGTTCGGGGCTTCCAGGTAAATCCCCTATGTCGTCACGACATAACGTCTCCGTTCCCTCCATCAGGGAAAGGGGGTTACGTACGTAACCTAGATGTTCTCATCAGCATTTCAGCCATTAAAAAGATCATAAACAGGTCTATTGTCTGGATTCAACCCTTAAATGATCTGAGATGGCCGAACACCTGAGAAGAGATGATGCCAACCCCTCAGAGGAAGCCAACCATCAGCGATTATACTGAATTGAAAATGGGAAATGGTACAAGTGCTAGAAAGCATGTTTACTCTTGGGGTGAATTTGCAATTAAATTTCTCAAAAACTATAAAGTAAAATGGCTTGAAAATGAATACAGTAATAATCAGGGTCACTGAGAACAAGAATACATTGACAGAAACAGCAAACCTATAAAGGAAAGATTTTTATGAGTGTTTATGAACAGGAGTCAACTGAAAGAACGAGCAAAACTATAAAGGACAAATTTATATAAGTGTTTGCAAATAGGACATTATGTAAAAATGCAAGGATACACGGATGCTTGGGGTGAATTTGCCTTTAGTTTTCTCCAAAACTATACAGTAAAAATATTTGAACATTATTACAATAATATTCAGGGTCACTGTTAACAGGAATCAATTGGAAGAATGAGCAAACCTATTAAAGAAAGCTTTTTACAAGTAAATGCTTATGAGAAAGTGTGAGATTGCACATTGAGATTTGGAGTAATTTGCCATTAATTTGTAACAAATTGTTTTTACAGCAGATTTAACTTTAAAATGAATACAGTAATAGTCACTGTAAACAAGTATCAGCTGAAGGAGTACACACACACAGTGAGAGAGAGACATATATAGCCTTTATATAGTAATATTGGTAAATGTAGTATATTAATAAATGTACAATACAAATATTAATGTGCAAAAATGTATTCACAAATATTAATGAAATGTTCAAGTCATAAAAAACATGTTAAGACATTATGTCATGATATAAAATTGCAATAAATGCATATTCTGATGTCGCTTTATGTTCTTTTTAGGGTTAAATTATGTTTTAGGTAGACATATTTTGGGTCACCGTGAACATGAATCTATTGAACATGTCAGCAATAAAGTTAACGCCGTTATGACAGCTTTACATCCATTCTGAACGGTCCCAGCGCCGTACCGTAAGTGCGCGATTAGACGCGCAGACCCCAAAAAGTGCGGCTGGCTTGACCGCAGTGGGACAGACCACAGTGGAAAACTTTTAATTTGATGATGCTCTGTTATGGAGACATGATTACTTTCTCTGGGACTGATCAGATGAGTAAGTTTATTGCAATACGTCAGTAAGTTTGACTACTTCCTGATCACCTGACTCTTGGCCATTTGAAATCAAAAGTAAAGAATAAGTGAAAGTAAAATTGATCCGCGGACATTTCAGGAACATGAGCTTCGTCAGCGAAACATCTATATTTGTGGTAATCTATAGCTAAAGGACACGGTCGTTTTGGTTTAATTTAGCATTTGAAGATGCACGGAATGAACTGTGTTTTGATGTCAGCACTGCTGATGATCGCCGATGGTACGTAGCATTATATGATTATTATCCGTTTACGTCTCTCTTTCTCTCTCTTTAAACTATGTTCAATGGTCAACTAGTCTATTTATTTTAATTTCTAAACTATATTTAGGCTTCAACGCCCCTGAATCCTGGCTGATCTTCGTCGTGCTGCTTTATAAGACTTTGTACGATCTAGTATGAAACGTCAAAATGGCCACTAACGGTCTCTGACGAAATGGCTGATTGGAAACATTGCAAACTATAAATGAACATATTCGGATCAGAACAGTGCCTCTGGACAAGTTAAGAAAAATATATCTTCATAATGCAATACATTGGAAAAGAGTGAAAGATTGTAAAGTAAACAGTCTTCCTTATATTTAATGAAATGTATACTAAATGTTTTGACTGGTTTAGATCAGCTTCCACAACTAGGGATGGGTATCGTTAAGGTTTTAACGGTACTACTACTCTTATCGATACTGCTTATCGGTCCGGTGCTTTAACGGTATTCTTATCGGTACTTTTGTTATTTATATATATATATATACATACATATATACATACATACATACATACACATATATGTATGAAAATATATTTTATGATAGATTAGCAGCTTAATTAACATGGCTTTATATTCTGAGATGTTAAATAAATATTTCATTAAATAAATATAAAACATCAATTTGTAAATGCAGCAGTGTGCAGGCATTTTTGTGTTTTATATACATAAGATAAGATAGAGTAAGAACATGAACAAAGAAACAAAGTTAAACAAACTGACAAATATACCATTTATTGTGTGTGTATTTGATCGTTTGACGCGCCGGCTTGGCGCCACGCACACACACACACACACACACACGCCCGCACAACACACACGCACACGCACGCACACACACACACACACGCACACACACACGCGCGCAAACACACACACACACACAGGGGGAACAGGGGTGCTGAGAGTGCTGCAGCACCCCAGTTTTTCTGTGGGCAACTGTAAACTGTTGTGAATAAAAATATATAGGCTAAATTTGTTATAATAAAGATTCATTTAAAAATGTATATGGTTGCTCCGATGTTTATAACATTTAGTTTACATTGGCTATTTTGCTATCTATTTCTATGTGATCTTGACATATTTACCATTTGCCCATTAATTTAACAGTTGTAAGAATTAAAGTTATCAAAGTTATTAAACTGATGCAGGGCTATTTGATGCGCACCTTGCGCACATCCTGTCAAATCACGCACGCAGCACTGCCAATGCTTGCTTTTATGTTTGTGAATGCTATGATTGTGTTGAAGAATTTGTAGGTTGTGGCTTAAAAGCGAACATGGAAATATCATGGATGTACTTTTTTTTTTTGTTCTCAGCGATATGAGTCTTTCCCTTCTCCCAAAACAGCTTATAGCTAAAATAGTTCAGTTTTGTATGTAATGGAAAAGTGATTACGATGTTTCGTTTTTTCTTCATAAAGTTAATTTAGAAAAACCTTGGGAGCATTTTTTGTTCGTTAAATGTTTTTTTCTTTTAAGCAACGACCAAGCGGCCAGCATCAGAGTTGATCCCTATGTTTGATTAATTTAGCCTTATCAAATCATCAAGACTTGACTAAAATAAAATCGATAGATAGGCCTATAAACAGTTCAAGCATATCACAGTGTTAGTTTAAATGTTTAACCTATATAAATGTGCAATATCCAACAGTTTGTGTGGAGAGTGGAAGCTGAAGCGAGCTTTACAGGACATGGAGGATTTTTTCTTACAGTAAAAACAACTTAAAATACGCCGTGTGATTTTTTTTTCTCATAAAGGTAAGAGTAATATATCATTTTGAACTGTAAAGGGTCTACTTTTATTTGTGTGCATTCACAATATCAACATTGTGCTTTTATAAAATAGGAAAACAGAGAATGCACTTTCTTCCGGTTTTGAACAAGAGGCTTCAATGATGAACCGAAACTCGCAACTCGAAACTGGCTCAGAGATATGATAAATATATCTATAGAAAGCTTTAAAATACTACTTTAAAACGAAATAATTCAAAGCAAAGCAAAAACTCTTCATTAGCCTATGTAATCCGTTAAGATGCATATATTTCTCCAATGAGGAAATGGCGAGTCATTTTTCCCGTCACCTCACCATCTAAAATATAAAAATAAGGGAAAGCCTAAAACAGGCCCGATTATAATTTATGCTTATTTTATAATTGTATTCAATAAAAAAAAGTATGTAAATCTTTGTCCTTGAAATTTAAAGGATTTGTTGCAATGCAATTTTGTCTGACTGATGTGAATTATTTATTGGCCTATCGTTTTAATCCATGCAGCAAATGCTTTAAAAACAGCTTTAAAATTACTTTATTGCATTCCAGATGCTTTTAAAAAAACTTTTCACTATACATTTTAAGGGTTCTTAAGCTTGAATGTAACTTGAATGTAAAACATTGTTATGAATTCATTGTAGCCTATTCCCATTTGTAAAATAGCTAATTGTTGTCTAACACGATCTCATGAAAGTGCGTAGGCTATAGCACGATTTTCTGTTTCTATTTGGCGTAATATTTATATGCAGAAATTGACTACCCCCACAGCACCCCCTACATAAAACACCTTCCCGCGCCCCTGCACACACACACACACACGCACACACACTTCAGCCTGAGGAACAGCATCTCTCGTGTGGATTGTACTTCCAACATTTCATTATCAAACATGTCCAGCAATTTAGTAACTGTAAAGACGGCATTTTACAACAATCGACAGGCCGATTGATCTGATTCTGACGTTAAGTTTTGGTCAGGGAGGAACGAATGCGCGCCGCTGTGAAGAGAAGGAAGTTGTGTTAGAAGAAACACGGCTATAATCTTTAGAAGCTAAAAAAAAACATTAAATAAACTCAGTTTAATATAACAGCCACAGGCCTAAAGTGTAAGCATGTTTTAATGGTTAGTTCTCTCTTCTATCATAAACAGGGCTTATGTTGCGCGTGCTGAACTCATCCACGTGAGCGATCGCGCTTCTGATTTGGGAATAGCAAAAATGCATCATAGACAAGAGTTTGAATATTATTGCATATAAAAACAGCTGGTGACTCTGGCGGGATATAATTTGCAAGATAATGTGTATATATATAGCAATAATAAATGTATGTGTGTTTTCTTAATTTCTCCAGTACCGATAGCAGAACCGTTAACGTCAGAGCTTATCGATACTCCGGTCTTTTATAATTTAGCCCCGAGACCGATTAAATACCGAGTTTCGGTACCCATCCCTATCCACAACCAAATCTCGTATCTACAACACTATTTTAATTTAGAGAGAAACTCATCCTCAGTTCTTCATCTTCTAAGATTTTTTCATAGTGATGTTTTCCATGTTAATCAGAACTGGTTTATCTGGATTAACTTCAGTACTACATAACTCCAATGTAAAGTAGGACTAAATATAAACAACATTTGAATCAGGTGTTTTTTTTTATTGTATTTTTTTATGGATGAGCTTCACCACATGAAGTTGAATGTCCAGAGAGAGCAAAGCTGGAAGACAAAGAAGCAGCTCAAATACAAGACTGATTATATTTGATTTACATTGTTTGGTATCATTCATGCCAGCTATCGTCATGTTGAAGTGTGTCAGTATGTGTCCTACTTTGACTTTTTTTTATCAGGTCATATTTCCTGGTTACCTGATTTGACCCAGCGTTTACAACCTGATTTTTCTATAACAATGAAAGTAAAATTATTTCTGTCAATGATTCATTAACGCTGTTTGCTTGTGAAGTGCAAAAGCAAAAAAAAAAATAATTAAAAACAAAACTTAATTTGACACAGATAATCAAAGGATTTGTATCTTTGGATCATTTGATTTAAAACCATTCAGGACTGAATACATTTTATATTCATTTTACATCTAAAAGAACAATGTTTGAGGAAGTGGATGAGATCAACAGAGACATTACTCTATAAGTGTGCAGTAAAGGTAACCACCAAAAGCATGCGGCTGTCACTGACCCTGTGTGAGTAAACAGCCTAAATAACTAGAAAACAAAAACAACATGTGAGGTCGTGCCCTAGCAACACCCCTGAATGCACCTATTGTACAGAAACACTTGTTCATGTCAGTAATCATGCTCTGTGTTAGTATGTATCTGTGACGAGTGGGGCAGGGCCGAGAGCCGTGGGAACGGAGCGAGGCCGGTAGAGAAAATGATAATGAACGACACCTGCACCACTCACCGGTCTCGAGTACCACGAAGGAGCTTCGGAAGGATAAAAGGAGGAGTGACGACAGTGACTGTCTTTTTTGTTTGTTCATTTTGTTATTAAAATCTTTAAATGTTTGCCGAGTTCCCGCCTCCTTCTTCCCGATCTACAAACTGTGTTACAGTATCCATCTATGCTTGGAGAAACTACTAAACAAGCTTTATTTGATTTTTCTGTCTCAGGTTTAACTGTAAAAGGTCCCTCTGGTCCCGTGGTTGCTCCTCTGGGATCTTCAGTGGTTTTGCCCTGTTCTGTTGATAAAGCTTTACCAACAGAGGATCTGGTGGTGGAATGGAGAAGAGCAGACTCAGAGACTTTCGTTCATCTGTATCAGGACGGTGAGAGTCGACCAGAAGCCCAGCAGCAGGATTATCAGGATAGAGCTCATTTCTTTACTGAAGAGATTCAACATGGAAACTTCTCCCTCCGGCTGGATAATCTGAGAGCTGAAGATGAAGGACAATACACATGTACAGTTCACAGTCAGCAAGAGTCTGGAGAAACTGTGGTTGAAATTAAAGTTGATAACATTGGTGGGTATTGACCACATGAGTCCCATCCTAGATTTTCACTATGATTTTACAGAAACGAACTACTGTATATTTATGTATAAACTGTATAATTAATGTTTATTTTCTGCTGTGATATTTACATTGTTTTGTTCTTTCAGAGCGTTTGAGAGTCTCAGGATCAGATGAGTCCATATCTGCTTCTGTGGGTGAAGACGTCACTCTGAACTGCTCTGTAGACTCTCACATCACACTTGAAGACCTGGTTGTTTCATGGATGAAAACAGATGAAGATGAAGATATTCTGGTTCTGCTCTACCAAGACCATAAGGCTTTACCAGAGGCAACAGATGAGCGATACAGAGACAGAGTTGAGTTCTTCAGAGATGAAATCCCCAAAGGAAACTTCTCTCTCAGACTGAAGAGTGTCAGAACTGAAGATAAAGGAGTTTATATGTGTGAGGTGTTTGCTGGAGGACTTTCAGCCAATACAACTGTAGTACTGGAGCAACTGGGTGAGTAACAGATAAATGATGCACGTTTACTTTGTAAAATTGAACTTTTAATGTCTGCAGCATCATGCTGTGTCAAATCAACAAAATTTGGCAAAAAGATGGCAGCATAATTATTTTAGTTTTACACAGAGATTGGTAGGTATGTTGCCTTTAGTAACATCTTTAGCAATCTTTGCATTATATGCCAATAGTGAAAAATGTGGAAAAGTGCTTTTCTATTTTTTTTCCACCAAAGTTTGCACACCTGAAAGGGAAACAGGTCAATTTAGCTCAAAGGGAATTAAACTTAAATCAGAACACGAATCTCTCAACAGAAATAAAAAAGTAAAGTAAAATAAAGAAGTTTGTCGAGACTAGATGGCATTTCTCCTCATGGTTTTTGAGGAGCTGCTGGCGTGTAAGCCAGAGTATGCTCAAAGTGCACTAAAAAGCAGCGTCAAAATACGGTGGCAAAAAGGCAAGAAGAAGCGTAATTTGATGGTGTCCTGAGTATTTAAACTGGGCTTTTGGACACATCCCAAATGGTGTCTTGACCAATCAGACACTGTCTTAGCTCGGGATGTTGCTATTTTTCTCCTCCTAATACATGAATGAACATGTTATCTTATAAGTCACATGGTTTCAATATTCCCCCTCCTGTAGAGTATAATTTGGACATGATTTCTATAACAAGAATATAATACATTTTACAAAGTATTGATTGGTATAAAGGTTTAAAGCATGAATTTTCAAATTCATACATACCCAACATCCCTATACCCTATATCCTATAAACTATTCAATAGTTATTCAAAATACTTTCAAAATAAGTGATTAAAACATGATAGTCGATTGTGTGGGTTACATACATGATATAGAGTTAAGCAAGGGACTGCTATTCGTTTATAAGTCATTTTGAGATAATTTTGGTGTATCTACACATCTGTAAAATATGTTTGTTGAGGAACAAAGGTCAAAAGGTTTTAGAAGGAATTTCAGTCTGGTCCTTGTCCTGGGTGGGGGAACCCACCCAACAAGGTCTATACTAATAATTTTCCTCATGGGATGGTCATGATGTGCTGTGTCTTTGACCATTAATCTAGGTTACTTGCCCCAAATTTGACAATCTACTTCCTGAGTTGGAATTATCCGTGTTAAGTGTTATTTTGTGTTAATGTTGTGAGCTTTGATCTGCTAGTTGGTGGACATGCTTCAGACTTGTGGTGCTGGGGTATCGTGGACAGATTTAAGATGTTGTCTTGTTGTCCTGGGCCTCTTTGTGGAATTTGGCTCTTTGGGTTGTTCAACACCAATCTGATTGAATCTTAAAGTGTCTAAATCGTTCTGATACACTACACACCCATAGCTCAAGAATGACAAGAAGTATTAAATATATCCTAATATCATTTTAAATTTAGGTTCTTAAACTCTTCTTTTGGTATCTTTATTTTTAAATGGTGTGGAAGAGAGTGCTGTTTTCTCACTCCCCCATGTACATTTCTGAAGCTACCAAGAGTTCAAATAAGCAGTAATGTCTACATGTTTGAAGCAAGTTTCAGGTTTTCATGCCTGTCATTTCCTGTGATTCTGATTCATTCTCATGATGTGAACATTTGACAAAACATCACAAATGTAATGTATTTGAGTTGATGTTATAATACCTGATGACCAGGGACTATGGTGCAGTCCATTCTCCAGTTCTTTGTGTGCATGCTCTAAAACAAAATAGAAATACATGTGTTATTTTGGTTTTTGGCAAAATACTGATAATGTCAAATCGCACATCGTTAAAATAACAATTACTATATTATCTCAGATGATATTGCACACCCTGCACCACTGTCCTTTTGGCTCATTTGTGCAAAACCTTTTGTTAAACTGCTAAAGCTTCATTTTAACCACCAATGCAATGATGTAAGTATTTACCTTACGTTACCTCTACATGCTTGCGAAGGGTTGATGTCGATATATTTATAAGCTGCTAGTTCGGTCTCCCGAGGCAAACACAGCTAACACTGCATAATAGAGCATGAATATATGGCCAGGGGTTCACTTCATTTCCTTCGAGTTCAACTTCAGCAGAATATGACAGGGTCTGGTTTTCAGCTGGGTCTGCACCAATAACGCCTGTCTAGTCCGTCTGCATCTTTCTTGTGATTTTAGCGCCAGTTTCTTCTTCTGCCCATTATTTACTGCAGTTGTTTCCACGGAGCGATTTTTTTTTACTCAGTAATTAATGTGTTTTAAAATGTAGCGAAGTACAATACTTCCCACAAAATATACTTAAGTAAAAGTAAAATTACAGATTAAAAAAATTACTTAAAAAAGTACAAGTACACAAAAAAGCTACTCAATTACAGTAACGCGAGTAAATGTAATTTGTTAGTTTCCACCTCTGATACGATGTTTTGTTTGTTATTTCAATATTCCGGAGAATAGTATTCAGTGAATTAACATTATCCAGTGAATTACTGTAGCCTATTAAACAGCTTATAAACCTAAAACTGTAATTTAAATTGAAGTTGATATGACTCCTGTCCTTTATTTTCTCCATTAGAAAACATTAGACATTATTTTGCTTATTGTTAATATCAGTGTTGCTGATGCTGCTTTTTATAAATAAAATGTTTTATTGTTGTAATTTGAAGATTAATTTTACATGAAAGAATGTTAATTTTCAACAGTTGTTTGTTGTTGTTAAGACGACTGAAAGGAGGAAAACCCAAAGCGAAGAATGGATTACTTCACTCAGTTATTTATTTACTTTATAACAGTAAATAAATATAGGTTCAGCATATCAGTTATCGGGTACATAAACATGCAAATAATTGGTATCGGTTATAAAAAAAAATTATATCGGTCGTTCACTAATTCAAACACAGCGTTGTTTCATTTATGAATGAACTGCGTTTTTAAATTAATTTAGGGAGTCAATGATTCAATTACCCATTCATAAAAGACAGTCACTTGCTTCGTTCCTGAATGAATCAGCCGTTCAAATGAATCAACTGAATGAATGATTCAGTGATAAAATCAGCGACTTTCCTCCACCTGCTGGAAGTTTTATTTTTATTTTTAAAGTGTCATTTTAGTTATTTAAATCATTTAAATCAAATAATAGTTCTATATTCAAAATTCTATATTTAAAACATTAATCTCACAACATTGTTATGAATTTAAAACATCCATGCAACCTTTGAGCCTCTGTAAATTGACCTACATGCCATTTTTGTGTTCTTCTGTGCCACCTTTGTAAGTCCACTACAGAAGTTTCTACAGTCAGTGATGATTTGGGGTGCCATGTCATCTGCTGGTGTTGGTCCACTGTGTTTTCTGAAGTCCACAGTCAACACAGCATCTACCAGGACATTTAGTGCACTTCATGCTTCCTTCTGCTGACAAGCTTTATGGAGATGCTGATTTCATTTTCAAGCAGGACTTGGTACCTGCCCACAGTGCCAAAGGTACCAAAAACTGGTTAAATTACCATGGTGTTACTGTGCTTGACTGGCTAGCAAACTCACCAGACCTGAACCCAATAGAGACTCTATGGGGTATTGCCAAGAGAAGAGCTGATCCTAGACTTCAGGGGGCCCTACGCAAAACTGTGTCGGCCGGGGGTGGATGTGGCTGTGTCGAGTGGTTATGAACGAATGAATGAAACACATTTGTCCATTGAGTTTCCTCGAGAAACTATCTCTTCCGCAGCTCGCTATGCTTTTTGTCTCGAGCAAGAGACTTTACAACATCCACATTACATGATTTGACAGAGTTTACATAGAAAGGGCGGCAGCACCGCATTACAATAAATTATCATTCATGTTTTCATAGTCGCTGGCCAAATTCAAAAACCAAAACTAAAATGAAATCATCTTTGAGAGCAAGGGGGCCCCCTGGTGTTTCGGGGGCCCTACGCAGCTTGCGTATTCTGCGTATAGGGAGGATCGGCTCTGGTCAATAGGAAGATGAGAGACACCAGACCCAACAACACAGATAACCTGAAGGCCGCTATCAAAACAACCTGGGCTTCATTACACACGAGCAGTGCCACAGACTGATCGACTCCATGCCACACCGCATTGCTGCAGTAATTCATGCAAAAGGAGCCCCAACTAAGTATTGAGAGCATAGAGATGAACATACTTTTCAGAAGCCTGACATTTCTGTTTAAAATATCCTTTTTTATTGATCTTATGTAATATTAAAATTTTCTGAAACACGGAATTGTGGGTTTTCATTATCTGTAAGCCATAATCATCCAAATTCCAAGAAATAAAGGCTTGAAATATTTCACTCTATGTGTAATGAATCCAGTGGTGTTGTCTATTTTTGTAGTGAGTATACTGTGATTTTTTTTCCCCTTTTTATACTTTATTTGAAGTGTTACCTTTTATGTCAAATTCAAAAGTGTATTTGTATAAGCTTTTTTTTTTCCAAAATGTATAATTAAAATAATGCAATAAGAATAATACGTTACCGATCAAATAAATTCATTATTTACTATAAATCACTATAATGACTGTCTTTATGAATGAGTAATTTAATTGTTGTTCAATTGCTGTTACAGTTAAGTTAATGACAATGCATGTGCTACCACATACCAGGTAAAATTACACTCTTATAAGAGATTGAAACTTTAGAGTTCAAAAAATAGCTATCAAAAAGGTAGCATCGGCCTCAATTTCTGTACCGCGTAGGATAGTATCAGCCTTCTGGCTCATTTTCTGTCGTTTCTATAATGTTAACGTTTCTGTCGTTTAAAAACCTGCTCTCATGCTGTTTGCAGTGTGTCACCCGAAGCAGCAGCACTTTCAGGGGCAGGCTTACGAAAACACCGAAAGGGTGTAGTTTGTTTCATGTATTTATTATTTAATTTCAAGCTTAGCAATAGTCGTCAACAGAAATACGGCGTGATTATCAGAAAGACGGTGCAACACAAACTGGGTGAATTTATGAATGAACTTGTGAAAGGTCTGTCACAAAACAATGTTGTTACGTATCCGCATACTTTTTTAAGAGGGTATACGCAAATCCTTGATCCTCCCTGGTGGATAGATGGCGTATACCTGCGTATCACGTAGACTACAGCACTGAATGAATCTATATAATATACGGGTTTCACTTTCTGAAATGAGTGACAAAAAATATTGACCTTGTTCATGATATTCAATTTTTTCTGATGTACCTGTAATGACATACTTTTAATAATATTAGGAGAAAAATGCCCAAAAAAATGCCCCAGTAAATCACTTTATGGAGTCAAATATTACCTTGTAATGGGAAGGCTAATTTTTGTTATTGATCAGAAGGTGCTACTCAATTTTTGAGGGGAGGGGAAGGGAGGGGAGGGGGTGTACTTCAAATGAGCTCACCCTAGGGCACTACAATGTGTTAATCCGGCCTGTCTAAAACGAAATAGAAATACATGTGTTATTATAGCATATTGATGCAAACATAACAACAAAGACACATCAGTATAAATGCTATTTGAAGGACAATACACTGGGAACAATGCTGTACACAATACTGTTACTGTTACAATACAATACTGTTTAGTAACTGATGTCTGTGTTTCACAGGTTTCTCAGTTTTTCACATAATGGTGCTGATTCTCTGTGTTTCTGCATCTGGATCTGCTCTTCTGTTCTGCTGCCTAATCTACTGCAGATCACCTACTAAAGGTATGTGTATAACAGAACAATATTCTTATCAGCTGTAATTTAGTGGTTTTCAACTGCAAGATTATGACCCAATGTAAACAATAACAACAACAACATAAATACTTTGTTTAAATGCTGAAATGTTGATATGCCTGTGTATCCAATACAATTCTACCGCATTCTGGCATAAATCTTATACTCTGTCATATGGCTTATAAAACAGTTCAGTGTTTTAGGATGGTAAATGACACCTGCTGGTACAAATATGAAACAGTTTTTTTTTTTTTTTTGTATTTAGGAATTTAGAAAATGATCTTTAGTGTTGTAGTTTTTGAAGTATGTTGTGGTGAAGTAGCAATACATTGTAGGGGACAAATAGTAAAAATGTTGAGATGTCTACAGTAAATTGTGTTTTATTAACAAAGTTTGGGAGGAGCATGGTCAGATAATTAACCCGGCCAATGCATCATCAGCAATTACATTGTCTAGCCTATCAGCTCGGGAGACAACCTCGATAAATAGCTAAACCGCCTTATTTTCACTCTCTCTACAGTCTTTCAGCATCCTCGATTGTAAAGTATTAAACCGGAGGCAAGCACCAATTATTTCCAACACACAGTTCTCATGAAGTGTAAACAAAGCAGATCTGTACGATCTATATGTCACTCTGCTATCAGCCAACCTCACTCCTAAATCCACTCCAGCCCCAAGACGGCCAATAGATCGAGCAAGCTTGCAAGGCCCCGAACTTAAGTACCTTGAGGTACTCCATACTGCACTGCAGAATTTAATGCATCATTGCTGAATAAAAGTATTAATTTCCTTTAAAAACCTTACTAACATCAACATTTTTAGCATTTGTGAAATTTGTTTATTGTGCAATAACTCCTGATTGTTTCTCTGTCATCTAAGAAGCATTGATCTGGGCTTTGTTTCCCAAATGCATTGTGAGCCTAAGCTGATCGCATAGACTAGTAGTTGCAGTGGTTTCTTAAGATCCCCTTATGCTTGTGCTTTTAGGAAACTCAGCCCTGTTTGAACAAGCGCTGTGAGTGAAGTGTCAGCAGCGAATGCTGTCTGTGATTGATTGGTTCTGTTTTTTAGCATTTGTGTTCTAAGTTCCGATGAGCAGGAGGAGTAGTTCCATCCTACACAATTATTCGCTTATATAGACTATTGGATATTTTTTCCCACTTAGAAGATTATTTTATGCATTGAATTTCTTGCTAAATAAATACAATTTGTGGTAAAAATGCACTTTAGAATCAATATTTTTATGTGAGTATCGATCCTCTCAATACAACATTAGAATCAACAGTACTGCTTCTTCAGGATCGATCCAGCCATCCCTACTGCACAATCTAACATTAAACAAAGTACATAACACTGTGCACTCCGACGCCACAAACCAAACCACAGGCTAGAGAGCCAATACAGAGCTAGGTCTCACGTCACTGAATGCATTTCATGTTTCGGTTCATTAGCGTGGCACAACAGGCTTGTTTGAGGTGCATCGGCGCCATGCAGACCGATCGCCACACAACACACTAAAGAGCCGCGAGAGCAATCCAAAATCATAAAGAGCCATCTGCTTTCCAGTCGCTCCCGCAGCACCCCGATGCCTCACACAGAAAAGTCAGCGCAGCGCCGATCCATCCCGAACAAGCCTAAACAAACCATCAACAATGCTGGCCGTTGCGTTCCTATTGATGTTCATGGCTTTGTGAACCTACATCGGCATCCAAACACGGCGAATACAATGTGTTCGTGTTTAGCTGCTACTTCAAATATGGTGGTACAAAGTTTCTGTCGTCTTGCTGGTCACGGTAGCCCCGCCTCCAGCCCCTGACGCAATCGGTTCTTCCTTCTAGCCCAGCAATGTTTTGGTGCTACTTACGAACTGCTTTTCCTGGTTCGGAGCTGGTGCTTTGGGTGTCGAAAGACAAAGAACCAGTTTGAAAGTAGGCTCTGGCTCCGAACCAGCACTGGAACTGCTTTGGTGGAAAAGTGGTAACACTGGATCCAGATGTGGGCCGGATCTGGGCCAACACTGTGTTGCTGTCTGGGATGTCGTTAATGTATAGTCCAAGTTTGGATATGTTTTTCTTTAATAAAGTTAATTGTGTATTTTTATCATCGCCCTGTTGTCTGCCTACACCATTCTAAGACATTGTGACATTATAATTTTTTCCTGTGTAACCACAATATAAAAGTTGTCATACCTTAGTGGGTTGCCATGTTCAATCCTGTTGTTTTTTTGTTTTTTTTCATCACTCCAGTTATGAAACCAAATAAACAGATGAGGAAATGTGAGGTGTTGTACGACTACACTGCTGTGGAAGACGACGAGCTGGAGCTTATTGTTGGCGAAACCATAGAGATTCTATCAGGGGTATAAGAATGAACACAAAACTTCATTCAAAGCTAATGTAGAATTTATTTTAAATGGTTTCTTTTGCTGTGTTTTACTTTCCTTGAGTAATCATGTGTAAATATTAAACAATAATTCAGTCATTCATTTATGAGTGAATTAGGTGTGTCCTCGACTAAGGATTTTCAATGTCGAATTGGATTTTTCTAATCTTGCCGATATTCGACTCATAGTCTAATCATATGTTTGGGGCGGGCAAGATACGTACCAAGAGACAGTCATAATTACTGACATTAACAGACAGGGAAATGTGTATGGACACCTCGCAGATACAAAAATAATGTTTTATGTTTTGATTAAAAGATTATATTAAACGCCAGCGAAACCCTGTAGGCTATATTACAGTAGTTATTAATGTTCTGCATCTCTGTTTTGAGCTGCGCTGAAGATGACCAGTAGAATGAAGCATGAGGGCAGGTTTTAATCAGTGGGATTTAACTCATTTATCTAATATAGAATACACTTCCTTATTTATACAACATAATGTTAATATTACGACTAAAGGCTATCTGCACAGAATGCCCGAATGTAGAAGAGAATGTGTCCGCGGCACTGACTGAATTCCTTTGTGGACATCTTCTTCACGCAATAACGAGAAAACACGGCAACTAAACTCCAAAAATTCACAAAGTTTTATTATAATAGTGTTCTCATTATAATGTTATGTATTTGACAGTCCCAGGCATAGTTATTAATATTATGCATTGTTGTTTGTACTGCGGCCATGTGTTGATAATCACTGTACAACGAAGCTGTTTATTTCAGCATCTTATGTAGATAAATAATACACAATATATAATCCGCTGCCATGTTTTGAAATCATGTATACCCCACCTGATCGAAAAATACAGTCTTTAACTCTGCCTGTGTCAGTTTGAGTCATGTTAAAGTTTTAAATCCTTGCCGCCAAGATGCTTCTCTATTGGTCACGGATTATGGAAAGTGAAACTTAACTTAAATCTATAGGGGTGATTGGATTTATTCATACACATTAACATATTTATTTAAAGCTTCTTTCTTTTCAGATTATTATTTACAGCATTATATTAGGCTGTACATTAACTTATTGGGAGAAAACAAGTAGTTCTATGTGAAATCAGACATTTGAGCACCCCCATATAGCCAAAATGGCATTATCCTAACACCCCGCGAATATTCGACTGAGATTGGGAGTCGATTTAGGCTCTTCCTATCGAATCGTCGACTATTCGGGGTCACCCTTAGAGTGAATTTATCTGAGTTGGAAGACTTACTGTTTCTATTTAAATACTCCATTTTACTCTGTTTTGTCTTGCAGAATGATGATGATGGATGGTGGATGGAAAGAAAATAATAATACGGGACTATTTCCATCAAATTATGTGAAAGTAATTGTCCTCCAGAGGGTAAGTTAGTGCACTACAATTGGTTTCTTTCATCAGTTGTGCAGACAGACTACATAGGCAATGTAGTCCTTGACTTATACCTTATGTGAAATCAATATAAATGACATTTGTTTCATATTTTAAGGTTGTCTAACTTGTTTTTGAGATTGTACTCTTCAACATGAAGAAGGTTTAATAACATAATTCAGGATCTAACTAGGGTAAACAAAACAACATTTGTCAGCAAAATGTTTAGAGTATTCTGGTTTAGTTCACTCAAGATAATAAACATCAGCTCAGGTTGAATTAGGCAGGTTGAAGAAACCCCAAAACTGCCCGTGGATGGAGCGAAATGCATCATTTATTGTGGTGTAACAATGGTCCAGTATATTACTGTCTCTAGTGGGACATGTAAAATTCTGTCTGTATTTTGGCAGTTCAGATAAAAAACAATTTTGGTGAAGTAAATACTACATAAAAACAAATGTAATTTCTACATGAAATAATTTAGTTCAGGCAAAAAAAACGAATTCTATATTAATACTCAATTTAAGCTTGTAGAAATTAAAGTTTGAACCTATAAGTATATTTTACTTGGAATTGTTCATGTTTACAAGGATTCTTAAAGTAAATATCGAAGTCATGATCCCGTTGTTCCCATCATGCACATGGGCTTGAATAATTAGTAAGGTTAACGTAATTTTGCTGTTTTCGAGATTAATTTACACCGTTTTATGGTTGCTTTTGTTGTTAGGTTTAGTGACTTACTGTTTTGTGACATCTGGAGTTGATTTTCTACTCAAAATGACCCATTCATACTCGAACACTGATTGTCACCGTCATTGTGTATGGTGTACCAAGTATTAGGTCTCTGTGTTCATTTGGTTTGTAATTATATTGCGTGGTCATATTATCTTAAAATGATAAAAAGCTGTCCATTTGCTTACTTACATGTTTGTGAGTGAATCACATGCTTTAATAGCATGGTTATTTCCAGTGCTGCATCCATTGAGTATTATTTTCAGTACTATTTTCATTCTAAGACATTGTGACATTATAATTTTTTCCTGTGTAACCACAATATAAAAGTTGTCATACCTTAGTGGTTGCCATGTTCAATCCTGTTGTTTTTGTTTTTTCATCACTCCAGTTATGAAACCAAATAAACAGATGAGGAAATGTGAGGTGTTGTACGACTACACTGCTGTGGAAGACGACGAGCTGGAGCTTATTGTTGGCGAAACCATAGAGATTCTATCAGGGGTATAAGAATGAACACAAAACTTCATTCAAAGCTAATGTAGAATTTATTTTAAATGGTTTCTTTTGCTGTGTTTTACTTTCCTTGAGTAATCATGTGTAAATATTAAACAATAATTCAGTCATTCATTTATGAGTGAATTAGGTGTGTCCTCGACTAAGGATTTTCAATGTCGAATTGGATTTTTCTAATCTTGCCGATATTCGACTCATAGTCTAATCATATGTTTGGGGCGGGGCAAGATACGTTACCAAGAGACAGTCATAATTACTGACATTAACAGACAGGGAAATGTGTAATGGACACCTCGCAGATACAAAAATAATGTTTTATGTTTTGATTAAAAGATTATATTAAACGCCAGCGAAACCCTGTAGGCTATATTACAGTAGTTATTAATGTTCTGCATCTCTGTTTTGAGCTGCGCTGAAGATGACCAGTAGAATGAAGCATGAGGGCAGGTTTTAATCAGTGGGATTTAACTCATTTATCTAATATAGAATACACTTCCTTATTTATACAACATAATGTTAATATTACGACTAAAGGCTATCTGCACAGAATGCCCCGAATGTAGAAGAGAATGTCCGCTGGCACTGACTGAATTCCTTTTGTGGACATCTTCACGCAATAACGAGAAAACACGGCAACTAAACTCCAAAAATTCACAAAGTTTTATTATAATAGTGTTCTCATTATAATGTTATGTATTTGACAGTCCCAGGCATAGTTATTAATATTATGCATTGTTGTTTGTACTGCTTTCAAGGCCATGCGTGTTGATAATCACTGTACAACGAAGCTGTTTATTTCAGCATCTTATGCTAGATAAATAATACACAATATATAATCCGCTGCCATGTTTTGAAATCATGTATACCCCACCTGATCGAAAAAATACAGTCTTTAACTCTGCCTGTGTCAGTTTGAGTCATGTTAAAGTTTTAAACCTTGCCGCCAAGATGCTTCTCTATTGGTCACGGATTATGGAAAGTGAAACTTAACTTAAATCTATAGGGGTGATTGGATTTATTCATACACATTAACATATTTATTTAAAGCTTCTTTCTTTTCAGATTATTATTTACAGCATTATATTAGGCTGTACATTAACTTATTGGGAGAAAACAAGTAGTTCTATGTGAAATCAGACATTTGAGCACCCCCATATAGCCAAAATGGCATTATCCTAACACCCCGCGAATATTCGACTGAGATTGGGAGTCGATTTAGGCTCTTCCTATCGAATCGTCGACTATTCGGGGTCACCCTTAGAGTGAATTTATCTGAGTTGGAAGACTTACTGTTTCTATTTAAATACTCCATTTTACTCTGTTTTGTCTTGCAGAATGATGATGATGGATGGTGGATGGGAAAGAAAAATAATAATACGGGACTATTTCCATCAAATTATGTGAAAGTAATTGTCCCTCCAGAGGGTAAGTTAGTGCACTACAATTGGTTTCTTTCATCAGCTGTGCAGACAGACTACATAGGCAATGTAGTCCTTGACTTATACCTTATGTGAAATCAATATAAATGACATTTGTTTCATATTTTAAGGTTGTCTAACTTGTTTTTGAGATTGTACTCTTCAACATGAAGAAGGTTTAATAACATAATTCAGGATCTAACTAGGGTAAACAAAACAACATTTGTCAGCAAAATGTTTAGAGTATTCTGGTTTAGTTCACTCAAGATAATAAACATCAGCTCAGGTTGAATTAGGCAGGTTGAAGAAAACCCCAAAACTGCCCGTGGGATGGAGCGAAATGCATCATTTATTGTGGTGTAACAATGGTCCAGTATATTACTGTCTCTAGTGGGACATGTAAAATTCTGTCTGTATTTTGGCAGTTCAGATAAAAAAACAATTTTGGTGAAGTAAATACTACATAAAAACAAATGTAATTTCTACATGAAATAATTTAGTTCAGGCAAAAAAAACGAATTCTATATTAATACTCAATTTAAGCTTGTAGAAATTAAAGTTTGAACCTATAAGTATATTTTACTTGGAATTGTTCATGTTTACAAGGATTCTTAAAGTAAATATCGAAGTCATGATCCCGTTGTTCCCATCATGCACATGGGCTTGAATAATTAGTAAGGTTAACGTAATTTTGCTGTTTTCGAGATTAATTTACACCGCTTTTATGGTTGCTTTTGTTGTTAGGTTTAGTGACTTACTGTTTTGTGACATCTGGAGTTGATTTTCACTCAAAATGACCCATTCATACTCGAACACTGATTGTCACCGTCATTGTGTATGGTGTACCAAGTATTAGGTCTCTGTGTTCATTTGGTTTGTAATTATATTGCGTGGTCATATTATCTTAAAATGATAAAAGCTGTCCATTTGCTTACTTACATGTTTGTGAGTGAATCACATGCTTTAATAGCATGGTTATTTCCAGTGCTGCATCCATTGAGTACATTTTAGAAGCCATGACTGAGTGAAATGTACTTAAGTATTGCAGTTTTAACCTAAAATCATTTAGAACAAATTACTCATCAAACTTTAACTGGCCATGTTAAATTTACTTCATTTGCTAATTTTACCTATCTTAGTTAAGTAGATGTTTCTTAAATAAATACTTGCATTTTCCTTAAAATTGATGTGTGCAAAAACGTACTTATTCTTTTTTTCAGTGTGGGAGAGATTTGCTTTATTAAAGTCCTTGAGAGTTATTAAAACAGATTCCGGGTGTAGTTGTTCTGTGTCTGTGCTTTGATCAGCGAGTATCTGTAGAGCAAGGCTCACAACACTCACAAGAATGAACGAGCAAAACTCCTGTCTGCGCGTTCTGAAGCATCAGCACCACTGCTCCGCCAACTACAATGTCCAGGAAAACATCAGAATAGTTGAAAACCGGTGAAATATTGGGTGGTGTGTGGTGCCGAATGTCCAGCAATTAGTCTCTGGTGAAACTGATTGCAGGGATATAACTAAAGACAGGACAAACTAACAAAAACATAAAAACAACTGTGGAGCATGCCATGGAGGCAGCCATCAGAGGCGCCATCTTGGTTATGAAAGTGGACACAGAACACCAGAATATGAATGCAATGTGTAAAGTCTCTTGTTAAGTGTTTTCCTCCTGTAAAACGAAAGATAAGACAAAGAACCAGTTTGAAAGTAGGCTCTGGCTCCGAACCAGCACTGGAACTGCTTTGGTGGAAAAGTGGTAACACTGGATCCAGATGTGGGCCGGATCTGGGCCAACACTGTGTTGCTGTCTGGGATGTCGTTAATGTATAGTCCAAGTTTGGATATGTTTTTCTTTCTTTTAATAAAGTTAATTGTGTATTTTTTATCATCGTCCTGTTGTCTGCCTACACCATTCTAAGACATTGTGACATTATAATTTTTTCCTGTGTAACCACAATATAAAAGTTGTCATACCTTAGTGGGTTGCCATGTTCAATCCTGTTGTTTTTTTGTTTTTTTTCATCACTCCAGTTATGAAACCAAATAAACAGATGAGGAAATGTGAGGTGTTGTACGACTACACTGCTGTGGAAGACGACGAGCTGGAGCTTATTGTTGGCGTAAACCATAGAGATTCTATCAGGGTATAAGAATGAACACAAAACTTCATTCAAAGCTAATGTAGAATTTATTTTAAATGGTTTCTTTGCTGTGTTTTACTTTCCTTGAGTAATCATGTGTAAATATTAAACAATAATTCAGTCATTCATTTATGAGTGAATTAGGTGTGTCCTCGACTAAGGATTTTCAATGTCGAATTGGATTTTTCTAATCTTGCCGATATTCGACTCATAGTCTAATCATATGTTTGGGGCGGGGCAAGATACGTTACCAAGAGACAGTCATAATTACTGACATTAACAGACAGGGAAATGTGTAATGGACACCTCGCAGATACAAAAATAATGTTTTATGTTTTGATTAAAAGATTATATTAAACGCCAGCGAAACCCTGTAGGCTATATTACAGTAGTTATTAATGTTCTGCATCTCTGTTTTGAGCTGCGCGCGCTGAAGATGACCAGTAGAATGAAGCATGAGGGCAGGTTTTAATCAGTGGGATTTAACTCATTTATCTAATATAGAATACACTTCCTTATTTATACAACATAATGTTAATATTACGACTAAAGGCTATCTGCACAGAATGCCCCGAATGTAGAAGAGAATGTGTCCGCGCGGCACTGACTGAATTCCTTTTGTGGACATCTTCTTCACGCAATAACGTAGAAAACACGGCAACTAAACTCCAAAAATTCACAAAGTTTTATTATAATAGTGTTCTCATTATAATGTTATGTATTTGACAGTCCCAGGCATAGTTATTAATATTATGCATTGTTGTTTGTACTGCTCGCGCTGCGTGTTGATAATCACTGTACAACGAAGCTGTTTATTTCAGCATCTTATGCGAGATAAATAATACACAATATATAATCCGGCTGCCATGTTTTGAAATCATGTATACCCCACCTGATCGAAAAAATACAGTCTTTAACTCTGCCTGTGTCAGTTTGAGTCATGTTAAAGTTTTAAATCCTTGCCGCCAAGATGCTTCTCTATTGGTCACGGATTATGGAAAGTGAAACTTAACTTAAATCTATAGGGGTGATTGGATTTATTCATACACATTAACATATTTATTTAAAGCTTCTTTCTTTTCAGATTATTATTTACAGCATTATATTAGGCTGTACATTAACTTATTGGGAGAAAACAAGTAGTTCTATGTGAAATCAGACATTTGAGCACCCCATATAGCCAAAATGGCATTATCCTAACACCCGAATATTCGACTGAGATTGGGAGTCGATTTAGGCTCTTCCTATCGAATCGCCGACTATTCGGGTCACCCTTAGAGTGAATTTATCTGAGTTGGAAGACTTACTGTTTCTATTTAAATACTCCATTTTACTCTGTTTTGTCTTGCAGAATGATGATGATGGATGGTGGATGGGAAAGAAAATAATAATACGGGACTATTTCCATCAAATTATGTGAAAGTAATTGTCCCTCCCCAGAGGGTGTTAGTGCACTACAATTGGTTTCTTTCATCAGTTGTGCAGACAGACTACATAGGCAATGTAGTCCTTGACTTATACCTTATGTGAAATCAATATAAATGACATTTGTTTCATATTTTAAGGTTGTCTAACTTGTTTTTGAGATTGTACTCTTCAACATGAAGAAGGTTTAATAACATAATTCAGGATCTAACTAGGGTAAACAAAACAACATTTGTCAGCAAAATGTTTAGAGTATTCTGGTTTAGTTCACTCAAGATAATAAACATCAGCTCAGGTTGAATTAGGCAGGTTGAAGAAAACCCCAAAACTGCCCGTGGGATGGAGCGAAATGCATCATTTATTGTGGTGTAACAATGGTCCAGTATATTACTGTCTCTAGTGGGACATGTAAAATTCTGTCTGTATTTTGGCAGTTCAGATAAAAAAGATTTTTTGGTTTAGTAAATACTACATAAAAACAAATGTAATTTCTACATTAAATAATTTAGTTCAGACAAAAAAAACTAATTCTATATTAATACTCAATTTAAGCTTAAGCTACAGACAGCCTGACTGTTATGCACATGCTGCATGCATGCTTTATACACCAATGCATTATTAATAAGACAATACGTATTTAAAGTTGATTCTGCTGGCATAAGGAAACAGTTAAGTGATTGCGCCAGAGAGCGCGCACACACACACACACATCGGTTCCAGCATTGCTAACTTGACAGCACTGTTGGTACTTTATTCAAATAAAATATAGTGAACCAAACATTAGCGCACCCACCTCTGTGTCACTGTTGGAACACAACTGAAGTGCAAGCCTATCATTTGCATAATAAATAATAGTTTTGCATTCAGATACGTTACATCGCAAATATGGAAATATTATGGAATATTTGGATTTTTGCTGAATGAGATATGTAGGACACATGAGCACAAAGCTCTATTTCACATACAGTTGAGTGCACAAGCCTTTGTCAGTCCATGTGAGAGAAGCGTTCAGAATCATCACATTGTCAATGGGCTTTGTTTTCAAGCACACAACTCACGGCATTCGATGTTCTTCTGCTGGCGGTTATCAAACATTGTTGCATTACTGCGAGCGCCCCCTTCTGGATTGGGGGTGAATTGCTTGTATTCATCGCAAGGCCTCATGCACCGAACTGAGATGCCCGTACCCTGATGGCTCAGTACGAATACATGTACCATGCCATCCCTACTATAAATATATAGTGCTTGAAGTGGGCCGGTATTCAGTACTTCTATATTTTAGCCTTTAGAGTACCTGCACTTTTTTGTGCGTACCAGCACTTCTGACATGTCAGGTTCTGGGGTTATTATGCAATATGATCCCATATTTAATTATAAATTATATATAAACTTTGTAAATCACACTACCCAGGCGGGATCACCTCTCATCTCGACCAATCACGTGAATGAACGCAATCAGAGTCGGTCTACTTCATTGTGTGGTGCGCGAGAGCATGTCAGGGGAGGCGCGCAGAGTAGATGAAAAGAAGCAGACTTTTGCAATCACATCATTTTAAACCGTAATCTCCTGGAAAGTCCAAGGATCCAGTGAACAAATTCAAACAGTGAGCTCAGAACAGCGCTAATGCAGTGAAAACACAGACGATTTCATCAGCCATTACGGAGAGAATAGTGACTTTAGTCAGTAAAATTATTATTTTCAGCGTGTATTTGGCTTAAAAGCAAGAGTGTTTATAATGAAAGCTGATTATGCGGTGGTCAGAGATTTAGTGATTCTGAATGGAGCCGTATATTAAAGGCAGGAGGTTTAGTGGTCTTTGGCGTCTCCCCGTGGTCCTGTTTGGTATTGCAGCTTGACTTGTGCTAATTTGTATTGAAAACGTTTATTTAATTATTGATTGATTGTGGAATACATACATTGGGAATGATTAAAAAGTACTTATTTATTTGATATAAATAAATAAATGGGGGTCGGGTGAGTACTGGCACTTTTTTCCATTTCAAGCACTGTTTTATATATTAATATATATATATATATATATATATATATGTATGTATGTATGTATATACACACACGTGTCTTTGTACTCTTCACCTGGTTGCCACCACACACTCTTGACACCATCTGAACAAAATACATTTATCTTGGTCTCCTCAGACCACAGGAGATGGTTCCAGTAATCCATGTCCTTAGTCTGCTTGTCTTCAGCAAACTGTTTGTGGGCTTTCTTGTGCATCATCTTCAGAAGAGGCTTCCTTCTGTGACGACAGCCATGCAGACAAATTTGATGCAGTGTGCGGCGTATGGTCTGAGCTAATGATTTGACATTCGACACCGAGTCTTCGAAGCTTGTATCAAAAAAAAAACAGAAGTATCTCACATTGAAGCACTGTATCAGAGCTTGATTCGTTTAGCCAAAAGCACGTGATCTATGACGGCTGAAGCTTCATTCACCTGAAAACCACGTGACTGCGTCAGTATCTGCTTCAAACGAAGTGAACCTCAGCGCTGTTTCTTTTACATTATATTAAATTATAATGCGTTAGCATTATTTTCTTTTTATCATAATTTATATATTATGGTCAAATGAACTTTGCCCATTAAATAACTGTCTAAGGACTGAGGCAGAGTTAACATTGACAGATCACAGATTTAATTAATGAGTTTATGTTTGATTTTATTTGAATTATTTTAGTGGCAGTACAACGACACAAATGAATGACTTTGATAATGGCCATTATTTTTATACAATAAATTAAAACAAGGAATCAGTTAGAACCAGACGTGAAGCCAGCAGCTGTAATGAATCACAGCACTTTGGAAGGTGTTGTTCATTTTTAAGACCACTAGATGGCCACAGCATGAATAGTTTTAAAAAAGATTCGAGTAATGAACCTTTTCCCGATACAATTGGGTTGAAAGCTTCACTGGTTCAGAACGCTTCACTTCGCCATCACTAGTCTGAGCACTGACAGGCTGACCTCCCACCCCTTCAACCTCTGCAGCAATGCTGGCAGCAATCATACGTCTATGTCCCAAACACAATCTCTGGATATGACGCTGAGCATGTGCACTTAACTTCTTTGGTCGACCATGGCGAGGCCTGTTCTGAGTGGAACCTGTCCTGTTAAACCACTGTATGGTCTTGGCCACCGGGCTGCAGCTCAGTTTCAGGGTCTTGGCAATCTTCTTACAGCCTGCGCCAGTGGCGAAGCTACGGGTGGGCCCGGGTGGGCTAAGGCCCACCCACTTTCAGCCGCGGCCCACCCAATGAGAATTTGGTACTTTTTCAAACTAACATATATTTATTAAACGATAATAATAATAAACGTATAGTTTTCCTACAACTTCATATATTTACTTAAAAATATATTTAAAATGAGTTTTTATGGTCAATTACAGACAGTTTATTATTTTTCCTTTTTCCTATAGGTGCATTGCAATAGAGGGTGACACGGGAGTGGATTTTCAAACTTCTCCCGTCCCACTCCCACAAAAAAAATCTCGTTCCTTCCCAATCCCACGAAAAAATTGGGGGGAAATCCTGTCCCGTTCCACTCCCAGAAGAATGACTCCCATTCCCTCCCACTTTTTTTGGCCGAAATATGTCAGTTACAGTAAAAATATAGTACAGATCACAGCGTGTCCACCTTAGTTGAATAAAAACCCAAAATGTATTTTTTTGTCATTATATTTAACTGAAAGCCAGCTTATTCACAGTACATTGCACACATTATGTTGCTTTGGCCTTTTGTTTTGGCCGCGGAAGAATGGCAGCAGGCTTTGTATTGAACCCACTTCAGTCCACGATAGTTTTGTTCCTTCTTGTTTATTTGAGAAGATAATTGATCAACAAAAGATATATTAAAATTAAGATACAAATCGTACAAAATGAAATTTGTTCCCAAAAAGATATTCCACACAAAACAAGAGAATATGAAGTGGTCAAAAATGGTCTGTACCACTTCCTATCTTCCGGCATACTGCCGTCCCATTTGCCACGGCCTTATGACGTTTACAATTTCCTTTCTTAATTAATAAATTGAACTAAAACACAAACAAATAATATTTAAACATAAATAACAAAAATAAAATGTACACTTTTGGCTACAACACATCACATTTCATGTAAATCATCCATGCTTACACATTTTCTATTAGATTTTTTTTTCATTTGAAAGTAGACATTTCACTCTATAGATATATTTGTCAAAGACGGAGTTTTGAAGTTTCTTGCTCAAGTTCACATGAGACCTAAAGCTCATCTGGTTTGCTTTAAAGTGCAACGTTTCGTTGTTATTCCGAGTGCACACAAATAAACGTATAGTCTTTACAGATTAAGGCTACTTTTATCTGTATGACCAAAAATGTAGGATATTTTAAGAGCAAGTGAGTGAAACGGCGCCTGTCGTGCAGCTAGCGCTATTCAGCTTCTACTCTCCACAAACACACTTCAATAGCGCACATTTCTCTAGATTAACATCATATTGAGCAGCCATGTAAAGTTTCTACTACATACATATTTCAGAAGAAAAGCCATATTTGAGGTTGATGAATGATAGGAGAGCGTTTGGATGTCCTGCCCGATTGTATTACCACATAGACCAGCCGTTAACAATCTGTCCATCACGGACTGCTTCATTCACTTAACCAGTCACACCAAAGCAAACAGGAGGAGAGCATACAGAGACAGGGCTAGTAGAATTGAGTTCAGAATTAAAATATACAGTTAATACTATAGTTTATTTATATAAAGGTATATTTGTGTATAAAGTTGTAGAATTAATATCCCGGTCATGCCCACTCCCGCTGACATTTTTTCCTGTCCTGTCCTAATGACGTGATTTGATATTGTTTCCCATCCTGCGGGATTTCCGAAAAAATCTCAGCCTCTACATCAAGGTCAAGGTTTCAAGGTTCTTTTATTCGTCACATACTCAATTATACAGGATATAATCAGTAGTGAAATGTAAATCAGGACAGGTCCGCTCAATAGACAGTGCAAAAAAATAAAAATGAAACATAACACAAGAGAATATATATAAATGTAGGTAAGAATAAAATAAAAATAAGAAAAAAAAATGAGGGGTAAAATGTGCAATGAAATAAAATGTACAATACAGTATACTGTGGACTTACTGTGGATAAATAATAGTATAAACAGTGATGTGCAGAGGAATGTGCAAACAGCAAGAAGAATGTGCAAACAGCAAGAAGAATGTGCAAACATGGTTGTACCGGGTATGTACACATTAAATTTAGTCATGTAAATGTAAATGTTATGAGACCGAGTTTGAGTTTAGGAGCCTGATGGCCTGAGGGAAGAAGCTCCTCCTCAGTCTCTCAGTTTTTGCCATCATGCTCCGGAAGCACTTGCCGGATGACAGCAAAATGAAAAGATGAGGGTGAAAAAAAGGGTGATTTGAGTCCTTGATGATTTTGACAGCTCTGCTTTTGCAGTGTTTGAAGTAGATGTCCTGCAGAGAGGAGAGAGCAGACCCTGAGATACACTCAACTAAGTGCACAACTCTCTGCAGAGCTTTGCAGTCCTGGTTTTAGGAATTACCATACCACACTGAGATGCACTGAGACAGTACACTTTCTATGGCTCCTGAATAGAAAGTTTTCAGGATAGCTGGTGAGACCCTGAATTTCCTCAGCTGTCGCAGATGGTACAGCCTTTGCCTGGCTTTCTTCACCTGTGTTTGAATGTGTGCAGTCCAAGTCAGGTCCTCGGAGATGTTTACACCGATGTTGGCACCATGATGTAAGTCTCTCTACCTCATCCAAGTATGCGGTCTCATCATTGTTGGAAATGAGGCCCAGAACCACAGTATCATCAGCAAATTTAACAATAGAGGTGGAGCTGTGAGAGAACACGCAGTCGTGGGTGTATAGAGAGTATAGCAGGGGACTCAGGACACAGCCCTGTGGGGCTCCTATGTTCAGGGTGATGGAGTTGGAGGTGAACTGGCCCATTTTCACCACTTGTGGTCTGGCGGTGAGGAAGTCTTGAATCCAGTCACAGAGTGAAGTGTTTAGGCCGAGGTCTGAGAGTTTGACAGCTAGCTTGGTGGGGACTATAGTGTTGAAAGCCGAGCTGTAGTCTATGAATAGCATCCTGACATAGTTGCCATTTTTGCTGTCAATGTGTGTGAGAGACGAGTGCAGGACCTGAGAGATGGCATCATCAGTAGACCTATTTGGGCGGTAGGCAAACTGAAGAGGGTCCAAAGTAGCAGGGATGGAGGAGCAAATGTGTTTCTTTAAAAGTCTCTCAAAAACCTTCATGACTGTCGATGTGAGGGCAATTGGGCAATAGTCATTCAGGCAAGAGGGTTTACTGTTCTTAGGCACAGGGATGATGACAGATTTTTAAAGGGGGTGGGAACCACAGAGGTAGCAAGGGACTCATTAAAGATGGAACAAAATCTGAACAAACCAGCAAGCTGATCAGCGCAGGACCTCAGAACGCAGCCAGTAATCCCATCAGGTCCGGCTGCTTTTCTGACGTTCACTCTCTGGAGCAGGAACGCGACAGAATGGAGATATTCCTGGGGTCACACCATTTCTTGTTAATCATGAAACACACTCCACCACCTTTGGTTTTTCCGGCCTCGGCTGTTCTGTCCATCCGTAAAACAGAAAAGTTATCAGACAGCCTTACAGCCGTGTCCGGGACCGACGGCGTGAGCCATGTTTCAGTCAAACAAAGGATGTTACAGTCCCTAATGTCCCGTTGGAAACTTATCCTGGCTCTAAGATCGTCCATCTTATTCTCCAAGGATTGGACATTAGCGAGCAGAATACTCGGTAGAGGAGGACTGGGAGCCCTTTCCCTCAGTCTTTTGCGGATTCCAGCATGTCTTCCACATTGTTTCTTTCGCCTCCTGCGGTTTTTCAGGTGGCCTTTGTTCACTTCGGTGTTCCGAAGTATCTCCAATGGCCACGCTGGGTCCGTGGATAAAGTGTCCTGAAGCAGGTTAGTGCAGCGGTGTCCAATGTCCAAAAGTGTATAAATAAAATGCGCACGTTTGAAAATAATGTGGTAATTGAAAATAGTGAAACAACCCTCAATAAGTCTTTAAAAATATTGGATATCCCAAATGAAACTTAAGTCTTAGCACTGAATCCGGACCGTCAACAAATGAAACCAGACCACCGGGTGATGGATTTAGATTGGAACTTATGAGCGTGTTTAAAGCATCACAGTAGCAACGATACAGTGTTTGAACTCCTAAATAGATGCGTCCTTTGTAGAAAGAAACACATAAACTTTGTGCTACATACTCTTCTGCACAACAAACTGCATATTTGCAGCTGCGCACGTTTCTGCGGTATTCGTTTACTCTCCTGACAGAGACCCTTGATCATAAGATCATCCGCGAAGCTCCGTTGTCTCAGACTAATGTAATGCTTTACAATAAACTTACGTTAGGTAATGCATTAACTAACATTAACAACGAGAAACACATGTTACAGTATTAATTAACCGTTTTTAAGGTTATTTAATAAAAATAGGCTACAACTTTTTGTTAGCTCAGGTAGGCCTACGAATGTTAACAGATAAATTAAAAGTTTAATAACTATTAGTACATTTTGAAATTAAAATGAATGTTAATGTTTAAGAAGTGTTGTGCATTGAACATTTGTGCTGTATTTTCTGTTGGCAATTATGCAGTTTTCTTACATGCACCTTGCCCACCTGGTTTTATATTGGCCCACCCACTTAAACATTTCTGGCCTCGCCCCTGGCCTGCGCCATCTTCATGTAGAACAACAATTATTTTTTTCAGATCCTCAGAGAGTTTTTTGCCATGAGGTGCCATGTTAAACTTCTAATGACCAGTATGAGAGAGTGAGAGCGATAACACAAAATTTAACACACCTGCTCCCCATTCACACCTAAGACCTTGTAACACTAACGAGTCACATGACACCGGGGAGAGAAAATGGCTAATTGGGCCCAATTTGGACTCACTTATGTGGCCAGCGGTTTAGACTTTAATGGCTGTGTGTTGGGTTATTTTGAGGGGACAGCAAATTCACACTGTTATACAAGCTGTACACTCACTACTTTACATTGTAGCAAAGTGTCATTTCTTCAGTGTTGTCGCATGAAAAGATATAATAAAATATTTACAAAAATGTGAGGGGTGTACTCACTTCTGTGAGATACTGTGTATATATATACAGTATATATGTGTGTGTGTGTGTGTTTTTGACTTGATGTGGCTGGATTTAACCAATCAGTGAAATATGTCACTGAAGTTGGAAAGCTGAGAATGGGACTGTCAAGTTGTATGTTTTCTGCTTCCCATAGTGATGCTTGAGCTGTGTATCAATAATTGTCAAGTATACAGAAAAAATCCCGGTGTTAACTCTCCTTAGAGCTGATTTGAATCTACACTCAAAAATATTATAATTAAGGCAAGGCAAGTTTATGTATATAGCACATTTCATAAATGTGCTAAAAGCGGACTCCCCTTGTTTTGTGTGAACCCTTGGTATTTCTAACTGACTCGATCCTACTGATCTGAGTGGTCTGTTAGGTTTATATTCAGTGAACATATCTGCAATTTATTTAGGTCCTATACCATTGAGTGATTTATAAATCCTAAATGTAACTGGAAGCCAGTGTAAGGACCTGAGGACTGGTGTGATACGCTCAGATTTTCTGGTTCTAGTCAGTATCCTGGCAGCAGCGTTCTGGATGAGCTGCAGCGGTATAATGGTCAGTGAGGAGACATTACAATAATCCACCCTGCTGGTGATAAAGGCATGAACAAGTTTCTTCAAATCTTGACTGGAAACAAAACATCTAATTCTTGCAATGTTTTTGAGATGATGGTATGCTGATTTAGTTACTGCTTTGACATGACTACTAAAGCTAAGGTCTGTCTCCAGAATCACCCCAAGATTTCTGACTTGATTTTTAGTTGTTTGACCCCTAGAGTCAAGGTCTGCATTCACCTTGAGAACTTCATTTTTGTTTCCAAATGCAATGACTTCAGTTTTCTCCTTGTTTAACTGAAGAAAGTTCTGGCTCAACTGTTCATTTCATCAATGCATTGGCAGAGGGAGTCAATGGGGCTATAGTCATTTGGAGATAACGCTAGGTAAATCTGGGTATCATCAGCATAGCTGTGATAGGCAATTTGGTTCTTCCTCATTATTTGACTTAGTGGGAGCATATACAGGCTAAACAAGAGCGGTGCAAGAATAGAGCCTTGTGGGACTCCGCATGTCATGGACGTCCACTTAGACTTCTGCTCTCCTATACTCACATAATAACCCCTCCCTTCTAAGTATGACCTGAACCATTTGAGTGCCATCCCAGAAAGCCCGACCCAGTTTTCCAGTCTCTCTAGAAGTATGTTATGATCGACAGTGTCAAACGCAGCACTAAGATCTAGTAGTACCAGCACTGATATTTTGCCAGAATCAGAATTAAGGCAAATATCATTTATTATCTTAATAAGTGTGGTTTCTGTGCTGTGATACGCTCGGAAACCAGATTGAAAATAGTCCAGGTATCCATTTGAATTAAAAAAAAATGTTCAGCTGATTAAAAACTGCTACTTACATATGAAAGGAAGATTTGATATTGGTCTATAGTTGCTCAACATGGTGTTATCAAGATTGCACTTTTTCAGAAGGGGCTTAATATGAAGGTAATTTTACGTCATAAAGATTTGCATGCGTATGGTAAGATTTGTGAAAGTGTACATAAGACTGCAAGCGCAAATAAAATTTGCAAGCGCAAGAGAAGCTTTGTAAAGGTGTAAATCGCGTTTTAAGCGCAAGAAAAAATTATTTGCAGCATTTTGCTGTTACTCGTAAGTGTAATTCATGTATTGTGAAACTGCAACTTCATGCTGACACTAAATAAATATGATCTGCATTCGTATGACTTCCATTTTTCCGCGCTTACACTTTTGGCATGTTGTTTTCGCCAAAATACGGTCAAAAGCACTGCAAGCCTGTGAACGGTGATCTGCAAGCGAAAACAGCAGTTTAAAGAACTGCAAAACGGATTGACCGCGTAGAACCAATCTGTATGTGTAAAAAAACAGACTGTCACATGTCTAAATGACTTGTTGTGTATGTAGAGTAAAAAGTTCCCGAAATAATCCGATTTGTACAGCTCCGTCTTTCTTTTTCCTGCGCTTGCAGTTTTGGCACGATTCTCTCACTAACTGAGATTTGCAAGCGTTGGTCCACCTTCTTGTAGCCAATCAAAGAGATTCAAGTTGACACTTGTTTTCTAACATCTGATTGGCTCAATGACGCGCCAGGAATACGTCACTTGCGTCATTTCGGCTCAGCATCGTCCTCGCGGCAGCAGGAATGGTACTTAACCCTCTGGTTGTGTTCGGACTCCTGTCACACTTGTGGTGTTCCCGGTCAAAAATGACTGGACTCCGATCAATTGCTTATAAATCAACTTACAAACAAATTAAGCTCGGATGAGCTTTATTTGTCACATACACAATTATACAGAGTATAATGAGGAGTGAAATGTGTTCTCTGCATTTAACCCATCCAAGTGTACACACTTGGAGCAGTGGGCAGCCGACTGTGCAGCGCCCGGGGAGCAGTCGTGGACTTCCTGCCGGAGTCAGGATTCGAACCCACAACCTTGGGTTACCTCGGCTTTCAAGTCCAACGCTCTATCCATTAGGCCAACGACTGCCCTTTATCTGTCATTATGCTATATTATCACCAAATATTGGATTTAATCTTTTTGTCAACTTGTTTTCTTTCATTTAGGACTGGTTTTGTGTTTCTATTTGCATCTGATTAATCGTAGGCCTCATTTATCTGAGAGTAGGTGCCTCGTTTTTTGAGTGAAAAAAGCATTTTTTATGAATAATATTCACAATATGAGTAAAAGAATTATGAAAATGTGCACTGTTTATCACACTAGTGTGCTTTAATGTTTAATCAGGAGGTTTGCTTTTAAATGCTTTTATTTTGTACAAAATTGCACAAAGTCACACTTGTCAAAAATGGCTGGCCATTGAAAGTGAATGGGGAAGATCACAAAAAGCAGGACTTTTATTTTGAAATGCTTTTATTTTCTGAAAAGGGGCACAAAGTAACACTTATGCCGTTCCCTGTTAAATCTGACCATCGTGACAAACAAGAAAGAACACATTACGATTTTTTTACATTATAACATTTCATGGAACAACAAACCAAAACTGTTATATTTCAGTTATATATATCCTGCACACTGACACTGTCAAACAGAGACAATATCATGGAACAACAAATCTGACCATTGTGACAGAAAAACAAAAAACTAAAACATTGGCATTGCCATATAGAGAACCACATCAACGAACACCTGGTTGTTGTTTGAACTCATGCAAGTGACTGACACTAGCATTTGTATGTGCCGTGCAACTGGTCATTTTGTGAACTTATTCACATGACTCACAAATAAATTTAGCATGAGACTTGCAAATGTTTGCCCTGCATTTGCAACAGACTGGAATGCGATTAATCAGATGCAAATAGAAACACAAAACCAGTCCTACATGAAAGAAAACAAGTTGACAAAAAGATCAAATCCAATATTTGGTGATAATATAGCATAATGACAGATTTATAATCAATTGATCGGAGTCCGGTCATTTTTGACCGGGAACACCACAAGTGTGACAGGAGTCCGAACACAACCAGAGGGTTAAGTACCATTCCTGCTGCCGCGAGGACGATGCTGAGCCGAAATGACGCAAGTGACGTATTCCTGGCGCGTCATTGAGCCAATCAGATGTTAGAAAACAAGTGTCAACTTGAATCTCTTTGATTGGCTACAAGAAGGTGGACCCGCCTCCCCTTCGCGCTTGCAAATCTCAGTTAGTGAGAGAATCGTGCCAAAACTGCAAGCGCAGGAAAAAGAAAGACGGAGCTGTACAAATCGGATTATTTCGGGAACTTTTTACCCTACATACACAACAAGTCATTTAGACATGTGACAGTCAGTTTTTCAACACATACAGATTGGTTCTACGCGGTCAATCCGTTTTGCAGTTCTTTAAACTGCTGTTTTCGCTTGCAAATCACCGTTCACAGGCTTGCAGTGCTTTTGACCGTATTTTGGCGAAAAAAACATGCCAAAAGTGTAAGCGCGGAAAAATGGAAGTCATACGAATGCAGATCATATTTATTTAGTGTCAGCATGAAGTTGCAGTTTCACAAAACACGAATTACACTTACGAGTAACAGCAAAATGCTGCAAATAATTTTTTCTTGCGCTTAAAACACGATTTACACCTTTACAAAGCTTCTCTTGCGCTTGCAAATTTTATTTGCGCTTGCAGTCTTATGTACACTTTCACAAATCTTACCATACGCATGCAAATCTTTATGACGTAAAATTACCTTCATAGCTTAACAACTGCAGTTTTCAGGGAGTTTGGGAAAGTCCCAGAAAGAATTGAGTCGTTCACCACTTCTAAGAGATCTGCTTCTAAACAGTTAAGCACACCTTTGAAAATATATGTGGGAAGTGTGTCAAGATAGCAGGTTGATGATTTAAGGTGAAGTATTATTTCTTCCAAAATTGTGCTATCAATTTCTTCAAAAACAGACATAGACAAATGAAATTGCAGTCGAATTTGTGTGACCTCTGCATAACTAGAAGATATGCAAATCTCCTTTTTTGATATTATTTATCTTCTCAGAAAAGAAGGAAGCAAACTCGTTGCATTTGCTGTCGGAGAGCATTTTCCCCAAGACAGAATCTGGGGTTATCAGTCTCAACAGTAGCAAAAGAGTGCAGTGTTGTTTAAGTTACTGTTTATAAGGTTTGAGAAGAAGGTCTGTCTAGCTGTGGCTAGTTCTACATTGTTAAAATTAAAGATAATTAAGTGAGGAATTGAGTGCTGATTGAGCATCAGCAATAAACACCTGAAATTAAGAAGCAGAATCACTGAAGGAAAGAGTCACAATTTTTATGTTAGCATTTTGGTGATCAGTAGACACTTGACCCATGACTTTTAATATTAGATTTTGTCTGGCTTCTGCAACTGAGTTATCCAGACAAACCAAGAGTCGTCAGGTTATGGTTGGTTTGACATAATCGTTGTTTGACTTTAAAAACTGAACTAGTTAGATGAATGTTAGATTTATAGATTTAAAAGTTAGATTTATATTGCTTATTACAGGAGCCCTGTGAGACTGCATTTGGTCATTTTCAATATAATTGGAAGGATTCATAAAAGTTGTTCTGAACAAAAAATATTTAATCACAACATTTGGCACACACGCATACCCAGAATCAGCATCAGTTTTTCCCTGGCTGTTGTAAACGTTTGCCTATAAAACACATTCTTGCCAAAAAAGCAAGAACAAAATGTGATCAGCTGATTTCAGTTAAATATTGGTGGTGTAATAATCCAGAGTCTAAACTTTGACTAAGTAAGTGTGGTGTTAAGTTTATTATTGATTATAGCAGTGCCCTGGTTTAACCGTATGTTGAACTTTTGCATCATTCAGATACACACAGATAGAAAAATAAATGAAAATCAACGAATTAATCTGAACACTGGTGACAATCAACAACAGGTTTTATACTGCAATGCATGTGTATGCCCTTGTGGATTTGTGAGCATCTGTGGAGATTAAAACTTAATTCACTGTTTGACTAAACAGGTGTTATTTTGTCTGTCCTCTGTAGATGCAAACTTCCGTCTTCAGATGTTTCTCGTCTTCTGTCCAAATATTCTGATGTTTCTTGCGTTTGTCCTCTGGGGTGTTTCTGAAGGTCAGTGTTTAACTACAGATTGTGCATCAATGCATTATAACGTATAATTCCAATAGTTGTTTATTAATGCAGTAATTATTGTGACCTGGTTTTGTTTCAGGATCTCTGTTTGAGACGGTCTCTTGTTGTGCTCTTTATTTTCTGAGGCCGCTCATGTTGCTCTGGACGGCTCCATATGTTAACGAGTTCTCAGGTGATTCATTACAGAAAATATACTTCATGAATTATAATACCCAGACTGTTTTCACATTAACTAAATCATCTGTCAATACCTGCATGAATTGTACATTAAAAAGGATTCTGTGTTTTATTGGCGTTTGTGTTTCATTGTGTTGGTGTTGTAAATGATATTGTGGATGTAATTATTTCATATTTTCTGTTTTACAGGCAATATTAAAACATGGATTCAAAACTACAGTTATGAGACAGAATATGTTGTGTTTTCAGCTGTTTTTTATTCAGGTAAATAAATCCACATATAAATCAACAGTCATTATCATAAACACATTAAAATGCACATCAACAGTTAAACAGTAGTTACATATAAATGCTGTAATATTCTCAATATCACGCAGGAAATATTGAAGAAAACATGACATTAATACTCAGACGTGTCTTGTGTTACTCGTGTATTGTTGTCAGTATACGACATGTTTCACGTCTGTGTCTGAACACATTTGAGTAATTTCTTTGATCTTATTCATATTTAGTTCTTCTGATTTAATAATTGTTGTTTATATATCTTCTTTATTCCAGTTCTGTTTAAGTCTGCCTTGGACAAAAGTCTGAATTACGCTGGATCTGAAGGCATCATGATTATAATCCTCTTCGTCTTTGTGCTTCTGTTCATCATCATCTATATTATTTACGGTAAGTATTTCCTTTCTTCAAGAGTCAGTGAGATGAATGTGCTCTGAAATCATCTTTACCAGATTAATAGTGTTTATTAAAGATAAAAACAGATAGCATCAGACCTGATTTATCAGTGAACTAAAGCATTTATCAGACAAGGAGAGTTTTTAATATTCATAATCAGACTGTATACAGGGACAAACACCCAGCACACAGAATCAGCTAAATTATTATTTTAATTAAGAGGGATCATAAATTGTGTATTTATTACTGCCATGCAAGGTTTTCAGTTTGAAGTATGTAAAATAGTTTTAAAGTTTGAATGTTTTAAAGGCAATACGGTCTATCAGAAGAACAGATCGCTGGGGTATCTGGGGTAGTTGCTAGGGTGTCTCTAGGTTACCTGGGGTGGTTGCTAAGGTGTTGCTATGCTGTTGCTAAGGTACCCGGGATGGTTGCTAAAGTGTTGCTAGGCAGTTGCTAGGGTACTTGGAGTGGTTGCTAGGATGTTGCTAAAAGTGTGCTATGGTACCCGAGGTGGTTGCTAAGGCAAGTAATTAATTATATGTATTTAAATATCGTCTCTGACCTCTGATCACAAACACCTGATATCACACTCTTTACCTTAAATATTTGAGCAGAAACACATTACATGTTTGTATAAAGCTACTGATGCTTGTATTTTATTACATTCTGTTACTGATACTTGTAATGTCATTATTCATAATTGATATATTCATCTAAATAATTACACACTTTATTATCGATCAGATCTACTGTTTGAGGGAATCACATTATTACAGCAGGTGCCGTAAACATACTGTTGCAATTAATATCACATATTAAACTTCAACATTATTATAATAATAATGTGTTTCAACTTAAAGTGTTTGTGCTTGACTTAAATTAAGTAAACTTCAATATTTTAATTATCTCAACAAACACTAGTGATAAGTTATTGCAACAATCATTTATTAGGGGTTTATTATGGAGATATGTATCATAGTCTTTATTACAGTATTTATACAATATAAACATTGATTGAATCAACACACCAAGACACCAGAAACACGTTTAATTCCTTTATTCCGTTTAATTAATTTATTTATTGTCACCACTCAACATTAGAGACAAAACGAAGATGCACTCATCTCATTATAACCCATTTAATGTCACCACTCAACAGATGGTCGAGGCTGTGATGTTATGAAGTTGTTTTTCTACAAAATAAAGCAGTGACATAAACACGAGTATACAGAATATACATGATAAGAGGTAAAATATAAAGAATAACAAATTGGCAATAACACAACACAATAAAATAAGCTTAGTAATTAAACAAACATTATACAGCGCCACTGAGTAACAAGAGCGCATGCGTAGAAGATCGTTAAACATTTTCCCCTTTATACAATTAAATACTGTGAACTGGCTTCAAACGGGAACAAAACTTGTACCAATAACAACAAATGTAACTCTAACGCTCACAAGATTGAAGATATGTAACGTTATATAAGCCTATAACAACAGGGTTATAAGCACACTTATCATGAATGCACGCTTACGTACATTTATCACGTGTTTCCAAAAGCAGATTAGTCTCTCATCAACTATAACATTAACATTTCAAACTTACTTTTGCTTTCACGCATAACACTTTGTCCAAAAGCGATCTTTAAACAGTCCATAGACTATAATGTCACAGAAACTTAAGCGTCCACCTTACCACAGTCTCTGTGAGGGCGGGGGAGATCACATGGTCATGGTTTCTGGACTCTGATTGGCTCAGGTGAAGAGATCTGTGTATGCGTGTCACTCAACATGCAGGAGGAGAGATATAACCGAGGTTAATAATAGAAACATTTACATTTATGCATTTAGCAGACTTTTATCCAAAGCGACTTACAGTACATTCAGGTTATACATTATTTGTTACTTCACTCATTGAGCAGTAGTGCTGGTGTCAGAACAGCAACATGTGTCTTCTTCTGTGTGCTGTGTAACTTACAGAAACGCTTAATAATGAACTACATTCATGAATGACCTGCACAAATGTGATATAAGTTATGTTCATACTTTAAAAAATTATCTTCGGATTCATTAGAATATTGTTCAGTGTTATTTTTCTGATATTATTACAAAAGTTTAATTGCCTGTTTGTGCTTTATGCGGAGAAAAGGTGTTTTTTGTATTTTTAAAATGAGTTATTTCTGTTTGGCGTACTTGCGTCATGACGTCATCACTGCACGCCTCGATAGGTGGCGCGCGCCCGTGCGTAACTATGTGATGTGCTTCAAGAAGCGCTCCTTTTAATTCTTCTTTATTATACCTCTTACCGGGTATCTGCAAAACAAAATGCACAGAACGCACTTACGTATGAGTCTAAATTCTGTTTAATACGATAATAATAATGAGTTATTAGCAGTTCGTTTGAGTTTAGCATGCTGAAGCTCACCGCTGTTCGTGATAAATGCTCTGTTTGTAAAAGCACGTGCACTGTGTGGAGGGAGTTTGTTAAGTGGCCATATTTTCATATAACATGTTTTCTTGCTCTTTCTAGTGTGATTTAAAGTGTTAAAGTCTCTCATGTTAATATCATATGTTTTTGTTTTATATACGTGTTTAATACAGAGACCATCACTGCAGCACTCTGCACTCTTATCTTCTTTATTATGATTGATTGTGTGAACATTGTCCAAATTAAAATATGAACTAGTGGAGTTAGTTTACTTCTGTCAAAATAACATAATCAAAATCAGATCAAACATTGTCTCGATTGATGAATTGTTGTGGTTTTCTTCTACAGTGTTGGTGAGATTAATTGGTAAAGTAAGTGAGCGGATCATTACTATATTCAATGTTCTGGCTAATATAAGCTTTGAAGTTCTGCCTTCACTTCAATTCATCCTCCTGTTCTTCGCCTTTGGAGCTGGTAGAGGAGGTGAGTTTACATTCGGTTATGAGTAATACTGCAAGAAAACATTATTGAAATCAAATCAAGAAATATCTGTTATTTTCCAGACGCAGTCTGAGATGTCACCGCTTCATTCACACACTAATTAACATATACTGCTCTGATTAATTCATTACGGTTTATACCCAGTAGAGAGGGAGGAGGTTTGTTTCATAACAAACCTTTTAAATATTAAAGTATGTTTGAAAAGCATTGCATTTATTTCAAACTGTCACGTATTAGTTCACAGATGATGAAGGAAACAGTTTAATAGTAGAATAAAGTTAATATCGAATAAACGAGACCGCGTGAACAATACTGGACTGAAATTTAATGAATATACAGAGATAATGAACTAAATGAAGACAGCTGTGCTCGTTAAATTAATCACCATGACGACAGATAATGGCGGGAAAATAGAGCACAGGAAACTGAGGAATACAAACTAAAAGTCCTTGAAAATGAAACTAAGACTAGTCTGAGTTTCATGAAATAAGTTTATCAGGTAAACCAGGTTTACTTCAGTGAGTCTGACTCCGTGTCAAATGATTAGGTTTCAGAAAGCAAATTCCCCATCGCTCATGTTCAGTCACTGTGGCGACTTATCAAGATTTTATTCGTCACATACAATATAACCAGCAGGGAAATGTGAGTGAAATATGCTGGGAAACAAACCATATGCATTAAACAGCACAGATATATTCACTGTATTTGGTGGATCGAGACATTAAGGGCTGCTTCAGAATAAGTGCGCGTCACATTATCCTGACTCGTTGAGCCCAGATTAAATCAGTGAGACGTGAACCTAAATGGTTGTTTTTAAACCGCTTTAGTCTTGATTGATTTGTTAGATTATTTCAAGTCAGGTTTTGGACTTTAATCACAGCTTTTCTTAGCGTCTTTTATGAAACACGCCTCTGAATGTGACACAAGTTCATTTGAGTACCAAAATAAAACCCAGTCGATCTCTTAAACAACACAAGACACAAAAACAGTGAACTACAGATGTGTGACCGCATCATTCGTACAGTCAAAGATGCTGCACAACTACAGCACACACATCAGTAAAGATTGTAATACATGAGCAAGTACGAGTCAATAACAGTAAGAGGTAATTGTTTTGAGCAATGTTTCACTGAGGATGGGTAACAAATATTGGTCAAGCGCCCCGTGTGTCACCTGGAAGCCCGTCGATGGGAACATTGCTCAAAAAGTTGCTCCGTGTTTCAGAAAAACACACCATACTGCTGCTGCTTTCTTCTTCTGATCAATGTCCAGTTACACATCTAGAGCACAGCGCCGCCTAACTGATGCTTTTAGTCTTTAATCCTTCAGAATAATCATTATATTATGTGTTTGATGATAATTATATAAGTCATATCGCATGTGTAATTTTGTTATAGACATTATAGAAAATGCAGATCCATGAGATGACAATAAAATATAATAATTATATTAGAATAAAATAAACGTTACCTTGTTATAATAATGTTTTGTGATTTATACAATTAACTAATATATATGAAAATAACATAAATATAATAACCGTTGTATAATAATATAATATTACCTTATATTATATAATGTTATATTATTATTATTATATCTAAGCCTTATAAATATTATTAATAGAATAATATTACCTTATATATTACCTTTTATATTACTTATAATTAACATATCAACAACTATCCATCCATCCATCCATCTATCTATCTATATATATATATTATATTTGATAACTATACTGTAGTAATATATGATGTTGTGCGTCCACTGGAGTCTCCTCAATGGCTCTGACGTGAACCCTGCATCTGGAAATGTCTCTTTCACAATTATAACAATAAATACATTTTGAGTTTTTAGAACTGAAATTTTTTTTCAATAATGTTACATTATTATTAGAATCAAACCTGAACAAGATGTTACAAAGAGAAAAGCTGGAGTCTTTAGAATTTAGCATTTATTTCAATCATCTGTTTTTCATTTAATTTTAAGTGTGTGTGTGTGCGTGCGTGTATGTGCGTGCGTGCGTCTGTGAGTGTGTGAGCATGATCATTTTGCATTGTGGATGTTTTCTGCATTGTTGGATGTGTGCCACTTCATTTCTATCCATGTGTGTTCTGCCTTGTTTCTGATTTTGAGGATTCATTTTGTCAATTTTCTATCAAATAAAATAATCCGAAATTCAAAACCACTTCAAAGATAAATTGGTGACACTCACACATCGACAATGCACACGCACGCACGCACACACACACACACACACACACACACACACACACACACACTTAATTATTTTAGATCATAAAATTAAATGAAAAACAGATGATTGAAATAAATGCTAAATTCTAAAGACTCCAGCTTTTCTCTTTGTAACATCTTGTTCAGGTTTGATTCTAATAATAACATTATAGAAATGTTTTTTTTTTTTTTTCAGTTCTAAAAATTCAAAACTTTGACAAAAAGTGATTTGTCTTGTTATAATATGTATATATGAATACAAGTGAAAAAAGCTTGTGAAAGATATCTTTCAGTTGGTCAAATAGCTAATAGTGGAGCTCTGCAGCATCTACTGGTAAACATGATAATTGTTTTATTTTAAAAGTGCAATTTCCAAAAGATGGGCAAACCTTTTACACCAAACCATGTCAAATGATCCATGTTATCCCCAAGAATGAAAGTTAGAAATGTGGGTCTTTTATACATTTAATTTAACATAAAAAGCTGTTTTTGTATAAAAAGCCTAATAAAAAAGTATTTTTTAATTTAATTATAAACAATTTAAAAATCCTCCAAAAACTACACAAATGTGGAGTAAAAATATTAATAAACAGAGTAAAATTACATTTGTTTAAATAAAAACTATTTGTTTTGTTTTGTTATAATATTATATATTGTATTATTATAATAATAATAATTATATTCAGGGTTCGTACGGTCATGAAAAACCTGGAAAAGTCATGGAATTTTAAAACCGCATTTTCCAGGCCTGGAAAAGTTTTGGAAAAGTGAATAAACCCAGAAAGTTTTGGAAAAGTCATGGAAATCTATTTTACAAATCTCTGTATAATACAATTGTGTTTATTCAGGTCCTGAATTTCGGTACGGGATTGCGCATGGGCTATATCGCATATTTCTACTCTTTCCCGCAGCTTTCGAATTTAAAATGATGGATATTCACACATTTATTCAATAGCTTGTAAGCTGATGAGTAAATAGATCCACACAGAATATCAAATCGGTTATTTGAAAACGGATTCATTAGCTGTGTTTCCTCTCTTTGACTTTCTCTGAAAACACGTAATCAGCGCATCTCGTCTGCACTAAAGAGCTGCACGGTGCGATACAAGTCTTTCTCTGGCATTTTGGTACAGTTGACAGAATTGTCACCTGCCTAATCGGGTCATTGTTGCATTGTCAGTAAATGTAGCCTATACGTCTTTTAAGCCGTTCTGTACTGCGCGCTCCAGAGGCGGTTTCGCTGCACTCAGTCATGTCCAAATGGCGTCCGTATAAAGCCGCCTTGCGAGCACCAAATTGACTTTGGTACCAAACAAGCTCAGTAGAATCCTGCGGGCCTCAAACATACGCCCCAGTCCAATCCTTGTCCAGCAGATGATCAGAATTACCTTCTCGAGTCCGACTGGAGCCCATGTCTTTCTTTCTCTCTTCCCATTACACAGCTGCTGTTCTAGCCATTAAAATAGTTCAGTTTCGTTTTAATGGCAAAGCGGATTCGTTTCTTAAGTTAATTTAGAAATATGTTTGGAAAATGTATTTGTTTATTAAATTCAAGTTTTTGTATTTAAATTAGCTTTTGAGCAATTGGCCAGCTGCAGACAGTGAGTTTGCCTATTATGTTTGATTAATTTAGCCTTCTTAATTCACCACTTGACTAAAATAAAATCTATATATAACATATACTTAAAAAGCATATCACAATGTTAGTTTAAACGTTTAACCTAGACAAATGTGTGCTATTAGACAGGTCGAGCTGCTCTTGTCAGTCGCGGTATTGTTTCCACTGACTAATACTTTTCATCACCATAATAATTTATGGATTTCTAAAATACAAAAATAAGGAGGAATCCTAAAACAAGCCCGATGCCCGGCCCGCGTCTGATGTGAAAATAGTCCCGAAGCCATAAACCAAAAAGTCGAGGCTGAAATATGGGGCTCTAAAAGTGCAGCTTGTTGCGTTTAAGCGGCAAAATTACACACAAAATAACGTTAAAATGGCCATCCTGGTGAGCAGGGTAACTACGGGAGCTAGGGGCTCCCTTAATAATACATGGGCTCCCTGAAAACATGATTTGTGGAAAGTAATATATTTTTTGGGGGGTGAGTCTCAAAAAATATTGACTGTGTTATTTTGACGTGCAATTTCAGTTTTGTGTAGCCTACTGTGATCATCGTGGATTATTATGTGTAAAATTGCAAAATGCGTGATGGCGATTTAAACCTAACTCACTTCAATAAAGATAATTATAGGCCTACATGAGCATCTGCTGTCCTCGATTACAGCGCTCTTGTTAGGATGACAAAAAGCTTTAAAGTCTGCTCTGCCTCAGCGGGCAAACAGCGCTCGTCAATGTCAAAGTTATTGAATTCAAATCAAATCAAAGTAGGCGGAGTTTAGCGTTCACAGATGCTGGCTGAGCAAGCATCAGATTAATAAAGAGAGCGAGGTAAGATGTTTAGTCAACTGTTTTACTGAAAGAAATGTTAAATGACCGACAATTATAATTCAGTGAAGCAAACTACTCGACTTGTTTCTCAAATTTGCCCATTTTAAGAGTGACAGAGAAAGAGAAGAAATGTGTTTTAATTATCTGCATCTGTTTGTCCCTACAAACTATGAAACTGTGAATTTAGTTCTACTTCAAAAACACGTCTACTACTACTGTTGAAAAATAATACAACTTTATTTTATTAAGACATAATCACAAAATATTTTATTTTTAATAGTAGGCTAAATCCCCTTTATTTTTCAACATGTAAATGTTTAATTTTCAATCATTAAAATATAAATTAAATCGATGTTTCATTCCTTAATCTGATAACCAGTCAAATTTAAATACACAACACAGAATTTCTGGGGGAAAAAAACAATTCATAAGGCTACTGTAAGAGTAAAAAATAATGTTTGTATGCATTCAAATAATCAGACGAGCTAAAACAGAATTTGGCAACAATATAACATAAGGTGAGAAAAAATATAACATTTCATACGACCTAAACATGTCATTTTGTTACACTTTTAATAAATTAAATTGTTAAATTGTATAAGTTTCATGATTTTAATTAATTAGACATGCTTTTGATAAATACAATTTAATTTGATCATTAAAAGGAGTCCATAAAATGAAACGAAAAAACGGAATCTAGAAAAATTGAAGCGAAAAATGAATTTAGAAAAAAATAAAATGGAATTTGGGAAAAATTTAAACGGATTTCATAGGGCCCTACATATATATATATATATATAATTGTATCTTTTTTTGTAGCTTTTATGTATCTCTGTAAGCCTATTGCAAGCGCACAAAATCCCCCCGTTATAAAAAAAGAAAGAAATGGGCTCCCCAAAGTCCACGGTATAATTCGAACACTGCTGGCGAGTATCCTTGTAAGCATTGTCATTTTTTTCTTAATGTAAACACTTGTGAAAGAGAAAAGTTTCCAAAACGAAATTCTGGCCTTGCGTTTAACTGAGTTAAATAAATGAATGATGTGATATGTTCTCTGTGTGGAGTAAAGGTCCTTACACACCGAGTCAGAAATGTTTGTATGCGCTTTTGCGTGCAAGGACCTTCACATCTGGCGCAGTTTCAGCTTGTACTAAAACAAAAAAGCAAACAATAGTATTAATAGTCATTCATTTTAGTTAAAATGCTATGATAATTTGAACTGATTTTTATTCTTATTGTAAAATAATGTGAAATTAGGTCATGGAAATTGTCTCAAAAGTCATGGAAAAGTCATGGAAAAGTCATGGAAATTTGTTGGTAAAAATGTGTACGAACCCTGTATATTACATATTATATAAAAATATATTATATGTATATATATATATATATAATAATAAAAATATTTTGTTAAGCAAGTGTTGTAAAGAGTGCAAGTGTTAAAGGATATAGTCACACTCGTTGCTTTAACACGCTGGATATTAAACTATTTCATCTCACAGACAGAAGTGAATATGAAGAGTGATGGATATAATAAATGACGTATCTAATGTGAATGTGTTTCTGTCAGTCAGTGAATCTCTATTTATATAATCACTCTTCTGTCTCCAGGATTCATCATTGTTGCAGTGTTACCAGTGTTTCTCAGAGTCACCAGATACAACTGGGACGCTACATGTGGTCAACAGATGGGCTGTAAGTGTTTGACGAGTTATGATCTGATCCCTGATACAAACACTAATAACTCATCATAATGTGATCAGGATATAACTCATAACTGCTCTCTGTTAGTCTCTATGATCTTCTCATCTTCACAGATGTTGAGTTTTGGGTTAAATACTTGCAGTGATTTCAGAAATAATGATCTGTGTTCAGATGTTTTGAGCATTTGTGTGATGTTTATATATTATGTTTAATGTACGGTGGTGGTTTTAAAGAGTGGTTTAGTTTATTCAGTCAGAGTCAAACACAGATATGCAGTGTTTTAATAATAATAATCTGTTTTTCAGGTTCACCCGCGGTTATGAGATCGGTGTATTTAACTCTCATGATACTGATCAATGCTGTGCTGGTCTATTTCTACATCACAGCTCTGGAAAATGAAAAGGGTATGATAATATCAGATATAACTCAGGAACTGAAACGTCTGGCTAGTATAGTACTGCTGAACTGAAACTGTTCCTGTGATGAAGATGATGATGAAGATGTGTTTGTTGGTGTTCAGATCGAGTCGGATGGATCTGTATGGTTGTGTTTCTTCAGTTACTCTGGGCACTGGTCAACATCACATACTCACTTGAATGGGGTACAGTATTAATCATCTGCTCTGATCATCTTCTCTCTGATACTTTCTCTCTCAGCTCTACTTTATTCTCTTCTCTGAACAGATCCAGTCTCGACTCTGTGAAATATCATCATAATCTAGACAATACAGGCCTGTAAACCTGTTATAGTAAACAGTAACTATTACTATATACACTGAACACTGTCTGATTTTGTTATTTTGTTCTTATGAGCATCTTATATTTTTAATATGAATTGTGTTATATTAGTGTCATCTGTGTAATCATGATGGTGTTTAGTGTTTGTGTGAACCGTCTATATATTCATATTTTCCTCATCAGTTTGTGCTTGTGATGAGCTTTGTTTCATTAATAACTTTCTCATCACTTCTCATGTATTATAAAGATAGAAAACAGAGTTTAGTACTTCATTTAGTCATTTAGCAGAAGCGACTTACAAATGAACAGAAGCAATCAAACCAACTAAAGAGCGATAATATGCAAGTGCTGTGACAAGTCTCCGTTAGCTTAACGCAAGCATATGTGTTTTTATAATAAATACAAAGACAATATATCACAGAATAGAAATACAATACAATACAGAAGCAAGTCTTAGAGGATCAAGTGTTTTTAAATGAATATATACATATAATACATTAAAATAATAGAAATAGGATCAGTAAATAATGCTATCCTGATGATGTTTATGGGCTGAAATCCGACTGAAACTCAGAGAGACGTGGAGATCAAACACATTCATCTGCTCAGTTTTTCTCTGTAGTGGATGTTAATGTTAATGTGGTTTGATTTGATCTAATGATGATGATGTTAAACTGTATTTGATCTTTCAGCTCTTCCTCGTGTTGTTGCGGTGTATGTGATCTAATGATGATGATGTTAAACTGTATTTGATCTTTCAGCTCTTCCTCGTGTTGTTGCGGTGTATGTGATCTAATGATGATGATGTTAAACTGTATTTGATCTTTCAGATCTTCCTCGTGTTGTTGTGGTGTATGTGATCTAATGATGATGATGATGTTAAACTGTATTTGATCTTTCAGCTCTTCCCAGTGTTGTTGCGGTGTATGTGATCTAATGATGATGATGTTAAACTGTATTTGATCTTTCAGATCTTCCTCGTGTTGTTGTGGTGTATGTGATCTAATGATGATGATGATGTTAAACTGTATTTGATCTTTCAGCTCTTCCCAGTGTTGTTGCGGTGTATGTGATCTAATGATGATGATGTTAAACTGTATTTGATCTTTCAGATCTTCCTCGTGTTGTTGTGGTGTATGTGATCTAATGATGATGATGATGTTAAACTGTATTTGATCTTTCAGCTCTTCCCAGTGTTGTTGCGGTGTATGTGATCTAATGATGATGATGTTAAACTGTATTTGATCTTTCAGATCTTCCTCGTGTTGTTGTGGTGTATGTGATCTAATGATGATGATGATGTTAAACTGTATTTGATCTTTCAGCTCTTCCCAGTGTTGTTGCGGTGTATGTGTTTGGATCAGTTGGTGTTGTGTTACTGAACTCTGTTGCTCTGATGACTGAACTGATCATGAAAACAGGTGACTGAACACTTCATCATCACACACTTTACAGTTACAGTCATATTTCAGCAGATCGATGCGTATTATAAACTAATACAACATTTGAGTGAGTGGTAAAACCTCAGTGAGGCAGAAATCAGCTTCATCTCAAAGTGATCCGATTCTTCTCATTCACAGATATGAGCATTAATATGAGTTTATAATCAGCACTTTATGCTGTTGTGTCTTGATCTTCATCCTCAGTTAATGGTGAAGGAGCGATGGGAGACATGAGGATCGTCGTCTTTTCCTCTGAAGCTCTCTTCACTTTAATTGTGTTTATTTTAATGATATTTGAACCCTGTGAGTATAACCTGAACATTTATTACATTCACTCCAGGTGTTTTCAGATTTTCATTTACATCACTTTCAGGAAATAAATGATCAGTTTTACTGCTGTTTAGTATTTACTACATCATTCTCTAGAGATATTTCTATTGATAGTTTTCACATGACGTCACACTCTTATAGGAGCGCACCTGGAGGACAAAACCAAGCTTTGCTCCACTGACCGCCAGCTGTTTATACACAGATTGCATCGAGTAATAATGTAGTAAAACACAGATATTAAAAGGCGAGATTCAGTGGACACCTTATTGATGATGTATATTTTGTACAGGGAAGAAGATGAAGCCAGAATATAAACAATGTGTAAAGTTTAACATTAAACGTCTTCCCATAGAAAAGCATTAGAAGGAAAACACTGAAGCGTTAAGCGGACTGTGTTCATATCTCGGCCTCGTCTGCTCGCCTGTGTAAACTACACATCATTAATACGGTGATTACTGAATTTGATCTTGTAATATTACCACTTTAAATATTACGGCACTTCAAGTGTTTTGCAATGTTTTGTCGCACTGTTTAATGATTGAAATATTGCTGCGGGTGCTTAATATGGATTACAAACGGCCAAAACTTGCACTTTGTTGAGAAATAGCTTTGTTTTATTATTTTGAGCGGTGATTCAATATTTGCGGATGAAAAACTGACACGCTTGTGCTGCAGTGCTACGGATGTTTTGCCCTCCAGTCGGTCACGTGACTGAAAACTATCAATAATGATTGTAACTCATTACCCATGATGCTGTTTGTTCAGTCATTTCTAAACTAAACTGAAGCTGTTCATCTTCAACACTGAACACAAGTAAACTCATTCATATACTAGACTACGCATGTGAAGGATTATTTTCAGTTTTCTTTGTTAAAACCACGACTCGTCTATTATACAGTCTGATGTGTTTGAATCTGATCTGCATATAAATACACTAGTAAATAATACGATTTAAAATACATTTATTTGACACAAGTATAGTTCAAGTCTATTAACATATGTACTGACATATCACTCGAGACTTCAATACAATTATAATTCAACTTTGTTTGGTGTAGCACTTGTGCACATTTCTCTATATTAATCCTAAAATGTGTTTTAATGTCACTATTGATGAGGATTGTATGATCTGTAAATGCGTATATTTAAAGTGTACCTGTGGTATATTTGCAGCACAATCACACTTCAGTATATCTTTAGCTAGATTTCAGCACAATTAAAGTGCATTAAGTGTTAATTATACCAGTTTAGTATAACAAAGGTACAATTGCAGCGTATTTTATACATAAACATGTCAATGTATTTGTAGTAAACGTAGCACAAACTAAATGTATTTCAAATAGATGTGAGTATATGTATTTTCCTCTAGAGTAATTCTGTGTTTTCCTCCTCAGGGATCACACCATGTCTGCAGTCATGTCAGGTTAGTGTCATAAACTAGATTTGATTCATTCACCTGCAGTGTTAGAGGTGCATGTGCTCATTTGATCTTTCTCTGATGGTATGAATGAAGTCTTTATACGTGTCATTGTGGAAATAGACTATATATAATATAATATAATAAGAATATAATAATAAAGGGACAGATGTGTACATTAATTTCACTTATTTACGTCATGGATTACATTTTATTTCGTTTTTCAGTTTTTTGGGGTGTACTTCACTTGAGTTGAGTTGAAAAAAAACCTTTAATTTTACTCTATTATATTTGAAAGGAAACAGTTAGACACTTGGACATTTAGTAAAATTAAGTAGTTTATACAAATAAAACATACATTGTTCAGCTCTGTTGAGGGGTTTCTGAGATAATGTGCTATTCTGTTCTGCAGAAACATGTTTAGTGTAGATGTGTGTAAATGAACCTCTCTTGTCATGAACACAGAAGGCCATGAAGTCTCGTCGAGCTGCAGCCGCTAGATCACGGACTCAGAAATCTCAGGTTAGTCTCAGAATCACTGATGCTCTCCAGAAACAGAGATGTTTGTAGATCAGTGCTCCTCAGTCCTGCATGTTTCCTTTATCTGACACAAACCAGTTCAGATGAAGTGAATCATGTAATCCCTGTATAATATCTGTAACAGCACGTCATCCGCTCTGGCACAAACACTGTATACTGTACATGAGGAGACTCCAGGAGCAGGTCTGAGAAACTCTGTTGATGAAAACACGAGTTCAAATATGTATTTTTCTGAACCAGGATAAAGCAGCAGCAGCAGGTTCTGATGAAGCTCCAGCCGGTGGATCAAACCAGAACCCAGCAGAATCACATGAGATGAATCCTCTACTAAACGCACCAAACCAGGAGAACGCCAGGAGCGACGCGACGGAGGAAACTCAGCCTGACTCAGTGGTTACACAGAAATAACCTGCAGTCAGAGAAAACACTCGAGGAGCTTGTGATTAAAGATATGAAGATTTGAATTCTTCTTTTGTTATTTAAAGTATGTTTGCTTGGTTTTGTAAATAGCTGTAAATATATTCAGGGTGTTTAACTGCCATTGCACTTGTTCTTTGTGTTCATGTAATAGCTTCTATAACTAACTATCTGTAAACCAGCTTCAGCTGTAAAAATGACACGGAGACTCCTTCAAGATCAGAGAGAAAATTCAGTGTTATAATGTTAACGTCTGTGGATTGATGTTCGAGTCTCAAGCTCATCGTGATCACAGTTCAGGATCAAGACGTCAGTAACTGTTCAGTTCAGAAACACTGAGACTGAATCTAAACCTTATAGCAGCTTCATTATGATACTGTCATGTAGATAAATCATTATGCCACATACAGTACACTTATGTGCTTTCAGTTTAATTCAGAAGAGTTAGAGAATAAAGGGGAAAAATTATTTGCATCATGTTTGCAGCACTGAGTTTGTATTTCTGCAATGTGTGAATTATTAAATATTCCTTTCAGATCAACAGCTGCTGAGTCTGTCATATTATCAGTCATTATTTAGACCACAGACAGAAGTGAACTTCAGTAAAGCTCAGTGCTTGGAAACTATTGTGTTTTTCTATCTGCACAAGAAAAATGTCAATAAGATTTGACTTCTCTTACTATTGCTGCAGTATGTGTAATGTGCACAGTATGCTAATATGCTGTATGCACAGAACATGATCTGGAAGACCTGCTATATTCACCAAAAGGAGCTTTCTGGGAAAGTTATATCTCATTCAATGCTTTCACTTGATTTTCCATTTCCAGCATGATGAAAGGAGTAGTTTCTACTTCTCTTCACTAGATGCAGCATCACGTCTCAGATGGATTCATGAAAACAACTGAGATGGGTATAAACGAAGGTTGGGTGGTACTTAAGCTGCAAGTGGGCTGTACAAAGCAACAGAAGATTTTGATTGGTTTGTTTAATGTCATGTGAGTTGTAGTATTGGTTCATGCTCCTGGTGGCGGTAGTGGGTGATTTTTTTTGCGATCCGTCAAAAAAACGAAGAAGACTACTTTAAGTGGCGGTGTCATGAAGAATCGAGTCCCGGGGGATTTTCAAGATGGCTCCTTGAACACACGCGTTTCGATGAGCTCCACAATCCTAACCACTTAAACGGACCTTCGTAACGTTGTTGCAAAGAACATTTGGAAAATTAATTCAATTTTATATTACAGTGATTCGCCAAAGATTCTCTGCAGATGTAAATGCAGATGTCAAATGGGCGTCTCCGAAATATACGTGTGCTACGAGGGCCGGGAAGTCCGAACCGACTGTACATGCTAACTTGGCTAGTAAAAACAGCAGCAGTTCACAGGCGACAGATACTTCTGTTAAAGTGTAGAGACTTGATTGCAGACAACTTACACGACTATCTTAAACAAGGTAATGATCCAGAAGAATTTATGCTGGCGGAAGAGGTCTTCTTCTCTGTAAATCGCCAGCCCACTAACAACGCAGAATTGTGGATAAAGACACGACGGTTATCCTCCTGCAGATCTCGGACCTATCTCAGCTTGTGCAGGATAGATCGGACACGCTTTAGAAGTTGGTGGAAAGAAATTCACAGGTAATAAATTAAATGAAAACAGAAGTCAGTGTGAACAAAACAAATACCCGAGTTAAAGGAAACAATTTAGTTTATCTGCGCCGATGTCAATGCCATGAAACATCGACTGAAACAAGCTGGAAAGTGTGCCGAGGAGCATGAAAGACGTCTAACGTTGCTGGAGGGCTATTCCCGCAGATGGAATTGAAGAATTCAGGGGATTCAAGAGAAACATGGAGAAGACGTTCATCACAAGGTCATACAAATGTGTCTCTTGCCGCAGCATAAAGATAAACTGGCTGACGTAGTGATGTTGCACACTGCCTTGGTCATATCAAACCTGGAAGCAGCACTCCTAGATGAGTTATATTTCAGTTCACATCACGTTTTTTCAGGGATGCTGTCTGGCATGCTGGCAAGAGATGCAGACTTTCTGAAGAACAACCACCTGAGGATCACTGAGGACTTGTCTCCTGCCTACAGAGAAAAGAGGCTGAAATTATGGCCTGCTGTTGAGAAAGCACGTAAGGAAAACGAGAAGGCTTTCTTCGTTGGTGGCCGTGCTTTGGTAGATGGCGTTGAGATTTCTCCACCCACTTAAACTGCGAGGGATACCCTACTATCAAGGTGAATGAAACTGGAAGAAAATACGTGTTTACAGCCTCTTTCAGTGCAAAGCTAGTCTCCTTATTCGGTTTAAAGACTTGAATGAGACTGAAACGCCAGTTTACATGTTTTGATTTGTACATTTATAAAAGAGGCAACAATACAAAATATTTTCTTTGCTTTAAAAAGGCATTGCTGTTCTCATCCCAGTATACACCTGTTGCAACCGTTTAAGATTTGCTATAATTTTTTAGAGGAATCTTCTGGGTTTATTTTTGGTTTTTTTATATATATTTTTGGTTCATAGATATCTTGATAAATCGATTTAAAGGTAAAATATTAAGTTCTGATAGTGATATGTCTGGACACTACATTTTACTTGCCCTTGAAATTTTTAATTCAACCTGCATTGTTATTAATGTACATGGTTTCAACTTACGAAGAGAAAATAATGCCTTTTTTGACAGATTAGATGATCGGGTGACTCCCTAAGTCTTCTCTGATATTTGGAGGTGATTTCAATGTCGTCCTGGACAATAAGTTAGATAGATGGCCTCCTCAGGCTCAAAATTGAAGTCCTGATAATGCAATTACATTTATGGAGAAATGTTCTTTAATTGATACATGGAGAAAATCTCACCCAACACAAGAATGCTTTACGTGGAGTAAGAAGTCTTTATCAGTCCAGGATTGATTATTGGCTTACATCTAAGGATTTAGATAATAGTATTACTGATATAATACCATCCCCATTCTCAGATCACAAGGCCATTTCAACAAGTATTCCCATTAGATCTTCTGTAAATTTAACTCAAAAGTCTGGATTATGGAAAAATTCAGTACTTCAACATAACTGTCAGTCCTCTGCGTCATGTGTTCCCGCCTCTTGTTTCCATATTTGGTTTGTTTTCTGTCCTCATTTCTTGTGATTTTTAGTTAATTCTTGTCCAGCTGTGTTTGTCTTTATAGTCCTGTCTGTTCAGTTAGATTTCATCTGGTCTTCTCGTTACTCCCCGGTGTTCCTGTCTGTGTCAGCCTTGCCTTGCCTTGTTTGGAATCGTTAAAGACGGTTATTCGAGTTTACACCCTTGTCTGTGTGTTCCTCGTGTGTGCACCGTGACAATAAAGAAGTAATTACTGGCATAGAAAAATAATTAGACTTATTGGAATAAAGCAAACATTGAAAAAATATTGTAAGCAATTGTGATCTCAAATTTGAAGTAGGGATTTTTTACGAAGTGCTGTAGAGAGTTTGCAAAAAATAGGAAAGTTGAAGAGGATAAAATTGTATTTAAAATATATACTTTATTATCTAAAAGAGTAGACGAATTATCATAATTTGATAAAGCAGAACTCGCTGAACAGAAACTTAAACTAGAGGAAATGTACAAACAAAAGCCTCAAGGCTTTTATAACGTCTCGAAGGAAATGGCTTGAAGTGGGTGAAAAGAGCTTTGCTTATTTTTTTAGACTTGAGAGGCAACAAACTAAAAATAATCATATTGAAAAATTGAGGATTAAAGGTAATATTGTGGAGGACCCTAAAATTATTGCTAATTTTTGCTCTGAGTTTATAGTAATTTGTATGCTTCTAATTTCTGTCAACAATCTATATCTGAGTTTTTGGAGTCCTTACATAAGAAGCAGATTAGTAATGAAGAGTTCAAAATATGTGAAGCCCCTCTTAGTTAAGAAGTAAGAAGTTACTGATGCAATTGACTCTTTGAAAAATAATACGTCTCCGGGAACGGACGGGTTAACGGCTGAGTTTTACAAAGCATTTAACAAACTTTTATCATCTTTGTTGTTTGAAGTTTTTAAAGAGATAGAAAGAGCCTTGCTTTGTGTCAAGGACTTATAACTTTAATTTTAAAACCAAATAAAGATCTCTTGTTTATTGATAGTTGGCGGCCAGTTACATTGCTAAACAATGATTATAAAATGATTGCTTTGGTTTTATCAAAAAGATTCAAATGCGATTTGAATAATTTATTCGATGAATGTCAATCTGGTTTTCTACAAAAAAGGCACAGTTTTAATAATATATGTGTAACGTGGAGGCAGTGAGGTTAGATCCAATTGCAGCTTTAATACAGACAAGAGGAGGTCAGACAGGCAATGGTCAAAGGCAGTAACAGGAGTAATGAAGGCTAGGCAGAATCAGCAACAGGGACAATACAAAGGTCGGGGCAGGCGGCAGACAGAGAGGATATCACAAGGCAGGCAGGGTCAAGAAGGCAGGCAGCAAATGGTCAGAGTCGTGTAGGCAGTCCAGGTAAATACAGGGGAAACGCTCAGAATGTCAGCCGGGGCAAAACAAGACTTCGCGGTGAGTGCATGTGAGAGTGCTGCTTAAATGTGTGTGAGTGAATGAGGTGCAGGTGTGGTGAGACAATCAAGGCTAATGAGTGAATGGTGACAGCTGTGTGATTGGTGTAATGGTGGATGGGAATGTGTGAGTGCAGTGCATGATGGGAGATGTAGTCCATGGGTGATGTGCAATTGTAGTGAGTGGCAACCAGATTCATGACAATATGTCTGGTTTTAGACATTCTAATCTAGATTATTCTGACTTTTTCTGTAATGATAGTCTTATTCTCTTTTTAGACTATTATAAAACCTTTGATTCCCTGGAGCATTATTATTTGTTAAAGACTCTTGGCAAGATTGGATTTGGTGACTTATTTTGTAGATCTATTAAAAGGCTTTATACTAATTGCAATATATTTACATTTAAATTGAGTCATTTTGCAGATGCTTTTATCCAAATCGACTTACAATTGGGGGAATACATAAAGCAATTCATCTTGAAGAGGCAAACAGACAGAGGAAGTGCTCGTAACACCAAGTCTCAGACATTGTTCAAATAAGTATGAGCTATAGGGACGGAGAGAAATATAAAGATAATGAGAAGAATATAGCTCTCTCAAACTCAGCAGTGGTACCTCTCCTAGATTTACTCTCAATCGGGGAGTCAGGCAGGGATGCCCCATCTCCCCATATCTGTTTCTGATATCTACCGAACTTCTAAATGTGCATACCAGAGAAAGCCCTTTAAAAGGAATAAGTGTTTATGACACTGAAGTAGTAATACATCAGTTAGCCGACGACACCGTTTTGTTTTTGAAGGATGCCTCTCAGGTTGCGGTAGCATTAGAGACTATTGAGCCCTTTTCTAAAGCCTCAGGTCTTCGCCAAATGTGAATTACTCCCAGCTGGTAGTTGTTTTGATTCTTTCATTTGTAATATTCCTGTAAGAGAGAGTGTTACTTATTTGGGAGTTAAAATAATCAAATAATAAATAACTCCCAAATAAATTCAATGCACACAGACTGAAGTAGTTTAAGTCTTTGGTTCTTTTAATTGTGATGACTTTGGCTCACATTTAACAACAACCCACCAATTCACCAACATCTCAACAAATTAGAATATGTTGACATGCCAATCAGCTAATCAACTCTAAACACCTGCAAAGATTTCCTGAACCTTCAAAATGGTCTCAGTTTGGTTCACTAGGCTACACAATCATGGGGAAGACTGCTGATCTGACAGTTGTACTGAAGATAATCATTGACACCCTTCACAAGGAGGGTAAGCCACAAACATTAATTGCCAAAGAAGCTGTTCACAGAGTGCTGTATCCAAGCATGTTAACAGAAAGTTGAGTTGAAGGAAAAAGATGCACAACCAACAGAGAGAACCGCAGCCGTATGAGGATTGTCAAGCAAAATCGATTCAAGAATTTGGGAGAACTTCACAAGGAATGGACTGAGGCTGGGGTCAAGGCATCAAGAGCACCACACACAGACGTGTCAAGGAATTTGGCTACAGTTGTCGTCAGAGGCGTCTTACCTGGGCTAAGGAGAAGAAGAACTGGACTGTTGCCCTGTGGTCAAAAGTCCTCTTTTCAGATGAGAGCAAGTTTTGTATTTCATTTGGAAACCAAGGTCCTAGAGTCTAGAGGAAGGGTGGAGAAGCTCATAGCCCAAGTTGCTTGAAGTCCCGTGTTAAGTTCCCACAGTCTGTGATGATTTGGGGTGCAATGTCATCTGCTGGTGTTGGTCCATTGTGTTTTTTGAAATCCAACATCACTGCACCCGTTTACCAAGACATTTCGGAGCACTTCATGCTTCCTTCTGCTGACCAGCTTTTTAAAGATGCTGATTTAATTTTCCAGCAGGATTCGGCTCCTGCACACACTGCCAAAAGCACCAGAAGCTGGTTAAATGACCATGATGTTGGTGTGCTTGACTGACCAGCAAACTCACCAGACCTGAACATAGAGAATCTATGGAGTATTGTCAAGAGGAAAATGAGAAACAAGAGACCAAAACATGCAGATGAGCTGAAGGCCATTGTCAAAGAAAGCTGGGCTTCCATACCACCTCAGCAGTGCCACAAACTGATCACCTCCATGCCACGTCGAATTGAGGCAGTAATTAAAGCAAAAGGAGCCCCTACCAAGTATTGAGTACATATACAGTAAATTAACATACTTTCCAGAAGGCCAACAATTCACTAAAAATGTATTTTTTATTATTGGTCTTATGAAGTATTCTAATTTGTTGAGATGTTGGTGAATTGGTGGGTTTTTGTTAAATGTAAGCCAAAATCATCACAATTAAAAGAACCAAAGACTTAAACTACTTCAGTCTGTGTGCATTGAATTTATTTAATACACAAGATTCACAATTTAAGTTGAATTACTGAAATAAATTAACTTTTCCACGACATTCTAATTTATTGAGATGCAACTGTATAATAATCATTATAATCATTTATACCCATTTAATTGATTAATTAATTGATTAGTCATTGATATTATTTTTCCATTGTTTCTTAGTTTATAACTGTGTGTTTCAAGTTTGTCTTCATGAATAAGAAATACAAGGGAATGTTTATGGAAACTCAAGGATTGTGGGGTGTTGTTTTGAAGCAGTTTTGGTATAACAAGACTTGTTGAATTTATGTTCCTCAGACAAAGTCTGAGCATTTAAACATATGCAACTAAGACTGTTTAATAAACTCTGCTCCTTTTTATCATGACTTCATCTCCTACTTCTGCTTTTCACTGCTTCACTTCATTTTCTTCAGTCAACTTCTTGACTGACAGAAGACTGTTAATAGAGTGTGGGTTATTTCGGGGTCTGTTACCGGACAAAACTGATATTTTCTGACGGGATCTGGCATGGAGGCATGATCTAACAAATCTTGCTGATACTCAACATTCAAAAACTTTTGACTCTAATATGTAAAAAAAGATTTATATAGCGCTTTTAACAATACAAATTTTAACAAAGCAACTGCACAGTATCAAAATAGAAAAATTGTGTTAATATTGTTAAATGACAAGATTTAACACTAAATTTTTAGCTGAAGTTATTTCATTATTGAATTTAGTGATGGCATCGTCCAGCTCAGTTCAGTTTAAATAATATCTGTGCAATGAAGTTGATGATATCGCTGGAAATGAAGTGTCCTCAACTAAGTAAGTCAGAGGCGACAACGGCAAGGAACCAAAACTCCCTCGGTGACAGAACGGAGAAAAAACCTTGGGAGAAACCAGGCTCAGTCGGGGGGCCAGTTCCCCTCCGGCCAGGAACTGGTGGGTTCTGTGGAGCAGGGCTATACCGCCGTTCAGGTGGTCGAGGACACACTAGCCTTTCACCTTCTCTGGCACCCTCATGGAAATCCCGCTCCATCCTTCTGACTAAACCGAAGGACCGCTTCCGCTCTTATCGGGAAACCCTACATCGCAGCTGGTCAAGCAGGCATGACTTTACAGTATGAATTACAAAACGTTAAAAAAAGGTATTAATGCTGACTACGCCGCCTCTTTAAAGTAAGGGGGACTGAATACTTCATAGAAATCAGACAGGTTTGTTACCATGAAGGGCAGAGACGTAGATATCGGTATATAATAAAAATGTAACTAAGCATACCAGATATTGGTCAGAGACACGTCATACAGTTGCTCACAGCACAAATCTCAGCAGTTTGGTTGAAGATGAATGGACTCAACCCAGCTGGAATGAGAGCTTGTTATGGCAAGCGTGAACTCCACGCAAACGACTAATCAAATTTAACCTACCGGGGGGATAATGGCAGCCTACACACCACCGCGAAGCCATCAAACAAGATGCTATTCCAGCTACAATAAATGAATATGATCAATTTATATGCACAAGCTCACTGCAACATTAGCCAAACATCTAAAAACATACCTTTTAGACAGAAACCCACACGCACCAAGGGGCGGAGCTAGTGATGACGCATTCTAGGGAGCCGGTTCTGATTGGCTATCATTCTAAATACAGGGGGAGGGAACTTACCCACTCTTCCACACACCAATAGTACAGCAACATGTGTGAGTGAGACTATATTGCACTGCAATAGCATTTACACATTAATACTACATAAAAACGGCACATATTTCAAAACAGAAATTATTTATTGATCGTATGGTTACATGTGAAATTTATTTAATTCATGTCACTTCATGACTATTAAAATAATCTGTGTAAGTACATGGATAATCTAAATAAGATTAGATTTATAAAATAATGCAATAAAGTACAGAATTCAATCATTTACATTTAAGCATTTAGCAGACACTTTTATCCAAAGCGACTTGCTCAGTGCTGCTAATGCAGTGCCACTGAGCCACAGGAACATGTTAAAGCTGAAGCTGTGAGAAAAAGGCACATGAGCTTCTGTAGCATCGTGATTGATTTGTCTCACTGAATCACACACATCTTCTGTGTTGCTAGAGTTCCAGTAACATGTTTTACAGACCCCACAAAAAATACGTTTCAGAAAGAAAACTACAGCAGTTTCGCAAATTCATAGAAAACACTTAAGTATTTAATGCGCTGTGTTTATAATCTGATCTGCTCGCCACTAGATAGTAAGCATCCTCAAGCTGTATATGAGCTTTTACGATCCCGGTTTTAGTACATCCAGGCACCTCATATGTTTGTCATGTTAAGCATTTTGGATCGTTTTTAGCTGTTAGTGATTGAGATCGTGCAACAGGTGCTGTATATGGATCACATGTTTGTGTATTTCTTTTTTCACAGCTGGTCTACATATGTGTGAAGCAGATGGTAAACTGACAGTCCAGTTCTATGGATGGAGTCAGTCACATGAATGAAGACTAAGAACAGAAGCAACGATCATCGTAAGAACTTTGTGCCAAGACTGCTCAATTCTGTAGTCACTCATTTGTGCTTCTGATTGCACTTCTCTGATTACTCATCCAAGTCCTCTTGAATGCGTTTCATGACAGTTATCAATGAATCCATGCGTGTGGATCACTGAGCGCTCTTTACCCATCCTGACACTGCTTTCTGAGCTGATCCGTTTAATTTCAGAGTTTGAACTGGCTGAATACTCAAACAGGTTTCTGTTTCCAGTAGCACTTTTCCCAGATCCGGTTTCTTCCTGCAGAACCAGTCTGATCTGGTCTTTCCGCTCAGGAACTACATCAGCCTCGTCTGGATCTTCAGCTGAAACTGCAACAGAAAGATCAAATCACTCGTCAGATCAGGATGTTTAATCAGATCTCCCTAGTGCACATGAGCTCAGTAAATCACGATATCAGCAAGGAATCAAAGAAATAAAGCGAGGAACTCTATCACTGACATATTTCACTGTCTCTGTAACAACTGTCCTGTTGGATTCCCTGTGATAGTCACATTGAGGATGTGTTTTCAGTTATTTTCTAATAGTTGTTATCCTGTATATATACCCTCTGTTTCTCCGTTCCTTGTGAATTTCTTGGCTGATGTCCCTAGTGTTTTGCTTTCTGTTTTTCGGTTTTCTTGGATTAAAAATGAATTAGTTTATGTTGTGTTTGGACCCAGTCCATCTATCGATTCACCTTCATCACTGTGCATCAGTGAGAACCGGAGCTGAAACATCTTTAGATAAAAACAGTCATAATAACCCAACATTATAATTAAACACACACCTTTGTGCCAGTTTCACTTATGCGATATTAATGCATTACATATTAGTTTGGTTTTTCATGTTTAATTTAATGACTAATCATAACAAACTGCTAACACAAAAACGAGCATACATCATTGAATTTAATGTTTTTATTATCTATAATTTACAGTGCAAGATTTTGGCACCCAAGACAAGAGCAAGGATTTTTAAACCTATTTTTCAACCGTTATATAATGAGATTCATTAATTAAAGAATATGTGACCTTCTCTGTCAATTTATTCTGAAATAATATTCGACCAAAGCTGTTTCCTGTGACTTTTATCTGTGTAAAATAGAGATGTTGGTTGGTAATGAAAAAGAACAAAACAACTTACAATTGACAATGCTGACCATGCTGTGTCTCCTTGTTTGTCCCATGATAAACATCCCTCTGTTCTCCTCCATTGTTCCTTCAATCTTCTGCAGTAGTTCTTGTACCTGATCATCTGATTCTCTCTCGTTATTGAAACAGTGAATCTTTCCTCCACATTCAGTCACCAGTTGCTGGAGATCCTCATGATCTTTGTGTTTCAGATATTCTTCAATTGTCTGATCCAGATCATCTTTGTGTGTGAACAGGATCATGATGTATTTCTGAACTTCAGGACCAAATAAACACGTAATATAATCCAGGATCTCTTGCTCATTCTGCACAGGTTTGTCTAGAGGAACAGTGAGCAGAACTGAACTGATTCCTACTAAACATCGAGAGACCAGCTGCTCTTTCATCTTCTCCAGCTGCTCTTTATTCACATCTGGATCCAGCAGATCTGGACAATAAATCACATGCACCTGCTTCTCTCCGATCTGTGTTTGACCCTCACACACTTCAGACTCATGCTCTTTAAACTTGTTTTCTCCCAGTAAGGTGTTTCCAGATGAGCTTTTCCCAGAAGCGTTTCTGCCCATCAGAAGAATCCGGATCACTGGACTGGAGCTGATCACTGACATCTCTGAAAGAGACAGACAATATTGATAGGCCTATATGTCAAATAATCCATTAATCTGACGCCCGTTTCACACTGCAAGCGTGAGCGGCGCAGAAGCGGTGCGTATGCAGAGCAGGAGCAGCGCGCGCCCATTGCCCTTTCACACCGGTAGCGTTTGCAGGGCGCGGCTGAACAGTGTCTTCTGTACAGAATGGGCAAATTTGAATCTAATTTTAAACACAATTGGTCTTGATTTATTATTAAAATAGTTTATATTACTGTATTTGTTTTATTTACACTGTACATGTGCATCTGTGTTTATGTGCAGTACGTATTGTAGATAGAAGAAAGGCAATTGCGCTGTATTTGTTACTACGGAGATTACGAAGAAGGATACGACGTAGATTTTGTGCGCCCCCAGGCAACGGAACAGCAAAAAACAATAACTGACCATAGCAGAAATGTTATAGTTATTTTATACATTGTGTTTATATTGAATATGGTCACTATTTTAAAGGTTTGTACTTGTAACCAGAAGTTTATTTTTGCACATATAAGTTGCTTTTTGCGTAAGCTGCTGTTCTTTATGTTTGTTTGTATTGATTGTTATTTACAGATTGTAAAAAGTTGTACTGATTGGACAGATTGTACTTTTTGTCTTTCAAAAAAAAAAAAACATTAAAAATGAGCACCATCTGCCAGCAAAAATGACTAGTCCTTTGTAAAAACACACATTAATTATAGGAGAATGACATGCCTTTGAAGTTTTGGTCAAAAGATTACATCTACAATGTTGACATATTTTGCATCTTTATTCAACATTTAACATTTATTAGCAAACCTCTTCATAATGCCTGCTGACGAACGCTTATTTAATAATGAAGCAATATCTGATAAACATACTCATAAACAGCAGATTTACAAGCAATCTCCATGCTAACATCTTCAACATGCATCGTAAATGTCTTTATTAACACTGTGTAAACGTTAATAGGGATATTAGCAAACACACGAAAAACACACTTTCAAACAAGTCACCCACATCATAGACGTATTTGGTGTAGCTACATGTGTAATATTTATGTGACGTATTTGAATATGTATTTATTCGTTTGTCACTTCGTGTATTATCAAATGATCAATCCACTGCATCCCATGCCTTTTCTTTGGCTTGTAAGTCCTTATACATTAAATGTTTTGGGTCATAAATAACTTTTTGTTTTTCCACTTCTACGATGAGACGAGTGTCGTCCATTAGGTCATCTTCCAGGTGTACTCTGAAGACCCCCGTCTGGCTACACCGGGCGCTGTCACGTGCGTTTATTGATGATGCCTGTTGTCAGCATGACATCTGCTTCTATGCCAATATATAGGCCTATAAACTACACAATATATATTACAACTTGCTACGAAATTGTTGAACTTCATGGTAACTGTTTAAAATACATTACATCCCATTTACAAACTTTAAATATGTTTTTTGTTTGAGTGTCGATCATAAATAATGTCCTGTCACTTTAATTGAGCGTAAGCAGCGCAGCAAAAATAGACTCGGCGCCGAAACGATCGCGGCACTGCCGCTCCTGCTCTGCTCCTGCTACGCCCCTGCATGCTGTGTGAACGCTCTCATCCGTTAACATGGGCGCCGAAAAAAATACGCGCTGCTTACGCTTGCAGTGTGAAACCGGCGTGAGTCTGAGGATCAGGACTGTGTTATACATTTTGCTTGTTAACAGAAAAATCTTGTGGATCTTTATTTTAATGCTAGTTTTGGGTTGGCTGAAAGCTGCAAGTTGTCTAGGCAGAACAGTGATCCGTGTCACTCAAAACACACATACATATATATATATATATATATATACGGGCCGGCCCGTGGAATAGGTGATATAGGCAGTTGCCTAGGGCGCAAAATGACCGACTGGGGGGCGCAGCACAAAAGTAGTTTTTTTTCTCTCGGAAGAGCGCCCTCTTGTGACCCTCATTGTTCGCTCCTACACCCATATATTAAGAAAAATGATTACTGACAGTTAACCATTTTAGTACTGATTGAACAGATTAAAATAATGTTAGAATAAAATAAAATTGACAAATGAAAAATTATTAGATTTGAAAACGTGTCATTTTGGACTAATTTAAACACTTTCTGCATCATGGTGTAATTATAATACATCATCATAATGCATTAATTATGCATGGCGCACATGCTCTGAAAATATAATAAATAAAAAAATGAGTGAAAAAAATTAATTATCAGGGGCACAAGGCAGGAGAAGAAAAGAGCAACATAGAGATTAATGAGTTAATCAATGTGTATAGCCCATGATGTGTACGCAGTATTTTGAAATAGCCTTTTTAGAACATCTTAACCAGCTACACTGACACTGTGGAACGAGTTAACGGCTTATTTATTTTTACTTTATTTCAAATACATTTAAGCTTCTGTAATGTTGTTTTAATTTCAGTTATATTACTGCTTGCTTTTAATTCACCAAGAAGTGCACTTAATGTCTTTTGAGCTGCAGAGAGGAGCTTTTCGAAGCTCAAGCTGATTAAAACCTACTTGAGGTCTATCATGCCCAAGACTAGAGCGCCATCAGCATCAATGTTTCTCAGAGTGTGTCATTTAATGCAGTCATTGATGACTTTGCTGCAAAGAAATCCAGGCGTGTTCAGGTTTGGAACTGTTCTGTAATTCAGAAAATATAATCGTTTTTGCACTTTTTTGTTGATTTGCACTTTAATAAAAAAAAAAAAATGTTGTGTGAATCTTCAGGTGACTAAGTCAAATTTGTTCATTTATTTACTACTTATGTTAATACTCATTAGTGTGTTATATTATAGTAAAGTTTCGAAAATGTATTGGTGGGGGAGGGGGTAAAATCTCACCTAGGGCACCATCAGAGCCTGGGCCAGCCCTATATATATATATATATATATAAAACACACATCCTTCTCTTTATTAGTTATTTATAGACCTGTGCTTCTGCAAATTCAATATAAAGCATGGACATAAACATAGGCTATAGAAAACACAACATTAGTAGGCTATAGCTTATTTAGCAAATTGTCAATCAATAGAGACAAAGGTAACATATTTTACTTACAGTACTTGTACTTGAATGGATGTCCAAGTACAAACAGAAACAGAAAGAATGTGTGCGTGCTAATGCTGCATGAACTGAGAGCGCGGCTGCAGCCCGCGTGCAAAACAAGTTATAAACAACTCTAGCGCGCATGCGCAGCCCATCGGAGACTGTAAACAACTCGCAGGTTTCACAGCCCGTGCCTGCAGAGTAAACGCTGTTAAATGTTCACTCTTTTTTTTTTTTACAGTCAAACGTTCAGCAGGGTTTTAAATATATATTTGCAATGCGATCCATGCACAAGTAAAGATGCTCTTTAAAATGTGCACTTATTAATGGTGCTTGCCATATATGGCAAAGCAACATTATTGTTATCCGTCATACTTATTAATGGTGCTTGCCATATATGGCAAGGCAACATTAGTGTTATTCGCCATTTCCAAATTCCACTTTTTTTCGGCGCGCTACTCCTCCCGCAGTTTTTGTCACAGAGCCATGAATGAGGTGTCAAAGCGTGCGGCCTAATCGAATGGTGTGCTATGACTTTTATAAGCGATCGGGTAGTGCGATGTTTGCCCCAGGGGCAAAATAGGGCAAAACCGCATAGACTTAACATTGCGAAAAACTTTGACGCCTCGTAGCTCAGAGAGTGGATTTCACAGAAATGTGAAATTTGCCACATTTGAAGAGGCTGGCAGGCTCTGTAAGACCATACCTCAAAATGGGGTAAAAGTTGCACCCCTGGGGGGCAGGAGCGTCCCAAAGTTGCCCCATTGACTTTCACCATACACCATAGAAACCGCTTTTCAATTGAACATAACTCTGGATCACAGTGTCATAGAGACAAGGGGGCGGGCTCATTTGACTCAGACGACCAATCAGCATCTCAGGATCATTGTGAAGCTATCAAGCCACGCCCCTAGCAACCATTTAGAGCACCTTAGCAACACGTCCCATAGACTTCCATTGAAAGAGATCAAAGGGATATCTCAGGATAGAAGTGTCATAGAAACATGAGGGTGGGCTCGTTTGACTCGGGGCAGCAAGCAGCCAATCCTGAATCACCTCAACACTCACTGGCCACGCCCTAGAAACCATTGTCGAGCACCTTAGCAACCAAAATTCACAGAGGAATATCTTCCATTCTGAATGGCACAGAGGCGTGGGAGTTGGTTTATATCATTCATACTGACAAGAAGCCTTTGGAGTATCGTGATTGCTAGCTGCCAAGCCACTCCTAGCAACCAAACAGAGTACCCTAGCAACGTTTTGCAAGACCTATATCTCTGCATCAGAACATCGTATAGAGATGGGGTTGGTTTATACATTCACACTGACTTTGGAGCTTAATGATTGCCAGCTGCCAAGCCACTCCTAACAACCAAACAGAGTACCCTAGCAACCGTTTTGCAAGACCAATATCTCTGCATCAGAACATCGTATAGAGATGGGGGTTGGCTCTTTTGACTCATGCTAGCAAACAGGACTTGCTACATGCTACACATGCTAGCAGTGAATAGCTACATGCTAATAGCGCTTAGCTAAGTGATAAATCATGCCAATAAAATGCTACAAACTCCATAGTAACCATCTGTGACAACTACCAACCACCTAGTAACACCATAGCAACCACCCAGAACACCCTAGCAACCACCTAGCAACCGCCTAGCAATACTAATAATGCTAGCCAACATGCTAATCATGCTAGAAACATGCTAGCAACATGCTAATCATGCTAACAACATGTTAATCATGCCAACAACATGCTAGCAACATGCGAATCATGCTAGCAACATGCTAATCATGTTAAAATCATGCTAGCAACATGCGAGCAACAGGCTAATCATGTTAAAATCATGCTAGCAACATGCTAATCATGCTAGCGACATGCAACAATAATGCTAACAACATGCTAGCAACATGCTAATCATGCTAGCAACATGCTAGCAACATGCTAATAATGCTAGCAACATGCTAGCAACATGCTAATCATGCTAGCAACATGCTAGCAACATGCTAATCATGCTAGCAACATGCTAGCAACATGCTAATCATGCTAGCAACATGCTAATCATGCTAGCAACATGGTAACAAGATGCTAATCATGCTAAAAATATGCTAGCAAACATGCTAGTCACTAGTATCTGTCCAGCGCCGAGTTTTGCCACTGCAAGCACCATTTCACATTTTCTTCTGGAAATGTACATTCTAGTCTAGTATTGCTGTTTTACTAACTGTTTACAGTGTGCAGCTGCAGGCGGTGACTTTTTCCACATTTAGTCTAGAAACACAGTAAGTCTAAGGATCTGCTGGCTCGATGAAGTGTACGTTACAGAGATTGATCCAAACATAATTATAAATCATTAAATAACAAAATCGACAAACAATCAACAAACTAACAAAACAACACCGGTATTGGAAACACATTTCATACCTTAAGTAGATTGGCTGCAGGATTTTCTCCCCAAAACTGAAAGTTTGAGAACAAAGTGCTGTTGTTTGTGAACTGAGAAAGAGCACAGGCTGGTCGAGATGGGTCTGGCTGCAGAGCGCGGGCGAGTGACGGAAGTACGTCACCTCCACTCAGCGTTGCCAAGTCCGTGGTTTTCCCTCGGATGTGGGATACTTTAAAATCAGTTTTCATGTCCACGGGTTGAAGCGAACCCAATAACGTGATATTTAGCCCCTGCACTGCGAATTTTACCAGGAGAAACTCGCATAAAAACGTGAATTATACGCACACGGAGCGGGATTTTTACCCGGAGACGCCCCTCGAAACGCCATTGGGCTGTTTTGGGCTTTTTCTTTTTTTATTCAAAGAACAATAACATACAGTATTTTATCAAGAAATAACATCAAAAATATGCTACAACATATACAAATAAACATAAAAATAAATGACAACAAATACGAGTTGCCAGGGGGAGATGAGCATAAAAGATAAAAGACACAAGACATACATACATGTATAGGCCTATACATATCAAAATCAAATAAATAAAGTTCACAAGCTTGCAAAGACCTCACAGCTTTCTAATTCAAGAGTCTCTGATACTGTCTGCTAAAAGTATTGTCAAGTTATGTTTATCACAGACCTTATTTTATGAATTATTTGTAAAACCCCATTATAATTTTATGTTTATATTCATGTTTATTGTTGAACACTTAACAATAAACATGAAACACACAACACTATCATATATGTATTTATTTAACACACATACTCAAATTTGCACCTAAAATAGGCTACCTGTACATACTAAATTGTCGTATACTGTGTTTGTGCTGTTTTGCACATTGTCTATTTTGTATATTATTATTTGTATCATCTGTGTCCTGTCATCGCTGTCATTCTGTTGTACTGTAGAGCTTCTGTCACTATAATTAAATTCCTCGTATGTGCAAACACACCTGGCAACGATGCTGATTCTGATTCTAAAAACCCATTGACCCCTTGAGGGAACCAGCGGAGACTAGTCTTTACAGTATTAGTCAGGTTTTGACATCACAACTATAGGCAGTATAGGCAATAATATAAATAATAATTAATTCTCAGATTTTTTTTTTTAGATATATGTTAAATTCAACCTTTAAACTGCATTTCCAATAGTCTAGAAATTCCAGTCACATCCAAGCTTTAGCGTGTCGAGCATTTACAGTAGACTTACAAAATTAGTCAGAACGTTATGTAAAGAGATCGAAATGAAGGGAAAAAACTAATATAAAATATAACAATAGGCTAATAATAATGATGATGATGATGAATAGGCTACAGACGATCAGTTAATTGACAAACACCATGTCTTTTATTTTATTTAGTTGAAATAGTGTGCACAGTTTTATTTTATGTACTTTATGTAATATTAGTCTATTCGTGATAAACTTGAATGCTGTGTACATCGCGTGCCATTGCCTACAGTCCGGTAGCCTATGGTCAATATAATAATTAATTATGTAATAATTTCTATAATAATTCATAAAGGTCAAGTAGGTTTGTTTATGCATTAAACGAGAAATGGATGTTGTTCCCTCAACATAGCGAGGCCACGACATGAGGAGGCCTTTACCGTTATTGTTCATATTTCGATTTGTTGTTCAATCAAACTTCAGTCATTCAAATAAATAAATATTCCAAGCCCAGAGTCAATTATTAAAAAATAACTGTTTTGATCTGATCATATATAGCCTAAACAAGTCATGGGTCTGAGTGCTGTTATTTGATAATGTTGTATTGGACATTAATCCTAATAAACATGCTGCTATAATTAAAACCATTACATTAAATACATTTAAAACAGTGTATTTCAATTCAGCAGCATGCAGATCCTCGTTTATGTCAGACTGAGCAGCGCGGACACTCGCTCACCTCAGCCCTACCATATCTATTATAACGACATATGTCCTTATTACGAGAAAAATATGTCGTTATAACGAGAAAAGATCTCTTTATAACGACATAATTGAGTGGAAAAAATATTATGTGTGGGCAGCAATGCGTCACCGTAGAAATGGCCTTACTAATTCTTTCTTTACAGTGTTTCTCAATTGCTAACACACTGTAACAGATTAATTTGGCCCAATTTTCCAAAACATTTGTACAGGTCTCGAAACAAAGACACGTTTCTCAAAACTTTTAGTACATGCGTCTATCATCAGCTGCTAAATTCAAATCTGCGTTCACTGGCTGGCGCTGATCCAGACACAGACGCATTTTTACAGCACTGCGCATTATAACAAATCACACACGATTCTGTTGAACTTATGAATACAATGACCAGTCAGAGTGCAGATGTGTGTATGAATCTGTAATGAAGATATTCATTTCATAGTGTAAACAGCTTCAGTGATTTTTATGAGATTTTTGAGAGTGCTTGAACTCTAGAATTTCAGTGAAAATGTTCTTTGCTCTCTTTCTGTACAATGAAAGTGTTATGATAAATAGCCTAACCAACATACAATGTTTTTATTCACATTAACTTTCAATGTTAAATTCACATTAAATATAAAGTCAGTCATATTAAAATATGTTATGGCATGAGACCCATATTTGTTACTTAAGTAAACAGACAGGCTTATATGCATAATAGACTACATTAGTAGGCTACTTTGACCATCGGCCACTATAGATCAACTAACATAATCTATAAAGGTGAGAATCGAGGTATTTCGTGATAGTTAATGCATTTGGGAATGTTTAGAATAAAAAGTCAAAGATAAATAAAACATAAGTGCTATTGTGGCTGCTGTTTTACAAAAAAAGCATAATTGTGCTTACCCCATTGGCAAATTATTTTGCTTGTTTCAAGGAAAAATGCACTTAATTTTGACTTTTTTTCCGGAAAACAAGACAATAATTTTTTACAAAATCCTTCTTGATGTAATATTTTTTAGAGATTCTGGCTGGAAACAAGACAAAAAATTCTAAGTAAGAAAAGCACTTCTTGCAGAGTGGTGAATTGATTTTTAGCCAAGTAGTCCTTATATGTGCTGTAGCCTATTTGTGCAGGACTAAGAGTCAACTATGTAGGCTAGGGGAGGCAGAGAAAGTGTTTTGTCAGAACACTAAGAAACTGCTATAGTACAACAAATAAGGACATTACCAATACTGTAATGCAATTTGGCAGACGATTCTGAATATTTTTTTTACATTTTGTCTTTCTTTCTTTCTTTCTTTCTTTCTTTCTTTCTTTATATGAGTATTGCTAAAGTTGGCTGTACAGTAACTGACAGTATATTCCAATGTGTGTTTACTTTATATTCTGTTTTGTTATGTTTTGTAACCTTTCCCTTCTAGTGCTTCTCATCTACTGTAAGATCGCTTTACAGCAGTGTAATGAAAGTAATCTTTTCTTACATCCTCCTCTCTGCTCATCTCATTCTACCTGTTCCACTCTTTTTCTCTGTCTTTACACCCCTTTTTATACCCACTCCACAACCTTGAAAATGTATTAATTGATTACATTTATGTACCACAGCTACAGAACAGACACATGCGGACACCCAGTGTGACACTGACATTTGTGAAGGACAGACCGACCATATCTACGAAGAGGTAAACACCCAGTGTGACACTGACATTTCTGAAAGACAGACAGACTTCCACTCTCAACCCATCTACCAAGATCCACACACAGACTCAGAGGGTTTAAAGAGTACACCTGAGACTATGAAAATACAGGAGGGAGAGCCTGGTGTAGATGTTTTGAGAGAATGTCCACAGGTGAAGAAACCTTTTTTTATCTCTATGGCAAGAAAATTGTGGGATAGGATCAGGCCACAAAAAGAAACCTCCAAATTAAAAGGACCTTGGACAGACCATGTGTACAACATCTTTAAAGAGAAAATTCCATCTTGTACTCGCTCATTTAAATATCGACATATCAAGGCTCCCTGGAGCAGGAAAGAAAACGCTCCATATTTATCAATGAAAGCAGGCTGCACATTCCCCTCTTGCCCAGCCAAATACTCTTTCACAGTGCAAAATAATCCTGTTGCATCGGACCAAGATGTGCAAATTGTAGTCCAACAAACTGGAGACATACAACACAAACTTTCAGAGACAAAGGCTAGACCAGCAACCAACCAAAAAAGAGGAAAAATAGCAAAGGCCCTAACGCATGGACCCAGTCAGCTTTATTACAACACACTTCAGTCCACACCAAAAGAGCAACTGCTTGCTGGGAACATGACTGAATGTCTCAATAAAAAAGTGTTGAAAGTAATAGGTTCAGAAATGAGGAAAAAGCAATCCATTCACTCTGATATCTTCATGGAAATCTACCTACTGCAGGGACTACTCAAGGAATGTGGGCCAAAATACTTCAGAATACCAGGCTACATACAGCTTTTCAGTATGAATCCGTTCATTGTTCATTTGTACACAGAGTGTGGCCTCAGCATTCTTGTGCATCACTTGCGAAGTAGGTCTCCTGTGGCCCTCTATCTTGATGCCACTGGAGGAGTTGTCTCAAAAATACCAGACCAGCCGAAGCGTGTGTTGTATTATGCAATCGTTCTTCCAGGAAAGGATGGAGATGCATCACCTCTTCCTGTTTGTGAAATGCTCTCCAATGATCACACAGTACCACCAATCACATTTTGGCTCATGCAATTTACATTGCATTTGTCTAAATACACACAAATAAAAATTCACCAGGTCGAAACTGATTACAGCTGGGCGTTAATACAAAGTGTGATGCTGGCTTTCAACAAAGAGCACATCAGCTCTTACCTCAACAGAGCATATAAGTTCTGCATAGGGCAAAAATCATGGGCGGAAATGAAGTCACACACTGTCCTGCACATTTGCTCTGCGCACATTTTGAAAGCTGTCAGACAGGCAATCTGTCAGCAAACAGATGACAAAGGACTGAGAGACTTTGCCACGTTTGCTTTCGCCAGACTCCAAAATGCCAGCAACATGACTGAATCAACAATCGTGTTCCGTGCATTATGTGCCCTGCTCACAACCCCACAAAATACAAAGCTTGTCAAAGAAAGTCTTTGTGTTTTGGAGAGTGTAATCTCAAGATCTAAAGAGGATACACTGGAAGAAACTACCCAATCTAAAGACTGGGAAAAGTGTGAAAGTGAAGACAGAAGACATGCAGCGACTATCACTGGCAGATCACCATTCACTGCTTATTTTCAGCAGGCCATGCAAGAGGTGAAGGAACAAGAGGCAGGTGAAGACACATGTTTGGTAAAAGAGGACAACCCATACTTTTGTCCAGGCATCATCACTTTCCTCTTTGATACCTACCTTGCCATTTTTCCTCTTTGGAGCGGCTTGCTGTTGGGAGACCTGAGTAGGTATGAATCTCATGAAGAGGACTTGGTGACAACAAAGAAACTACCAAAAACAAGAGATACCAATTGTCACGTCGAAAAATGGTTTGGAATTGTGAAACATTCCATAATGGAGAAAGGGAAAAAAAACAAACCAGGAACCTTCATTATAAAAATGCATCAGTCTCTGAAAGGAAGATATACGGAGAGTATCATTCAGCATAACCTTCCACTAAAGCTGTTGCTCCAACCTGAGACACCTGTGAACCTCGATCAGTCTCAAGAAACTTGGATGAAGAAGAACCTTCCTCAAAAGCCTTTGCTCCAACCTGAGACACCTGTGAACCTCGATCAGTCTCAAGAAACTTGGATGAAGAAGAACCAAGAACGTTTCCCATCCACCAAATCTAAATTCTATTCTGTTCCACAAAAAATACCTGTTCCCAAAAAAAGAAGGCTGGATGTGACACAGAGCAAGAAACGTTCAAGTTGTCACACAAGTCAGCTTCCTGCAAAGGTACTCCCTGTAGATGAAGAGGTAATGAAGTCATTAGTACAAAACCGAAAAATATGTATTGCGTATTTGAAGGCACGCTATTATTTACTGTATGAACTTCATGTGATTATAGGTCGACATGCTATGGAAGAAGGCACCCACAGAGCTGATTGTAGCAATGTTGAGGAGTCCCAGACAGAAGAATGACTCCCTGTTACATCACAGGGAATTCCAATCACTGAGGCCATATGAGTGGTTAAATGGAGAGGTACACATGTGAAAACTAAAATGCAATAGCATTATTTTACATTTATATTTCTATTTTACAGTATGATAAGTAATTTGATTCCAACTGAAATGCTGTATAATTTTTTTTAGATTATTGCCTGGTATTTCAGAGCTCTACTTCAAAAGAAGGGTGCAAATCTCTACCTGCTAGACTATTTCAACACAGGTGTCATTTTAAATAAAACAACGGAGTGGATGTTAAAGAACAAATTGCAAAAAGTGAGAGACAATATTTACATTTCTTAATTTTGTTATGTACAGTACTCAGACATGATCATTTACATTTGTGATAAACAGGTCATCTTTGAGAAATATGATGGGCTCATCACTTTCGTAAATATCAACAACAACCACTGGAGGTTTGTGGTAAGTAAAAAGTCTGCAAATAGAAATGTTAAGCTAGTACATATAATGTAAACATGGATAAGCCCATATAGAAATGTTTGATATTTTCACTGATATTTCTGATAATTGACTTAGTAGTTCAAATGTCCTTGTTTATTTGTCTCCAATGTAGTATCTTCATGCTAAATGTGACACCATTTTCATACTTGACTCTCAAATGGGTACAAATGAAAAGGAAAAAGCCGAAGAGACATGCAACAAGTTCCGGTATGACAGTGTTTGTTTACAACTGTATGTAGCATGTTTACCTCAAACACAATAATAATGGTAAATTAGCATAGTTGGTGTTACTTAAAGGACCACCATAAACACACACTGCATTTCTCCAAATACAGAGATTTTTTCAAAATGAGACCTCATACGGATGAAAAGACAGACTGGGCGAGTAAGAACTGGCAACCTGGCACAATCACACATCCATTTCAGGAGGATAGTTTCAACTGTGGTGTCTTTGTGATGCTGGTAAATGGAGGGGGAAAGTGGTTGACATAAGCACTGTCCTGACCTTTTGCCATATGAGACTGTGTCTGATACTTCTCACTACTATCCTTCTAGATGGCCAAACAGGTGGTGGAAGAGTTACCCCGAAATTCCTGCCATAATTAATATAACACCCAGCATGGAGATGATGAGCCAATACAGGACAAGTTTAGCCACAGAGATTTTGCTGGCATCGGGTATAAAGCACTTTGAACAAACAGTTTATTTCCATGTTAGACACAGAGAGATTAATGATAATCCTATCTACATTATAATAATTGCAGTGTCACGACAGGAGTACTGCTGCATCTGTGGAATATCAGAAAAAGACCAAACAGAGGAGCAATGCACCTGGGTATTCCCTATGCCATTTCTGGCTGGTTACTACTTCTGTAAAGTGAAAACAAATGTTTTGACAAGTAATTTGACCAATTTCTACTATTTGTATATATGTATCTAACAACATGTCCTATTTCCCTTCCAGGTTCAATGTGAATCATGCCTGAGGTGGTTTCATGTTCGGTGGCTCAACATTAATGTGCCACCAGAAGACCAAGCATGGATTTGTGATTTGTGTTGGTAAGCTGCAGTTATAGGAGCTTATGCTGAAAGTGTGATAAAACAGTAAGAAGATGTCTTGCCTATTTGATATGTTATGGAATTAGTTTTGTAGTGTTTAGTTTATGTTTGATCTTGGTGTATTGGTGTATGCACATGTCCAATGTGCTTATATTTTGTTCTTTTTCATATTCATTAATACAACATATTTCTTATTTGTTTAGCCAGTATAGTAGAATCATTACAAGTAATTTTTTTAGTTCTATATATATTTTTGGCATTGTCTTACATTATTCATATACTTAGTTACTCAAGGATTATTCATCGATATTATTTATATTCTTCATTTCACATATAAAAAGTATATTTTCCTACGCTTAAGTGATGTTTGAACAGGAGGTTGTAAATGTAATCTGCTATTTTTTATATGCAAGGACGTACTAAGTGTTCTATTTTAAGAGCTGTTATTTGTTGCTAATTGATATTTTAAGATTACAAGGTCTGCTTATTTTAGTCCAAGGATGACAAACCACAGTCACATTTGAGCTGCATTTTGAACTGATCTTATCTATATCACCTCATTTTCATGTCATGCTGACCCAGCTCTGACTTTAGCTGGGGGCTGACTTGGAAGGATGTAATTTCTAAATCCATGAGATGTACCAATCAGACACAAATTTTGTGGTATAGTAAAAATATGTATAAGTCTGTAGTCTGTATATAGAATATACAGTTTGTATGTAATTGTTACTTACTATGTTTTTCCTTTTGTTTTTACTTTAATATTTAATTGTTATACTGTATAATTTGCCTTTATTGTCTCCAAAATCCTTAAAAAAAACTTGTTTATTTATTAACTTGTTTATTAAAAAAAATATTTCCTAATTAGAATGCCACATTTCTAAAGATAGTATTTTATGTGGGCAGGGAAACTTGCTACATACAGCTCAATGCATGTAGACTTCAGCAACAGTGCACATTGAACAAGTTTTGGAGTTGTTTGTTCCACTATATGAAATTTGTAACCTCAAGGTTCAAGGTTCAAGGTTCTTTATTATTCGTCACGTACATAGTCATACAGGGTATAATCAGTAGTGAAATGTAGGTCAGGACAGGTCCGCTCAATGGAAAGTGCAAAAAAAGTAAACAAATGAAACATAACACAAGATAAAATATATAAATATAGGTAAGAACAAAATAAAAAAATAAGGAGTAAAATGTGCAATGAAATAAAATGTGCAATACAGCCTACTGTGGATTTAATAAATATAACCTGTATATATAACTGCTTTTCACAGACAGCTAAATGCAATAAATAAGCCAATTCCCATGGCGTGGTGTGTCCTTTGGAGTGTGCTTAGTAACAAAGTGAATTGGGGTTAACTTGGGCAAAGACTGGAAAATTATTGAAAGTTTAAGGTGTAGATAGCATCAGGACCGTGGACAGCGCCATGAAATACAAGTATAGCCTAGTTTCACTTTTAAAATGAAAGCAAAATCCAAGTTTGTTTCAGGTTTTATGCTTAGTACAATATTCTATAAGGTTGGAAAATACAAGATTGCCTATTTTATATATACATATATTTTTTAATATATTTTTTTAAGTGAAGGTCTCAATGTACGCACCCATCTAATAGAGAGATGTTGGAAAATGTATCATTTAGAGCAAATAGTTGTAGTTTAAAGGCTTCTGCTTTGTTCTTCAAGGTCAGATAAATATTTAGAAATGAGTTTTGTGAAGGTGTGAGGCTCTTTTCAAAAGTTATTCAATTGGAAGGTGTGTCAATGAATATCACCTTTGAATACAATGTTGGTAGAAATTACACATATAGAGCAAGCAATTGTAGAATGGAAGGTGATTCTACAATTGAGAATCAGGAGCTTTCCTGTAGCTCAACTAGTAGAGCATGGCGCTAGCAACGCCAAGATCATGGGTTCGATTCCCAGGGAAAGCAAGAGCTGATACAAATGTAAAAAGCTGTAACTTGAATGCAATGTAAGTCGCTTTGGATAAAAGCGTCTGCTAAATGCATAAATGTAAATGTAGAATACGTGAGTGAAGCACAATTTATTTATAAACCACAAGAACATTTTGTCATTACTTTCTGAAGTGTTTACCCAAAATACCAAAAATAAACATCCTGTTTGCTGTCATGCTTTCAGAGTACTTGTCAATAATCTGATGGATTCAGTATCATGGACAGTGATTTTCCTGCAGGACTGTAAACATCAATCAATGCACATAAATTGTGATATTGTGAGAGTGTCATGTTAAAGGAAGAGTTCATACAACAGGAAAACATAAAAGTTATTTTATCCATTCCTTTCATCTCAACTCAACACCTGGAGAACACTGTTACAATGTTAAATGTTTTTCACACTTAAAACCAGAAAAAAACAGAGGTGAATAAAACAGCAAGAGATGGGCTGCAGTGTGTTCTGTAGGGTCCAGACAAGATGTTCCAACTTGCTTTGGAGCAGTCGATCCATGCTTTCAAAACCTATTGAAATAAATCATATGTCATTGTTAACACCAACACAGTTGTTGTTCATTTTGAGGCAAATAAATAAATAAATAACCATTCTAAAATTAAATTATAGATTAACTATGTTCAGGAGATTACACATGATTTTCCAGTTGTATGTATTGTTACAAAATTACAGTTCATGTATATGTTCATTATTTGTCATTTCCTAAACAATTCTTCAAACAGCACATAATGTGAGTGAGTTATATTTGTGATAAATGTAGTTGCCTGTTTGCAAACAATGAAAAAAAATAGAACTTTTTAGACGGTCCCTATCTTGCTTACCACACTACATTGGACATTCAGCGGACATTCGCAAGTAAATATTTTCTCAGCTTCTTTAAAACGCCGAGTTCTACAGAAAAATGTGTTCTGCTTTGTGCTCATAGTAGTCGGTAATGGTAACTGACCGAAATTAGCCTTTTTTGATGCAGATTAACAAAGTTATTGAACGCGGAAATGTGTGAATTCTTGTGAATGTGCGAATATAAAACCAACTTTACCTAAGTGTTTTCAGACATGATGCTGGAGTTAGATCCATTCTGACGGAGTTTTTGGTGAGTTTTGCTGGTTTTGTTATTGTTTCGTTATCAGCTCTAGCTCGCGCCGCCCGGAAGCGGAAGATCAAACATCATCAGAGAGAGTTTGAGCGCAGATCTGGTGCCCACTTCCGGTGAACATCAACAGAACTACACACTGATTAAACTATTAACATTTTTATTTACTATTTACCAGTGGTGGACAAAGTACACAGATCAAGTACTTGAGTAAAACTACAGATACGTATAATAAAATATTACTCCAGTAAAAGTAAAAGTACTGCTTTTTCAATTTTACTCGAGTGAAAGTACAAAAGTACTCAATTTTTTATGTATTAAGTAAAAAAGTACTGATAGACAGATTTATTTTGCAATTTTATATAGACTACTTTATTTAATTTTATATTAGCACATATTTTTATAATCATACTGCCCAAAATACCTGGGTTTTTCCCAAAATAACCACTATATAGAGTCAAGATATATATTTTGTTGATATGGACTACGTTGATGAGAGTGATGTAGTAATGTTCACTGTGAAGCTTACACTGCCATGTACCTGAGAGAAAACAGATTTCACATCTAATCTTCACCAGTAAGAAAAAGTGTTTTAGAACTTGTTGTTTTGCAGAACGTCAATTATATATGACATTAAAATTAGGCCTGAAATTAGGAAGAACATTTTAAGGAAAATCAATTATATTTTCATAATTATTTTTTTCTTCTCAAACCTTGTCTGTGGTGTAAAAACACCCCTGGCCAAATGCCCCAGAGGGCATCACTTCCCACTCTGATAATTACTGTAGTTACTATGTTCTGAACATCACATCCTTTCTTTTTCCCTCAGATGGAATCTATCTGGGTGGCTGAATAAAGATATTTGGACTTTATATCTAAAAATTCCTCAACTTAGCACCAGCAAGCTTGTTAGCTAGACAGTTAGCATCAGCTAACAATATTTACTTATTTTCAGTATGGTTATGAATAAACATTCATATCTGTCTACTCGGCTAGTTGATCTAAACAATATAAAAATCTATACTGTTGATAAACAATATAAAAACAGGCGTCACATAGGTCTAAATGCATAGCATTTAAAAAAACTGCTAACGTTACAGCAGCGGGGAATATGAGCGTGTGTATCTCCCCGGGTCCACACCATCTAACTCGTTCTTGCTCCGAGTGGGTCGCGAACCCGGGATTCCGGTAGCGGAGGCGGGCGTTCTAACAAGGAGGCAAAGGCTACAGCCTCTTGCGTTAGTCGCTGCGCCTCTTTTGAGGTCAGGGAGTGAGGTTTACACACAGCCCTTACTGGCATACATCCGTTACACGTGCATGAGTTATTTTATTTAATCGGTGTTATTTTAATGTTTTGTTTTTTGACCTAAAACATAACGTTAGAGACACTGATGTTGATCTGTCTGCATTCAAGCATTTCAGTGGGCTTAAATAGATCACCCTTTACAGCAGATTTATTTCACAAACAACTGACAGTTTTGACCTAAATATTATTTTCAGTTACAATAATTAATCCTAAAATTCGACATTAGTAACTTACTTTTCACAGCATCAGTAGCGCGTGCTCACAAGATCTCCCGGTTCTTTACTTGTGAGTTCAGTTCACTGGAGAAGACTCGCTCTAAACGGATCGTTTGAATCAGTGAGTTTTCGACTCGAGAACAGCTGCAATCGGATCATTGCATCAGTGAATTAATCGTTTGTTGTGATTTGCGAACCGATTGAACAGGTTCATTGAAAAGAATCAGTTTGTTCATGAATCAGACACCGCTTCTGCGTCTCGGAGCACGTGATGTATTATAAGGTAGTGAATGTAGTGAAGTAAAAAGTACGATCTTATGCTTTGGAATGTAGTGAAGTAAAAGTAAAAGTTACTCAAAATAAAACTACTCCAGTAAAGTACAGATACTTGAAAAATGTACTTAAGTACAGTAACGAAGTAGTTGTACTTCGTTACTGACCACCACTGCTATTTACATTAACACATTTCACTGCTGGTTATACTCTGTATAATTAATGCGACAAATAAAATTATAATAATCTTAATTCTTAATCTGTTTTTCAATCCGGCTGTTTCTTCACTCAAATGACTGTGACAGTAACAAATAACTCCTTAATGCGTTAAATCACAATTTATTTTCCAGGCATGAAAATATACAGACTACAGGTACATCTAACAAAATAGAATATGTTGAAAAAGTAATTTTGTTCTTGTATTTTTTTTTTAAGTGAAACTTTCATATATTTTAGATTCATTACATGTGAAGTTAAACACTTAAAACATTTAATTAATAAACTTTAATTTTGTTACGTCCATCATCACAACGTGAATTACATTTGTATTTCTAGTACATCACAGTACTTTTGTAAACAACTTCGCAAAACAGACCTCAGTATGAACCATATAAATCATACTGTATCATATCTGATGAATTTATAAGACTCTAAGTGAATGTTGCACACAATCTCCTCATGTCTTCTGTCTCTGATGGAGAGTTCTCCAGTAAAAGCTCTTTTATTCTGTGTTCAGCTGCTTCAGAGTTAAATCTGGACTGGTTTTGATCAGAATAACTGCAGTCATATCTCCAGATCAACACTTTCTGAAGACACTCAGCTTTACATGATTCTCCATCAATCATGTTTTAGGGTGAATCCCATTTCTCTGTCTTACCCCTTCGTCTTACCCCTAGCCCTTGTCTCTCGAAACCAAGTGGTAAGTGCTAGGGGTGAAAACATACCCCTATGAATTGAGACACCACTTGGTTACTGTTACGTCATCGTATATCGTCGCTAGCTGCTGCTACGTCACCAGAGGAGACAAGATCACAAACGTGCCGTCTGCAAGTGTGTGTCGATTGCGTGGGTTTTAGTGATGTAGTCAAAATCAGTATCTCAAAATATTAGAATATTTCACGAGTTCACCCTTACATTTAATCTGAAAGCAATAGTAAGCATATTTTGGCTTGCTGTCCTGGGGAGGGCTCCAAGCCCGAATATGGCCCGAACTCCAGAGAACTCCCGTCCCAGATGTGGGATGAAATAGATTAGGGGTGAGGAGTTGGGGTGGAGGAGGGATGCCGGAAAACTGTCACTGGACAGAGGTAGGCAGGCTGTATCTATCTATATGTACGCATTGAGCTCGTTAGGATGGTTAGCTAAACGAGTTGCACCTGTGCCAAATCGGTTGATTATCTGATCGTGCTCCTCCCGAACCTTGTTAATAAAACATCATTTCACCAGTTCACCCTTACATTTAATCTGAAAGCAATAGTAAGCATATTTTGGCTTGCTGTCCTGGGGGAGGGCTCCAAGCCCGGAATATGGCCCGAACCCAGAGAACTCCCCAAAAGAAGCTTAAGGCATGGGACAGCAGCCAGAGAGCAAAGGTTAATTGCCCCCCAAAATATGCATGCTGTGGAGAGATATGGATTAAAATTTGCAAATGAAAAGGAGGCAGGGCGACCGGTGAGCTCGTGCAGTGCTCGGCGGGAGCTGCGGCGGCGGACTGGCGAGCCCTACGTGCCGCTAGAAGAGGAGCACGACGGCAGGTATCAAATGAGGGACTCTCGCTGCGTCCGAAGGGAGCTGCGGCTCTGCTGCACCGGAAGGGAGAGTCCCGTCCGTCACGATCGCAGCATGACTCCAACGACAAATGTGGGGCTCACGGCGCTGCGACGAAGGGAGCTGAGGCTCTGCTTCACCAGAAGGAGAGCCCGTCCGACACTGAATAGGCAAGGATATTCGAGGCGCGGTTTGACTCATCGGATGGAGGGCTCCCATGCAACGAAGGGAGCCAGCGGCTCTGCTGCACCGAGGAGCCCGTCCGATGCTGAAAAATGCAAGGAGATGCGACTGATGGAGGGACCCAACCCTTGCGGCTTAATGCCGCGGTTTGACGCGTCGGAAGAAGGGCTCCCATTACAACCGAAGGGAGCCAGCGGCTCTGCTGCACCGGGAGTGAGCCCGTCCGCCACCGAGCACGCAGCGCAACTCGAAATGACAGGCGGGCGTCACACTGCGACCGAAGGGAGCCGTGGGTCTGCTGCACTGGAAGGGAGCCCGTCCGATGCTGAATAGGCAAAGAGATGCGACTGATGGAGGGACTCTCACTGCGTCCGAAGGAGCTGCGGCTCTGCTGCACCGGAGGAGAGTCCCCTTGCGGCTTAATGCAAGGCGCGGTTTGGGCGTCGGAAGAAGGGCTCCCATTACAACCGAAGGAGCCAGCGGCTCTGCTGCACCGGAGTGAGAGCCCGTCCGCCACCGAGCAGCGCAACTCGAAATGACAGGCGGAGGCATCACACTGCGACCGAAGGGAGCCGTGGGTCTGCTGCACGGAAGGGAGCCCGTCCGGCGCTGAATAAGCAAAGAGATGCGACTGATGGAGGGACTCTCACTGCGTCCGAAGAGCTGCGGCTCTGCTGCACCGGAGGAGAGTCCCCTGCGGCTTAGTGCAAGGCGCGGTTTGACGCGTCGGAAGAAGGGCTCCCATTACAACCGAAGGGAGCCAGCGGCTCTGCTGCACCGGGAGTGGGAGCCCCGTCCGCAACCGAGCACGCAGCGCAACTCGGAATGACAGACGGAGGCGTCACACTGCGACCGAAGGGAGCCGTGGGTCTGCTGCACCGGAAGGGGAGCCCCGTCCGACGCTGAATGAGCAAAGAGACGCGACTGATGGAGGGACTCTTACTGCGTCCGAAGGGAGCTTGCGGCTCTGCTGCACCGGAAGGGAGAGTCCCCCTTTGCGGCTGAATATGAGGTGTGATTTTTTTTTTTTTTTTCAGTGAGTATATTACTCACTGTCCCAGAGCTTTAGTTCGTTTCAGTTTCTAAACTCCTCTAAGATCGCTTACTGGGCTGTGTCTGAGGGACTGTAAGTGATGCACTTACTCATACACAACAATAAACTTAATTAACCCTTTCGCACTTACGATCACACCGGTGTGATCAGTCTTGGCTGGTCCTAGAAGCGTACGGTCATACCGGTGTAATTGGAACGTTCAGTGCGTCACGTCATCAACTGCCGAATTCAAATCTGCTTTCATGCTTTGGCTGGCGCGGAGCCAGATCAGACGCGCTGGGCATTTGTCATATTATCACAACCATTCAATGTTTTCAACCGTGTAATGCTTATTTTAGGCTTCAGACATTTAAACACGCATGAGTATAAGCAAAACCCTACATTTATAGTTTGTGAAATACATGCTGATTTCTATGAAAACGGCAATAATGATCATTACCAATATAATGTGATGACATGTTTTATTGATATCATACACAGATTGCGAAGGTAACTATAACGTTTACTCTGCTCTTCTCCCCGTTTACCGTAGACTTACTTTAACGTGTTTTGAGAGGAGAGGATGAATTTACGTGTTGTTTATCCCACGGCTAGGATTCAGCGCAAGCTAACATGGCGGCGCCCGTCAGCTGGTATAGATCAACTAACACGGTCATTATGGGAGTGTTTAGACTACCAAATACATTTACTTGCGCATATTTCAGAATCGGAATATCAGATATTTCATAATATAGTGAGGATGTTTGTGAATATGTTGACTAAAAATGAAAACTAAAATAAAAGCGATCCACATGTCGTACAGAACTATGTAGCTGCGAGTGCTATGTCACGTGGCAAGCATGACGCGTTGCCTTGGAAACAATAGGGTGATACGTTCTAAAATAACGGTCGCCCAAAAAACTCACGCTGGGGGCTCAGCTAGAATATTTTAGACTCACGTGCGCAAGGGATAAACTTATTAAACTCGTGTATTAAGAATTGTATCATTGCAAATGATGTAACTGCTGGTTTTACAAGTTCAGTTCTGTTGTCTGACAGAAAATATGTAGCGTTAAATAACAGTTTTATACTGGACACTCGGTTTGTAAATTAAAGTACGTTATGTGAGCACGGATTAGGGAAAATAGTTCTACAACACCGTCATTTTAGGAAGAATGCAAAATAGGACGCGATTACGTCATTAATATGCAAATTTCCGCATGACGTCATCTAGCGGCTTTTCGAGCAGACTTTAGCTAACGTTACTTTCCATTGAAAATAGTTGGCAACACTGCTTGACGCTCGCGGGGAGCCGGAACTTGGTCTGGAAGACGATGTTGGAGAGACATGATAGTTTCTTGTCTAGCGGGCTTTAGATACTTTTTTGAGGTGGGTCTATTGGTGTTTTCCAGAGAAACGTAAAGATAAAAATAAAAACTGAGCTTTGCTCATTTTCCGAGAGAACTTAACTTCGGAGTTTGACAGTGCTTGTCTCAATCCCGCGACGGTCCATTTCCCGATAGGAGGGATGGATGGTGAAAGGCGAAGCGTATGGCGATGATGGGGATTGTAATGGCTGTCCCGATGGTGGAGGTAAGCGAAGACCTCGTGGCTTAGGTGAGGGAGTGGCTGGCGTTGTGGGCCTCCGCCCGGCGCGGCCTGGGGCTCAGCGGTGGAACCGGGCCGAGGAGGAAGCGCCTTGGAGCCTGCAGAAGGAGGTGCCTTGGAGCCGGAGGCTTGACCAAGCTGTGCCTTAGGCGAGTGGGCGTCGGGCTCGTTGTCAGGCAACGACTCGACATTTTCTGGCAGGCGAAGAAAGCTGGAATGCCGGAAAACTGTCACTGGACAGAGGTAGGCAGGCTGTATCTATCTATATGTACGCATTGAGCTCGTTAGGATGGTTAGCTAAACGAGTTGCACCTGTGCCAAATCGGTTGATTATCTGATCGTGCTCCTCCCGAACCTTGTTAATAAAACATCATTTATGTTTGAGTTTCAATAAATGACCATCTCTACAGTTTAAATTATGGGTATCTCTTGCTCTTTGAAAGCACAATAATGGGGAACACTGCTGACTTGGCAATGGTCCAGAAGATGATCATTGACACTCTTCACAAAGAGAGTAAGTCACAGAGGGTCATTACTGAAAGGTGTGGCTCTTCACAGAGTGCTGTATCAAAGCATATTAAATACAAAGTTGACTGGAAGGAAGAAATTGGGTAGGAAAATGTGCACAAGCAACAGGGATGACCGCAAGGTTGAGAATACAGTCAAGCAAATTTGATTCAAACACTTGGGAGAGCTTCACAAGGAGTGGACTGAAGCTGGAGTCAGTGCATCAAGAGTCAACACGCTCAGACATCTTCAGGAAAAGAGCTGCAAGCCACTTTGAGTGTTTCGGAGTAATCCAAGTAATCGGAAACTAGTGAATAACAACATTAAACACATTTACATTTATTCAGGAGATGTTTAATCAGTTCAAGAAGCAAATCTCCAGCAGTTCACAGAGCCAATAGTATTCATACACATAAAGCGGAGGTGAAATGCAGTGTAAAGGTACACAAAAATGACATACAGCGAGTTTTTCTTAAGTCACTGTTTGCAATAAATAAAACAAAGCATTAAATAGCTTTTTTTCTGGTGCTGTACAGACCAAATAATGTTCAGTAATTAATAAAGTAAAATCAGCATTTAAATGTTCTCCCAAATGAATAAATTATGACACATTTCCATTAAGGTGCATCATGGAGGTTGAATGGTTGATATTATTGATCTCTGTGTTAGTGAAGTCTTTCTGCAGTTGAATCACTGATTGATGATTTATGAGTGATTTCAGAGAGTTGTTCTGATTCTGATGTTCATTCATGTTTATTTTCTGCTTTAACTAGTAGTAAAGAGAAAGAGACCATCGCTTCACTACACATTAAAGAGCAGCGAAAATACATTTACTGTTTGAATCTCATAAAACTGACAGAATTTGAAAGATAGAGATAGAGATCAAGATGATAAAGCTGATTGTGATTAGGGTTTCTAAAGCTACGTTCATGTGATATACATGTGTGACGAAGTTCATCCACACAGTGAGATGTGACGAGACGATCAGATGAGACAGAAATAACAGGATCCATCAGTTTCTGAGGATCTGATGGATCTGCTATCAGACGCCCGTCCTGAACAAATACAGCACCATCAGATCATATGTGTGTGTGTGTGTGTGTGTGTTTGTTTGAGTGAGAGAGTCTTAGTGTGTGAGTGTGAGTGTGTGTGAGTGAGAGTGTGTGTGTGTGTGAGAGAGTGTTAGTGTGTGAGTGTGAGTGTGTGTGTGTGTGTGTGTGTGTGTGTGTGTGAGTGAGAGTGTGTGTGTGAGAGAGTGTTAGTGTGTGAGTGTGTGTGTGTGTGTGTGTGAGTGAGAGTGTGTGTGAGAGAGTGTTAGTGTGTGAGTGTGAGTGTGTATGTGTGTGTGTGTGTGTGTGTGTATGTGTGTGTGTGTGTGTGTGTGTGTGTGTGTGAGAGAGTGGTAGTGTGTGTGTGTGTGTGTGTGTGTGTGTGTGTGGATGTGTAAGTGAGAGTGTGTGTGTGTGTGAGTGAGTGTTAGTGAGTGTGTGAGTGTGTGTGTGTGTGTGTGTGTGTGTGTGTGTGTGTGTGTGTGTGCGTGCGTGTGTGTGTGTGTGTGTATGATGTTGTAGTTTGAGGACAGAAACACTGTGTGTGTGTGTGTGTGTGTGTGTGTGTGTGTGTGTGTGTGTGTGTGTGTGTGTGTATAATGGTGTAGTTTGAGGACAGAAACACACTCTCACCTGTGAGTACCAGAGCGGTTCACAGTCAGACTGCTGGGAGAGAGTGAATCTATCGGCAGGAACTCTGAACACAAACCCGTCTGTGATCTGAATCTCTGAACACGTCACATTCACATTTTGAAATGTGTTTATGCATGATGCAAAAATCTCCAAGAAAACATGGTTATTGATATGCCGTATGGCAATTGATCCACCGGTTCAAAAGACCAGCAAATAAATACAAAAATGGCTGCTTTTGTGTTTCACAGAAGAAAAACAAGTGATGAGGAAATTATGAAAATACTTCATTTTTAGGTGAATAATCATGCAAAGGCAAAAAGAACCTCATGCTAACTTTTTGGTGTTTCGTTTTTAACCGTGAATCCCTCATTTAGAAACTGAATTGTACTATATCCGTACATGCGGAAATAAAGCACACAGACACAAGCACGTGGTGATCGTTTCATACACCATTCATACAGTAAACAAGCGGTTATCCTCTGCTCATAAGCGCTCTGTGATCGAAAACTATTCTTAGAGAGTTACAGGACTCCAGCAGAAAGATGTGGTAAAATTAAAGCCATTAATTGACTCTCTGTGAAGATGTGTCCTTCCGCCATCTTTACACCGCACAGATCACAAGTCCAAAATAAAACAAAACATTAATACATGTTTAATCACTCTTTTTATGAGCTACTTTCTGTTGAGAGGAAACGCCCGTGTGGTTTTCCTACCTCACGCACAATATTAGTCACTATCACACATTATCTAAAATAAACCTGATGCATTACTTCTTGTAAATCCGCCTCACTGTCGAATGAAAGAAGACGGCGCAGAATCAAATATCATGCACAGTTCGGTGCATCTTATCAAAAGAGTACCTCAAACATTTCAACATCATTTATCATCTTATAACTGTTTTATAAACCTGTTCATCAGACGTAGCTATTGAAGAGTAACATGTCATTCAAACCTGTAGGAAGAAGCTTAGACGTCCTAACACAGCGTCAACTCATCACAGCCTTTAACACTTCCGGGGTCAGTCTGAAGCACACAGAAACAAGCACAGGATGGGTTTCCAATTAAACCTTGCAGATATAATGACCAATGCATTAGTTTAACACAGCAGAGACTAGTATTCATTATGGCTGCTGCTCATTCATTCACTCATTCATTCACTGACATATATATATTTAATATATATATTAAAAGCATTTAAACAATATATTTTGACCCCTATGTTTAATTCCAAGAAAATTAATTTTCTTGGCGTTTAAATACACAGATAAATATATATTTGGTATATGAAGGTTGAAACTAAATCTATTTACTATTTCAAAAACATACTTCATTGAGCTTCACTGTGTGCCACATATATTTAAAATACATTTTGGCCAAAATGAAATAAAAAAAAATTAAAATAAAATGCCATTCAGGTTAAAAGTAGCATCCAAGAAATAATATAGAAATTGAATAGTTAAATGTAAAATAAAACAGTGCATAATTTGTAAATGTATGAAATCAATATAGTCTGGTGCTTATTGAAGCTTCTAGTCGTGAGCAGTAAGTGATTATTAATGAAAACGAAGGAGAATCGCACATCAGAATGAGCTTTATTCACAGAGTGTGTGTTGTGTTTTTACTCTTCCTCGTGTGTTTGTGTATTGATGCACTGAGAAGAGATCCAGGCAGACGAAGTCTTTACGTAAAAGTGTAGTTTATTAAAAATCAGTTATCAGAAGTAGAAGTGATAAAGATTACAGATGATCAACAACATTAACATAACAAGATGTACCTTTCACATGTTAAACAAAGGAAGAATATTTCCTGTAGCTTAAATAGAAGAGCATGGCGCTAGCAACGCCAAGATCATGGGTTCGATTCCCAGGGAAAGCAAGAGCTGATACAAATATAAAACCTGTAACTTGAATGCAGTGTAAGTCGCTTCGGATAAAAGCATCTGATGAATGTAAATATCACGCAGACCTTTGTTTCGTCAAATGAAGGAAAACAAAATGTAGCAAATTAAAAAATGTAGAGTCAGAACCAGAGCTCACTTCATCGTTATCGTTACTTCAACAAACAAACAATTAAAAAAACGCTTTGCTGAAAGTTACATTAAAATATGTTAACGTTTACTGAAGTGTTGCACTTTTCTAGAAATTGTATTCGTAAATACACAATACAACTATAAATACTTATCTTGATACTAACAATAATAAGTGTCAGACTTTGTCTTCCTTTTCCTTGTGTTTCCACTCCCTTATATGGTCCTTCCTGTTTCCTGTCATTAGTTTCATTCATCCCCATCTGTGTTTGATTTGCTCCTCACCTGATGCTGTTTCCTGTAATTGTTATGTGTTCATAAGCCCTGAGTTTTCCCTGAGTCTTTGTCCGTCAACTCGTCTATGTGGTAGTGTATCCTGTGTTCCGTATTAAATTCCCATTATTCCTTTTACCTCTCGTCTCCCGTGTCCTTCCCGCAGCACGACCGTGACAGATTGACGGACCCAAAGAAGATGGAGGAGCGCCGCCGCCGCCCGCAGCTGATCCTGGTCTGCCGCGTTCGCGGGGTTCTTTCGACGCCGCCCGCTCGCCCCCAGCCCGCGTTCGCGGGGAAGTCAGCGGCCGTCATGCGGATCACGTAAGCCCGCCGTTCGCGGGAAGTCAGCGCGCCGCGCGCGTAAGCCCGCCGCTCGCGGGAAGTCAGCCGCATCGCGGCTCACGTGAGTCCGCCAGCCACCGCAAGCCCACCTCCCGAGGCTCATGTGCCCCTGGGCTTGTTGGTGACATACGAGGGATGGATTGAGCCCAGCCCCAGAGCCTACTCCTCGCCAGCGCCTCCGGTGCCTGCTCTCGCCAGCGCTCCAGAGCCTGCCTCGCCAGCGCCTCCGTGCCTGCTCCCAGCGCCTCCGGTGCCTGCTCCTCGCCAGCCCGGTGCCTGCCCGCCAGCGCCCGGTGCCTGCCTCGCCAGCGCCCTCCGGGCCTGCTCCTCGCCAGCGCTCCGGTGCCTGCTCTCGCCAGCGCCCTCCGGTGCCTGCTCTCGCCAGCGCCCGGTGCCTGCTCTCGCCAGCGCCCGTGCCTGCTCGCCTCAGCGCCCTCCGGTGCCTGCTCCTCGCTGCTCTCAAGTTTCCCGCTGGTTCCGCCCAGCACTCCAGAGCACCACGAGAGTCAGCGCCACCCGAGCGCCCACGTGAGTCAGCGCCACCCCGAGTCAGCGCCGGCGCCCGAGACGAGAGTCAGCGCCACCCGCGCCCACGAAAGTCTGCGCTTCCAGAGCGCCCCCAAGAGTTGGTCCCATCCAGCTCACCTTGGCCCACACTGGTCCCGCCCAGCTCACTCTGGGCCTCCGCTGGTCCCGCCCAGCTCACTTTTGCCTCCGCTGGTCCTGGCCCAGCTCACTTTTGCCTCCGCTGGTCCTGGCCCAGCTCACCTTGGCCTCCGCTGGTCCCGCCCAGCTCACCTGGGCTTCCGCTGGTCCCGTCCCAGCTCACCTTGGCCTCCGCTGGTCCCTGCCCAGCTCACTTTTTGCCTCCGCTGGTCCCGCCCAGCTCACTTTTGCCTCCGCTGGTCCGCCCAGCTCACCTTGGCCTCCGCTGGTCCTGCCCAGCTCACCTGGGCTTCCGCTGGTCCCGCCCAGCTCACCTTGGCCTCCGCTGGTCCCGCCCAGCTCACCTGGGCTTCCGCTGGTCCCGCCCAGCTCACCTTGGCCTCAGCTGGTCCCGTCCAGCGCCTTCTGCCTGCGCTTCGAGCGCCCGAGACTCAGCGCCACCCGAGAGTCAGCGCTACCCAGCGCCACGAAAGTCTGCGCTTCCAGAGCGCCCCAAGAGTTGGTCCCATCCAGCTCACCTTGGCCCACGCTGGTCCCGCCCAGCTCGCTTGGGCCTCCGCTGGTCCGTCCAGCTCACTTTTGCCTCCGCTGGTCCCGCCCAGCTCACTCTTGGCCTCCGCTGGTCCCGCCCAGCTCACACTGGGCCTCCGCTGGTCCCGTCCAGCTCACCTTTGCCTCCGCTGGTCCCGCCCAGCCCACCTTTGCCTCCGCTGGTCCCGTCCAGCTCCCTTGGCCTCCGCTGGTTCCGCCCAGCTCACCTTTGTCTCCGCTGGGCTCATCGATGCCTCCGCTGGTTCCGCCCCGCCTTCAGAGCGCCCACGAGTCAGCGCCACCCGAGCACCCACGAGAGCTTCCAGAGCCCCTGCTGGCTCCTGGTCCCAGCTCTCCAGAGCCCCTGCTGGTTCCGGCCCAGCTCTCCAGAGCCCCTGCTGGTCCCGGCCCAGCTCTCCAGAGCCCCTGCTGGTCCCGCCCAGCTCACCTTGGCCCACGCTGGTCCTGGCCCAGCTCACCTGGGCCTCCGCTGGTCCCGCCCAGCTCACCATTGCCTCCGCTGGTCCTGGCCCAGCTCACCTTGGCCCACGCTGGTCCTGGCCCAGCTCACCTGGGCCCACGCTGGTCCTGGCCCAGCTCACCATTGCCTCCGCTGGTCCCGCCCAGCTCACCTCATGCCCACGCTGGTCCCGCCCAGCTCACCTGGGCCTCCGCTGGTCCTGTCCAGCTCACCTGGGCCCACGCTGGTCCCATCCAGCTCACCCTTAGCTCCGCTGGTCCCGTCCAGCTCAATTTTCCCTCCGCTGGCCCTGTCCAGCTCGCCTTCCACGGCTCCTGAGCGCCCCCCTGGGATGGGGAGCTTCCCCAAGAAAATTTTGGGGGGGGGCTACCCTCCATGGCCACCTAAGCTCCCCGATCCTCCATGGCCGCCCGAGCACCCCGCTCCGCCATGGCCGCCCAAGCACCCCGCTCCGCCATGGCCTCCTCAGTTCCCAGACCCTCCGTGGCCGCCTGATCCGCCATGGCCGCCCGAGCACCCTGCTCCGCCATGGCCGCCCGAGCACCCTGCTCCGCCATGGCCGCCCGAGCACCCTGCTCCGCCATGGCCGCCCGAGCACCCTGCTCCGCCATGGCCGCCGGAATCCCCGGATCCGCCATGGCCGCCTGATCCGCCATGGCCACCGGATCCTCCGTGGCCGCCTGAGTCCCCGGATCCGCCGTGGCCGCCTGAGTCCCCGGATCCGCCGTGGCCGCCTGAGTCCCCCGATCCGCCAGGGGTCCCGGAACGGGCACCGCCCTGGAGGTCACCTGTCCGGTCTCCAGGTCCTTGAGGCCTCCAGAGTGCCCACCCCCCCTCCCCTTTCGATGTCGTACGGCGCGGGACGCGCCTATTGGAAGGGGGGGGTAATGTCAGACTTTGTCTTCCTTTTCCTTGTGTTTCCACTCCCTTATATGGTCCTTCCTGTTTCCTGTCATTAGTTTCATTCATCCCCATCTGTGTTTGATTTGCTCCTCACCTGATGCTGTTTCCTGTAATTGTTATGTGTTCATAAGCCCTGAGTTTTCCCTGAGTCTTTGTCCGTCAACTCGTCTATGTGGTAGTGTATCCTGTGTTCCGTATTAAATTCCCATTATTCCTTTTACCTCTCGTCTCCCGTGTCCTTCCCGCAGCACGACCGTGACAATAAGTCTCTGAACAGAGAAAAGGGATTCAAACTAAAAATTAAACGCTAAATAAAATGTTATAATTATAAATAAGTGTAAATAAACAATAATTGTATTTTATTATATTTATATATTAATAATATCTGACTTATTTATACATAAACGAGAAATAGTATAAACGAAATTTAATGCGTTTTTTTAAAACAGCAACGTAAAAATAAACCACTGCAGTTATTTTCAATTAATACAAATTTAATTACCAATTTGTTAACTTTATTGACAAGTTGCACTGTTAAATAATTGGACTTTTGTAACGGTTTAATTAAAACTATTATTTAAAGATAAAAACTGACATCTTGAAAATGCTGATAACTTTATTGACAAGTCGACTTTCATAATCGTATCACAGAACTGATGATAAACATAATTTGATAACACTCATAATAAACAGATTCAGACTGAAAACATGCCAAAAAATAAAACATACCTCTCTGGATCATTCTTACTTATGTACTAACTAACTCAATATATAATTATATCAATTAATAATTAATCTGGCAGAGCAGGGTGCTTAAAATGAGAATATCAGTTTTACTTTATATTAATAATATATGTCAGAAATAATATAATAATATCTGCTTTATAAGACATATATATATATATAAAGGGCAGTCAGAGCATACATTACACTTCTTTTAAAATGGCTTGTTAAAAATAAATTAACTTTAAAAAAAATATTTGATATTAAACATAATCAGCTTGATATGCAAAAAAAGTAATATACGTGTAAAAAAATAATCTCAACAGCATTAAAAATTGTATTTATTTTATGAATAACTTAGTTTAAAATGTGTGCTCAGTGTTGTTTTCTGTCTAATAGCACAGTGTTTCTCAATTCCAGTCCTGGGGACCCCCTGCTCTGCACATTTTGCATGTCTCCTTATTTAACACACCTGATTGAGCTCATCAGCTTATTAGGAGAGAGAGACATGAACTGAACTAACGAATTAAAATTGTATTTATTTTATGAATAACTTAGTTTAAAAGGTGTGTTCAGTGTTGTTTTCTGTCTAATAGCACACCAGAAAGTAACTGACTGCAGGTCTCAGATCAGTATGCAGTGTATAGTTGATGTTTATGTAACGCTTTATCGGTTATAATAACTGTAATCTATCGTTCCCAGACAGCTGCGGGATGATATTGTGACAGAATGTTTTCTATAATGTATATTTCATAATCACGAACACATGTTGTGAAGGACATACGTTCATAAACAGACTGCTAATAAAGTTTAGCCGTAAACAAACAGCAGGTTTACACACAAACAGCGTAACTACAGAGTGATTTAGGGATATGTACACACCTGGAAAGGGGTTTCAGACATGACATGATCCACTCTGAGGGTTTTGGTGAGTTTTTGCTGGTTTTGTTATTGTTTTGTTAGAAGCGGAAGATCAAACATCATCAGAGAGAGTTTGAGCGCAGTGTCACTACTGTCAGCGACAGTGTCAGCTACAGCTTTCCTGCTCAACTGGTAGAGCATGGCGTTAACGCCAACGCCAAGATCATGGGTTTCGATTCCCAGGAAAGCAAGAGCTGATAAAATGTAGAAACTGTAACTTGAATGCAATGTAAGTCGCTTTGGATAAAAGCGTCTGCTAAATGAATAAATGTAAATGTAAATGTAAATGTACTCGATCCGTACTGGAAACATGATTTGTACTGCGCATGCGCGAAATTGCTTCCACTTCCTGTTACCGCCAACGTTTTTGCGACAGTCTAGTGAAATTGATTATTTTGCGTTTTATATACAGCTTCAAGAATTTCTCTTAAAAGGAGAAATTCCTGACAATTCTACAAATCGTCGGAAGGTTAGACGGGCGTCGACGAATTTTATCATCAAAGGTAACTATTAGTACTGAAAGATTTTATAATGAAAAAGAGAATTCACTTTCTGTTACAACCTGTAACGTTACTTGTTCAGCTCCCATATCTGAATATGCAATTTGATCTTTTTTACATTGAATTGCAGATTCTTCTGACTTGAGTTTTTTCCTATTAAAATAGATGACAGACTCTTCTATGTCGGCCCCAGTTTGCAGTACATGAGGCTAGTTGTCCTGTCAGAGGAAGAGAAGAGTGCCACAATAACCCTGGGACTGGAAATCACAGTGGCGTCAGAGGCACTCAAAACAGGGTTATTGCTGGATACTATTGGCCTACAATTATCCAGGATGTGAAAGAATGGGTAATGTACTACAGATGTGGTGCTTTACTTGCACTTCTACTTTTGCCAGTTTTTTTCCTATACAAGTATCTATACTTAAGAATGTGTCTAATTTTGCCACCTCTGATTGTTAGATACCTCCTTGATTTAGAATTTATATTTATTGTCATCAACTTGTATCAGGTGGCTGTTTTTCTTGACATTGTATTCAAAAAAATTGTGTTTCTTTTTAGGTCAGATCCTGTCACCGCTGCCAGTTGAATGACCCCATTAAGACTGTTGTGCCAGTCTTGCATTCTATTAAGGTACTGCTTACAAGGTTTTAGCAAACTGATGAGACTAACAAGCTAGTCTCAACCTTGTGTACATTTTTACCAGCATTTGGTTGATGCTAATTTTGTGCCATGCAGGTAAAAGAACCTTGGGAGGTGCTTGGTTTGGATTTGATTGGACCACTGCCAGAAACAGCACGCAACAACAAGTATGTTCTTACCATGACTGACCTGTACACCAAGTGGGTGATTGCAGAACCTACGCAATCTAAGACAGCAGCTGAGGTGTCTGCAATAATAACCACAAAGCTGTACTTGTTCGGCATGGTTAGGAAAATCATTACAGACCAAGGGAAGGAGTTTGTCTGCAAGGTGAAGTTTTGTAAATGTTTAATTGTTTTTTCCCCTTACTCTTGTCTCAACACAGGTGAACATGTCCAGCTTATTCAAGATTCAAGATTTGTATTTGTCACATACATGAATATATAGAGAGTATATAACCAGCAGTGAAATGTGAGTCAGGTCCGCTCCATGGACAGTGCAAATATTATAGAATACAACACAGAGGAACTATACATAAATGAAATAAGTAAAAAATAAGATATAAAGAACAAAATATAAAAGAATGTGCATGACAGTATACTGTAGACTTAAATATTAAGATAAGCAGGAATGTACAAGAGAGGAATGTGCAAACAGGTTGTACATGGTTGTCATGTAGCAGCAATACCAATAAAATTATAATATGTGTATATATTATTACCTTATTTTTCCTGAAAGAGCTGGCGCGGCCATTTGTAAATTTAATGTGTCTGGATTCCGGTCTCATCTGCTTCTAGCAATATTTAGCTGCGCAAAACAGCTGGTTTTGCTGCTTGATATTGCTAACTGGTGTGTCTTACCATATTATTTAATGTATTTTAACTATGAACACTGGTTTGTAGTGCAAACAGTTTTACCGTTTACTGCACTGTTATTCTTCTCCTTATCTCCCTACCGTGCTTAATGAAGCGGAAGTCTCATACATTCACAGAAAACGGCTTACTTGTATGTTGAAACATAAGGTGGATATGTTGTTGTCTCCAGTTACTCCAGTCTTGCAAATTTAACTTATGATCCCTCTGCAGCTCAACGACAGCATTTTCAGTATGCTGAAAATCCAACATGCCGTCTCCAGTGCTTACATCCCCAAACCAACGGGCAGGTAACTGTTTGGATACCTGTCTTGTAAGATCTATTGTTGCCTTATGTTTATTTATCAACTTTATAAATGCATTGCTATGTACAGGATGAAAGAACTAATCAGAATATCAAGCGCGCACTCAGGAAGTACGTGAATGACAACCACAATGACTGGGACCTCCACCTTCCTGCTGTGGTGTATGGAATCAACACTGCAAAGCAGGTTTTGTCTTACTTATTATATTTAGGCTATGATATCTACGGTTAGTTGTCAATGGTAAAACTGAATTGGTGAATTTATTTACTATTTAATGTCATGGGTGGAGTTTTTCAAACTTATAGATAAAGACAAACTTATTAGTTAATGGGAAGCTTCTTTATGTGATCAGTACTCCACTAGACACAGTCCCTACTTCCTCCACGTCTGCCAGAGGTCATGAATGCCTGTCCCATGGGAGATGATTTTGAAGTTGTTGACCCAGAAGATGACATCGACACCAGAGTCAATAAGATGAAACTTCTCAATGAAACGGTATGTATTTGAATAATAAAGGTAAATGAAGTAGTGCATTACTATCAGAATTACACCTAGGCATATGCTGATCAATGTATTTTTTTGCTGCGATTCTGCTTTATCTCTCTTTAGTTATAAAAGCAATTGAATCTTCATGTGAAGCCACTCTCCCTCACTCTGTTACAATGTAATGATAAAACCTTGTTCCTTATTGTTCTATCTTGGCCTGACTGAGACTCCATTGATCAAGAGACCAGAGAATTCTGGATTTTTCAATGAGTTTTAATTTTGGGTACTGTTCTTTTTTTGTAGGTTCTTCACAACATAGAGAGAGCACAGAGCATGCAACAGAAGTCATTCCAAAATCGCAAGCGCAAGTTTGTGCGAGTATGTTCAGTTCAGGCCGGTGATGATGTTCTGCTCTCACGGACCCCAAGAAACGACGGACAGGAGACACATTTACAAGTCAGCACCAAGGACCATATACTGTGTCCAGCATCTCTTCCAAAGGGGTGGCCACTATCGACAAAGGGTCAGCTTGTCAGAGGGTCAATGTGTCAAGACTGAGGACATACTACAGATTGAAAAGTAAGAGTGTTTGATAAACTCTGTATAAAACAGTTTGAAATTACATGCTTATAGTCCATTGTCACGTATTTGTATATCATCAGATGGACCAACTGAGAGGATGTTTCTCCAGGACCACTGCTACTCAACATTCAAATGGCAGGTAGAGCATCCATATGCTTGTTCAGGTGCAAGATGGGAGAAGGACTTGGACCCTATTCAAGATGAACTGGTAAGTATTGTGTTTATTTAGTGACACTTTGCATATTTAAATGATAACCATTACTTAATCTGTTAAACGTTCTTTATTTTTAGTTAAAGTATGTGTTGGACAAAAATCGGCCATCAGAAGAATTGATCATAAAGCAAGGCCAAATTTGCCTGACACGAGAAGACTTCTGGAGCCTGGGTTTAAGCCAGTACATGGAATCTAATGTGCGTATGCTTAGTGTCTTAATTTACTGCACAAAAAACTAATTCCTAGATAATGCATAATGTTACACATGGCAGCTTTCACAGGGATGTAATCATTCTGCAATTCATTTCAGATCGGAAATGCCTGCCTCAAGATTGTGGAAGAAGCTGCACAAAGACATGTACTTTATACTACTATCTTCTTTGGTATTAATTTGGATGTATGCATGTTTAATAACTTATGTTCTTTCCTTAAGGGGAAATGTTCACATTGTGGACCTCTATGCTGTTCCCACCTGGAAAGACAAAAATGTGGACCCAGTGCATTGTTTGCCTGTAAGTTATTTTTTTTTTGCTGTCATGTACTTTTTAACCGAGAAAGAGTTCTATTGGGAATAGGCAAAAAAGTATGTTATTTTTGTGCATGCATATTATTTTGTCACAATGAGCAGGCAGGCGGATGAAGCTGATCACTTTCTGCTCTGTGTTGAGTTTCTTTTAATCTTTCTAGTTGTAATATTTCCAAATTCAACAGGTAGGTTAGTGAGTTCGATTTTGTGGATATTAACAAAATATCCATTGATTGCAGGTTTTGTTTGTAGCTAAGAGGGAGATACTTTTTCTTGATTCTCTTCGCCCTGATGGTTTTGGAGATGAGACCTACAGAACCATATTTAGGTTGAGACTAAAGATAATTAATTTACTGGCCTTGTTCCAGGCGTGTTATTTGGTTACAATTTCCAAAAGGAGCCTTGTTCTCAGGCTTCAACTTCATTTTCGAGTCTCATTCTTAGGCTTCAAGTTCATCAAAGAGCCTCGTTCTCAGGCTACAGAACTGATCATGTAATTACACATTATGTATTTTGTGTTTTCTTTGGAATGCCAGACACATTGCAACCTTCATTGACCCAGGATCCTGGACTGAAAAAACAGGAAGAGACCTTGAGGTATGTAATGATTTAATTGTGTAAAGCTAATGTAAACTTAATTTTCTCCTCCCATAGGTCTTTTCATCTTGTAAAAAATAAAACACACAAAATAGCATTTTAAATGGTTACTGCCTCTAGTGGGGCCTATATGATCATATGGAGATTCTCAACTGAGCAAAACAAGTGAAACATATAAACTTAGTTCAATTTGAAGCTCTAATTTGCTTCTACTTTTTTTTCAGTCAGTTAGATTCAAACACAAAAATATATATATATATTTTCCCCAAATTTTTTTTTTAATTCAAAAATATATATAAAATATATATTTTCCCCAAAAATTTTTTTTAATTCAAACTGAATTTTAGTCTTAACATATGTATATTCATGCAATTTCATAAATATGTAATAAATATAAAATATATATTTAAAACTATAAATATGCTATAAACTCATTGCTCTCCACCACCGCACTCAAATTTAAACTCAAATTTAACTGTTAAGTAAAAAAAAAAGTCAAAATGACAGTGATTTTCTAGCATTAACATGTTATAATGTGTTTAAGTGTGTGTACCATTTATGCACGTGTGTGTTTGTGTGTTTGTGTGTGTGGGTGGGTGGATGGGTATGTGAGTTTTTTATGTATTGGGGATATTCTGTAGTCTCAGCCCTTTCGGTTGGGTATGCGTCTTTTGTGGATTGTGTCAGATTTTGTATATGTGACCTTGAGCACAAAACCAATTCTTTGAATTGAAAATCTATTTTTTTAATTTGTTAGGACAATATTTGACCGAGATACAATTATTTTAAAATCTGGAATCTGAGGTTGCAAAAAAAACTAAATATTGAGAAAATCGCCTTTAAAGTTATCCAAATGAAGTTTTTAGAAATGCATATTAGTGATCAAAAAGTTTTTATATATTTACGGTAGGCAATTTTGTAGGGGAATTTACAGTAAAGACCCTCGGACCAGGTGTGTTTAATGAAGACAAATTACTGAAGATGATAGTTTGCAGTTTCATCAGCAGAAGTAAGCTTCAAGACTCGCAATCGAGTTCGTAGGCTGCTCTGCTTACATTTCACTCTTGCCATAACTTGATTAATAGTCAAGAAATAATGTAATAATATAATAATTATTATTTTACAAACTTTTTTTGTTTAGTTTTTTTATTACAACCACAGAAACTCTGCATATCCACTCAATTTTTTGTGTGTTCACAATTCAAGTGTGACAAAAGTCATAAAGTCTCATACCATAATGATCAATGCTTGTTTTAAAAATAAACTAAAATAATTTTCAGGTTGGAATGATCCTAAAAGGATTAGGATATGTATGTATACATGTTTAAACAAGCCAGCAGTTGTTTTTAAAACTAACTGGATGCACATTTCCTTTTCCAGTGTTTTCCTCAACAGTGTTCAGGGAATTCCTGTGGCAGCTACATGCTGATGGTAAGAATGTTTCATTTGTGAAAGCTGTTAAATAATAAAATCAAAGCCTTAGTGTTATTTGTATTTCACAGTATGCTCTCAGCACATGTACATCATGGCCAGTAACGTTCACAGAGGTAAGCTAGATGTTCACAAAAATATACCAAAAATATACTACTTGACTATATAAAAAAAAAAACAAAAAAAAAAACTCTTTCACTTTTTCAAAATCTTCATCTTTCTCTTTATCTTTCTCTCCTTCCCTTGCTAGCTTGTACTTATTTGAACAATGCCTGAGACTTGGTGTTATTGGAACTTCCTCTGTATGTTTGCCTCTTCAAGATTAATCGCTTTATGTACTCCCCAATTGTAAGTCGCTTTGGATAAAAGCGTCTGCTAAATGACTAAATGTAAAATGTAAATGTAATATACCAAAATACTTCTATGTGGCTTTTTTTATTTTTTTGTGCATTTTGCACTCTTTTAGGAGGAGGTGCCATTGATTCGCCAGTGGTGGTGCATTCAGTTGATGGAGAGGTTTTGCCTTGAAGGGTATGACAGACTCTATAGATACAATTTCAGTATCTCGGCTGTATTAAGTCACTGTTGGCGAAGTGATACTAGAAAGGTGTTATACAAATAGAGTGCATATACATTTACATATTTGACAAAGGCACGGACAGAGATTTGCACACTGGACAGAAGAAGCATCCCAACTCCTTCAGGGAACCCTTGAGCCTGTCTTTAGGGTGTCAAAATCCACCACCACCAAACAGTCACCCAGCAGAAGAGTTGTGGTTGAAGAGGACACTGATAAGGTAAATTATTCTAGTGGTCATATATCAAGGAGTCGCATGCAAGCTGGATAAATAGTTTAATTTGTTTGTGCCATTATATATTTGTATATTCAGGTGCAACAGCCTACCATTGTGAGAGACCTTCATACAGCTTGGAACTGGGCACACAATCACAGAGACTTATTCCGTGGAGAGGTGACAGAGCCTGCTTTTCTGCAGATGAACAGTGAAGATAAAAAAAATGCACTCAGGAAGGCCCTGAGGAGTGAATTCCCTGAAGCAAAGGATGACTTTTGTTTAGATTTCAGTCTCAAGATGACATGGAACATTTGTGTCATACTGTGTTGATAAACAAAGCCTGAAGGTCAATGCCATGTTCCTCAATCAGCAATTGTAGTGAAGGGGAATGAATGAATGAATACATTAATGAATAAATGATTTGAAAAAATATATATATTTTTGTGTTTCTTAGATGCAGACATTTGTTAAAGTATGCTGAAATAAGTCAAACATATCTTAAAAAAAATAAATGTAAATGTAAAACACTTATAAGCATCTGTATTACACAAATAAAGTGTAGCGAATGTAAACTTTTTTCTTTTAATTTTACTCAATTTATTTAATTTGTGCACATTTAATCGATTACTCAATTTAATCAATATAATTTAATTGATATATTTGATCAAAAAAAGTGTATTTATATCAAGAGAATCACTAGTAAATGACTATTTTCGGTACAGATCAGGTGGTGTGTGTCAACAACACATGAAAACATTACATAATTATTAATATTATAACAGTGTTATTAATATTATAACAGTGTTATTATAACTACCCGAAATTGGCGTAAAATGTTTTTTCTTTCGTTTTAATTTTATTATGCCATACATCAGAACAATACAACGAGAAACATTCAAATGTAAAAGAAAAATAGAAAAAGATGAACAACATTAATATAATGAAACAGTGCCAGAGGACAGTAACAAAATATAATAGACAAAAAATAAAATAAATAACAATACAGCTTGAAATCATTTATAAAATGAGAAACGTTTGGTTCGGAGCCTGACCACTTCATTTTATGAGTATGAAACTTCCCCATTAAAATTAACAATTGTATGACATATGCTTTATCTTTGTCAAATCCATGATCACTGAAGTATATTATTACATCAAATCCACTCAACTGCAAAGAAATGTCCAATATTTTCTTAGTGAAATTGCCGTAAATTGTTTCGTCATACAGACAGGAAGTGGAAGCAATTTCGCGCATGCGCAGTACAAATCGTGTTACCGGTACGGATCGAGTAGTGACACGCAGATCTGGCGCCTACTTCCGGTGAACGTCAACAGAACTACACACTGATTAAACTATTTACATTTGTATTTACTATTTACATTAACACATTTCACTGCTGGTTATGCTGTGTATAATTGTGTATGTGACAAATCAATAATTCTTCTTCTTCTGGATTTTGTTGGCCTATTGTTTTCTATTTCAATGCACTTTTAAAGTATGAATCCCGTTAAGCATAACTTGTACACATGAATTGTGCTGTTCATGTCCCACAGGTTTAATGTCTTCACCTCAACATCTGAACAGAGGTGTCACTTATTTACCCTCCAATACTCTTTGATTTTCTGTTTGCAACATGACATATTTAGCATCATCTTCATACATTACTGGACAGAAACAGTTATGAGTGACTGTCAACCTCCAAAGGGTTTAAAAGTTGTAATAGTGGTCCATTACTTCGATGTGTTGTGCTGTCATTGACACTATAGTCACACGTCACACTCATCATAACACACTGTGTTTGACTTTATGGTAACATAATAATGACCCACTCTTCTTTCTCTACATTGTACTTGATCTCTTGAGATAAACTGGCATCAGATTCAACAAGAGACACCTTTCCTAAGAAACGCTTTTCCTCATTCCACACATCTACATGTAAAACAGGTTTTAAGGTTTGCACTTGACTATCATTGCACATATACATATTCATATATATAATATATCTCTTTATCCATGAGAACATTATATAACAGACCGCTCTTATCCTGAACGCTTATAGTTTTATATATCAATATAATGATGATGTGTTTGTTTATTTGGTGAGTACACTCAAAAAAATAAATCATGCCATAGTTTAGTATTAAGTATTTGCATCCTTTTGATTTTATTTAAATAATCGTTTTTTCAAAAATTATGTAGTCAGATTACTTACAATTAATCTAAACCTGCAAATTTTTTAAACTATTAGATTTAATCAGTTAAAAGATATGAATGTAGTTTACATGTAGCTAGATGTGGAACAAGCCAAATCCAAATAGTTACATTTTATGAGACTGATTTACATAAAACATTTCGGGAAATGGAATTGTTTAGAAGCGGAAATGACGTTATTCCATACTCCACTCGGTAGAGGGCGGCAACAGCAGCAGGAGAAGCAAAGTTCCCATTAACATTTTGCTCTAGAACAACGTGGATCGTGGCCTGATTATAAGGTAAGTTACATCTACAGTCATCCTTTATAATCTGTTAGTTTCTGCGTATATAAATGTATTATTAGCGTTGAGAATATCATATTACACTAATATCAATGCACTGATTATCACATTTTTCGTTAAGTCCATTAGCTAGCTAACTTGCACATGCAGCTAACACATGAGCCAACTTTAGCTACTCATTATCGGCCAGTATTAGACATATTAGTAATTAGAATATATAGAGATGTTTTTTTTTCTGTATATCTGCATTTTCTGACGTAAAAAATGATGGTGACACGTGCATTCGTAAATTCAGATTTAAAGTGGTGTGAGGGGTGGGTAACTTTGTAAAGATTCAAATCACAAAATGGTGTTAAACTGTTTCTGTTTTTTGTATGTATGCTTCAAATAATTGTTTTTTGTTTTAGAAAAATGAATATATCAGATTACAAACAGTGGAAACCATTTTGAATATTAGGTGATTCAACATAAAAAACATATAATTTTAATACATAGTTGAAAACATATTTGCTGTGTTTGATCTATAGGCTTTAGTGGGTCCTTTAGTTGGTAAAGAAATGGCACTACAATTCTGTGTAGTGTCCCAGGCACTTACCTTAACACCATAACAACCTTAAATAACCACAAATGAGCAGTTAGACATTTTTTACTTTCATATGAGTTAAATAAATTTTTCCACAAAAACATTACCTATCAAAAAAATAAATAAGTAAATAACTGAGTCACGTGACCCTTTGTATAATTTATATTATTATTATAATATTATTATTATTTTGCAGGTAATGTGCTGTTAACTATCCACCTGAAAGCCAGAACTTGTTGCACACAACTGATAATCTTTCTTTTCTCTTTGTTCACAGATATGTGAATGTGGTCATGTAAAGTGTGACATTACACTATCTACGAGGTATGAGTTGCTTAAACATTTTAGGCTGAAACATTTCAACTACGGCTGCAAATGCTGGTATACCTGTCCATATGCAGATTGTTACATGTCTCGTTTCAAGTGAAGAACATCCTGTTCTTTTAATCTTTTTCAGATCAACTTGGAGTTCAAGCGTATAACAACTGTTCCTCTGACATCCAAATTCATTGGTCAACTGGACAAATACACTGATGACCTGCTGAAGGTTTTCCGTCACAAAGGAGGAACTGCAGGACAGAAAATCCGCAGGATAATGGCACTGACAGCTGAAGTAAGTGCGTTTTTTGTTAGTTTTTAATGTATTGCAACATGTATTCCAGTAGTTACTCATCATGACTGGGTTTTAGAAACCTTTCTCTGACATACACATGTAGAGACAAACATTTTTACACACTTAAAAACATTTATTTGATTAGTGGGGACATCCTAATCTCACTATCACACATATTCAAAATAATTTATTGGCCTAATTGTTTAAATATACTATTGTTAGATCATTATACATAGCATTGTCAAGAAAAAGAAGTTTACAATATAAGAAAAACAACCACAAATTCCTATTAAAAATAAGGTACTTTATTAAGATAATTGTGTCTTTATACTTGAAATTCAGTCTTATTTAAACTGTAAATCAGTTACTAATGTTATGTTTTTTTGGGGATCTTTTTACACTTGTTTTAGAATGAAGACATAAACATCAAGCGTGATTGCATCCTAAGGAGCCTGAGTGTCTACCTTAATGAGGATCTTGAGACACTTGTCAAAGAATTTGTGGTAAGTGTATGTTAAAATACTCATGTTAGAATTGTTAGAATATTTTTTTGCTTGAAGCAAAAATCTTCCCGCAAAGCTACCTGAAAAACTATGGGCAAGTGTACCTTGGAACAGAAGCTGTGTTACCAAACGTTGTAATACCAAATATTTATTTGATTTAGGTAATATAAGTTAATTGATAAATTAAATCTATTTATGGCATTATTTTTGAAAGCATCCTCATTTTACAGCATTTTTACGAGTGTCTAAAACTTTGAACAGTACTGTAGCTTTGCTGGTAGGTTTTTTGAAGCATCTTGGAGATGTTGCCACAGTTCTTCTGGATTTAGTCTGTCTCAGTTTGTTCTGTTACTTCATGTCATTCCAGAGACTGATGATGATCAGATCAGATCTCTGTGTGGAGCACTGGCTGTTGTCAGACTCCTTGTGCAGACAATAATCTCACTGCATTATTACAATTAATGACAAAAATATTGTTTGGAAATGTAAACTGATATTTCCAACTGACACGCTACCGCAAAAGATAGAAATAACCGACTTAAAACCATTTTTTGTTGGTGAAAATACTAGTGGCCTAAGACTTTTGCACAGTACTGTATATATATGTATTATTATTTTTTTTATATGATCTTCTTTTAAGTATATATATATATATTTTCACAAATCATTCTCTTTGTTTCTCCTCCAGGACTGTGAAAGTGCAGAGGCTGAGTTGGGGATTGCACAGACAACCATGGGCATCTATGTCATTCGGGCAGAGGGTGCTGGTCCTGGAGATGAGCCAACAGATGTTGGTGTGGTGCTTGAAGGCGTGGAAGTTCTGCCAAACTTAAAAAATGTCACACTTGGATGTGTGATGCTTTTTGGACTCATATATGCACTTAACCTGAATTACCCAAAGGACCTTAAATGCACATTCGAAGTGTTTCAGAAAGTCTTGATGGAACTAGATACTACCAAACAGTCTCAAAAATTAAGATGCTTCAGTGATTTGTTAACAGATATTTCCTCCTTCAAAGCAAGTGGGTTGACTTGTTCTAAATGTTTGTAAACTTTTAAACAACAGTATTTTAAAAGTTTAACGTAGTTAGTTATTGTATGTAGAATGTTTGCTCTATACAGCTGTGTTACTAAAATAAAACATACACAGAAAAGTGTGGTGCAAAGACACTCAATTTAGTTTTTTGTTGATTTTTCAATTGATTTTTTTATGTTATTTGTTTTTAGTATTTCCTGGCAACCAACCATTCTAAATTGAAACTAATTATTGCATGTCACTCTGTATGTTAGTGTAATATAAGCAGTGCTGTTAACAGGTTATCTGTCTACCTTGAATTTTCTCTTGAGGAAATGTATCTGTAGCACTGGCTAATGTTTAGCAAATTTTTTTGTAGTTTTTGTTATTGTCAAAATATGCTTTGAAGCATTAAAACAAGGTGGTCTGACTGTTGTTGTTGTTTGTGTGTTGTGTTAGGTTAGATTTTGTTGTAGCATATTGTGATTTAGGAAGGGCATTTAGGGAGGAAAAATAAATATATAATATGTATTAAAATACATTGGGTTTATTAATAAAACATATCTAAATATGATGCATTTAAAGTAAATTGGGTTAATTACGCAATACTACATAATGTTCTTTCTTATGAATTTAAAACAAATAGAATTTATTGATACTATTACTTAAATCTTAGTCTTGCGCATTTAATTTACATATGACTTGTAAATAGGAATCACATAAAGTTTATTTGTTTGATTAAGTTAACAAATATGTAATCCAAATGGATGGAAATCTTACATGCAATCAAAATACATAAATCTTACTTGTTAGGCCTGAATATTTTTTTGAGTGTAGACGTGTAATAAGTGGGATAATGTACAATGAGCCTGTCATTTCAAAATAACTGTATAAATAACTTACTGTACATTATTCCTTGCATAATTATCAAATCCTCATCCCTCTTTCATTTACACATAAACACACACTTTATCTCTTTAAAACAGCTCTTCAAAATGAATAAATCATCTGATCTTATATCTGTAATTTCACTAATAATCAGCGTCAAACACATGAACTTCATCTCGAGATGACAAGAAAAATATGAAAACATTATCCTCAGAATCTCACAAAATGATGAGTTAATATTCATGTGTTTCGGCTCATAATACTTACATATACACTTAACAAACACATTTCATACAATCATTTCTGTTGCAGGGAAACTGGTAGAAGAGCACAACATAAACTATCGTCTGGAGTGTCTGAATAAATTCTGCTGATATGATAATTCATAAGAAGCACAGGCTCTAAATACAAATCCTGGTTAATGCAGTTATTCATTTGTTTTATGGTAAATCCATAGGTTCACATACATTTCCTGCAGTTGTGTTGTTTGAACATACATCAGTGTGGTTTTATTGTGTTCATGTGCTTTCTCAACAGCTGTAATAAAATATGATGATTCAAGCCAACATATGCAACACTTAACCGTTAGCCCCCTTCAGTCTTTGTAATTATATTATAAACACAATACACTGTATCCTTTATATTTACACTAAGTTTGATAAAACAGACTTCTGTTGTTATGACGCAGATATAATTATTCAAGCAACTGAAATCAGACGACTGATGTCCTCCAAAAACTAAACCTTTCAGCTACAAAACAAAGACTCAGATATTGAACACATAAACATATTTATATACTGAATGAAGAATCTGAATAAAAGATCATTCATTACATCTTTCAGAGATGAGTAACTCTATGATTATCACTGAATAACTTCAGAAGAGTCAGACTACATTTATAACTATTATTATAACACTTTAGTCTTATAATGATGGTGTATATTTACAGGCAAAGGAAGAGTAAAATCATAATACAAAACAAAAGAAACAAAAAACAAAAACCAAGAAACACAAGTGAACTGAGAACATCAACAACACATCCGGACAAGACCGACAGAGACCGGATCAAGACTAACAGACTAACAACAAGACTTGCATTGACGGAATGTTCAGATGAGCCAAGATTCAAACTCCAACCGACAAAATACAAACTCAAACTCCCAGAATCCCTTGAGACTCAATCAGACTTCAACTCCCAGAATCCCTTGAGACTCAATCAGACTTCAACTCCCAGAATCCCTTGAGACTCAATCAGACTTCAACTCCCAGAATCCCTTGAGACTCAATCAAACTTCCCTTCCGTCTATCTATCTGTCTGTCCGTCCGTCCGTCCGTCCGTCCGTCCGTCCGTCCGTCCGTCCGTCCGTCCGTCCGTCCGTCCGTCCGTCCATCCATCCATCCATCCATCCATCTATCTATCTATCTATCTATCTATCTATCTATCTATCTATCTATCTATCTATCTATCTATCTATCTATCTATCTATCTATCTATCTCTCTCTGTATAGAGTCTATGATACTTACCAGCAACTTAATAGCAACACTCTAGCAACCATCCAAACCAACCTAGCAACCATCCCCGAGTACCCTAGCAATGACATCACCACAGCAACTGTCCCGATAACCTAGCAACTGCCTAGCAACTACCCTGAGTACCTTAGCAACCGCATAGCAACACCTTAGCAGCAACCCTGAGTATCCTAGCAACTGCATCTATCTATTTTTAATAGACTGTATTACCTTCAAAACTTTCATATTTTAATTTTTGAAACTATTTCAAACTGAAAATCATCAAACCTTTACAACTTATACATAATTTTTTAAACATTTAAAATAGTCTGATCTTGTTTCTCAAGCCGACTTCAAATCTAGTTATTGCTGTTACCTTTTTATTGTGTTTTCTTTTACTTCAGTTGATCGTTTAATTCACTGATCTCATTATTAATAATCACAGATGATCAGCGGAGTGGAGTTTTTATTACTGTTATACCCCAAACTAACAAATGGATAGAGTTTCTCATTAAAAGACTGATTAGTGTAAGTGTAGATATGAGAGCTGGACTTCACATCATAAAAGGAGACGAGACCCTTCTCATAATCCACAAACACACCGACCCTCTGAGGATCCACACTCAGAGAAAGAGAGTAATCAGAAGAATCACGAGCTTGATACGTCCCATATCTCCGTCCCACGATCCAGTATCCATTCTCAGGATTCAGAAAGATCCGTCCCTTCCTGTCAGCAGATGCTCTGGCCACTCCTAAATCCCACTTAGTTTGTCCCTTCACCTGCACCTCAAAGTAGAAACACCCCGAGGAGAACCCCTCCTTCCCAAGAACACCAAGATATTTATCAAATCTGTCTTTTCCTCCATCGACTCCTTCTGTTTGTGTGTTTCCAGATCTCACTTGTTTCCCATCATCAGACACGATGAGACGAGGATGAGCCGTATCAGCATCCAGAATCACATTCACTGTGGAAATAGAGACAATTCTGCTTTACAGATGAGTATTAATAAAGATAATGACTATTATTTATGTTTATATGAATCATGAGAACTTTACAACACAAGCTAAAATAAAGACACACTATTAGATGTAAATAAATCTAATGTTTAATGTTCATTATATTATAATATTGCTGTATTCACTTTGTTGTTCATTTTTGGATCCACTTGTGTTTCTGTTTTATCTTGCTTGTTTTTAGTTATATAACATAAAATTATAATACACAATGTATTTTTTATATATATAATTATTCCATGAAACAAGCCTTTAATTAAAATAAATAATTATGATTTTTTACTAGTATGTGTGTGTTCTTAAATATATGAGCGCTGAAAACAGAAATATGAAGTTATAAAGTCTTCAAAACAGAATTCATCTTTAGATCAATAAAATCAGATTTAAATCGTGTTGTTATTGTTATTATTATTATTATCATTATATATGTAATGAAGACCAACAAATACAAGAAGAAGAGTTTATATATCTTATAATAAAATAGTAATAACTGTATACATGTATGAATGCACAGAGTTTATATATCTTATAATAAAATAGTAATAACTGTATATATGTATGAATGCACAGAGTTTATATATCTTATAATAAAATAGTAATAACTGTATACATGTATGAATGCACAGAGTTTATATATCTTATAATAAAATAGTAATAACTGTATACATGTATGAATGCACAGAGTTTATATATCTTATAATAAAATAGTAATAACTGTATACGTGTATGAATGCACAGAGTTTATATATCTTATAATAAAATAGTAATAACTGTATACGTGTATGAATGCACAGAGTTTATATATCTTATAATAAAATAGTAATAACTGTATATATGTATGAATGCACAGAGTTTATATATCTTATAATAAAATAGTAATAACTGTATACGTGTATGAATGCACAGAGTTTATATATCTTATAATAAAATAGTAATAACTGTATACGTGTATGAATGCACAGAGTTTATATATCTTATAATAAAATAGTAATAACTGTACACGTGTATGAATGCACAGAGTTTATATATCTTATAATAAAATAGTAATAACTGTATATATGTATGAATGCACAGAGTTTATATATCTTATAATAAAATAGTAATAACTGTATACGTGTATGAATGCACAGAGTTTATATATCTTATAATAAAATAGTAATAACTGTACACGTGTATGAATGCACAGAGTTTATATATCTTATAATAAAATAGTAATAACTGTATATATGTATGAATGCACAGAGTTTATATATCTTATAATAAAATAGTAATAACTGTATACGTGTATGAATGCACAGAGTTTATATATCTTATAATAAAATAGTAATAACTGTACACGTGTATGAATGCACAGAGTTTATATATCTTATAATAAAATAGTAATAACTGTATATATGTATGAATGCACAGAGTTTATATATCTTATAATAAAATAGTAATAACTGTATACATGTATGAATGCACAGAGTTTATATATCGTATAATAAAATAGTAATAACTGTATACGTGTATGAATGCACAGAGTTTATATATCTTATAATAAAATAGTAATAACTGTACACGTGTATGAATGCACAGAGTTTATATATCTTATAATAAAATAGTAATAACTGTATATATGTGTGAATGCACAGAGTTTATATATCTTATAATAAAATAGTAATAACTGTATATATGTATGAATGCACAGAGTTTATATATCTTATAATAAAATAGTAATAACTGTATACGTGTATGAATGCACAGAGTTTATATATCTTATAATAAAATAGTAATAACTGTACACGTGTATGAATGCACAGAGTTTATATATCTTATAATAAAATAGTAATAACTGTATATATGTATGAATGCACAGAGTTTATATATCTTATAATAAAATAGTAATAACTGTATACGTGTATGAATGCACAGAGTTTATATATCTTATAATAAAATAGTAATAACTGTACACGTGTATGAATGCACAGAGTTTATATATCTTATAATAAAATAGTAATAACTGTATATATGTATGAATGCACAGAGTTTATATATCGTATAATAAAATAGTAATAACTGTATACATGTATGAATGCACAGAGTTTATATATCTTATAATAAAATAGTAATAACTGTATACGTGTATGAATGCACAGAGTTTATATATCTTATAATAAAATAGTAATAACTGTATACATGTATGAATGCACAGAGTTTATATATTTATAATAAAATAGTAATAACTGTATATATGTATGAATGCACAGTGTATTCATTCTTTGTTTTGCTCAATATTTTAAAAGTAATGAATTTATATTTTAATAAGATCATATAAAACATTCACCTTTAGGTATAATCATCTTCAGACTTTGTAAAAGTTGATCACGTTCTAAAGAAAATTCAGAAAAAGATTAGAAAAGAAGATTAAAATGATATCATTGTTATTACTCTGACAAACAAGTTATGATCCTTCAGTTGAGTTATCGTCACACAAGTGTTCATCAAACACCATGAACCTGATCATGAAGCCGGTTTAGTTTACTAGCCTGAGATTAGTGTCTTCTGTTTCTTTCATTAAACAATACTGCTTGTGCTAAGATCAGCTCTATATTGTCTTTTTATAAACCAGCCATGATACAAAACTGTGACCATTTACCAGAAGATATACACACCACTATATGAATGCACAAAACTATATGAATGCACACAACTATATGAATGCACAACACTATATGAATGCACACAACTATATGAATGCACAAAACTATATGAATGCACACAACTATATGAATGCACACAACTATATGAATGCACACAACTATATGAATGCACACAGCTAAAAATCAGATAAGATAAGTTCAGTTATTGTGGGTTCAGGCTAATACGGGAGAGAGGGAATGAAGAAGCAGATACATTAGCAAAACAAGCAATCGCAAAGGAAAATATAGATATGCCAATTCTCTACAGTAAAGCAGAACTTAAGACAATAATTAAAAATGAGATAAATTAAAATTGTAAAATGTATTGGTATAATGAGCTAAAGGGCTGGTATCTACAGTTAATACAAGTAATGGTAGATCAAGGGAGAAGAAGGTAATATTGTGCTCCATCAAGACTAAGTTTGGGACATACAGGACTTAATTCAACATTGCACATCAGAGGAAAACATGCATCAGGACTGTGTGATTGGTGCGGAGTCAGAGAAACTAGAACATGTACTTATTCAGTCTAATAGAAAGTAGGACTGCCACTAACAACTATTTTTATTAGGATTAATCGATTCATCCAAACGATTAATTTACCACCAAAAAATCAGCTATTTTACTTAAGAGTATTTTACTAAACTATGTTATTAGACCAAATTAAATTCAAATTTCTATAAAATCCTTTTTTAAAGCAAAAGTAAAGTGCAACATAGAGTGCAAGAAGCAAGTTCAGTATTTTAGTGTAAGAACGACAAAATATTCACCTGTTCTAGTCTAATAATTTGTGTGGAGACGTGCTGAAATGGCGTTTGGTCTCGTACTGTATTGCGTCTCTTGTCAGTGTCGGGCACTTGCTTGGACATTTATTGTGATTAACAGGAAAGTGTGTTCAGCTGAATTGGAGTAGTGTTTTGTTAGATGGGTATAAAAAACGTAGTTTACTGACTTCGTGAGAAGACCGAAGAGTGTAAAGGCCATCGACTCTACCGTGCGACTCCACCGGCAAGGGATATAAGTATCGCTTTCTATTTATCCTCTTTCTTACTGCTTGTTTCACTTCTGTTTTAGTTTTACTTACTATGTGTAAGTTGTTGTTTGTTAGCATGTGTGTTTGGCAGTGTTATTTTGTAGGATTACTGATAAACTACTGCCGTTTGATTGATCTATTTTAATTTCATATAAATGATGAATTAATTGATTCTGTCTTTATAGGTATTTTCTTTATTTTTAATAAATTTGAGTTATTTTAGTAACGTTACTTCCACATACTACATGGAAATGAAATAACACATATATATATATATTTGGGTGTTTGGCTTAGTGTCATGTTAGAATCATACCTTTTGTTGTTTTAATATTTTGAAATGTTTTTAGCTTTATTTTTTGTTTTCATTTAAATGTTTAGTTTTGAAATGTTGTTATATGAATATCATTTTATTGAATTTCTCAATTTTCTTAGATGTGTATGTATAGTATTTATATAGTTTTAACTTATAGTTTTAGTACATTTTTCTTATCTGTAAGTCACTTTGGATAAAAGCGTCTGCTAAATGACTAAAAAGTTAAAAGTTAAATTAATAATAATTACATTATAATCAAAAACATTTTTTAGATGAGTATTTAGCAGAAATATTATTTTTTTAGGTGAAAAATGTCAATGTGCAATATTTATATTTCTGAAAAAAACTATATATACACAATTATTTATATATATATATATGTAACAATAATAATTTAATTTATTTTAAAAATATAAAATCAATTAATTGGAGATTTTTTGATTATTAAAACATTTAAATGGAATCCAGAAAATAATGGAAAACTTAATTTGGTACAGATAAAACTGTAAAACTCAATTAACTACACAGGCTTTTTGATTAATACAAATTAATTGAACCATTAAAACAGAGTAGAAAAATGAAAATGATTTGGAAATAACACAGATTTCATTGGGCCCTATAATTATAATACATTTTTGATGGTAATAACAATAGACTTAAAATGACTTAAACTACAAATATAATAGCAATTATGCAATAATAATGAGTTCAAATAAAGTATCAAAAGCAAGAAATCATATGGATTTATTCAGAGGTGGAAAGTAACGAATTACATTTACTCGCGTTACTGTAATTGAGTAGCTTTTTGTGTACTTGTACTTTTTAAGTAATTTTTTAATCTGTAATTTTACTTTTACTTAAGTATATTTTGTGTGAAGTATTGTACTGCTACATTTTAAAACACATTCGTTACTGAGTAAAAAATCGCTCCGTGGAAACAACTGCAGCAAATAATGGGCAGAAGAAGAAACTGGCGCTAAAATCACAAGAAAGATGCAGACGGACAAGACAGGCGTTAATGGTGCAGACCCAGCTAAAAACCAGACCCCGTCATATTCTGCTGAAGTTGAACTCGAAGGAAATGAAGTGAACCCCTGGCCATATATTCATGCTCTATTATGCAGTGTAAGCTGTGTTTACCTCGGGAGACCGAACTAGCAGCTTATAACATCTCGACATCGCCTTCGCAAGCATGTAGAGGTAACGAAGGTAAATACTTGCATCGTTGCATTGGTGGTTAAAATGAAGCTTTGACGGTTTAGCAAAAGGTTTTGCACAAATGAGCCAAAAAGACAGTGGTGCAGGGTGTGCAATATCATCTGAGATAATATAGTAATTGTTGTTTTAACGATGTGCGATTTGACATTATCAGTATTTTGCCAAAAACCAAACAAATCACTCTAAACAGTGTGCCGTGAAATCTAGTAACGTTAGATTAGACTAAACCGCGTGCATCTGGACTGCTTTCTTTCACTGCGTGATTCAGTCTGTTTAAATGCGTTTAGAATGATCACAAAACTGAAGATATAGGGGCAGAAAATGTATATATTTATATAACTTAATATAGTAAGTCAACATCACATGAAGAATGCAGTTTTTCTCAAAAAATCACCATGATTACATAGGCCTGTAGTTTTTCTTTTTACAACAGTTCAAAAAACAAGAAGTTAATTAAGAGACTTACGCTTTAGACACCATATTGCCTGTTTTTGCTCTATTTCGACAACAAAAATAATTCCATACACAGTTTTGCGTCTCTGACTCTGAGCAATGACGTGTTTTGTTCCTGAATGAATTAACCGTTTAAATGATTCTGTTCAATCGCAATGACTCTCTTATCAGTGACTTGCTGACACCTACTGGTGGTTCTAATTTAACATTTAAAGTATCTTTTTTTTTTTTATTTCAAATGACTATTTAACATTTGTGACCCTAGCCTGGAGCACAAAACCAGTCTTAAGTCGCTGGAGTATATTTGTAGCAATAGCCAACAATACATTGTATGGGTTAAAATTATACATTTTTCTTTTATGCCAAAAATCATTAGCATATTAAGTAAAGATCATGTTCCATTAATATATTTTGTAAATTTCCTACTGTAAATATATCAAAACTAAGAGTTTAATTTGAACAACTTTAAAGGAGATTTTCTCAATATTTGGATTTTTTGCACCCTCAGATTCCAGATTTTAAAATATTGTCCGATCATAACAAACCCTACATCAATGGAAATATGATTTATTCAGCTTTCAGATGATGTATAAGGTTCAAGGTTCAAGGTTTCTTTATTTGTCACATGATAAATTATACAGGGTATAATCAAAAGTGAAATGTAGGTCAAATCAGGTCCGCTCAGTGGACAGTGCAAAGAATAAAAAAAATAAAATAAAAAATAAAGTCAAAATTAAATTATATAAAAGTAACACCACACAAGTATATATATATATATATGTATATAGGTAAAAAAAGAAATAAGAAGTAAAATGTGCAATAGAATAAAGAAAAGTGCAAAACAGTAAAACAGTAAGATGTGCAAAACAAATTGGATGTGCAAAAACATTATATGGGACTTAATAAATATTAGTGTAAACAGGAGGGATGAGAGGGATGTGCAACGGGTTGTACTGGGTATGCACACATAGCAGCAATATGGATGATGAGAATATGAATGTTTTTTGTTATTTTTTTACAGATAATAATGAGTCTTGTGAAGGTTTATGGAACAGAGTTTGTGTTAAGGAGCCTGATGGCCTGAGGGAAGAAGCTCTTCCTCAGTCTCTCTGTCTTTGCCATCAAGCTCCTGTAGCGCCTGCCAGATGGCAGTAAACGGAAAAGATGGTTACCGGGGTGGTTTGAGTCTTTGGTGATTTTAGCAGCTCTGCTTCTGCAGCGTTTGAGGTAGATGCCCTGCAGAGAGGGGAGAGCAGACCCTGAGATGCGCTCAGCTAAGCGCACGACTCTCTGTAGAGCTTTGCAGTCCTGGTTTGAGGAATTACCATACCACACTGAGATGCACTGAGTCAGAACACTTTCTATGGCCCCTGAATAGAAAGTTTTCAGGATAGCTGGAGAGACCCTGAATTTCCTCAGCTGTCGCAGATGGTACAGCCTTTGCCTGGCTTTCTTAACCTGAGTTTGAATGTGTGTAGTCCATGTCAGGTCCTCGGAGATGTTTACACCGAGGTACTTGAAGCTGCTCACCCTCTCCACAGGGGTCCCACTGATCATAAGAGGAGTGTAGGGCTGCTGCTGTCTCTTCCTGAAGTCCACGATCAGCTCTTTGGTTTTGCTCACGTTCAGAGAGAGACAGTTGTCCTGGCACCATGTTGTAAGTCTCTCCACCTCATCCAAGTATGCGGTCTCGTCGTCGTTGTTAATGAGGCCCAGGACCACAGTATCATTCGCAAATTTAATGATAGATGTGGAGCTGTGAGAGGACACGCAGTCGTGGGTGTATAGAGAGTATAGCAGGGGGCTCAGGACACAGCCCTGTGGGGCTCCTATGTTCAGGGTGATTGAGTTGGAGGTGAACTGGCCGACTTTCACCACTTGTGGTCTGGCGGTGAGGAAATCTTGAATCCAGTCACAAAGTGAAGTGTTTAGGCCGAGGTCTGATAGTTTGACAGCTAGCTTGGTGGGGACTATAGTATTGAAAGCGGAGCTATAGTCAATGAATAGCAGCCTGACATAGTTGCCGTTTCTGCTGTCAATGTGAGTGAGGGAGGAGTGCAGTACCTGGGAGATGGCATCATCAGTAGACCTATTTGGCCGGTAGGCAAACTGAAGAGGGTCCAGAGTAGCAGGGATGGAGGAGCAAACCTTCATGACTGTCGATGTAAGGGCAACGGACGATAGTCATTCAGGCAAGAGGGTTTACTGTTCTTGGGCACAGGGATAATGACAGATTTTTAAAGGGGTGGGGACCACAGAGGTAGCGAGGGACTCATTAAATATGGATGTAAACAAACCAGCAAGCTGATCAGCACAGGACCTCAGAACGCGCCAGTAATCCCATCGGGTCCTGCTGCTTTTCTGACGTTCACTCTCCTAGTTCCCTCCGAACATCATCCTCTGAAAGGGTGATAGCATAATCATTGCTGCTCTGTCTGCTGCTTCTTGACGCTGCTCGGCAGAATCGCCGCTGTTGCATTCAAAGCGTCAGAGAAGTTGTTTAGCTCACGCTAGCAACGGGTCTGCTCTCACCTCCACAGAGTTGTTGTTTCCAGAGGAACAGATGGTCTTTAGTCCCTGCCACATGCGCCGAGAGTCATTGAGCTGGAAATGTGACTCAATTCTCTCACTGTATCTTAGCGGCTCTTACTGCACGACGGAGAGCATAACAAGATGACTTGTACTCACTCATGTTCCCTGACAGAATACCGGCATTGTATGCGGCAGTTCGATGGTTAAAATTGTTCTGTCCACCCACGGCTTCTGATTTGAGAAAGTCTTTATTGTAACCGTTTCAGTGGCTTGTTCGGTTAGTGTGTTTAAGCTTAATGCTACCTCCGTGAATTCGCTGATCGCCAGATGAACCGCCGGAACATGTCCCAGTCGACGCTATCAAGAGACGCCTGTAGCGTAGCTTCAGAGTGAGGGGACCAGCGTCATTTCCCTCTCCACCGGGGTTCATGAAGGATCCGTTGTTTATAATCCGTGTGAGGAAAATGGCGGCATGGTCTGATTTTCCAAACGCCGGCAGTGAGTGGGCTTTGTAGGCATTTTTGAATTGGGTGTAACAATGATCGAGTGTATTCAGTCCTCTGGTTGGACAGGATATATGCTGATGAAAGTTAGGGATGACCTTTTTGAGGTTAGCCTTGTTAAAGTCCCCCGCTACGATACATGCAGCGTCAGGATGTATGTTGATATATCCGCTGAGTTCATCGTGTAGTTTAGACAAAGCCAAGCTGCTATCTGCCTGTGGTGGTATATACACGGCAGTAACGACGGTTGATGAGAATTCCCGGGGCAGATAAAATGGGCGGCAGATAATGGAGAGGTGTTCTAGATGAGGCGAGCAGGAGCGCGACAGAATGGAGATGTTCCTGGGGTCACACCATTTCTTGTTAATGAAGAAACACACTCCACCACCTTTGGTTTTTCCGGCCTCGGCTGTTCTGTCCATCCGAAAAACAGAGAAGTTGTCAGACGGCGTTACAGCGTTGTCCGGGACCGAAGGAGTGAGCCATGTTTCGGACAAACAAATGATGTTACAGTCTCTGATGTCCCGTTGGAAACTAATCCTGGCTCTAAGATCGTCCATCTTATTATCCAAGGATTGGACATTGGCGAGCAAAATACTCGGTAAGGGGGGACTATGAGCCCTTTTCCTCAGTCTGTTACGAATTCCAGCACGTTTCCCGCGGTGTTTCCTTCGCCTCCTGGTATTATTGAGGCGGCCTTTGTCAGCTTCGGTGCTCCGAAGAATCTCCAATGGCCACGCTGGATCTGTGTATAAAGTGTCCTGGATCAGGTTAGTGTAACGCTGTCCAATGTCCAAAAGTGTTCTCTTGTCGTACATAATCATTGCAGACGTTACACGTATAAAAAGGGAGGTAAAAATAGAAAAAAACCCACATAAAAACACAATTTTGAGCGGAGCTAATTCACAGGCGACTGAACTCAGCAGCGCCACCGGAAGGGATCCGGGATAAATCGCAATTTAGTAAAATGGACACTTATGGTTTTGTGGTTCAGGATCACATTTTATGTTTTATTTATCAAAACATTATTTCTGCATTTGTAACTGAGGCTGAATGCATTCATGTCAGTGTAAATACATCTATGCCACTTCAGATGAAGCTTCTGTGTTTCCTCTGCATTGCAAAGATTAATTTTGTTGATACTGATTTAATTTCCCTGGTAACAGCCCAAATGTGTTATTATTCTAATTAACCAATTCCTTTAATTAAAAACACTTAGTTTGAGATTTATAGGCCCATATCCCAGGTGTGTCAAACTCTGGAGGGTGTTACTGGAGGGCCACAGCCCTAAAGAGTTTAGTTCCAACCCTGCTCCAACACACACCATGTAGTTTTCAAATAAGCCTAAATGATTAGTTTAGCTGGATCAGATGTGTTTAATTAGGGTAATATCTACACTGTGTAGGGCTGTGGCCCTCCAGGTACTGAGTTTGACACCTTTGGTCGATCCCATTTTTTCCTCCCTCCCATTGTTAAAATGTAACTAAGTAATTTTTACTCTGAGTAAATTTTAAATGAGCTACTTTTTACTTTTACTTGAGTATATTTTTAGACTGGTACTTTTACTTGTACTTAAGTAAAATTTCAGTAATGTAATGGTACTTTTACTTGAGTAGAATATTTTTGTACTCTTTCCACCTCTGGATTTATTGAACAAAACAGAAATGCTGTAGTCACTGTTATTAAATGAATATGTGGACACTCAGATTGAGGGTTTGAGCTTTTATTTTGAAATCTCGATGTATTCTCCTGTGTTTGTATAAGTTTATAAATGATTTACCTTTCAAATCTGATGAAATGGCGCACGTTGTGTTCCCAGATGAACGTTATAATAAACCCAAACTCACAACAACATGCAGAGATAGAGTATGAAACGCTCCACACACGTAAATGAGAAGTTTCTGTGAAAGGAGCCGCTGTGTGAAGCACGCTCTTAACCTGCATGCCTGTAAATAATTAAAGCGCATACTGTATAGACCCTTTTAGGGTCCGACGTCACGATTACGTCACAGCGCTAGCTGGAGGCAAAACAAAGTGAAAACTGGAGGCGGCTCGTTCAAACTATTACAGATTCATCTACACAAGGAGCTTAACATATCATCTTGTTGTGATGTTGGTGGCAGAATCGATGTAGTTCTGCGGTCAAGTCAGCCGCATTTATTTTGCACGTGTAATCGTGCACTTACGGTACGGGTGCTGAGAGCGGTCTAAATAGACGTAAAGAGGCTGTTATACCGCGTTTCCTTTACACTTTTGCTTTTTTACGTTTATTTTAATGCTTGTAAATACATTATTTTTTGTATCAAACGTTTGTATTGTACATTAATTATCGTATTAATGTTAATAAATGTTAATATTAATGTTGTTTATTCATTGTTATTTTTTATTTTAATGTATATGTATTATATATATATAAATATAAAAACTCATAAAAAGCTTTTCTTTATAGGTTAGCTCATTCTTTCAATTAATATTTCTTCCTGACTATTTATTTTCTAGTCATTTCACTGCACAGTTTCAGAGAAAATTAAAGGCAATCACCCCAAACATTCTTGCACTTTGATTATTTCCGTATATAAAAAACACTCATAAAAAAATCCTTTATAGGTTAGCTCATTCTTTCAGTTGATATTTATTCAGAGTGACTCTGACTGTCACTGTCTTAATTCATTTTACTGTACAGTTTTGGAGAAAACTAAAAGCAAAATCACCCAAAACATCAAAATGCGTCGTAGCACTTGCACTGTCCCATTTTACCAGACTCATAAAAAGTGTCCCTTTATACGTTATCTCATTCTTTCAATTGGTTTACATTCAAAGTGACCCTGAATATTACAGTATTAATTTCCAAGGCAAATTAATGCCTTAAGGAGATTTAAAAGGGAGCAAATGAGGAGGGTAACGAGGGAAGACAGGTGTGGCAAATTTATCAATAAACGGGTAACAAGATGGATGGGTCAAGACAAATGACATGAGAGCACGTGGCACACAGAAAACTAAGACAAAAGCCATGTGCTCACACAAAACAAAACACAAGCACATGGCCAGCAAACAAATCACCAGCCATGTGCAAAACAAGACACGGACACGCAGCTAATAAATACACAAGCTACGTGCCACACAGCACAAGATATAACACGAATGCATGCAGCCGATAGAAAACACAAACTGCGTGCAACACAGCACAACACACGTGGACAGAAGAGCGAACTCGAGACTGCACACTCACACAAAGAGACAGAACGTGGAGCGCGAGTGTCCGAACCCCGACACGAAACCGAAACTCAAGACATGAGTGCCGGGATCCGAACACCACGCTACAACATGAAACAAGGCACGCAGACGAGAGAGAGAGAGCACGGCTCGAGCACACTCACATGAAACAAGGACATGACGGGAGTATCAGGGCTCTGTCACAAAACCATGAATAACACTCGACCGAAGTGACAGAACCCTGACAAATATGCATTGAGATTAACTGTTGAATTATCTATTTAGATGAAAGCCTATACAATGAGTGTCAAATCACAGAGATAGAGAAAGACACAAAGTAAAACAAAAGTGTTATGTCCCTGTTTGAATATGATCACACTTTTATATATTGTTTTGCTTTTGTAATTGCATGCTGTTGTAAATGTGCAACTGCACAACTTTAGCACCTGCGGACATGTATTCACTCTCTGCTGCACACTAATGCACACACCTAATATTCATTGTTTTGTTTTATATAAAAAGTTAAGTGTAAATATTAAAGTATAGTGTCAGCAGTGAAATCCAAACGTCTGTTTATGTATGTTCTCTCTAAAAATAACAACTTTTTTGTAACCGTGCAACATTATGCTAATAATTAGCTTTTTCATGAATAAATACAGTGTAAGAATGCACTTTTTGGGGTGAGTTTGCCTTTAATTTTCTCCAAAACTGAAAAGAGTGACTGTCAGCTTCACTCTGAATAAATATCAGTAGGAAGAGTGAGCTAACCTATAAAGGAAATCTTTTTATGAGTGTTTATAAGGAAATTATCCAAGTGCAAGAACATTTGGGGTGATTTTGCCTTTAATTTTCTCTGAAACTGAACAATAAAATGACTTAAAAATAA
>CM050415.1:47224544-47274544 GCA_027564155.1 Gymnocypris eckloni scoliostomus
TGCAGCCAGACATGTGAGAGAGCTTATTTCTTTTTGCAACCATTCTTCTTTCACATGCCTCTCTGAAATAAGATCAGGGAACTTAAAGGACGGCAGTAACTTGCTCATTATCACCCATGGTGCTGTGAGTGCTCCATTCACTTTTGTTTTCTCTGTGGCACCCAATCATGACCTGAGACAGGGCCACTTGAGCATGTCATTATCTGTTGAAGTGTCCAGTAATAAATCTGTCTGCAGACAGACAGCAGTGTTAATGTGGTTCAGACTCTGATTGTCTCATGTGCAAATTGTAGATTTGGCTAGCTGGCATTTTCTATCAGTTGATGTTTTCCACTCAGTCTACATCCTGATTTTTTATCTTTTCCCTCCATATTGGTGAGGTATACAGATTAGTGTTTAAAATGTAAGTACTAAAGGGTGGCAACATAACCTCAACTTATTTTATTTTTATTTTGGTTTATTATTCAAAGTCAAGAAGCCAAAAAATGTTTTTGCAAGTGTTTTCAAGTGTATAGAAAGTTGTGAAGCCAGTGACACCATTGCCCCAAGTTAAACCAGATTGTCGTTGTCTTATTTTTATTAGTTGTTAAGATGGTTGGTTTGTTGGTTGGACTTTTAGACAGACAGATTTTGGTTGATTGGATGGATGGATGGATGGATGGATGGATGGATGGATGTTGGATGGTTGGATGGATGGTTGGTTGGACAGACAGACAGATATATAAATGGTTATATGGATGGTTGATGATTGAATTGGTTGGTTGGTTAGAGAGATAAATACAGGTACATCAAAAAGAATATGGTGAATAAGTTCATTTTTTCTTGTAACTTATTTCAAAAAGTGAAACTCATATATTTTAGATTAATTACATGTAAAGTAAAATACAGAAAGGTTGATAGATGAATGGCTAGTTAGACAAATTTTCAGATAAATGTAAAGTTGGACAATTGGTTGGACAGACAGATCTGTCTGTTATGTAGACAGATTATTTATTAGTTAGTTGGATGGACATACATTTTGATGGATACACACAGCTGGATAGGTCGTTGGTTAGACAGAAAGATAGTTGGTTGCTGGGTTGGTTGGACAGAAATATAAAAGAAAAGTTACAGAGGTATATGGTTGGTTGGTTTATTATTTTCACTGACATGCCAAAAGGTAGACACATGGATATATATATATGGTTGAACCGTATAGATAGGTGTTCATAAATGGATAGATGTCTGGTTGGTTGGATGTACAGATATTTTTTATATATAGATGGTTGGTTGGTTAGTCAGACAGATGAAGGAGTGGCTGTTTAGATTGCTGGTTGATTGGTTAGACAGGTAAGTGGATGGTTGTTTAGATATATGAATGGTTGGTTGGTTATACAGATGAACGGTTGGTTGTTTGTTTGGACAAAGAGATATATAGTTGGATAGATGGTTGTTGGAGAATCAGTGTTTGGTTGGTCTGATTAAGAATGGATAGGCAGACAGACAAATGGATGAATAAATGAATGTATAACGTGTGAACATTGTGCTTACTATGCTACAGAAGCACCAGTGATACGTCAGCAGAGCAGCATGTGTTGAACATCAAGGATCTGATCCCAGGCCTGCAGCCGCTGGTGCTGTGGATGTCCAACTCTATTGAGCTGCTGCACTTCATCCAACATGAGATCCCCTGCTCCTAACATGGAGACAGCAGGACAGGCAGGAAATGGACAAAGGTACCAGCCTTCCCTCTGTGTTGTCCTAAATTATACTAAATATGTGTCCGATCACTGTGACTCGTTGCTTTAGTTATTGGTTCATTTCAGCTTTTTGTTTCTGAACAATAGAAAGCTGGTACTTGAGGTCTTCTGTGAATGTGCACAACATCATGTCTCCATCTGCTCAGAATCAATGGATTATCAGATCCAGTCCACACGCACGCCAGCGAGGAGGCCATGACAGTCCTAGAGGAAGTCATCATGTTCACCTTCCAGCAATGTGTCTACTATCTCACTAAAGTAAGTACAAATTAAAAACCAATACGCCTGTCTATTGATTCAATTATTTAAAGATTTTGTGTGGTTAAGTACTATATTTAATACATTACTACTAAAAGTATAACCTTTAGTAATTGTTCTTGAAAGGTAATATTTATATTTCATTAAATATGTTCCTCCTAGCCCTAAAGGATGTCAAATATGTAAAACAGGACATAATCATGTAAACACCATTTTGCGCTTCCAGTCTGTAAGCCAAAATAAAGTCATAACAAGGCAGTAGAGATATAGGGGTTGGCCATAGCCATTGGTGCGCGAGATAACTTGTTCTCTCCGCCCAAAGAATCAAAAACAAACACATTAACAGTGTATTTTCTCAAGGCTCAAGTTAATGACAAATCTCTGCCTCTTTCAGACGAGCGTGGAATGTTTTGGAACACGATGTTGACAACATTTATTTTCGGACTTGATCTGTCTGTAGTTGGCCTTGATGAATGTCTTAAAGACATTGTTCAAACCGACTCAAATTGTTATTTTTGTCTATTATTATTTTCTCCATGGAACATAAGGAAAATGTATCAGTTTTCGATTTTTAACTGAACTATTTCTTTAATGTTTGATGTACCTCCTTGAGGACCTCTCAAGAAAGCCAATGTTGTTATTGTTAACTAAAACAAAAGTAAAAAGTAAAAGTATTGATATTACTAATACAAAAATGTAAATAGCTGTTATTTAAATCTAAATACAAATATAAAACATAAAAATTAAATGCATATAAAACTGAAACTAATATTAAAATAAAAAACAGACCATATGAAAAGTAAACTTAATTCAAAATAATACATTCTACTGTATGATAGTATATAAACAGTGCTAAAATAACACTTAAGGAAACATCCTGAAACTCATTCTCTATTGCATTACGCAAGAGTTACATCAGTTCAGTGGAGCAGAAAATCCTGTATGTGATGAAGTCACCTTGACATCAGGGCTAGTTGGAGAAAATGAATTCAGAATATGTGACCCATTTGTTGCAGATTAACTTTGTGGATGAATAGTAAATGGAAAGGTTATGTCTTTCACAGTCCAGTCACTACAGTATTGTCCTAGAAAACAACTGATTTATCAGGGATTAAGGGGACTGTCAGTGGAGCAGACAGGAAGGCTGTAGTTACCCATCCTCTGCCTGACGGGGAAGCAGCTGTGGACCTCCTCATTTGGAGAGTTCATATGTTTCCTGAGCAGGAAATATTCTGTTCTCGTCACCAGAAAGAGAGAGGAGTGTCCAGTTAAAGCAGCCATAACATAACGCCCATCAGGAAATTAACAGTTACCAGGAGTTTAGTTTCTGAATCATTACCATATACATTTCCTTGAAGAAGCCAGTCTGACATCTGTTACCTGTGATGCCAGACTGTGTAAGGTGATTGGTTGGTGACAGGAAATTGTATTTTCATGGTAAAAGAGCATACAGATCATTAAACATATTGTAATAAGGAACATTAACTTATTTGCTATTAGCATATGTTGGGAATGGTTTAATTATAGCATTTAGGTATTTCCATTGTATTTCAGTTGTTGTGATTGGTGAGATCCAGGCATCAATATAATGAATGCCATGATGTCATGGCTGTGACCAAAGGGCAAGGCAAGTATGTGTCAGTGTTGAGTCATGGGGGCGGGACCTTTGGCTCGGGGTAGTTTCTCAATGACCTCATGTGGCTGAAGTGCATGGAGTGTGATGAGTGTGAACCACTTATTTCAGCTTCAGTAACATTTTCTGTGCCCTGACGTATTCGCATTGTGTATGTGTGTGTTTTAAGGGTTGCATTGAGGAACAGCCACATTTACTGCTGTTCAGCTAATTTGAATGGACAAAATCCAGTAATTTCAATAGGAATCCACGCGATTGGCAGTTTCGCATGAGGGTGAAAATTTTTTTCGCACAGATGTCACAATGGATTCTAGACAGTCACGGGTTTGCTGCTTGGTTTGAAAGTTCTATGTGAGCTGTGCTTCACAGATTTCTACACTATTGACAACAGACAGACTTTTTTCTCACTAAATTTCGCCAGAATTTCGCAGTTGTGACCACGCATTTATATTGAAATCTGACTTTGTTATTTGCAATGGATGGCCATAGTGATTGTGAGCTGTTTCTTACATCACTACACTGTTGACAATAGACAAGCATCCTTTTTCTGCCAACATTTCTGGGCTTTCATTTTACTCACATTTCAAATTAAAATAGATATATGCAAACTGTAACATGTATTTAGGAGCAGATAAATTGTCCCTAAGTTTTAAGAAATGTAATGTCATAAAATGTCTTAAATACATTAAATTGTATATCAAATGTCTTATCATTTTAAGAGAACTTTAATTTGGGGATGGAAGAACAGAAATGTCAAAACTGCCTAATGTTATTAAACTGTTATTAAAGGTTATGATTTAATTAAATGAATATGAGCACTGCACATTTTAGAATAAAAATGTAGGGCTGTTGTGCGATCTACAGGCTCGATGTTTCAGAGCAGTTCACAGCCAACGAAAATCCATATTTATGTACATTTCTTACGATCGATAAATTTTGACACTGTTTATTTTTGGCATTTATATAGATAAGGTCCTTATTTGTTTACAGTTTAGTGATGTGAGATGCGTCTGCTGCTTTAGTCTTATCTGAATGATTCTAGGACTCTCACTGGTGCAGAGTCCAGTCACAGCCTGAGAAGTCAGCCTGTGCCGTACTTCCTGTTGGCTCAGACGCAGTGTTCAGAAACTGCACACAGCATTGCTCCTGGCTATGTGACCTGCACAAATAATGTGACCTGTATTGCTCTGTCCTGTGCTTTCTGTAATGTTTTAGGGCTACATTTGCATTCAGAGTTTATACATATATTTATAGCATTACGATTATGAATTCAGCTATACATTGAGGATTTAAAATATTAGAAATATATATTCAGGATGATATATATATTTATGTTTACAACCACTCAAAAAGTATGTTTAAAATGTATTTTTAAAGCAAAGTAGCACAGTAACATTTGTAGAATACATTGAATGGGTCAAAACTATAATTTTCTGTATTAAATCATCAGTATATTAAACGATCATGTTGCATGAAGATATTTAGAAAATGTCCTACTGTAAATATATAAAAACTTATTTTTATTAGTATGCATTGCTATGAACTTCATTTGGACAAATTTAAAGGCGATTTTCTCAGTATTTAGATTTCTTTGCACCCTCAGATTCCAGATTTTCAAACAGTTGTATCTCAGCCAGATATTGTCCTATCATAACAAACCATACATCAATGGAAAACTTATTTATTCAGCTTTCAGATACAAAATGGACCCTTATGACAGGTTTTGTGGTCCAGGGAAACATTTAATCAGTTTTGACAACAGTTTTATTTATTGATTCATTGTGGAATCTGATAAATTTGTACAAGTTCAAAAGAACACCATTAAGTATTAAGTATTCATTTATCCATGTTGCAAAACAAAGACTCCTGAAGTATATATACTGCAGTAAGTGTTATATATGGGCTCATTTTGTATAGAGTTTCTTGTAATAAAGCTATCATATCATATATATTTAAGTGATTGCTAAGCACAGTAAACAAACTTTTTTTCCATTCCCTCTGTTAGAGTATGTATGCCATGTTACCGGGGCTGCTGGATAGTAACCCTTTCTCTGAGAGCAGTCAGCTGCGCATGCCTGCAGGAGTCAGCCAAATCCTGGACATCCTGAAGGAGGCACTGCACCTGCTCAACACTTTCCAGGTGCACAGCGAGATCGCATCTCAACTGCTGACCTAGTTCTGTTCTTCACCAACTTGCTCTTCAACACACTCATGGAGAGAGGTGAGCACATGCACTGAAGGTCCTCTCTGAGGACCTGTTGCACAAGCTGTTTACACCACAGCCACAATGGCTACAACATGTAAGGCGAGAGAGCGTGGTGTGAACTATTTTGTTGAACCGTCTGTTCTCACTCCAGTGGTCTTGATACTTCGTTTGGACAGGAATTTGCCACAAGGGTGTGAATTTTACAAAGTTAATATTTGCACCTTGGTGTAAATATCACTGGCTGCATAGCACACAGCTGTTTGCATTACAATAATGGAGCCGGACAAAATTATGTAAAATTGGTTTAGTTTGAATTGAGATTTTGGCATTTTGTGAGATTGTGACTTTTGACAATTACAGAAAAGCTATAATGAATAACATGTTACCTCTTGCACTTATTGAGACATTGCGTGTTTTAAGGGTCCGAGTGGCTTCTACCAGTGGTCTAGAGGAGTGCAGATCCGGGCCAACCTGGACTTGCTGATGGACTGGATTCAGAGCATTGGCATGGGAGATTTGGCTGCTGACTTCTTCCAGAGACTCTCCTCAGCTGTCAATCTGCTCGCAACTCCCAAAACAGACCCTACTGCAGGTCAGAAACCCTTTGAACGGCTTCACACGTGCTTGCACAGATACAAATACAAAGTACTTACAGATGTATTGCACTAGAGATGTGCCTTTATTCTGCTGCTCATATACAATAAAAACGCTCTTACACAAAAAAAAAAAAACAACAACACTAACTTTACAGAATAAAAACAACATTCAATTTAATAAACCCACAGCAGAACAAAATGCCATAATAATAACAGACTGATTTATCGGCTGATTAAACAATATTTGTACATTTTGTAAATGGGTATTTTGCAGACAGTATTGAAGCCTTTATGTTTTTAACACCATTAAGATTAATAATGCATCCTAATGAGAATAATTATTGATTGATTGATTGATTTCGTAATGAGAATTGTGTTTCATTGCATTCCAATGCATTGTTTCATTTTCTGTAAACAAAATATAATTTCCTTAATTTGGGGTTTGAACTATTTTAGGTGAAACCTACCCAATACGTTGTTTCTTTTTGTCATGGAAAACCAGGAAATATCAGGGAATATTATTTATTTTATTTTATTTATTTATATAGAAGTCATGAAATTAGTCAAATCTTAAACATCATTGAAGTTTATATAGTGATATTGGTAATACTTTACAATAAGGTCCTATATTTGGTGACATTACTGTATAAACATTGAATAATTACGATCCATTAATTTGTTACAATTGTTACAAATCAGTTGTTTATTGTTAGTCTGTTAGCTCAGGTCCATTAAATAATACTAACAGATACAATTTTTGATTTCAGTATAATAATCTGAATGTATTAGTGAACGTTGTTAACTAATGCAGTAGTTACCTAATGTCATCAAATGGAACCATATTGTAAAGTGTTGCATAATGTTTTGTTGTTATACTCTGAAATTTTACATCAGTTAGGTATTGCTCTTTTGAGTAAATGTTGCTTGAAAGCCATAGTGTTGTGAGAAAATAGTTATCTTGAGTTGATTTTTTTATGAATAAGTCAAAACAGTCTGGATCGGTCTGGAATGATATATAGTGAATCAGTCTAAAAATGCCCATATTAGGAAATTAATTGGTCATAAAGTGTGGGAACCCTGGGTATCACCACTACCAAAAGTAATTGTGTACTGTACTTGCTTGGTGTGTCAAAATGGTGCTGATGCATTCCTATATTGTCTGTTCAGTTTCCTTTTGACGAACAATGTTCTAGTTTCACTAAACTGTGAATGAATAAGGCAGCTCTTTAGTTGCAAAGAAGAATGAATTTTGGTTTGACAGCAAGGTGTGTTGGAGGTTATAATCTGGGTTTGACTGCTGAGTTGACAGGTTGTGAGTAATCCTGATAAAGCCCTTTATTGGTCATCAACCAGCCACTAGGACTATAAATCAATGACGTGATGTTTCAGAAATTGAAAGCTAACCTGTTGACATGTTTCACAAGCCTACAGCATTGCCCGAGGTATCAGGTTAATTCAATAAAACCGCCTGATGGTATCAATCACATGGCAAAGGTCATATCTACACCTTGAGTCATGCAGTTTTTCAGTACATCACATATACATCCCTGTTGAGCTTGTCAGAACAGATGGATTCATCTGTGTATGGTCTGTCATGTAATCTAAATAATATGCATTGTTTAGTTAAGTCTTCAAGAAAGTTTGTAATTCACAATGTAGTCAGCGCTAGCAGGAGAGACTTTAGTACCTGGATGAACAGGAAATAGAAGAACTCAAAACAGCTGTTTGTCTGTCTAAACCTGTTAACTTCCTTCAGAAGCCATTGTTTACTCTTTTGTGGATAAGAAATTAGTTTATCTTGTGGCTTATCATACCATAAAACAAAGGCACAATAACAGAGGACAGTACAAAGTTTACAGCATGCCACCCAAACACATCCTGTGCCCTGGGGGTTTACAGGCCTGTGAAGCGGCTGAATCTGACTGTCGTTTGACTGGTGAACTTTGACCTTTGAGGCTCTTAAACTGTAAAAGTATCACACAGCAGACGTGAGAGCCGGATTACAGCTCTGGGTGGGAGGGGCTAATATGATCTCACTGTCTTGAATGAGCCGAGTTTACTTTAATCACACTCCAAACAAACACATATGTGACTCACTCTCACATGACCGCTCTGTTTATTTGTTCTGCATTCTGCCGTCAACCATAAACGCACTTTGAACAGTTTGAAACTGTAAATGAAGTATGTTTTTCAAAAACATATCAGTCCTAATTGGATTAAATGCATTAAAAATCCACCAAAATCAGCAGTCTTTCTGCCTTTTCTGAAATAGGATGATTTAATCTAATTTATTGGGGTTTTTCTGTATCTGTCTAAAGCTGCTTTTTCGTTATCTCTGGCAAACCACAGAAAATATGTTCATTTCCAGTGGAAAGTAAATCAGGAGCTGCATGAACAGGAGGTCTGATCATACGGTATGCATATGCAAGACTTTCAGATTTTAAGCTTCAGGTGAATTTAAATATTTAATATTTTGTCGCTAGACTGTGCAAGTGTTTCCTAACCAAAGCTTTGAGCGCGAGGTGAAAACTGTCATTATTTTTACACTAAATGGGACTCTTTAGACACTATTTCCATAATGGTTGATGGAATAGTAATGATATCCATACATAATTATTTAAATTGATAAGCCCTAGAAAACCTACTATGCTTTACTTTCAAACATATGTTCACAATTATGTATTTTGTGTGTATATATATGCATTTATTATTCATTTATTTTACCATGGTGACTAAGCGAAGGGTAAAGGCTGCTTCACAACTATTTTTAAAGTTTGGTGCGACTACCACTAGGAGACTAAATGCAACAGTGTTGGAGCCAGACTTTTCACACTACACTTAACTCTAGCTTAATGTATTTTTACGCCATGAGTATATGTGAATTTTAACGTCGAATTGAGCAATGTTTCACACATTTCCACAAATGGACAATTGGTAATTTAAACAGATTGGTCAAGGATTAGTTTATCCAGGATTTTGCATGCCATGAAATTAACAGTTGTAAATAGATGCGTTTCATTAGCCTTCAAATTGAGCAAATCGAATTGCGAATTGAAAATATGCCTAATAGAAACACTTTATTGCCCATATATAACAAAATGTTTATGCTGCATGAGGTGGTTTTTCAGGCAATTCAAAAATTAGTATTTCGCAAAACTGCCACAGAGATTTTTTTCCACATTTTCAGGTCACATGTATACAAAACTCATATGATCATGCTTCAACAAACTATAACCTTATAACCTTATGTCATACGTGGCCAATCTCAAGTATAAGGGTCTTTCCTTGCCATTAATATTTGGATAAAATTAATATTTTCACTGCATTGTGGTATGGCTACTACTTATTATTTAATATTATACTACTTAAAATTACACAATTATTACTTAAAATTAATTACTTATTACACTACTTAAAATTATTTAAACTTCAGACAATTCTAGCCAACATTAAAATTTGTCTTGAAGAACTGTACCGTTCTAGCTAATAATATTAACACATGTGTCGAGACAAATGAGACGCATATGTCTGTCAGTATCATCCAGTGTGCAATTACTGAATGTTAACTTCCTCTATCCTGTCAACAATGGTTGCATGTCACAGTTACTTGGAGACTGGTTGTTAAGGGTCCACCCATGGCATGAGGTCACAGTTTGTGGTTTGTAAAACAACCATTTCTGCACACAGTTTCAGATGTCTTTCCCCTTTTTCCATCAATCTATTCTGGGACAGCCATTCGGACTCTTCAGCCCAGACTGTTGCTTGTGAGTGTCCATAACAAAGAAAAATCACAAAATGACTTCTCCTTAATGACTCAGTTATTTATTTTAGACAGCAATGAGATCAAATTAAAAGTAATTATCAGAGTTGGGTATATGCATTACTCGGTACTAGTAATAAAGTAACAAGTTACATTTTAAATGTATGTAATTTGATTACAGTTATTTATGTCAATAAAATTATGTTACTTAAGTTACAGATGCAGTTAGGGATGCAACGATTATAGATTTTGTTTGTACGATTATAGTCTGAGGAATAATCACGGTTTCATGATTACAATTATTATTAATTTCACAACTTAACATCACATAAACTCTCTTTAGATATTAAAGTGTTATTTATTGCTGCCTTTTGAAACAGAAATATATAAATAACACAGTAACCAAGAATACAGCACTCAATAATAATACTAAAGAAAAAAAGTCCATCTCTTCTATTGGAATTAAAAAGGTGACCTCTGCTCAGTAAACATCAGTCTGTATTTCCCTTTTGAAAATAACAAATGGGAATAGATCACAAATGTATTTGGTGTTTTCATTTTGTATATTATTTCTACATTTCTTTTGGACCCAAGTTTCAGAACTAGGAAATAGTATTATTTTACTTATGAATAATACTATAACGGATGATAAATCACAATGTTAAGTAAGTATCATTAATATAAGAATAATATTAACTTTATTTATCCCACAGAGGACATTGTTACTAATGAGGGGAATAAACTAAACTATTATTGTAATCAACTGTCATCCATACTTATTCATTTTATTAATCTTTATTCATCTGATTTTTCATATGGTCTGAGAAAATCATGTCTATTATTTTGGTTTGTGAGATCGAGCTGCCCACACAAACATTTAGGACAGAAACTTGTCAACGCTGCCCAGACTTTCATTAATAAAATAGCTTAGATACTTCATCTCTGTCTGAAGCAAGCAGAATGCTAGAGCTAACGAACTTCATGTCAGGTGGTCCTTGCCTTCACATCGTGCATTTAAATAGTTTATTTCACAACGAGAACAGGTTGGCTAGCCGTGCATTATCCCTTATGTATACTCCTTTAACAGACATCTTTACGGCAATATGACGCCCTGGTCATTCTTGGTGTACCCAAAATGGTCCCATACTATCGACTTCAGACATTCTGTGGTGGAAATAAATGATCGCTGTTTGGTTCCTCTGTCATAGTTATTCTAATGTAAAGTAGTCTTCATGTCCCTAATAAGCACGCCATTTTAAGCTGGTGCACCGCTAGTGTAACTTTGTTTTTTTGTTTTGCGCAAGCTGCAACAGTTCCGTTTTGTGCAAACCCGTTTTAAAGTGCGGTTAATAGTAAAACCGGTTAATCGCTGCATCCCTAGATGCAGTGTTATGCATCCCAAAAAATATGAAGTAAAAATCATGTTTTGTGCATCAGTATGCCCTTTAACCAATAGGCGAGGTAAGCAGCTACTCAGGGCCCTGAGGAGTCAGGGGGCCCCGTCTGATATTCGCGAAACATACTTGGCAAATAAACCAGTATGTATTTGTGTTATGGAGAGTGTCAAATGTTCACTCAACACTCAAAATGACTTTTGACTCAAAATGTATTATTGTTTGAATGTTCGCTGGTTCCGCCTCCTTCTCCTTCTGGGAGCCGCGAACATTCAAACACTTTAATAATAAAATAAACACAAGAAAAGCGGCAGCCCTCGCGGACGACTGCCGCACATGAAACACAAAATAAAAGTCCAGGCCTGGTCCTCTCTCATCTTGCACTGTCGTCGCTCCTCCATTTATCATTCCGGAGCTCCTCCGTGGGACTCGAGACCGGTGAGTTGTGCAGGTGTCGCTCATTATCATTTACTCCACCCGCCTCGCTCCGTTCCCACGGCTGTCGGCCCCGCCCCACTCGTCACAAATTAACTAAAAACGTGTATAAATGCAGGAATGCAATGACTGGAGATTTTTGCTTTAGATTACATTTTCAATTTGTTTCTCGGCAAACCCTATTATATGCCTTAAGAACACTTGGAATATGGAACGAGTTGCATGGGATAATTTTATGACATTTTAATCCTTTATGTAAAAAGACTGAAGAAGTTTACAATTCATTAAATGGACAAGTGCAAGCATTTGTAATATAATATCTTCTTTTGTGATCCGAAAAAAATAAGGTAGCTTAATATGGCTGTAGAATAGCATCAAGTTGACTAATTATTTAGGCTACTTAAGTTGAGAAGGTGTGATAGTTATAATAAATAATAGTTATAGCTATAATGAGAGAGAGCTAGCGAGCAAAATAAGAGTTAGGCGTAAAAGAACATAGTAAATGTGTTGGAGCCCCATACCTGAAATTTGCTTAGGGCCTCCAATTCACTAAGTCCGCCCCTGTACAGAGGGGATGTGAGCGTTTACATGTTTGTGCGTCTCAAGCTTGGTTTCGCGTGGATGATTATCTTATAGCGTGCGATGTGCGTGGGATTGATCACATTATAGCTGAGCTCAGACGGAAAGACTGTACCTCGTGTTGGTTTCATACGGATTATTTTAAGAGAATATTTATTTTCGACATAACTTACTTCATTTAATAATTGACACTTCAAACTTTCTTTAGATATACTGTATTTCTCATGTCATTTTCGTTCATTCTAGTGACTCGTTTTAGGAAGATATTCACGGAGACTGAAAATGCAGAAAGCGCATCCTATTTGTTTGTTTTATTTTACAAAACCCAAAAAAATAAAAAAAAAGTTTTATTGATTTTGGGAGTGAATGCAAATAATAGACCTAGTTATGTATTTTTTTATTTAGTTAATGAAAGAACTATAAGTTTTTCTTTGTAGTGTATTTTTTAGGTTTGATAACTTGAAAAGTAAATTAAACTTGAAAGTAAAGTAATTAGTAATCGGATTACTTTTTAAATGCAGTACATTTAGTCATTTAGCCGACTCTTTATTCCAAAACGACTTACAATTGGGGAATACATGAAGCGATTCATCTTGAAGAGGCAAACAGACAGAGGAAGTGCTCGAAACACCAAGTCTCAGACATTGTTCAAATAAGTACAAGCTAGCAAGAGAAGGAATAAATAAAGAGAAAGATACATTTTTATTTAATTTAGAAATAAGTCAAGTAGTGTCGAAAGAGATGAGTTTTCAGTTGTTGCTTGAAGATTGACAGGGATCCAGCAGTCCGGATAGGGGTGGCAAGATCATTCCAGCAGCCAGGAACGGTGAACGAGAATATTCTGGAGAGTGATTTTGAGCCTCTCTGTGATGATACCACGAGGCGTCGCTCACTAGCAGATCTCAGACTTCTGGAGGGGATGTAGATTGTTATAAGGGATTGGAAGTAGGCGGGTGCTGCGCCTGTGGTTGTTCTATATGCAAGCATCAGTGTCTTGAACTGGATGCGAGCTGCAACTGGTAGCCAGTGCCAGGAGATAAAGAGAGGTGTAACATGGGCTCTTTTGGGCTCATTGAAGACCAGCCGTGCCGCTGCATTCTGAATAATTTGTAGAGGTTGTGTTTGATGGAAGTCCAGCCAGAAGAGCATAGCAGTAGTCCAGCCTAGAAATGACAAGGGCCTGGACAAGAAGTTGTGTAGCATGCTCTGTCAGAAAGGGCCTGATCTTTCTGATGTTGTGTAGTGCAAACCTGTAAGATCGAGCAGTCTTTGCAATGTGCTCTTTGAAGGTCAGCTGGTCGTCAAAGATTATTAATGTAATCAAATTACAATTACTATTTTAAATAAGTAATTAGTAATTTGTAGTGGATTACTTCTTTTTGTAACTTACCCAACACTGGTAATTATAGATATTTTCTTAAGACAAAAAAAAAGCTCTTGCAAATGTGTCACTCAACAGTCTCTTAAACTTTGCTCTCAGGTTTGTCAAGTCTGCAAACAAAATCAGAGATCTTAAATATTTCTCATCAAATTTTTCCAAGATGATCTGGGAGGCTATCTTGCATTGTCAATAGTCTCATTTGCGTCTATGTTTAAGGAAGTTCAGGAGGAACTTCTGAAACAAATCTGGTACCGAACATCTAAACCTGTTGTACTGGATTGGGATTGGGTTCTAGTATATACTTTTCATATTCCAGTTTTACTCCAAACTGGTGTCAGAGCAGTAAAATGGGTACCTTAATCCAGACCTGGCTTCATTAAATATTTAAGATTCTTCTAACGCACATGGTTGAAAGCAACAACATGACTGTGTTTTGACTTTAGTCTGTCTTGTGGGTTTTCTAGACTAATGTGACACCACCCATCACGTGTTTGAGGCTTTTCTCAAAAATGTCTGTGCACCAGCTAAAACGTTCTCACTACATTCATCCTAGAACAGTTTATTACTTATATTTATGTAATTGGTAAATGCAATTAAGCAAGTATCTGTAAAAATTCATAATTTAAAAAAGATTGTCTAACATATTTTAAATACAAGTGTTTTTGTTTTTGCACAAGACATGAACTACCTTCTTTATTCAGATTAAACTGAACGAAACACTGAAAATACAAACAAAAAAATATAATTGATAAAGATTAACTCTGAGTTTAATTAAACTAAGCTGTAACCTTAACCATGTGCCAAACATATCCTGCCAGCTTCTGCAGGAGTCTGTTGTGCTGGTGAATTTGTACAATGTTCATTCCCAGCCGCTGTCTCATACATTTTGTGAAGAGACTGTTTAATTACACACAAATACTGGATGTTGTTTTGTTCTGGATTCAAAATGACACTAAAAACAGGAAAACACTACCATGTTATTAAGATAGACTATTTTTAAGACACCACTGAAGGAGAATGAAAACAACAGTGGAGTGTTGTTTGGTGAGCTGTCCTTTAAGTGTTTTGGCTGTATTTCCTTTGTGGTATTTTAAATATGTTTTGTTTGTTCGATAATATATTTTGCTTGTCAAATCAAGGCATATATCATTAGAAATTATGCACTCTTGCAAAATGAATAATTGTATACCTATTGAATTTTTTTATCAAAAATACTAATACTGTTTTTACTATTATTCTCATTATTGCATAGAAATGAACTGAGAGAACTGAGTTGCATTTCTCTGCTTGTTTTACTTGAACATAGTGCTGCTTTTGACAATATAGAACAAAACAATATTCCATATTGTGTTAACATTTCTTAACAGGCACTAGCCTATTTTAGATTCTACAAGTTAGTTTGGGTAGATTTAACTGTATTAAATATGGTGCTTTGTGGCTAATGGAGGGTTTTCCACAAGGCTCAGTCTTAGGACCTTTGGTTTTCTCCTTGTACATACTCCCTTTAGGTGCTATAATTAGAAAACGTGGCGTTTCATTGTTATGCAGAATATACTTTCATCTAAATTGATCTGTGTGATCTGTGAATGTTTGCACCAACTGATGGCAGTTTTGATCCAACACTTACGTTACTCGTGTCCTGAATAGAGTTAACTGTGCTGAGAAATATGTGCATGGAATGGTTTGAAATTGCCATTACTCACTGAGCTCAGTACCCAAAAACTAGTTTTATTTGTGAATGTTGACCCAATCACAACCAGGTCCCTTGCAGATTAATTCTTCTATGCATCTGTATGTGTGTTTACAGGCATCATGGTGCACTCTGAGAGCTGAGTTTGTTCATCTTAACCCTGCACAGCTGCATCACATGTTGAGAGAGTACAACACAGCTCGGATGTGTCCTCCGTGCTGGACACCATCTCCAGAGGATTCAGCAGCTGCCCTCAATACCTGTGAGCCCAAATATGAACACACACACTTCGTTTCGTAACTGGATAATACAATTTCCAATATTTAACCAACATATTCCAAAATATCTCATACCAACAGTCTTGTTGGTGTAAAACACCATTTCTGATTTTAAACATACAGTGATGTGCATGATTGTTCTATTCATTTTATAAGATAAGGCTCAAGTTATGTCTTGAATGCTTTTCTTTAGCTCATTGTGATTCTTTGTTCCTCTGCCCAATTTTTTTTTCTCTTAGCTAATATCCTGGAAAGTTTCGACAACCATCCTCCTCTAATACTGCCAAGCAGCATTTTTAATCTGGAGCTGGGAAATCCCATCACAGAGCCAGGACTGTTCCCTCCTCTACAGCATCTGCAGGAGTTTATCCAGTCTCTCACAGACAGCCAGACACAGTCTTACTATCAGCCCTCACAGGTACACCTCCTCCATGCTGCTAGCTCCCTACAGACGCCACGGAAAATGCAATGGTTTAAAACTGGTTTGAGAGTAGATTTCTGAATGTTGGCCAGTAGTTTAGAAGTAAGCAATTTTTAAGTAACGTCAGTATAGTTATTCTGCTATAGTTATAAACCTACCCTAGATTTATTAACAATGTTGCTTAAATGATGGCTAAAATGGTAATGTCAGTTATTTAATGGTAATTAATTTGAAAAAGGTAAACACATCAGACTCCGACAAACTGGCTGTTTTACACTGAAGACAATATAATTACATCTTCCTTGATTCGTTCGGTTTCTTTCACTTACAACAAAACTGTGCATTGCCTAAATGTCTTAATTACTTTCCTTGAGATTCAGACTTTTAACGTAAGATATCCAATTATAATTTTCATTAATAATTTGAGAATCTCTTACTCTTGCTCTGAACAAAACCAAACAATATTTAAAACTTAATAAAACCTAATTTACCGTCATTTAAATCTGTTAATAAAACAGAACTGACAAATATTACGTACCAATAACACAATATAGCCAGATCTAAATCTGGAGGATCCCTCATATAATTATGTAATATCATATCGCCCAGTCCTAAAACTTGCTCTATGTTAAAGCACTACTACATTATTAATAAGATTAATTTATATAACGCTGCTTTGAAAAATGTTGTATCTTGAAAAGTGTTATATAAATAAATTAATTGACTTGAAATATAGTGTGTCCGTTATTTTTAACATGCCGGATGCATTCAGGGCTCCTGCAGTAACTTGACTGAAGAGACAGCATCTGAACCAATCACCTGCCAAGACTCAGAGGAGAAGGATCAGCAACATGTCAGCTTGACACCTCCTCAGTTTCGGGGGTCTCACAGTAACCTGAGCTCATGTGAGGCCGTCCTGACCCAGAAACTCAAGTGCCTGGAGCTCCAAAACAGCCTGTCGGGGAATACAGACCTGGGTTACCACAAGAGTCTGGCCCTCGACCCCTCCTGCCTGCTGACGCCTCCCAACACCCCTCAGAGTCTTGAGCAAGCCGAGCTCGAAGCCAGTCTGCTGGAGGGGGCGGCACAGCAGACGGCACGCCAGCACAGGAAAGGTAACATCACTTCACCTTGACCAAGCAGATGCTAAAACACATGCTGAACTTCCTCTCTCCACCTAAAACCTTTCCAGTTACAAGGATTATGAACAAAAAAGGGAAATTACAAGGTTTCTTTCATTTGCAAGTAGTTTTACAAAGATTTAAACCTACTTGGGGACTAGTACTACTCATCTTCTGTTTGTTTGTCAGCTGTACTCTTAGAAATATATCATCCCATAGCGTGCAGATTTCAAAGGCAGGGTGTATTGTTTTTGGAGGCGTGTGGGTGGTGCTGGTGTTGATGTAGAGTTGGGTTTGTGTGCTCTTACTGCACAAGGAAACCAGCCCGCTTCTCTCCAGAATGCTCTCCCACATGTAATATATTTATACAATGAGGAAAGGTCAGGTGAGGTGAGTCTTTGTTAATATTCCGAACTGGCATTCCTGAGCACTTTATTTCTTCCGTAGAAGTACTAAAAGAATCGTTATTGAAAATTAAGCAATCAAAATTATGCCTCAACCTAAATATGACTACCACGATCAAGTAAATAATAGAGCTTCTGAAGCACTTTAAAACATATTGTAGAGACATTATTATTAAAAACAATAGTAACTCTTGCTGTTTCATCAGTGACGAGAAATAATATCCATGATAAAAAAAATAAAAATTGGAAAGCAATAAACAGGCAGAATTATCAACTAAAGCAAAGTATGCAAATAGTAAATAGGTCCAGTGATGATAATTCCATGCTAATGGATTATTGCTATATTCATATACCATGGTATTTACATGAAACCAAGATGGCGCCGAGGATGGCAGCCGTGTTGTAGCTCGGGAAAACTTTGCAGTTTTTCGTATGTTTTATTTGTTTTTGTTGTTTTATGTGTTAGATGTTGTTAGTATAACTGTCACGATAGAGACACGCTTTTGAACATTGGTTCCTCCGCCAACGCAAAACTGGACTTTGAGTTTTTGAATGCCGGTGGACTGTTCACAGACACCGCATCTGAGCCCTTGTGTGGGTTGCGAAGCGAGGAGACGCCGACGCCGAGAGGAACGAGCTGGCGTTTCGCCAGACTGAGACGCCCGTGCTTTCCGACCTCCTCTTCCAACCATTTTACTGGCCAACGCTCAGTCACTGGATAACAAACTCTGTGAACTGCGGGCGCGGATCTCATACCAACGAAACAAGGGACTGCTGTGTTATTTGCCTCACAGAAACCTGGATGTCTGCGATGGTTCCAGACTCAGCCATCGAGCTCACGGGCTTCTCCGTGCACCGCTCGGACAGAACGGAAGAGCTCACAGGGAAAAGCAGAGGGGGTGTTTGCTTCTACATCAACAACTCATGGTGTAATGAAAGGAACATACACTCTATTAAATCCTTCTGCTCCCCTGATCTGGAATTTCATACGCTTCTGTGTCGACCGTTCTGGCTACCGAGGGAATTTACAGCCATCATAATCACGGCTGTTTATATCCCCCCCCAAGCCAACACAGACCAGGCACTCAAGGAACTGTACAGGAATATAAGTGAGCAGGAAACCGCGCACCCAGATGCAGCTTTTATTATCACGGGGGACTTTAATAAAGCCAACTTCAGAACAATAGCTCCAAAATACTTTCAACACGTCACCATCAACACGCTGTGGAGATCGTACACTCGACCATTGTTACCCCTTCCGGGACGCATACAAGTCCCTCCCCGCCCACCTTTCGCAAATCGGATCACTCTTCCGTTCTGCTCCTGCCTGCTTATAGGCAGAAACTGAAACGTGAAGCACCCGCCTCAGGACAGTCCATTGTTGGTTGGACCAATCGGACGCTATACTACAGGACTGTTTTGATCACGTGGACTGGGACATGTTCCGGGCAGCGCCTGAAGACGACATAGAGGCGTATTCAGAAATGGCCACGTGTTTCATCAGGAAGTGTAGACGGCGTAGTTCCGACCAAAACAATCCGTGATCTACCCAACCAAAAACCGGTGGATTAACAGCGATGTTCGATCAGCCTTGTCAGCGGACATCTGCCTTTAACCGAAACACTGACGATCGGAAACAAGCCAGTTACGATCTCAGGAGATCCATCAAAGCAGCCAAACGAACATAAAAACAAAGTTGAAGAACACTTCAACAACAATAACCCAAGAAGCATGTGGCAGGGCATCAACAACATCACAGGCTTTAAAGGAATAAACCAGCTACTGTGAACATTGCCGCCTCACCGGACGAGCTCAACACCTTTTATGCTCGGTTCGAGGCTGATAACACCGCACACACAGAGAGCGCTGCCACGGCTGCTGCAGAAGAGGTCAGTCCACTCACGCTTTCTGTCGCGGATGTAACCCGATCCTTTAAACGGGTGAACATCCGTAAAGCCGTAGGGCCCAGATGGTATACCAGGCCGTGCTCAAAGCATGCTTCCAGCTAGCCGGGTTTTTACAGATATTTTCAATCTGTCCCTCTCTCTGTCTGTGGTTCCCTCATGCTTCAAAAAAATCCATCATTGTGCCCATACCAAAGAAAACAAAATCACATGCTTGAATGACTGGAGGCCCGTTGCTCTGACCCCCATCTTCAGCAAGTGTTTTGAGAAGCTGTCAGAGACTACATCTGCTCTGTGCTGCCTGCTTCACTGGACCCACTACAATTTGCATACCGCAGTAACTGCTCCACAGACGATGCTATTGCCTTCACCCTGCACACTGCTCTCTCCCACCTGGAAAATAAAACACCTATGTGAGGATGCTGTTCGTGGATTATAGTTCAGCATTTAACACCATAGTGCCTGCCACACTGGTGCGAAGCTCCAGACTCTAGGACTGAACAGATCTCTGTGCAGCTGGATCCTGGACTTCCTGACAGGCAGAAGTCAGGTGGTCAGAATGGGCAACAACACATCATCTCCCTGATCCTCAACACTGGTGCACCGCAGGGTTGCGCCTCAGCCCACTCCTGTACTCCCTGTACACACACGACTGTACAGCACACACAGCTCCAATGTCATCACAAATTTGCTGATGACACACGGTGATAGGCCTGATCACCGACAACGATGAGACGGCCTACAGAGAGGAGGTGAGTACCCTGACTAAATGGTGTCAGGAGAACCACCTCTCACTCAACATCGACAAGACCAAGGAGCTGGTGGTGGATTACAGGAGACAGAGCAGAGAACACACACCCATCACCATCGACAAGACACCTGTGGAACGGGTGACCAGCTTTAAGTTCCTCGGCGCTCACATCACCGAGGATCTCACATGGTCTGCTCACACAGATGCAGTGCTGAAGAAGGCACATCAGCGCCTCTTCTTCCTGAGACGGCTTGAGGAAGTTTGGAACGAGCCCCAGAATCCTCAGGTCCTTCTACACCTGCACTGTGGAGAGCATCCTGACCGCTGTATCACCGCCTGGTTTGGAAACAGCACCGCTGGCAACCGCAGGGTTTCTGCAAAGGGTCGCGAACTGCCCGCCACATTGTTGGAGGTGAGCTTCCTCCTCCAGGATATCTACACCAGGCGGTGTACAAGGAAAGCCCGGAGGATTATCAAAGACTCCAGCCACCCGTCCCACAGACTGCTCTCTCGTTGCCCTCAGGGCGACGCTCCGCAGCATCCGATCCCGCACTAGCCGACTGAGGGACAGCTTTTCCCTCAGGCTATCAGGCTAATGAACAGTCACAAATAACTCACCTACATCACACTCCCACTCACACAACATGCCATGCACTGCACTTTAACACCGTTCAACTGGACTACACGCACACACTGCACTAACACAACCTATCTGCTATCACTGGACACCATACAATGCACATCCACGACACTGCATATGAATAATCTGCTGCACCTTTGCACAACTATCTGCTGCTCAACCAATCTGCTGTTAATTTATAATCTGTTGCACCTCACATTATTACTATGTATAGACTACATAATGTATAGATAGTGTACATAATGTAGATGTGCCCATACGGTGTATAATGTGTCGTTGATAAGTATGTATTTATAGTACACTAAGTGTACTGAGTATATGTATGTGTATTTTGCACATTGTCTTCTGTACAGTCTGTAAATATGTACTGTCCATATGTAAATTGCTGTTGTTGTTTTTGCACTGTCTGTCCATATGTAAATTGTCTGTTGTTTTTCTGCACTGTCTGGAGCACGCTCATAAGAATTTCACTCACCAAGGCACTTGTGCTGTGGTGATGTGACAATAAAAAAAAGTGATTTGGTACTTCTGAGAAAACCCTGGGATACACTGTTTTGTTTTGTTTAGTTTAGTTTTTAGTCTTTATGTTTCTGGATGGAAGTATTTGTTTTAGGGCACAATGGCAAAAGAGTTAGACATCAACTTTATATATAGTTGTACCACTTTATTGTAAGGTGTCCTTGTTACACATTACATGTACATACTATTATAATAACAATGAATTATGTATAATTACATGCAAACCAAGTTACAGTAACATAAGCCAAACCCTAATCCTAACCCTAACATATAGTAAATACATGTAGTTAATTAACATCGCTCTGTACTTAAATGTATAATAACACTGTAACAAGGACACGTTAAAATAAAGAAAAAAGAACTTGAAACAAATTTGAGAAAAAAAATATTGGCATGTTTTTTAACCGTGGTAAAAAGTGAATGTATTTACACGTTGGCACACACCCTTGCATTTATAAAACAGCAGCAATAATGATGCCAATATTCAGTATAATTGTAATTTATAACTGTTAATTTTCAAAACACAATTTTATGGTAGTTTTAATGAAACCTGAGAGATTTCTGTCCCTCCACTGAAATTCAATTCCACCGAAGCAGTCAAGCCCCAAAAAGGTCATAAAGGCATCATAAAAAGCAATCCATCTGACTCCAGTGGTTGAACCTCAATTTTATGACGCAACATAAAAACTTATTTCCTAAATTATCTTGACTTTGCATAGGTATCTGATGCACATTCACAAGAAACAATGACACATGTGTGTTGTTATGACGTGATAGCTGTAATCTGGAGAATCTGATGCTAGTTGGCAATGATTTAAAATAACAACCATCAGTTAATATTTAAAGTCTGTTTATAAAGTATTTACATAGTTCATACTTTACATTGTTGAATGTGGAAGAGCTTAAAGAGAGCACACTGAGCTTAATTGGAGCAGCAATAATGTTTTATAAATGTAATGTAATATTTATTAAAAGACAGGACTTTGCTAAATAAATAGTCTAGGTCATGTATTAAGTTAATACATATTTTAATATTTACAATATCTATGAATTTATACTTTTTCTTACTGCTGTCACACTGAAGCTGTGTGATTTTCATAGTAGTGCACCCTTTAAGCTCACCTTAAAATAATATGAAACCTTTCAAAATTACAGCACTGTAAAACCACAGACCAGCAATAAACTGTAAATGTATAATATTATGGATGTAAAAGTACAAGCCAGTTATGCCTGTGAAGTAATATATTAGCGTAGCACACAATCTTATACAGCTAGTCAGCTAACTGTGTTCTAGCATCTGCACTGTCGCTAAAGTTATAGCTTTTGGATCCAACTCTAATTAGTTCCAACATCCAAGTTCCAGGTTATAAAAGTCTGAACATTAATCTCTTAATTTTAGTGAAACTTACCCAAAATAAAGACTTAAACATCTAAAAATACACATTTAAGAGGCTCTTCTTTTGGTGAAAATGTTTAGACAGTTTTAAAAATGGCCAGTGTGAACACATGGATTCTCATATCTCAGTGTGCAATGATCTGATTGATTTGAAATTACAGGAGATATGTAGTAACAAACACATCTTTTCTTTTTATAATCTGATCTCAAAAATGGAAGTGTGATTAATGGGTACGTGAGCTTAATGGGTACGTTTACTCTATAGTGTCCTGCACCCACTAGTACAAATAATAATTATAATATTTGTTTTGACTGTAGATAAAAAGTGGTAGAGCCCTGCATGTGGCATTCTGTTCCCGTTAGTCTCCCGCCGCCTCTTTCTAAAGACTAGTGTGGATTTTCCTTATCAAAAACTCTGTTTAGACCACACTGGTTTTGGTCACTAATTCGTCCCGCACTTTTGGTTGTGGCACAAATCCTATAATCTGGTTCAGGAATTACAGAGAGGTGGTGATGTCAGGAGAAAAAGAGCAGTGGATAAAGCATCATGGGACTTTACAGTTGGCTTGCTGGCTGGAATCTTAATCGGGACAGGCATTGTTCAGGATTCTGGACGGGTGGCCGAGCGCTGGAGGAAAACCCTGTGTTTCCACCAACCCAGAGCAGAAGATCTTTATGGGAACATGAAAGACATCATAATTGACTTATGTTTAAGACCAAACCTGCTGTGAAAATCGACATCTGTTAGTTGACTTTTTTCAATTCAGATTTCATTTTGACTTTCGTGAAATAATCACAATTATAATAATCTTGACAATCCTGAAAACCTTTCCTTTGATTTTGTTTTCTCAGTAGAGAACGGCATCACAGGAAACCACAGAACAGAGGAGGATGAGGATGAAAGTGATGAAGTGTTCACTGTACATCTGATGAGAGGACCTCATGGTCTTGGGCTGGCGCTGGTGGATGGAATGGTGAGACTAATCTTTGTTGTATTTTTCTTTTCTATTTATCATTCTGTACTTTGTACTTGTCTCTCGCCCTTGTGCTAGTGTACATGGGTCTCCTAGACTATGTACATAATGGCATACTACCCAACTGCTCTTACTTTTTCTATGATATATAGCATGTAGACTGTGCACAGTATGTACATTTTTATGTTTTTAAGAAATACCTGCATGATGGTTGATGCAGATTAATGGTAATGAGAATTTCTTAGGAAAATTACCTGGATATGTTTTAGTTTGACACACACATGCTCTCCATTTACTGGAGAAGGTGTGACATTTTAAGCAAAAGGCCCATCTAAATAAGAAGATTACATATTGCATTTTATGGTTGTTCCTTAATGTGATTATTTTGAAATGACCCTGTTTTTATATACAGAAGGATGGTAATTAATATCCATATCTGTGTAAACACACTTCTGTGTAGAAAACATGCTAGTCAAATGAAAACTGTAATGCAATTTGAGCACTTTTGAGCACAGCACAACTTCTCAACAGCTTCAAAACTAGGCCACTCAACAGCTGTTATGACTAAAAATAATCAGGGCTACACTTGCTCTGTACACTTAAGTACACGCAGGCTTTATTCCAAAACCTACCTTACTGTATACAGCCTACATCTTAACCTTTAAAGGGGTACTTCACCCAAAAATAAAATTCTGTCATCACACTCACACTCGTGTCAATACAAACCCATAAAACTTTAGTTCAACTGAGAGAATTCTGTTCCTCCATTGAAAATCCATTCACCCAAAATGTTGACGCTTCAAAAAGTTCATAATGACATTGCAAGAGTAATCCATATGAATCAAGCAGTTTAGTCCAAGACACACTATTGCATTTTATGGTTACACACTCATATTTGGTAAAGTAGGACTATTTTATTTAATTATATGTATAATAAACAGTATCTTCGGGCTAGGTTTCTTCACTGAATTCATTGTGGAATTGTCACATAATGCATAATGCTATCTTAGATTTTTGCTGAGGGGCAGTTTTACTAACCGCTTGCACAGCGCAAACCATCTTTTGGCGTTAAAATAGTACTGTCAGGATTTACTAAAGACACCCAGTGATGAATTAGCGCTGAAAAGGCGTGGACACAGTTATTTTTGCACATGACCTTATTGAATCTGTATAAGTTTCCCTTTCAGATGCAACATTTATGGGAGGAGAGTATTAAAATGAATCACGCAACGATTTACTGACGTTTGTGCTCGTCAAACTACTGGTATTTGCACTATTATTTAACATCCAAAAAAGCATGTCTTAAACTATTTTGTGCTTGAAATGGCTGCAATTATTGTTGCTAGAGGAGGCACGCGCATGGTAAAATTAAGAAGATTTTTTCCTCACGTATTAATTTATTTGGAGTGCAAGAAGAACACATTATCCAAACATATCTTTTGCCAAGCCATGTTATTCTTAATTTGCTTCAGGAAATAAAAGATGACTTGAAAAGAAAAGAAACCCTCAACTAGAAGTCACGCAAAACCAGCTCTATCAAATCTTCTTGCATAACTTCATTGTTTAGCCTCCGGTTCTTTTCAACGTACTTTTATTTCTTTATTCATTATTTGCAATTACGCTAATTTGCGCTGCTACTGGTATATTGCGTTGGTCGATATGTAAATGAGATGTTGCATCTGTGTTCTTTAATTGTTAGTAAATCACCTCAGAAATGTCCACACCCATCGGTGCTGTTTTGGAATTGTGCTCTTGCACTAATTTGACTTTTTTAAGTAAAACTGGCCCTATATTTGTTGCTACTTTAGATGTAGTTTTGGCCAAAGATGACACAGGCGAGAGTATAATCTTGTAGTTTTTAAAGCCTTCACATCAGGAGTGTTGCCCTCAAATGCTGCCTACGTAGGAAGCTCATTAGCTTTTGGAACAGAGCCATAGTCTCTAAGGGTTGCTTTGTTTGCTTTCTCAGAGAGTTTGGCTCTGTAAGTGACTTGGTATTGCTGACTTAGGTGTTAGCTATGAGGAACATGTGTGGAGGGGTTGGTTTTACGAGAAGCGGCTCAGTAGGGGATGAAAGGGTTTGCGTTGGACACACTAAACATCTTTTGAAGCCAATAATGAGTCCAGAGCTTGACTGAAAGTTAGTAGATATCGTTTCCCAGAACTGCACTTTCATTGAAAAGGTAGAGCTGATGTTAACAATAAGATGACGTAAGAACTTGATGACTGTGTGGTTTAGTCTTCAGAGACAATAAAACATTATTCACATGAGTCAGGAAGCTCTCAAACAAATGCAGCAGTTCCACTAAACTGACACAGAGGAGAATCAGACTCGTTCATTTCCTGTTACTGTTGAATCATCGTGTAGTCATGGCTAATCTTGTGTGTTGATAGAAAACTCCTCTGCGAGTGAGTGGGATCTACGTGAAGTCAGTGGTGCCTGATTCCCCAGCGGCCCTCAGTCAGAGACTAAGAGTGGGCGACCGCGTCCCTCGCTGTCAATGGAGTCAGTCTGGTGGAACGGACTACTACCACAGGTGAACACCGGACACTTCTCCAAACATTCAACATGCTGCCTTCCTGCTGAACATGTTTCTCCATTACATTTACTATGTGAAAAACGTTTCTTGATCATTTTAACTACATTTTTACTGATTTGGTTAAAACAGGATTAAACCTCTAATTGATAAAAACACTCATAAGCTGTTTCAGAACTAATATATTGAATAAAGTCAAAAGGCTGACGAATATTTTGAGAGTTAATGCAGTTCTGTCTGGAGCAAAAATTACACACTTTATCTTTAGCTTATAACTTAAACTAATAAGAAATTGCCCACATTAGTGGATGTTTTTGATACTGATGCTGTCAGTCAAGGTTATATTAAAAACGTATTTTTATATCTTACTATTATTTTCTGTATGTCATTTTTCAAAAAAAATGTATAAATGAATGAAGTCATTTAGTGCTAAAATCAAAAGAAAGCTTTAGGACCATTACAATGTTTTCACATGTGAAATGGACAATAAAACGTCAAAAATATTGATTCCGGAATTAATTTTTACATATTTTGTCCACATTATTCTCAATTTAAACTGTCACAAATAATAGCATGAGGTGTCTTTTATTTTTTATTTTGCCACACTGTATTTTTGTTTAATTACTTCACAATTGAAATAGTACTGCATTGTTCATTATTAGTATTCATTTATTTGTTGTTTTCTTAAAACATATAATTATTTATTATTTGATTTTGGAGTCAAATGCATTGGAAATGTTCTGAACAGGTTTGGAGAGATTCGCTTTATTCGATTGAATAGAGATGTGTGAGGTTTCACAGATGAGATCAATGTTCTCGTCACTGAAACTGATCAAATGCTCTGTTTTTCCTGTCAGCGGACGAGAACTCATCCGGACGTCCAGCGACTCGCTGCGGTTACTGGTGGCCAAAACTGAATCCAGGAGCTTCATCACCAGATGCTGAGAAATAAAACTGATTGACTATCACTGGACCGATCTTTCCTCATTGATCCATTCAGTCAAATCTCAGGCAATGAAACTCAGATTAATGCTGAAACCAAAGGAAAGGAAATTCAAATGAATTCATTAATGTTGCTGTGTTGTTTTCTTTGTCTCTGGCTGTTGGTGACGTTTCCTCAAACGGCCAGGAAAATATGTTATCTTATTTTAGCATTTATTTCACACTTTTCCTTTATTTGATGTAACATTGTTTACCAGTGTTTGATTTTTGTTTAGTCTGTCCGTCTGTCGTTTTCTGGTTTCCTGAGAAATAGTTGTGGTCCAGACAGAGTTATTTCAGTTTCCCTAAAACTCAAACTGGAAGAGTCTCACAAATTCATTCTGTTCATAACATCCAAATAATGCCATAAATATCTGTCAGAACTACATTAGTTATAGTCAGTTTTTATATTTGGCCAAAGTATCACTATTAATGTGGTTTGTGTTGCTGATGTTATGAAACTGTACTATTTTATATTGATGCCGTTTCATATTAATATTACCTGAGGTTCCTGACGTCAATCATAAATGATGTTCTTCTTCAGTGCCAGATAAACAGTGTTATATTGTCATCAGTGCTCATGATGGCATTAAAAACAATCGGTTATAATATTTTTATTTGATAACTGTTAACGTAGAAGTGTAATAAAGATTATTTCATTTATTTTTAAAGAAAAGAGAACATTTTATTTTCTTTTTTTAGGTTTTACTTTCAGTTTGTTCAATTCCATTCATTGTATTTTCTATGCGTATAAACTATATCAAAATATCCCATAATCCTTCTGGACAAGAGGATCATGAAGTATCACATACACAGTTTTCCAGTAATGTATTTCCTATCGAACAGGAAGTTGGATGGTGCAAAGCAATAATTTTTGTCAATGGTTAGTGAGAGTATACATGGCCTTAAAACTAACAGACGTGGACTTAAGCCACAGAACTGTAGGCCGGATTTCAGAGGGTCTTTATCTGGTCTATCTCTGGTCTCTGAGTCTGCAGAGGTTTACAAATGAAATCTAAATAAAGCAGCACACACTTCAGTGTAAATGAGGAGCTGCAGAAGAACATGGAGGAGTCTGAATGGAAATGCGGCTCACCACTAAACTCAACGCCATTTATAGAGCTTTTATTGAGCGAATGTGTTTCCAATGCAGCAGCCACACACCTGGAGCTCATGCGGAGACTTTAGAATTATCTTTAGACGTACACCTCTTTATATGTTTTTTTTTGGTTTTTTTGGCTGTTAATTCACTATATCTGGAATAGCAGATCGTCAAACTACTCTATATATAGTATGTATTCACATCATCTACTACTGTACATTTGCTAATGTACTGACTACTGTATCCCACAATACTTAATATTTAACTTTATTTGTCATTTCAGGTGAATGAGCAGAATGATCAGCTTTGATTTCATTGAAGATTGTTACGAAATTACATATATTATATATATACATGTGTATTGTTGGACTTCAAACGTCCTGCGTGATCAAAAATTGAAGGAAGGCGAAATATAAAAAGTATTGACATTTATTGATCAGAACAGCGCGCTGGGTTGTATCTAGACAAGATGACTTACAAAGAACCAACCCAGAGCAATAAAATCCCAACATTTTATAGTATGTGTCGTCTTCTTCTCTGGGGGAGGGGGGTCCACCCTTGGATCCTCCAATCAGCCATCACCTCTTTGTCTCCTAGTCTCTCTGCAAAACAACATGTAAAGATCGAACCCCCACCCAGAACCCAGCTCTTCCAAGTAATCTGATCTTGTTATGTGTGTGTGTGTGCGCACATTCCTTGAGGCAAAACTTCCTTTTTTCCCCTCCCCCAAGGCTTCTCCACACACACATACCCCACTCTACAGAAAGCACATTTAATCTCAGCACATAACTTCTCATATCTTCTGTATATGATTTATCTAACACTTTTATAAAAACCCCATCCCATACATAAACACATATTACCATAATCATTTCCCCTATTATGCATACATTTTATTCATTACTTTAGAAATCATAGGATTACATCCTTCAATCCCTCTCTTGACCTCTGAAAGAGGTCACACATCATTTCTCTCGTCATCATTTTTGTTAGGGGTTACTGGAAATAGCATAGACAAAACTGGTATATTCTCAAATCCTGCAGCTATTTGGTCAGCCAATTTATATTTCTCAGGGACCCCCCTGGGAACCCCAATGATATCTATATACGTGGGACTGTTTAGTGATAAGTCTATGGTAGCTCCTCGTTTTCTTATCACATGACGTCTTCTTCAGTTTGTTAATTGCCCTGTCGTGCCTTTATTCATTTCCACTACCCTCTCTCCTATCAGCGTCAGAGGTGCTCCTAATCGAACCATAGCACACAAGCCTATCGTGGGAAAGGATTATGGTTGCCAGTTTCGCAGTCATCCACAAATGAAGGGGGGGCACATAGGTATACATCATATCCTCTCCATGAACTATTCTTTCCCTGACCGTTCAAACTTGAACATATATCAAATGTAAATGACGTGGCTGAATCTTCTTCATAGTCAAGTTCTATACCACCATATTTTGTCAGACACGTGTCCCTCTCTAGTGATCTCTTAGGCCTGGTTACGTTTGAGTCTTGCTGTAATTTTTCTATGCCTAAAATAATACCTACGATAGTGATGGAGATGATGAGGAGGAAACCCATACCTGGCCAATTTTCCCACAGTCTCATTTTTTGTACACAGCAAATTTCTGAGTGATAAAAAACCTAGTGTTGGGCAGCTAGTGATAAAATCTGGTGTTAATTTACAAATATGATATGCTTTATCACTTGTTTAGTGATAATGCATAGTGTTTCCTTTGGGTGTTCACACATAATCAACATCTGCGCATGTGCAGAGCATTTTCAATCTCCCCGCTCATCATATGCTCGTCATCGGTCTCCGAGACTCCATCATCTTCTAAGGATTTGCCTGCACACAACGGTTCCAAGCAAGGTATTGTATTATTAACTTATCAACTTGTGATTTATTTATGAACTTGTATCATCACTAAAGCAAATTGAATTAACTTTATATTATACTGTTTGTGTGAAAAATAACATGGGTGCGATTAGGCCATTAGATATGTATCACAAGATTAATAAACAAAGTCAACACTGCATAATCTTCTTTAATTAAGTATTAAAATAAGCATTAAAATATCATAATATTGATCATTAGTAACGTATGTGGTTGACTTAACTCTGTCAGCATTTTTTACCTCAGTTTAATTTCGCGCGCTTTTGATTCGCCGTTCATCTTGAGTTTAACGTAACGTTACCATTTCACGGCCTAAACTAAGATGTAAAAAATTGTAGCTCCATTATAAAGGATGTTTTAACGTATAGTAAATGATAAGACACTGTACTATTATCCACTCTCCCGTAGGACAGCACCATGACTGAAAGTGAAGCGGTGAGACTACTAAATTCGTTAATGGAGGACGATGGAGATAGACGTAAGTGACATCATTTTCTTTGTGCTAATTTTAATCGTTTTGTTAAATAATGCAGCAGTTTTAGCATTTTCTAGCAATCTAATTGATTGCTTTTGAAATAATATTTTCTTCTGTGGAGCGGGGCTCGAGCACTAACGTTAACGGATTTGGCCGAGCACCGATAGAAACGGCGACGCTGCGCATACGTTAACTGCGAGGCCTATGACTTCTCGAGAGCGGAACTCTCTGTATGTTCTAGCATCGTTCTCGTGGTACTTTGATGACATACACGTATGTACAGCGCTCCAAAAACTTGAAAAACATATTTTCGCGAGACACGCAATAACGTGCTCGAGCAATAAGTAGGCAAGGGAAATGCTGCATCAGCCGACATATAGCAACTCAAGGCCGGGTGAACAGGTTTTGTTTCTCCCGCCGAGGCATTTGTTGTCTTATTTTGTACACGTATTAGTTGAGCAGACGTGCACGAGTGACCTGATTATTTCTGTACAACTTAGTTCTAGCTTTATAGTTGTAAATCTGTAACAGTATTTAGTGCTTTTGTGTGAATATAAAGTTTGAATTGTTTTGACAATTGGCATAGGCAAGTGACAGTAGATCTTGCTGTAGGCCTAATATGTTTGTGGGTATTAAACAGAATCTGTAGGAAAACACAAAGTGACCTGATTATATTGAGTCAGTTAACTTGGTTTGCTTTTTCCTATGGAGGATAAGCACCCACTGGCAAACACATAAACTAATGCCTGTGCCCACACTGGAATGTTGTCATATTTATTTGGTGAATTTAAATCTTATTAGTTTTCTGTTTGAATTTGTATTTTTATGTGTCATTTTTGTTTGTATAAAATGTCATTCAAGTTTGTTTACCTTTTACAGGTCGGACAGTAAAGGCAAGAACACAATACATGGACACTAGAAAATATGTAAAACTCAAAGAGCCATGCTTTTTGGAGTTTGTCACTGAAGGTAAGTCTGTAAATTAAGCTATATTATACAGTAAATGCACAAAGTACTTTGATGTCTTAATGATTAATACAACATTTTGGGTAGTAATGAAGTTATTGTTTTACAGCAAAAAAAGCATTTGCCATTCGAGAACAGACACCTGTTAAGGTAACGGATGACACTTCTACAGAAGTGGACGTTGATGTATTTCCCGAACTTGTTGATGAAAGGGGCATGTGCTTTAGTTTACATACTAATGATGGTAATTGTGTTTATACTTTTTTGGTCTTATTTTAAAATTGTGTGGATGTTTACATTTTTGCAAGTAATATTTTGATATACTGTATACAGATTCCACTTCTGTACATGAGTTGTCCCCCCTTCTGACTGATGGGAAGTCTGTCAGCAAGTCTTCAACCTTTACTGAATGCAATGAAAGCAACGAAACTTCTGAATTCCCTTCTAAGAGACCCAGACTGGATGATTCCAAGCATCTCACCATGTATGCATAGTGAACAAAGACAATTTAAGGAATATTTCTTTGTTTGATGCACAGATGTCCTATGGTGCCGACTCATTTTTCTACATAGTTGCAAAAAATGAACTTGTTTGAAACACTCAGTAGAGATTTATGTGATTATTTAGCCTATAAAGGAATAGTATATTTTATCAGAATGAATGTGTATGTTCAAACCAGACACTGTTTAACATTGATGAGTTAGATGACATGTTAAATTGTTGTTGTATTTTCAAATGAAATATGTTATTACAGTGTATGTTTACTTGTTAAAAGACTTTCTTTGAGTCAACTTCTATTGAAAATGTCCATGCAGATTATTTGACAAAGTATATCAACATGTACAGATGTCCTAGATTCATTTTCTAAATTTTACAAAAAATGAATTTGTTTTAAACTCAAAAATTTATATTTGTAAAGAAATTATCATAATGAATGTGTATTTTGATACCAGTGTTAAGATGATATTGCATTGGAGACTAATATAGCTATTTTATTAAATTGTATGTTTGATATATTAAAATTAATACATTTACAAAAAAATTCATTGTCACTTGTTTTTTGGAAAAATATCCTTTTTTAAATTTCATCTGCATTACTATTTTTAAATAAGTATTTACATTAAATCAACATTTAAAAAAAAATACACTGGGGTTGTGTGATTAAACACCATAAAGTGTTAAATGTATACTTATGAGTGATAATTTCTCAACACCTTGAGTGATTAAAGAAACACTATCATAGTGTTTGAATAATAAACACTTTTGCCAGTGTTGCTTTAACACTAGCAAAGATGGACCTGTATGTTCACCCGGAAAGTGATAAGTTTAACACCCATGGTGACAAATCTCCCAACATATTTTTGCTGTGTACCTTCTTCAAACACAAAATCAGTATGAAAAATTAACACATTAAAACCTTAACTCATACACTTGTAATTAATGAAAACGTGATTATATGAAATTAAATAAAACTCATAAAAACTTGTGAAATTAATTATAATGAATATATGGTTATAACTATGTCTACTCCTGTGAAAACTTCACTTAAAATGTTCTGGACTCTTTGGGAGTCTAGTTTGTCCAGACTACGCCCCAGCCGGGGTACAGAAACACTTTTCACTCTGTGTTCTACACACCAATCTCTCATGTGTTTTCTTTTTGTGATTAAATAAAAAAAAAAAATTCTGCCGTTCAGGGGTTCAGACCATCTGGCTTCATTCCATTTTCTGCGGAATTTTTTCAGTCTGACCCACTCGGTTGGCATGGGAATCGGTTCTGGTTCATTGTCTGCAGTGACCTGCTGGGAAAATTTTTAATCATAGCAGTTAGTTTGTCAAAATAAACACAGTGTGATAAAAGTGTGATTTGGTCAGGTCTCAGTGGCGTTGAAGGTCCAGGGAAAGAACGACCTGTAAGCAACTCAAAGGGTGTAAAGCCAGAAATCCTGTTAACAGAGGAACGTACAAACATTAATATCAATGGAAGGGTAGATAACCACGTCAATTTGGTCTGTACACAGATTTTAGCCAATTTCCGTTGTCGCAGAGAGGTGAAAAGGTGAAAGCTGCCGAATTTACAAATGACATGACTGAATGCGTGGTGAGAACAGTTACCTGATGCCCCATGACTATGTGTGATGTTTTCAATTATCTTAGCTAGGCCTGCTACAAACCTAGCACAGGTTGGCTGACGTTGTTCAATACCATCCAATAGGACACTGTCATACATCAAAACTCTTCTGGTCCCTGTCTGTTTTGAAATAGGACCACATGTGCACTGTTTCCTGTTTCAGAGACATCCAGAAAGAAACCTAGGAATAATCTGCACAATTTAGATGGGCTGCATGAGCCATTTCTGTTTTTAAGGCAATAAAAGCTTGTTCTGCCTCAGGGGTCCATGTCAATTCAGCCTTTAAATTTGTCATACCCTGTTCTTCACAACCTGTCTTAACGGTGTGGTCAGCGAGACGTACATAGGGATGTAGTTTTTGCTGAAACCTGTGAGGCCCAGGAAGGAAAGCATGTCCTTCACTGTTAGTGGTTTGGGATGTGATAAAATGCTATCACGTTGGCAGTGGGAGAGTGTGGAGCCCTGAGCTGTGATTAACCTTCCCATAAAGGTAACTGATGGCCTGCTGACTTGCAATTTTTCTTTGCTGACCTTAAACCCTGAAGCATATAGCAGTTGCAATATTAAGTTAGTTGCCCGTAGGCACTCTTCATTTGTTGTGGCAGCGAGCAACAGGTCATCAACATACATTATCAAGACACAGTCTGGGGGAATTGGCATTTTGTCAATTGTTTTTTAGTATTTGATTAAAAATCCCTGGTGACAGGATGAAGCCTTGTGGCAATCTGTTATAAGAGTACTGGCGGCCTCTGTAGGTGAATGCTAAATATGACTTACCACTACACTCATTAGGGATGGGGAAATGTCTAATTCTACCCAATAAATGTCAGCTGCCTCCTTTAATGGCCCTCCTAACAGAACATTCTGTCTGCAACCTGTTGGAGCAGTCTGTGAGCAATCAACCTGTGTGCCATCTGGAAAAGTCACTATTACCCCTTGTGGTGAACATAAAATACTAGGCCCCAATTTAATAAGTAAACCTTCCAAGCAGAGGTACAGGAGCATTCGAGGAGTATAGAAATGAGTGTGTCAGGTTTTGATTCACAACCTGACGGTTAATTTTTTTTTTTTTTTTTTTGCCAATGTTCTAACCCACCAGAGAAACCCATGACTCACTGTTTTATCACTTAGATCTTTGTCTGTGATTGTGCCTCTTGTTACAGTGGAGTATGTAGCTCAGAGCCCTTAGTGGTTTGTTGTCAACCACTATTTCCATGAGGGGTTCAGCCATTCCCTCATGGTCCTCTGTCAGGGCCCTTCAACAGTCCCCAGCGTCTCCCTCCGGGCCCCATGTTGGGTGCATAGGCGCCTGTAGGTTGGCTGGAGACGGGTGCTGTTGCCCCGGGTATCGTGAGGTATATGGTCCCCTGTCACGACCACCAGGTCCACCTCTGAGAGGACCCCATCCCCCTGCAGGTGGTCCTGTAAATTGGCCTTCCCCTTGCTGTGAGGGGCAATTTGCTTTCCAATGTTTACTGCTGCCACACACATAACATCCCCCTCCTTGCTGTGCTCTACCTCTGCTACCTCTTCCTCTATATCCCATATTTCCACCCCTCTGGACTCTATTTCCTCCCCAATCACCCATCTGTGACCATGGTGTTTGGTATGTTGACCCCTGGTCATACCCAAAATATGGGGGAATAACTGAAGGGGTAGGTGGGTCGTTCACAGACTGCTGGTACATTTGCTTGGTTTTCTTTGAACCACTAGCTCTGGCTAAGTCTAATTGCAACTTGAGCAATTGATTTTTTGTCTTCTCTATCTCTTGTTCTTTCTGCTATGGGGGATGTAACTTCCCCGTCTACATTCATGGTGCCTTTAATTACTATTCTGAGACCTTCCCTTCCCCCATCTTCACTTTCCTCTTCACTCCCCTTCTATATACTGTCCCTCTTACTTCTCTTGTTAGCTCTGCTCTCTTTTAACATCTGTATTTTCATCATTTAGATACCCCTCAAATTCTATTGGCCCCTTTAAATCTATTTTTCCCTGTACTATTGGCATTTGGTTAACTGCTTGATCGCAGGAAAGAGCATATGGAGGTGGCCTGTCTTCTTTTGTTTTATTGTTTTTATTCTCTCTTTCTTGTTTTTCCAATTTTATTAATTTAATTCCATATTGTTTGAACAGGTTAATACCCCTAATTCTCATTTTTCATTTCTCTTTTTTGAGGTGTAATTGGTCTTGTAATTTTTTTATCAAGACCTCTATTTCTTTACACATTGCCACATCAAATGTTCCCCCTGCCTGGCCACTTAGTCAATTTCTTTGTTCTCTCTGCCCACTTCCTTGAGAGCTCCCTTATTGTTTCATTACAGGCTGGATTTCTAGCTGCCAAGAACTTTACTACAGACGAGGATCACTAAAAGCATCCAACCCCTGATTTCCACTTGGATTTTTTCTGGGCGGAGGACTTATCACTTTTTATAGAATTTAGACTTTCTCAAATATTTTAAAATAATACCAATGTGTTTTCTAGTTAATAATTAATCTTTCTCATTGCTCCATTCATTTGGATTACCATAATATTCATAAACTTTGTACATTTTACTCTGCTTTGGATGAGATTTTTCATCCTTTTCTCTCCCTCTCCCGTTTGAACTTTACTGCCACACACATTCGCTCACACACACACAGTCACTCACACACTTGCTCGCTCGCACACACACTCGCTCAGTGGGGCCCCCCTTTCTCTCTCTCTCAGTCTCTCACACATACACAGACACAGACAAAGGAAAAATACCAACAGGTCTCATTCTCTTTTCGGGAATGAAAAATCAATCAGTTTTTATCTTTTTCTTTATCAATAATTCAGTTTCACAATTTGGATCACAACGTCGGCAACTTGGATAATGTCCAAATAGCCGACAAAGCCAATTTCATGGTATATTCTAGTTTTTCCAACTCTTATATAGTTCTTAACAAATTTTTATTCTCCATAGCTCTAATTTTGGTGCTAATAACACCGACATTTTGTCGGGATTATCCCATCCGTTTTCAATACATATCTGACTCCATTTATTTTTCCCAAATTTTCTTTTCTTTTTATGATTTTTAGGCTCGATTGAGCCAGTAACATATCTACTATATTGCCCACTGCTTTGTTATTGGGGGACATCCATACTCCTCACATTCTCTCTCAAATTCAGACATTTTATTTTATTTAATGACAAACAACACTTATTATATTTCTAAAAAAAATACGGCCGTTTACTCGGGTGGCTTCTTTTTACCTTAATACGGCCGTCAACTGGGTGGTTTCCTTAACCCCACAGTGACTACCTATTTAACTGGGTTTCCTTAACCCCACTGGGTGGTTTCCTTAACCCCACAGTTTTTACCAATTTTTCTGATCAATATATATCAATATTTTACTAATTAACAAATGGAACGGAATACAATTCAAATTCAACACAAGAAATTTAGAATGTCCAATTTGCAGAAGTTTGATTTAACAGGTTTCTGCTTACCTTATTTTAATCGGTCGACCGTGTGTTGAACCCGAGTTCGTTCCGTCCCGGAATCTTGGCCTTCAATGGCCTTTTACTCTTTACTGCCTTTTTCTCCAATCACGTCGGGGTCACCAAATTGTTGGACTTCAAACGTCCTGCGTGATCAAAAATTGAAGGAAGGCGAAATATAAAAAGTATTGACATTTATTGATCAGAACAGCGCGCTGGGTTGTATCTAGACAAGATGCCTTACAAAGAACCAACCCAGAGCAATAAAATCCCAACATTTTATAGTATGTGTCGTCTTCTTCTCTGGGGGAGGGGGGTCCACCCTTGGATCCTCCAATCAGCCATCACCTTTTTGTCTCCTAGTCTCTCTGCAAAACAACATGTAAAGATCGAACCCCCACCCAGAACCCAGCTCTTCCAAGTAATCTGATCTTGTTATGTGTGTGCGCACATTCCTTGAGGCAAAAACTTCCTCTTTCCCCTCCCCCAAGGCTTCTCACCCCCACACACATACCATACTCTACAGAAAGCACATTTAATCTCAGCACATAACTTCTCATATCTTCTGTATATGATTTATCTAACACTTTTATAAAAACCCCATCCCATACATAAACACATATTACCATAATCATTTCCCCTATTATGCATACATTTTATTCATTACTTTAGAAATCATAGGATTACATCCTTCAATATACATATATATACACGTGACAGCAGTCTGACAAACTACTGTTTGATATTGTAAAATAATGACTGGTTTCATTTACAGAAATATACGGTCTATCACAACAAAAGTGCTTTAACATTATTATACAATATTTCTTGAATTAAACCAACTCACTGAGACATTATAGTGTTTTCAATGAATAGTCTTTCAAAATGATAATGATTAACAACCTCTTTCTCCCAACAGCAGGAGATGGATGAAGTAAATATTTCACAGCTGTGGCTGAATGATGCTGTTAGTCTAGACGCAGATCCAGTCTGGAGAGTAAACAGACAGAGGATGAAGTTACGAGATGAATTCACTCCATCAATCCTCAGTGATGCAGGTGGTGTCCATGTCTTCATTCACTGAATGATGTTTGTCTCCCTCTGCTGGAAGATCACAATCACTGACACACTCTTCAGGACTGGGAAAGAAACCATTTGTCAAAATTGAGTTATTCATATAATCTTATTCTATGACAACTTATTCACATTATGTGATGTTTTTTTTAAGTTGTGTACATGTTAGGACGTTTTATTTAGAAAACAAAAAAAGTTCTACTGTTTCTAGATCAGGGTGGAGAACCTGCAAAGTTCAGTTCCAACCCTAATTAAGACTCACCTGCGTGTAGCTTCCTAGTAACTCTTCAGATCTTGATTAGCTTGTTCAGGTGTGTTTGATTAGGGTTGAAGCAAAACTCTGCAGAGCTGCGGCTCTCCAGGACTGACATTCGCCACCCCTACTCTAGAAAGTCAAATGCTACATCCCAATGTGTCTACATTTACTGCGCCCTTAAAGTATGTACTCTTTTGGTGAAGAAAAAGTAAACACTTTTGAGTGTGTAGTAGAAGAGTAGGCAAGCTTTGGGACATACTATCAAGTCACACAACTGAGTCTTTAAGCTGGCTGCACACTAGACTATTTTAAAACCATGGGAGACCACAGACATGAAGACAGTTCAACCGATTTTTAGCCTTACAATCCTCTGAACGCACACACTAGATTATTTGATCAGACCGCGAGACCGCACACTTGAAGATTGTAGGAACGATTTCACAGTGACACGTGATCTCATGGAGACTCGCGAGATCAAACGTGACTAGAGAAGAAAAACAAATAGAGGACTCGACGTTGTCAGCTGGCTCTCCTGGCGCACGTTCTGATTCACAGTGAAAAACGCTCCGTCTTGATCAGGAGCAGATAAATAATCGTAATGACACCACACAATAAGAGGATTTTTGGACGAAAAATCCTTTGCAACAAGACACGAATCGGGCCACACCCCGATCACTCAAAGGGTGCAATTCGGCCTTAAAATGGGTATTTAAATGCTCTAGTGTGCGGCCAGCCTTAACGTACCGCTCTGTCACACCTGTTAAACGCACCCTGTCACTGTAAACTGGCATATCAGTCATCTTGACACAGTAACACCTTGCAGATTTCATTTCATTTAACTTCCTACCGTATTGGAGAGAAAAGTAGCTTGTTGATCTGCCAGTCGCGGGTCTTTCAAACCGAGAACTCTGCACTCTGTTCATATTTTCTGTATAATTATGCATTTAAAAGTTGTTTATAAAAGTTCACATTGCTGTTACAGATTAAATATAACACGGATAACAATAAATAAATATTTTTTTTACCAGGTTAAATGTTGATTATTAGTAACCAGAGGCGGATCTAGGATTTTCTAGAAGCAGGGGCCACAATGGGGCCACCATTTACACCAAGTTTACCGTTCAAGTCTTTGGAAACTTTAACAATAACAGCTTAAATATTCCATGTGTGTGTGTGTGTGTGCGAATGAATTCATTAAGAATAACATACATAATAAAATATAATACAATATTTGAGGAAAAATTTGGCTTTCCTGCCAATTTGGAGTTAGTTTTCACACTTTGTTGAATTTTGGGTTCCAACAACAAGAATATTCATGAGCATATGATAACATACAAAATGTACAGCGAAATGTTGTTCTTGAACATTGTAAGAAATTGTACACATCTTTTTGTAAAAAAAATAAATAAATAAAAACTACTATTTTTTGTGAGCGCTGCTGAAAATTCAGCGGTCTTTGCTCAGGAGGTCGAATCCATCTACCTAATCGGCAATTACTTACTGACACGCTATACAAGGCTATATACATTATTATTTGGACATGTAACATGTATTACATTATAAATAAATCGCTTTCATCTTCATTTAAATGATAAATATACTGTACTTTTGTTCAGTATTAGATCATGTTAGTTCTTAATGATGCTACATACTTTTAATTTAATACTACAAATAAATAAGTATATATAAACATTTACATAGTAAATTAAAATAAAATGCTTTGTTCTGTATTGTTCTGTGTTGTTAACTATTGTTCAACCTTATTGCAGTGTAGAAATTAAACAGTATGACAATTTTCTATTACGATTAAAGTGACCAAATTGATCACGGTTATCAGTATTGTTAAAATACTGGAAATGTCTGAAAAGTATAACTGTACTGTCGATTTAAAGAAGACACTTGGCAGCTTGTTGTCCTTAAGTCAGAAAAATAGCCACAAGGGCTTGAATTTACAGTTATTAGAAATATTGTTTACATTAAATACCTTTGACAAAAAAAATATAAATTAGCCTTTTTGCTGTCTAGAAACAATGCAGGTAAAGCCACAAATCTGACCATGTTCTTTTTCAAATCTGAGGATAACTCTACAACTCTTAAGTTTCATGAAATATGTTTTAGAGCATGCCATGTGATTTTGTTTAGAGTTGACTCTACAATGCTAACTAATAGTTACTCACATTATCTAAGCATCCATGCAGTTTATTGTCTTGTGCTGCCCAAACTGCTTTGTCTCCATGCGTACATTCACACTTCTCCCGGATAGGAGGCTTTTAGATGTCTTTAATCATGATGCTAATGTCTTTTATTTATTGCCCATTGTTTATTGAAAAAATTCTGCTTACACTGTTTGATCCCACATTTCTTTGGTCAAACTTCTTTCATCTCTAAAATTTTTATCAATTGTCTTCCTCTAAAAACAAACATACAAAATAAATAAATAAAACATTCTTATGGTCTTAAGTCGATTATCTTTCCTGAAGTATTCATAAAATATAATTGTTCCTATTTGCATAAGGGCTAACATGTTTAGTCATCAACACAAGACTTATTACAGTTTTTACTAAACTCATTTTAAAATGTCACTGAGTGTTTGAAACAACTTATGCAATCTGATGAGGCTTCTTATTAATGAGGCAAAAAATACTTTATTTTCATACTGTGATAACGTCTACGAGTTATATGAGTCTGGCTTAGAGTGTGAATTACACCATACATTACAGCAATAATCGAATTCAGTTTTAATGATAATTAAAATGTAAAACAGTAAGACGAGCAGTCGAAATTTAATTGTGAAACCGGTAATAGTTTCATTCCTTATTGCAGTGTTACCGAGAATCATATGCTTCCACGCAGACTAGCCTACATTAGAATTGAATGCACTTTCCACACTATTCCACTATTTTCAGCCAAACAGTTGTAGCACACCATTTCTATGTGACGTGAGGATCTTTATCTCACTTTCATTTTAAACAAAATGCTACAGTTGTTCTACATGTCAGTGATGATTCTGAAAGAAAACGCGCTTGGAACCTAATGTTGCTATAGTAACGAACGCAACTTCCACCCGAGAAACCGCACGCTTTTATTTGAGCAAAAAGTTTGCTTTGTAAAGTAGGTTCAACAGCATTAAGTTATTTAGCGCAAATTGTATTATTCAATTGAACTGTGCACATTCGTTTTGTACGTTATGCTCTTGCGCCGCCAATAAATGCACGTCCTTGAATGAGCGGTGTTTTGTAACCTGTTAATGTCAATGACGCGACCCATTTCAGGGGTGCCCAAAATTACAATTTTATATCAGTCAGGGCTATACACATGTATCTTCATATTTACATGTAAAGCTTGCGCTGCACAGGTTGAATTTAAAACGACTTAACGCTAACGTAAATCACCGATGAGTGACAGGACAGGGGCACTTCAGGGGCCAATCAGATTTCAGCTGGGGCCAAGGCCCCTCTGGCCCCACCCCTAGATCCGCCCCTGTTAGTAACTCAAACTCCTTTTTTTAGGCCTCTCTACCTAACGGTGGATCACGCGCATCCGCCACGTTTGTAATTTTTCTAACGCGTTTTATTCGTGTTTGTAGTTCTGGACCGAATCCTTTGCCAAAGTAATATACAAAAGTATATTATTATGATTTTCCTGAAAAAAGCAGAAACTTTGATTTCAAGAAACAAGTGTGACCCGAAAATGACGTTTCTCAGATTTTAATTCATTTAATGATTAAAATAGTTCATAAATATTGCATAATATCATAACATCTGCTCAAAATACGGAATAATATTCAGAAAATATTATTGAACAAAAGTATATTATTATGATTTTCCTAAAAAAAGCAGAAACTTTGATTTCAAGAAACAAGTGTGACCCGAAAATGACGTTTCTCAGATTTTAATTCATTTAACGATTAAAATAGTTCATAAATATTGTATAAATATTGTAGAATTTCATCAAATCTGCTCAAACCTTTAATTAAAAATCAGAAAATATTATTGATAAAAAGGAATATTATTATGATTTTCCTGAAAAAGCTGAAACTTTGATTTCAAGAAACAAGTGTGACCAAAATGACGCTTTCTCAGATTTTAATTCATTTAACGATTAAAATAGTTCATAAATATTGTATAAATATTGTAGAATTTCATCAAATCTGCTCAAACCTTTAATTAAAAATCAGAAAATATTATTGATAAAAAGGAATATTATTATGATTTTCCTGAAAAAAGCTGAAACTTTGATTTCAAGAAACAAGTGTGACCCGAAAATGACGTTTCTCAGATTTTAATAATGATTAAAATAGTTCATAAATATTGTATAAATATTGCATAATATCATCAAATCTGCTCAAAATACAGATTAAAAAATCAGAAAATATTATTGAACAAAAGTATATTATTATGATTTTCCTGAAAAAAGCAGAAACTTTGATTTCAAGAAACAAGTGTGACCCGAAAATGACGTTTCTCAGATTTTAATTAATTTTAACGATTAAAATAGTTCATAAATATTGAATAAATATTGAATAATATCATCAAATTTGCTCAAACTTTTAATTAATAATCAGAAAATATTATTGAACAAATGTATATTATTATGATTTTCCTAAAACGTCTCAGGTTACGTGATAACCATGGTTCCCCGAGTGGGGAACGAGACACCGCGCCCCTAGGGTCGCTACGGGAACGCCCAGCGTGACTCGTGTCTGAAGATACATATGTAAAAACACCACCTGTTGGCCGGCGACAGCCCATGACGCCACTACCGGCGTGTCACATTATAAGTGCCGCCGGGAGCATACATCATCAGCTTCTTCGCCTGAAGCTTGCGTCCAAGCATGGCCCAAAGCCTAGGGGACGCAGTGTCTCGTTCCCCACTGGGGAACCATGGTTACACACGTAACCTGAGACGTTCCTTCATGGGAACTCGAACTGCGCCCCTAGGGGTCGCCACGGGAACGCATACCCACGCCCGCCATGCTGAGGGGAGTGCAAGCCAATTTCGCAAAAAGGCGAGCACTAAGCCAACTCTACCAGGCTAAGGAGTTGCCCCGGGACGGTTGATGGCTGTCAGTGACATTATCCCCACGGCCAGAAGCCTGAGCTACATACCCTAAAATCCTTACCTGCTGGGTGCCGGAACTACCGGACCCAGGGTAGAGCTCAAAGGTCTGGAATCAGAACGATTCCTTTAGGAATATGGCCAAGCACCTAGTGGTAATAACTAGGTCCTGGCCGGTCACTCAGAAGCTACCGCTTGCTCTGCACAAGCTTGCTGAGGGACTGTCTCAACAGACCCTTTGGTAGCGACACCCTTTTTGGAACCCAACCCATATGGGACAAAGGAGCGGGCCCAAGGCACAAGCCGGGCTTTAACCAGCTCAGAAGAGGGCACCAAGCTGTGGCCAGAACCCTACCCTTACGGGATTTTTAGAAAGAACGCAGAATCTTTGACGCGAACTTACCACTTGAGTGGATTTTAAAAAGTGCCCAAAGCCCAGCGCAGCACTTACCATAACATGGATTTTTGAAAGAACGCAAAAACACTTGATGTGCGATCTTACCACTGAGTGGATTTTTCAGAAGTGCCCAAAGATCTTAGCGTGTGCACTTATCTAGATGGGTAACGCTTCTATGGCTCCGGGCGGAGAACTATTCACCCTTCAGAGTAAGGGGAACTCAGACGCTCAGAAGGGAGCGGCATGCTCATAAACGACCCTCTATGGTGAGGGGAGAAATGCTAGCTCTACCGACAGCGAGCTCTGGGGAGCGGAGAAAACACCCCTCGAAATGAGAGGGAACTCAGACGCTCAGACAGGAGCGGCACGCTCATAGGTGACCCTCGTTGGTGAGGGGAGCCGTGCTAGCTCTACCAATGAGGAGCTCTAAGAGCGGAGGACTCATCCCTTAACGTGAGGGGACTCAGACGCCCAGAAGGGAGCGGCATGCTCATAAGTGACCCTCTATGGTGAGGGGAGCCATGCTAGCTCGACCAACACGGAGAGCGACCCATCACAGAGCTCTGGAGAGCGGAGAACTCATTCGTCAGAATGAGAGGGGAACTCAGACGCTCAGAAGGGAGCGGCCTGCTCATAGATGACCCTCTAAATGAGGGGAGCAGAGCTAGCTCGACCAGCACGAGCTCTGGAGGGCGGAGAACTCATTCCTCAGAATGAGAGGAAACTCAGACGCTCAGACTGGAGCGGTATGCTCATAGGTGACCCTCTAGGTGAGGTGAGGGCAAAGTTAGCTCTACCGACAGCAAGCTCTGGAGGCGGAGAACTCATTCCTCAAAATGAGAGGGAACTCAGGCGCCCATAGGGGAGCGGTATGCTCATAAGTGACCCTCTGTGTGAGGGGAGCAGTGCTAGCTCTACCCATAAGGAGCTCTGGAGGCGGAGAAACCATTCCTCACGCCTAGAAGGGAGGCGGCATGCTCTAAAATGACCCTCAGTAGTGAGGGGAGCAATGCTAGCTCGACCAACAAGGAGGCGACCCGATCACAGAGCTCTGGGGAGCGGATAAACTCAGACACTCAGAATGAGAGGGAACTCAGGCGCTCAGAAGGGAGCAGCATGCTCATAAATGACCCTCTAGGAGAGGGGAGCAACGCTAGCTCTTACCGACAGCGAGCTCTGGAGGCGGAGGACTCCTTCCTCAGATGAGAGGAAACTTAGATGTTCTGAAGGGGCGGCATGCTCATAATAACCCTCTACGGTGAGGGGAGCAAGGCTAGCTCGACCAACAGGAGAGCGACCAATCGCAGAGCTCTGGGGGCGGAGAACACATTCTTCAGAATAAGAGGAGAACTCAACGCTCAGAAGGGGCGGCACGCTCATAGGTGACCCTCTAGTTGAGGGGAGCAATGCTAGCTCGACCAACAACGAGCTCTGGCGAGTGGAGACTTAGACGCTCCGAAGGGAGCGGCATGCTCATAGGTGACCCTCTATGGTGAGGGGAGCGATGCTAGCTCAACCCACAGGGAGCGCTACTAGCTTGGATCTGGTATCGACGAGTGATGTAATCACTGCGATAGCCGATAGCCTTTAGAAATGGATCATACTCATCCATTGGTTATAGGGGAATTAGAGAGGATCAAGAGGGCAGATGCCCCCCTAAGGGAAAGGAGTAGATGTCTTACTCTGGTCCGGACGAAAGTGTCATATAGGACGCTTCATCCGGAGCACCTCCCTCAGGTTTTGCCTCTCTCTGACCCATGCCTCTCTTTAACCCTACCCGCAGGCGGGGGAGGGGCATGAGTCGCGAGACTAGCCTTCTGAGCCCATCTCTGATCCCCAGACCGAGATGGGCTAGGACCCTGGTTGTTCGGGCTCATACCTGGACTTTACAGAAAGCCTTATCCAGGTCTTTCAGCAGATCAATCTGGTACGCCTGAAGCACCGCCATAGTGTGCAACGAGGCGACGATCTGACCTGCTGCTGCATATGCCCTGCCATTTAAGCAAGATTCAGGGGCTTAGATGGCAAGGAGGAGCCTTGAGAGAGGATGTCTCGCCCACAGCGAGATAAGCTGGCTATCATCTCTTGCACAGGGGCATCCTCATAGCCATTTTCACGCACCTCAATGTCAGCATAACTAGTATGCTGAAACCTATGAATACGAGAAAAATAGCTTTTCCACTCCTTCTCAACCTCCACATCGAGATTTATGAAGAAAGGAAGGCTCGCTTGAGCTGGGGATTTATGACCAGAAAGATTTATTTTTATGATCCATAACCTCCAAAACTCATTCATATGCAGTGCAGGAGGATTGAGAGGGTTCAGTCTCAACTTCCTCACCCTCAAACATCTCCTGCTCTTCCTGGGCATAACCCAGCAGAGCACTAACCGCTGAATCTGATGATGTCAGAAAGATCGCATCATCACAATCCAGCAGCTCACTCTCGTTCTCGGCCGACGCACGCGAAAAGGGGCGGTCCTTCTCTAACTCATCGGCCATATCCAACTGCGAACCCCGCGATTTCAATCGCCTCCGTGCCTCGGCAGCGGTGGGTACCGAATCGCGGGAAGCAGGCGGCTGCCCTCTTTCCTCGAAAAGAGGGACAGGCGAGCGAACTTTCTCACAGTGCACGCAGATTGCCCACTCAAAGACATCGCGTGCGTGCTCTTCGCCCAAACAAAAGACGCAACGATCGTGTGTGTCATCGGGTGTCAAATAACAAGGACACGGATCCACGCACAATCTCAAACGCCTTGCTAGTGCTCGCCATGATAAATAAAGGAAAACTGTATTCCTACCAGAATGCACGTTTCTTCAAACAGACCAGTCAGTGAAGACGAAAAAGCTGATGATGTATGCTCGGCGGCACTTATATTGTGACACGCCGGTGACGCCGTCATGGGCTGTCGCAACAGGTGGTGTTTTTTACATATGTATCTTCAGACACGAGTCACGCTGAGGCGTTCCCGTAGCGACCCCTAGGGGACGCAGTTCGAGTTCCCATGAAGGGGAAGCAGAAACTTTGATTTCAAGAAACAAGTGTGACCCGAAATGACGTTTCTCAGATTTTAATTCATTTTAACGATTAAAATAGTTCATAAATATTGAATAAATATTGAATAATATCATCAAATTTGCTCAAACTTTTAATTAATAATCAGAAAATATTATTGAACAAATGTATATTATTATGATTTTCCTAAAAAAAGCAGAAACTTTGATTTCAAGAAACAAGTGTGACCCAAATGGCGTTTCTCAGATTTTAATTCATTTAACGATTAAAATAGTTCATAAATATTGTATAAATATTGTAGAATATCATCAAATCTGCTCAAACCTTTAATTAAAAATCAGAAAATATTATTGAACAAATGTATATTATTATGATTTTCCTGAAAAAAGCAGAAACTTTGATTTCAAGAAACAAGTGTGACCCGAAAATGACGTTTCTCAGATTTTAATAATGATTAAAATAGTTCATAAATATTGTATAAATATTGCATAATATCATCAAATCTGCTCAAAATACAGATTAAAAAATCAGAAAATATTATTGAACAAAAGTATATTATGATTTTCCTGAAAAAAGCTGAAACTTTGATTTCAAGAAACAAGTGTGACCCGAAATGACGCGTTTCTCAGATTTTAATAATGATTAAAATAGTTCATAAATATTGTATAAATATTGCATAATATCATCAAATCTGCTCAAAATACAGATTAAAAAATCAGAAAATATTATTGAACAAAAGTATATTATTATGATTTTCCTGAAAAAAGCAGAAACTTTGATTTCAAGAAACAAGTGTGACCCGAAAATGACGTTTCTCAGATTTTAATTCATTTAACGATTAAAATAGTTCATAAATATTGTATAAATATTGTAGAATATCATCAAATCTGCTCAAAATACTAAATCATAATCAGAAAATATTATTGAACAAAAGTATATTATTATGATTTTCCTGAAAAAAGCAGAAACTTTGATTTCAAGAAACAAGTGTGACCCGAAAATGACGTTTCTCAGATTTTAATTCATTTAACGATTAAAATAGTTCATAAATATTGTATAAATATTGTAGAATATCATCAAATCTGCTCAAACCTTTAATTAAAAATCAGAAAATATTATTGAACAAATGTATATTATTATGATTTTCCTGAAAAAAGCAGAAACTTTGATTTCAAGAAACAAGTGTGACCCGAAAATGACGTTTCTCAGATTTTAATAATGATTAAAATAGTTCATAAATATTGTATAAATATTGCATAATATCATCAAATCTGCTCAAACTCTTAATTAATAATCAGAAAATATTATTGAACAAAAGTGTATAATTATGATTTTCCTGAAAAAAGCAGAAACTTTGATTTCAAGAAACAAGTGTGACCCGAAAATGACGTTTCTCAGATTTTAATTAATTTAATGATTAAAATAGTTCATAAATATTGTATAAATATTGCATAATATCATCAAATCTGCTCAAAATACGGAATAATATTCAGAAAATATTATTGAACAAAAGTATATTATTATGATTTTCCTGAAAAAAGCAGAAACTTTGATTTCAAGAAACAAGACCCTAAAATGACGAGCGTTTCTCAGATTTTAATAATGATTAAAATAGTTAATAAATATTGTATAAATATTGCATAATATCATCAAATCTAGGGCTGCAACTGACGATTATTTTGATAATCGATTAGTTGGCCGATTATTATTTCGATTAATCGATTAATCGGATTAAATACAATTATGTTATTTATTGACAAAATACACACAATTCCACATTCTGCTCAATGACCTTCAAACACACGGCATGCTATGGAAACATACAGGGCTTAATTTATTAAACCACCTGTCATAAAGAGAAAACAAATATTTTAGGAATCTGTCAAAACATTGTTTAAATCTTAAAATGTTATTGTCATTTATTGGGCAAATTACAAACAGAAACAACTAATTAGTATTTATAATAACAAAAATGGCCTCATAACAGCTTGCATTCTTGCTTGCATTGTTTATGTACTTTTTGACTGTAATTGGGTATCTGAAAAAAATTATAAAGTGCTCTGCCTTTCTGTCAAAGATAACAGCAATAATTATATTATAGCATTAGAAATAGCCTACTGTTACTAAAGAGCTTACGCATTTTGGAGGACTAACCAATACAGAAAGCTAAACATGATTTTGGTAATCACCAATGCTGTTAGAGCAGCAGTGGCTCAAACCTTACATAATTTGTTAAAAACCTTACATAAATGTGTTTTAATAAATTTGTTAAGCATTGTATTTGTGAATATAGTTTAAATTAGGACTGAACGATTTTAGAAAATAATCTAATTTACCAATATTACAATTTAATATGCCATTATTTTTAAAGCTCTTCATATTCATTATTAATCAAAGACATACAATTAATCAATGTATAGTGTGCAGTGCTGGGCAAGTTACTTTAAAAATGTAATTAGTTATATTACTAGTTACTTCTCACAAATACTAACCGAGTTACATCGTTATAAAATAAACTAATTACCAGGGAAAGTAACTATTGTTACTTAAAAAAAGGTTAAAATATGTCAAAT